>CM040121.1:130193857-130793857 GCA_022559845.1 Amorphophallus konjac
ACTAGTCTTTAATACAAATCACGTATTAATATAGTTATGGTAATTGTAGGATAATGGCTGCCGAACGTGCTCAATGGCGCAACATGCAGCGTACACTTCAAGGCATGACTCAAGTGCTGCAACAAGTAACACAAGGAGGTGGACAACGAGCAGGAAGTCTCCACCAGACTTTCAAGAACCTGAACCCGCCCAAGTTCACGGGTTCTACTGATCCAGATGACGCTGAACACTGGATTAGGGAAACAGAACGAATATTCCGTGTTATGCAATGCACGGATCAAGATAAGGTCTTATTAGCTACTTTTCAGTTAGAAAGGGATGCTAGATGCTGGTGGGAATCAATAGAGGCTACTATAAATCAAGATCAGGTTACGTGGGAAGAATTCGTTGAACACTTCAATGCAAAATATTTCTCGGACCGAGTTCAGGAAAAGAAGGCTGCAGAATTTGCTGCATTAAAGCAACGATCTTTGTCAGTGGCCGAGTATGAGGCCCAATTCTCTAGATTGTCTCGGTATGCTAAGCACTTAGTTAGCACCGAGAAGATGAAAGCTAGGAGGTTCCTAAACGGGCTCAGGCCCCAATATATTACCCAACTGGCACCGATGGACATTCAGGATTATTCGGAGATAGTACGCCGAGCTCAACTATTAGAAGATGCCACAGAACTGTCTGATAGGATTCGTGGTAAGGATAAGAAGGAACAAGTTATAGGATCGGGTTCCTTTAAACCCAACTTCAAGAAAAGGCCTAGCAATGGAGGAGCATCCTCACAAGACCAAAAGTTCAAGAAGACCAAGCCCTTCTCTATCACCACTACCTCTTCAAATACAGTGTGCAAACATTGTGATAAAGCAGGTCATAGAGCAGAAGAATGCTGGAGGAAACTTGGAGCATGTCTCCGTTGTGGGAGTCGTGAGCATCGGATTCCCGATTGCCCACTACTAAATAACCAAGCCGATGACGGAAAGCGCCCAGTAACCAAGAATGCTCGTCTTCATGCAATCAAGGAGACCGAGCAAGAAGAAGAAGGCGGCTTAGAGGAAGGTACATTGAAAGTTTGTTCCAAGAATGCATATGTCTTAATTGATACTGGTGCATCGCATTCTATTATTTCTAAGAAGTTTGCTGACCCATTACCCCTAGAACCGGAATGGATAAAGTTAGTTTTGTCTACTCCTCTGGGTGATGAGACTGATATTACACATCATTACCAAAACTGCGAAGTATTGGTTCAGGGTAGAAATATCCCTATTGATCTCATATGTTTAGATCTGAAAGAGTATGATGTTATACTAGGAGCAGATTGGTTATCCAAGTATTAAGCAACGGTTGATTGCCGCAATAGCAAGGTTACATTCAAGGAATTTCCATAATTAATCTTCACTAGCCCTAAGAGTCGAAGCAAATCCCCTTTTATTTCGGCTCTCCGAGCTAGCAAGCTCATCAGGAAAGGATGTGTATCTTTCCTTGCATTTATCACAGTTAAAGAAGCTAAGGAAACTAAGCCAGAAGACATTCCAGTAGTGCAAGAATTTCCAGACGTATTTTTGGAAGATTTGCCTGGATTACCCCCGCAAAGAGAAGTGGCCTTCACCATTGACTTAGTCCCTGGTGCTGGTCCGATTTCAAAGGCACCTTATAGATGTCACCTGCTGAACTCAAGGAGTTAAAAGAGCAATTGATGGAACTCATTAAGAAAGGATTCATTAGACCAAGTACTTCCCCGTGGGGAGCGCCTGTATTATTTGTAAAGAAGGAATCCATGAGGTTATGCATCGACTATCGACAGTTGAATCATCTCACTATCAAGAACAAGTATCCACTGCCGAGAATCGATGAATTGTTTGATCAAATTTCAGGATCCAAGTACTTTTCCAAAATTGATCTTACGTCAGGATATCACCAACTAAGAATCAAGGACGAGGATATTCATAAAACCGCATTCAGAAGCAGGTATGGCCATTATGAATTTGTTGTTATGCCTTTCGGACTAACGAATGCCCCTGCTGCCTTTATGCAGTTAATGAATAGTATATTCAGGCCTTATTTGGATCAATTCGTGGTGGTCTTTATTGATGATATATTGATTTATTCCAAGACCAAGGAAGAGCATGAGGAACATTTGAGGATTGCATTATAAATATTGAGGACAAATCAATTATATGCAAAACTTAGCAAGTGTGGATTCTGGCTTGAAGAAGTGACTTTTCTCGGACATGTTATATCAAAGGATGGCTTGTCTGTAGACCCATCAAAGGTTGAAGCTGTAAGGAACTGGGAAAGACCGACCAATGCTAGCGAGATCCGAAGTTTCTTAGGTCTTGCCGGCTATTACAGGCGATTCGTCAAGGATTTCTCAAAAATCGCCGTGCCACTTACGAGGTTAACTCGCAAGGAGATCCGTTATGAATGGGATGAGGAATGTGAAAGAAGGTTCCAAACTCTCAAGGATCATCTTACTACAGCTCCTATCTTAGCATTGCCAATTGAAGGAGAAAAGTTCGAGGTATACGCTGATGCTTCTGGCATTAGCCTCTGATGTGTTCTAATGTAACAAGGGAAGGTTATAGCCTACTCTTCTCGTCAATTAAAGAAGCATGAAGAGAACTACCCCGTCCATGACTTAGAATTGGCCGCGGTAGTATTTACACTCAAGATATGGAGACATTATCTCTATGGAGTGCAGTTTACTGTATACTCCGATCACAAGAGTCTAAAATATCTTTTCTCACAGAAGGAGTTAAATATGAGGCAAAGACGATGGCTGGAATATCTCAAGGACTTCGACTTCAATATACAATATCATCCCGGAAAGGGTAATCATGTAGCAGATGCCCTTAGTCGAAAGCCGAGAGCATTGTTAGCCAATTGTATGATTCAAGAATGGAAATTACTGGAGCAATTCTCTGAACTCAATATAAGCATGGACACAGACCCTAGATGTGTCACATTATCTCATATAAGCATACAGTCAGACCTATTAACTGAAATACAAGCACTTCAAGATAATGACCCAATGTTAGTAGAGATCAAAGGCAAACTGGAAGGACAATCGGATTTCCAAATAACTTGTGAAGGAAGATTAATATTCAGGAATAGAACTTGCATACCGGATTGTCCCGAGGTAAAAAAAAAGATCTTAGATGAAGCTCATAGGTCAAGGTATACGATTCATCCAGGATCTACCAAAATGTACCAAGATGTAAAAAGAAATTTTTGGTGGCCCAACATGAAAAGAGAAATAGCGGACTACGTATCACGCTGTCTCACATGCCAACAAGTCAAGGCGGAACACCAAAAGCCTGCTGGAAAACTACATCCTCTAGATATCCCTAAATGGAAGTGGGAGGATATTGGTATGGATTTCATCATGGGTTTATCTAAATCAAAAAGAGGACATGATGGAATATGGGTTATTATTGATCGATTGACTAAATCAGCGCATTTCTTGCCGATCAAGAGCCGATGGTCAATTGATGTTCTTGCTGCACTATACATCAAGAAAATAGTCAGATTACATGGTATTCCTGTTTCAATCGTGCCTGACAGAGATCCCCGTTTTACTTCTCATTTTTGGAAAGGACTACAACAGTCGTTGGGGACGAGACTTAACTTTAGCACAGCTTTTCATCCTCAAACGGATGGTCAGACCGAGAGAACCAATCAAGTAGTCGAGAATATGCTAAGAGCATGCATTACTGATGTTGGTGGAAACTGACATGGTCACTTGCCTCTGGTCGAATTTGCATACAATAATAGCCAGCAGGCAAGTATACAAATGGCACCTTTTGAAGCCTTATACGGAAGGAGTTGCCGATCACCCTTATGCTGGGACGAAGTTGGAGAGAAACAACTGTTAGGTCCAGACATGGTAAGGGACACTACCGAGAAGATACAATTGATCAGAGAAAGACTACAAGTTGCTCAGTCTAGACAAAAAACTTATGCCGACACAAGAAGAAGAGATCTTGCATTCCAAGTTGGAGATCATGTATTTCTCAAGATATCGCCTGGATGTGGAATACGAAGATTTGGTGTTAAGGGTAAGCTTACACCAAGATTTATCGGACCTTTTGAGATACTAGAAAGAGTTGGCGAGATTGCTTATCGCATCGCATTGCCACCTCAACTGTCCGAAGTACATGATGTGTTCCACATATCTATGTTGAAGAAGTATGTGCATGATCCATCACATATTATTGAGCATGGAAATCTAGTAATCCGGAAAGATCTCACATACGAGCAGAAGCCCATAAGAATACTAGATCAAGAAGTACGAACCCTAAGGAATAAGGTTATTCGCATGCTAAAAGTACAATGGAATAAGAATTCAGAACATGAAGCTACATGGGAGACCGAGGAATCTATGAGGAAGCGATTTCCAGAATTATTTTAGAAGGTATGAACTCTACACTCTCCATATGTAAATATATGTTATGAATTTGGGGACCAAATTCTTTTAAGTGGGGGAGGGTGTAGCAACCCGTATAAAATTAAAAGAAATAAATTTAGATAAATTGAAATAAACTAAAAGATTAAGTGAACAAATGAAAAAGGTTGAAACAAGAAGAACAAAGCCTTGATGAAATTAACGCCTTGGAGCAAGACGCTACTTGACAAGAAACGCCCTCACCTAAGGCGTGTTTTGAGAAAGGACGCCCACATTTCATGGCGTCAAATCTTAAACAACCAAAATTACATAAAAAGGCAAGTATTTGAAACGCCCTTTACTTGGACGCGTTTCCACAAGAAACGACGCATGCCAAGACGTCAATTTAAAATTCGACGCCCTAGAATAAGGCGTTAATTCCATTCTAGTTTCGTTCGAACCGGGAACTTATCCAGGGTAAGTTGATAACTATGAGAAAGAGTTCGAATGTAGTAATAACTCTATCATGGAAGAGTTACTTCCAATCGAACACTAACCTTATTAGGATTTCCAAAATCCTATAAATACCTTGATGGATCGAACCCTAGAAAGCTATTTGGTCGATCGTCTCTGCTACGGTAGGTAAAGAACTAACAGTTCTTCCTTTGGTTTTCCTTCTCTTCCGATAGGATAGTATGAAGAATAAATCTTCTTCATCTTCTTCCACTTACAGGTTGAGGAGCTCTTAATCTACTGAAGAACGTGGGTTCTTCATCATAATCGTCTCCAATCATCTGCAACTTCTCCTTCAGTTTCTTCTTCCGGTGAGCACTCTGTACAAACAGAGTATCGTCTCTTCACCAGATCCTTCACGTTTCATCAAAAGGTAGGATTTTCTCAGGGATTGTAGCCCAAACTAGCATATTAATATTTATAACATCATCCGTTAATACCTGCATATAGATTTCATGCGTTTCGGTTAGTTTCTAAAGAGTTTTGAAATAGACGCCCTTATCAAGGACGCTACATTAAAAGACACGACCACGACTAGGTCGTCAATTTAATATTTGACGCCCTGCAGACGGACGTCAATTTCTCTTAATTAATAAACACCATGTTTAAAAATTATATATCAATGCAAACATGATTCTAAATTAATGCATGATCAATCTCTTATAATCCTGCTATTTCTTATGGTACTGACCATATATCATGTTTCCTGAAATTTCATTGTCTCGAAACTTGTAAACTTGTGAATTAACGACCTTGTCCAGGTCGTCTTTTCTTGAACTGATGTCCCATACCAGGGCGCCTTCTGTAAACTAACGCCCCTATCCAGGGCGCGTTTCATTAAAATTTCCAGATTTATAATATTCTGTAAAACTAGAAATATTGAAAGGACGACTGCTGTATACGTCGTCAAATCTAATATAAACGCCCCTGATTAAGGCGTTAATTACATGAAAAATGACTTTACCAAAGTTGCTACTTTCTGCATTACTGATTTTTCCTGATTACTGTTATCCGAGGGATTCATTACATATATTTATATATAGGCACTATTACTCCACTCCGTGAGTATAGTCCCATGTTTTCTACGATGATTTATCGCATTACACACTCAATTCTCATTGACATACAAGCTCTCCATCGGACATTCCGTTCCTTTGGACTAGCGAGTTAGTCATAGAGACCTCCGTAAGACTCCTCGCCGCCTTGGATTCCCTCAAGGCCGACTGAGCTGGTTGTACCATAAAAACCCATTACACAATCTTTGCCATGTCCCTCTATAGAAACATGGTGATACCGGCCCTCATGTCATGCCATGGGTATGATATGAGAATTATCTTAATGAACGGAGAAGAATATGCCGTTGTTATGATGTTCTTGTAAACCCCAATTCTATATCAACATTGTTATGATGTTCTTGTAGACCCCAATTCTATATTAAACTTGATGTTCTTGTGAACCTAAATTCTATATTAAGAATGAGGACGTCTTGCCATTGAGGTGCTATTCATATGGACCTCAATTCTATATAAAAGAGTGTCTCTACTTACTTATCATGGTACCCGAGTTAAGGGAACCAATTCCACCTAGTTTTATCGATAATCGTGATTGTACCGTTATTATCGCCTATCTATGTCAAGTATCATATTTTTGGACTCTATTCTTTCAAAGTCTATCCTACATGTCTACAAGCTTTATCCTTGAAATTCCATATTGGCTATATACGAAAGTGGATGTTAAAATACATGACTAATGCCTGCGCATATAGGGCCCGATCTGGTCTTGGGAGGAGCACCCGAAAGTACTTGTGCCCATGGGAGTTGATTGATCACGGTATTGGCATTATACCGAAGTGCATGACTAGTTTGATTGAACATTCCACAAATCTTGTACTTGACTTGATATTACATGACTTGCGTGGCCCGAAAAAGGGTAATTACTTGCATACTTGAACGTGATAGCCAAATTTCATATTGACATGATAAAGTACTTGCTTGAATATCTTGATATCATTTGATATAAGTTCTTGAAAGTTCATGACTAGTTCCCCTGTTATCTTACTGTTATACCCTCTTTCTATCTTGTCGTTTTATGCGAGCATGCATAGCTATAGTGCATTCATGAAAGATGTAATTACTTAAACCCCTTTGCTAGTTCCTGAGATATAATTTCCTACTGAGCGTTCGCTCACTCCGTGTTGTCCCTACTTTTTAGGTAAGTCCGACGATGAGGAAAGTCAATCGGATGGGGAGAATCAAGAGTGAAAGAGCTAGAGCTTTTCCAAGTGTCATCTAGTCTTTTATATATTTCTTGAGTCAAATGTGTACTTTTCTTTTCTTTTTTTTTGAATAGAGTATTGGGTTTGTAATAGACTATTTATTCTGAAGAAATAAATGGATTGGGTTATCTTTACTTTTGCGCATCTCTGTCTTTGTGTCGAATACACTACTACTCTGATTGACATGATTGATATAAACTCGTCACGCATCTCCGGGTATCTTCCGCTCTCAGGGCGTGACAGTCTGGTTATCTTGCGTCTTATGTAGTTTTTCTTCATTGAGTCTTTTCGTTTATTATGGGCCCGAATATGTAAAGAACTTATATTTGAAATGAAATTTATTATTTGTCCAAATTGTGTTTTGTGGAAATGACTATGCTTTGATTGACATGACTGTTTAACTGCCACATTCCGAGCAAACGACACGTTCCGCTGCTATCAGTTCGGGGCGTGACAGATGTTAAGAGGGACGCCTCTTGTAACACATATGTTTTTGTTTCAGCCATCGTCAAGGGGCCCACATCCGTATATATCCCAGGCGTGGGTGAAGCTGTGACCCACGGGGCCGTGGAATCTGTCGGAGAGACCTTCCTTGCCCCAACTCCCACCGCCGAAGTTGAAGGAGGTATATCACTTTCTTTGCTAGTCACTTTGATTAATTTTCTCCCTCCCTTGAAGCTTTGCGGGCCTGACTGAACCTGGATCTTGCTTTGCTTGGTAGAAGCCGATGCGGCAGCCCCTCAACCGGAGGCGGACCCCGAGACATCTCGGTTCGGGCAGACATATCAGAAGAAGGGGTGGCGGTGAGGGAAGTCACGGTTGCCTGTCTAGCGCGACGACGAGCCGACCCCGGATGCTGAGGCGAGGGGTCCCTTTACAGCGAAAGAGGTGCCCACTAGCACTAAGTCTTCGTCGGGCGAGAAGGTAGATTACGGCTACTCTTCTGACGAAGTATTTTCAACTGAGGGTGTACCTTGGGAGCCCAGCTTTCAAGTTCCGGCCTGGAAAGCCCCGGTACTACCCGTTTCTCTTAGCCTGGTGGAGTAGGCCCCTATAAGTGCGAACCTGTTAATTCAGGTTTCTCTCTTGAGGCCGTCAACTAACCTCCTTGATATTGGTGTTTTTGGCTTCCAATAGGGACATGTCCCATCAAAAGATACATAAATCCACGTCTCGGGCTTAGAAATTGCCAGGCAAGAGGCAACCACCGCGGCTTTGGACAAATTGGCGTCCCTAGTCGAGGCTTTAAGGCAGGAAGAGGCCGCAGTAAGCTCGGGTGCTTCCATCTCGACAGCCGAGATCCCGCCCCGGGAAGAAGTAGTAGTGGCGGTAAGTACACGCCTTCCTCTTTCCTCCTCCTTTCTCGTACTTAAGTCTTCCCTCGGGGTTGCTGATATTTTTGAGGTCGTATAGGATCATGCCTCCAAAGGAGTCGTGGGGATCACTATCCCAGCCGTCGAAGCCCTAGAGGAGGGGGAGATAGCGCCAGAGGTCGAGGTGCGAGAGCCGGTAGTACCCGAAGCCGAGATTCGGGAAGAAGGGGAGGATGTGCCAGCGACCGAGACCCCTAGGGAGACGGTGCCTGAAGCTGCCGCCCGGGGAGAGACGACGCCGGAGAGCAGCATAGTACCGGTGGGCTAGGTAAGCATGGGGATCCATTCGGCTTCTTTGAGAATTCAACGATTTACTCTACTTGGCAAGCGGCTAACCTTTCTTCACATGGTTAGATAATAACACCACCCCGCGGAGCGCGCGCACCTCGGGCTCGTAAGGCCGTCCCCAGGTGGAGCTCATCCTTCCGCTTGCATGCGGCGAAAAGACTGAAGACGCTCCTGGGGCCGGACACGGGATTCTTGGACTCTCTTCTGCGGATGGGGGCTGTCCCGCGGTTGGTGATACCACTGTCACCAATCCCGACACCGATTGTACCCGAGGAAGCCCGACTCATGGGGAGGATATTGACGATCCTCAATGCACATTCGGGGGAATTCCAGGCGGGAAGAGATGAAGACTTTTCGGGAATGAGATCGGACCCGCCTACCATTGATACCCTATCTGCCGAGGTCGCCATTCCTGTGCTTCCGGTCTGCGGGACAGCCATGGACTTAGGCCCTACTGAGGAAGCGGAGACCGAAGCAACTTCATCTGCTGCAGCATCAGATTCGGTCTCTGCGACCGCTCACTCTCCTGACAAGGTCGTGGCTCTCGTTTCGACGGAGGGGGCGCCATTGTCGGACTCGGAACCTGCCCGGTCGATGGAGCTAGAGCAGCCGCTCATCATGGTGGCGCCAGACGTCTCCGTTGCGATATCTCCTCCACCTTTGGTGGTGACTGGCCAGGGGTCATCCTCGGGGCCCGAGAGGCCCCCTCTTTTGGCCCTGACTCTTCCAGGTACCTCAGCCATAGTTGACGCAGAGCTGTGGGCGGTTGTGGACAGCGAAGTTAACTTTGACCCACCAACCGTCCCCTCTATTGGCCGCGTAAGTTAGGACCTGCCAGTCTACCAAACCCTGACGGTACTGCGCTCTATGGTCGTTGCTGATCCGACGCTCACGTATCAAGGCGTAAGGGCTATCGTGGAGCAGCTGACCAAAGCACTGCAAATGATGGGATGCCCACTGGAAGAGTGGTCGCGACGTGTTCTGTTACTATTGAAATATGTAAACCGCCGTGCATTCCTCGAGATGTGGGCCCCAACTGAGCTTACAACTATTGGCGATCAGAGGGACGAATATCTGGAGGCCCTGGCGGTGCAGAGGGAGAGCAGGGAGCAACACCAGAAGGCCTTAGACGGGTGTAGTGCTAACATCCACGCCTTGGAGAACCGGATAGAGAAGCTCCGGGGTTGGCTTGCCAAAGCTGAGTCTGACCTGCTCGAGGCCAAGACGAACAAGGTCAGGGAAACTGAAGAGCTGGCCGTCGCCAAAGCAGTAGTGGCCTCTGTGGCGACCGAGCTGGAGCGCCTCGATGCGCAGGAAGACCATCTGCGTGAAATGATGAGCTTCTCTTGCATCGGGATCCTTCCCTTCGAGGACATCTTCCGGGGGCTAGACTAGCTGCCGGTCCCCCTTTCATCCTTTTCTGTTACCTGTCTTTTCCTTTTTCACATGTAACATCGGGGGATGCCCCGAGGCCCATGTACCTTTCTTTCTAACGGAATATAGTACAATTGTCTTATGCGCCTCTTTATGTGTGTATAGTATTCGGAAATCTTATCCTTTTTTTTCTTTTTTTGCTATGTGGTGGGACGCAGATTCGTACTAATAGCTCATTCGGGGAGAACCCGGTGGGATTCGCGTAGGAGCATAGGAGAGTGCTCGCCCTTCCAGAGGAGGGATGAGGGGACCACTCCACCATGTCTGTCGTTCGATTAAACAAATGATATCACCAGTACGTTTGTCCCGAGTAGGTTGATCCGACCTTGGAGGGGCGGAGAGAAGAGTTTGTTCGTTCAATGACCTAGACAGGAGGTCTTGGTTAAAAGGGGTCGTTCGTCGCCCGAAGGGACGGAGAGAAGAGTTTGTTCATTCAATGACCTTGACGGGAGGTCTTGGTCAAAAGAGGGTAGTTTGTCTACGCCGACAGGGTGCCGGGGAAAGATGTGGTTTATTTGTCTCTTGATGTATTCGTTGGTGCGGGTTGGTGCCAATGCAATGAGAAGGGTTGATTCCCCGATCTTGGACGAAAGGTCCGGGTGGGGTATTCTTTGTCAGTGCCGACAGAATGTCAAGGGCTGACATGGTTGATTTGTTTATTGAGATATTCATTGGTATGGGCTGGTGCCAACGCAAGGTGAAGGGTTGATTCCCCAATCCCGGATGAAAGGTTCGGGTGGGGTGTTCTTCGTCAGTGTCGACAGAATGTCAAGGGCCGACAGGGTTGATTCGTTTATTAGAATATTCGTTGGTACGGTCGGTGCCAACGCAAGGAGAAGGGTTGATTCCCCAATCCTGAATGAAAGGTCCGGTTGGGGTATTCTTCATCAGTGCCGACAGAATGTCAAGGGCTGACAGGGTTGATTCGTTTATTGGAATATTCATTGATACGGTCGGTGCTAATGCAAGGAGAAGGGTTGATTCCCCAATCCTGGACGAAAGGTCCGGGTGGGGTATTCTTCGTCAGTGCCGACAGAATGTCAAGAGCTGACAGGGTTGATTTGTTTATTGGAATATTCCCGAAGATGAGAATGATGGTTAATAAAGGAGAGCTGGTTCCTCCTCTCCTTTTTATCATTCTCTTCCTTTTTTTCTCTCTTTTTCTCTCTTTTTTTCTCTTTTTCTTTTCCTTCTTTCCTTCTTCTTCTTTTTTTTCTTCTTCCCTTTTTTTCTCTTCTTTTTTTTATCTCTCTTTTCCTCTTTTCCTTCTTGTTTTTTTGTTCTCTTTCGTTGCTTCTCTTGTAATGTGTAGCAGATAGTGGCCAAACCATTCAAGCAATTGAAAAGCAAATTCGCCCGCCGTGGGGCGGGGAAACGTATTATTCATTGAATGGAGGAATTGGAGCGTGATACAACCTCAGATGCCTACCATTAAGGGGTGAAAATTGAACCTCCCCCCGATGGTCGACTATCACATACGCTCCACCCTCGTAGACCTTTTGGATCACATAGGGTCCAAGCCAATTCTCCTTCAGCTTGCCCTTGGGATTGGAAGCCATGACTTCTCTTCTCTTCACCATGACGAGGTCACCCTTCTTGAATTCGCGTTCCTTGACGAGCTTGTCAAAGGCGCGAGCTATCCGGGCCTGGTAGACCTGGATATTCTGTTGGGCCTGGAGTCGCTTCCCCTCCAAGCTGGAGAGCTCTTCGAGCCTTCGCTCGACATTTGTTTGATCTTCCCGGACCAACCCGTGTTGGATTGCAACCCGAAGGGAGGGTATCTCCAGCTCAATGGGGACGATCACCTCTGAGCCATATACTAGGGAAAAGGGTGAACAACCCGTCGGAGTTTTGTAAACAGTTCGATATGCCCACAGGGCCTCATACATTCTTTCTTCCCAGTCCCTTTTGTTAGAATTAACAATTTTGGAGAGGAGAGTACAAAGAGTTTTATTGAAAGCTTCGGCTAAACAGTTGGCTTGTGGGTTATAGGGGGTCGACGTCCTCCAGTCGATCTTGTACTTCTCTGCCAGCCGGTAGACTTTCTGGTTGCGGAAGTGGCTTCCATTATCTGAGATAATTCGCTGTGGAGTGCCCAACCGGAATATGATGTTGTGTCGGACAAATCTGGCGACGATCTCCCCAGTCACCTCTTTTAAAGCAACGGCTTCCGCCCAACGGGAGAAGTAATCGGTTGCCGCCAAAATGTACTTGCACCCAACAGATGAGGCAGGTAGAGGCTCCATGATGTCTGTCCCCCATTGGGCGAAGGGCCAGCTGGGCAGTGTCGGATGCAGTGGCACGGGCGGCCTCCTGGGCACCGGGGCATGCTCTTGGCATTTTTGACAAGACTTGGCATACTTGCAGCAATCATCAAACATTGTCGGCCAGTAGTAGCCAAACTTCTTTATTTCAATTTTCATCTTCGGTCCCGCCTGGTGTGCACCAGCTGTGCCGACGTGGACCTCTTTCATGACTCTCCAAGCTTCTTCGGTGTATAGGCACCGTAGGAGCACCTTCCGTTTGGCATCTGCCATAATTCGGAATAGGATCCCGTTCCGGACCTCGTAAGAGTCCTATGTTCTGATCAGCCAGATCTTTTCTTCTCTCTGCCTGGGCAATTACTGATATTTAAATCATTGCATATGGGGATCCCTCCAGTCAGGTAGGCCGACGGCTTCTGCTGCGGTGACCTCTAGTTCCTCTTCTTCTGGTTCTTCTATCATGCTAGGCACTTGGCGCTGATTCACCACCCGGATGCTAAGGGATCCATCTGACGGGACTGCCAGTGAACTTGCCAATTTTGCCAGTGCATCGGCTTGTGCATTTTCCCCCTGGAAACATGGCCTATCTCAATGAGGTAGAATTGCTCCATGAGCCATTTCACCTTAGCATGGTAAGGGAGCAGCTCAGGTTTTCGGACATCAAACTGCCCCTAGACTTGCTTGACGACTAGCAGCGAGTCGCCAAATACCTGCAGCATTTTAATCTCCATTTGCAAAGCGACTTGGAGACCGATGATCAGAGCCTCATACTCTGCCTCATTCTTTGTACAGGGTTTATTGATAGAACATGATGTGTACAATACTTCTCCTTCAGGGGATTTAAGGACGATGCCGGCCCCTGCCCGTACCTTTGTGTGCCCGGACGGGGTTGTTTCTGTTCTTGAAGCCCCGTCAAAATGGAGCTGCCAAGCGACTTGTTGGACCTGGGCCACCTCCAATATTTCATCTTCAGGCAACTCCGTGGCCAACGGGGAATCTTCAGGCACAAGGTGTGCCGCAAAGAATTCAGCTACGGCCTGACCCTTAATGGCCTTCTATGGCACGTAGGTAATATCAAATTCCATTAGCAGTACGGCCCATTTACCGAGACGCCCCTTTAGGACTGGTTGGGAGAGAATGTGTTTAATTGGGTCAGCCTTGGAGATCAGGCTCACTTCATGGGAGAGCATGTAATGTCTCAACTTTTTGACCGCGAAGTCCAAGGCGAGGCAAACCTTCTCAATCGGGGTGTATTTTACTTCTGCCCCCATTAGTCTTCGGGTAAGATAACAGAGAGCTTGCTCTTTCCCCTCATCATTGTTCTGGGGAGCATTGCCCCCAGTGAGCATTCGGTGGCGGCTATATATAGAATAAGCGGCCTTCCCTTGACAGGTGCCCCCATCACGGGCAGGGTCTTCAAGTAATCCTTCAGCTGATCGAAGGCCTCTGGCATTCCTGGTTCCAGTCAAAAGGTGCATTTTTCATCATCAATCTGTGGAATGGCTGACATCGCCCTGACAAATTGGAGATAAATCTTCGGATGTAAGCTAGTCGGCCTTGCAGGGATCTCAACTCTCCCAGATCCTTCAGAGGAGGTAACTCCTGAATGGCTCTTATTTTAAAAGGGTCGATCTCGATCCCTCTATATCGGACAATGAAGCCGAGGAACTTTCCACTAGAAACGCCGAAGGCACACTTCATCGGGTTCATTTTCAGCTCGTACTGTCGGAGTCTCTCGAAGATGACTCTGAGGTCCTTCAGGTGATCTTCTCTTTTCTTCGACTTGACGACCAAATCATCAATGTAGCATTTGACTTTGTTGTATAGTAGCTCGTCGAATATTTTAGTCATCGCCCGCTGGTAAGTAGCACCGGCGTTCTTGAGGCCGAAGGGCATTCTTTTGTAGTGGAATATCCCCTTGGGTGACCGAAAGGCCGTATGAATTCGATCGTGCTCGGCTATCCAGATTTGGTTATATCCGGACGATCCGTCCATGAAGGATAAGGCCCCGTGGCCAGTAGTTGCATCAATCATGACTTCAGTGATGGGCACCAGGAAATCATCTTTTGGGCAGGCTTTATTCAGGTCGCGGAAGTCCACGCAAATCCTGATCTATCCATTCTTCTTCTTCACCGACACAATATTGGCCAACCTAGTGGTATACTGGTTTTCAGCTACAAAATCGACATCTATGAGCTTGTCGACTTCTTTACAAATTTAGTTTATCAGCTCCGGCCTCATGCGCCGGGAAAGACTGCTTCACCGGTTCCACCTTGGGATCGATGGCCAGAATATATTGGGTCACAACGGGACTTAGGCCGGTCATCTCCTTGTAATTCCAGGAAAAATAGTCCCGAAATTCTTGCAGCAGCTTGATATATTGCTCCCTCTCTCGTGGGGGAAGGAGGGCACTTAGAAAGGTCGGCCTGGGGTCGCTTTCCATACCCAGGTTAATTTCAATAAGTTCATCTACCGTGGCTTGGTCGCCATCTTCAATTTCTGGCAGTGCCGGCAACAGGTCGACGAAATCCTGATCTTCGCCATCTTTTGCTTCAAGGACACCATAGGTGTCACCCTTCTCAGCCTCGTCGGGCAATGAGGCTTTACTGGTATCCCCGGCCCCCGGGCTTGCAGGCCGTGGCTTCGAGGGGTCCTCTTGTGCGGGGAAATAAAGGACTTCTCCGGGGTCTTCTTGGTAATTATCATAGACGGCTCTAGCAGGGGCCGACGTGATGGATTGCCACACCAGGGGCTGGTTATCTACCAATGGCCGAGGTTGCCCGTTCTCAGCTACATCTTCAAAAATCTGGTGGTGGATTGACACCATGTAGACACCCTTTTCGTGGCTGCATGTCACATGGGGGCGTGGCGGAGCCAGCACATAATCTCCCATTCTGAGCTCATCTGTCTCAATCAGATCTTAAGCAATATCCTTGAAGACGTAGCAATCTTCGATAGAGTGGCCCAGTATTTGGTGATAAGGGTAGAACAAGGGGTCACCGCTTTTGCGAGCATCTTGCAGCCTCTTGGACCTTGGGAGGGAGACCTTGCCATAGTAGCAAGCCCACTCAAAAATTCCTCGGGTTTTACTCCTCGGGAAAGAGTAGGGTCTCTGCATCCTCTCCCGCAGCGTAGGGTTTCGCTCGGCCGATCGTCTGACGGGGGAAGCAGCTACATCCTTAGCCTCCCTTTTCAGGTGCACGGGGGCATTCAGGACGGTGCTCAGGGACTGGTGCGTGCCGATGTTCTATTGGCGGAGGATGCCCCTGATGAGGTCAGACACGAGTGTAGTCACTTCGGCCAAGCGAGCCTTCAGCATTTCAATTTCAAGCTGCTGCTGATAGCATAGGGCAAATAGGGCAGAGTCGCACCGAGGGAGGCCCGGGGTCCGGCTTGCTTTCCCATCTTTTGCATCAGTATCAGACGAGGACAATGGCGCCCCATTGCTGTAGTCATTCAGGGCTTGTCCTTCAGAGGATGACGGGGCCTTCCCCTTGTTCCTGTAGGGAGGTGGATTCCATAGGAATACCTCTTCATCCTGCTCTTCATTAGCCGGAGGCTTAAGGTGCTGGCGACCTTCAACTTCTTGTGGAGTTGTGGAGCCTGTGAGGCTATCGCCATCCGAAGCCGAGACTGATATCACGTCGGCTTCGTAGGAGTCTTCTAATGAAAAACCTAATCCTGGATGTCGGGTGATTTGTAGCAATCTCCGGTCCAAGTTTGGTGGGTTCCACATCTTCTTGAACATGTCCGTCCGATTGGAGAGCTGGCAAAAGGGGATCCCTTGTTTTTTGATCATTCTGGCTACACGGCCGGTTATGTCGGGCAGTCCCGTGATCGGGATGAGTGGGTCATGCAGTTCATCGGGGAGTTTACAATCATCGTCCCCTCTGACCGGGTGCTCATTAACCACATAGAAAATAGTAGACCGTCCTCCGGGGTTAGGCACCTCAAAGGTCCTCAATGGTTCAACCACTTGGCAGTCAGCTTCTGCGAGAGGCTTGATGATCCCAAGCGGGACCCTGATGTCCTCCAGCAAGTCTTTGAGGTGTGGCATCTCCGGTGCAGGGTAGATGGAACGGGGAGTGGCTTTGAACACTCCTTCTGCCTCAGAGACAAATGACACCTGACGGGGAGCCACATAGCTTGGCGGTGGTGGAGGGAACCAACTCTCGGGCTCTGCCTTCTTCTTCCCTTTGTCCTGAGTGACTTGGGGGGCTTGCTTTGGCTTTTCCAAATACAGAGTGGCATCCGACAAGTGACCATCGAACATCTCGAAAGGGTGGAGGTCGGCAAAGATTCTCTCTTCCTTCCCGTTACCGGGGTATTTAATGCATTGGTGCAGAGTGGATGGCACCACCCTGTTTTGGTGTAGCCAAGGCCGGCCAAGCAGTGCCTTGTAAGAAGTGTTGGAGTTGATCACATGAAATTGGACCTTGGTTGTGAAGTCATCAAGGGAGAGGTTAAACTCCGCAATCCCCATGGGGACCTCGCACTTCTGGTTGAAACCAGCAATCTTGACATTCTTGACCTCAATCAAGTGTACGTCAAAGTAATGTTTCTGGTACACCCGATAGGGGAGTATGTTCACTGCTGCCCCAGGGTCAATCAATACTCTGTTGATGGGATGCCCATTCAGCTGCCCCTTCATGTAGAGTGGCCTGTTGTGACTGCAAGTGGGTAGGAGCATGTCTTCTTCTGTAAAGGCCACAGCTACTTCGGGCGACATTTCTGCAAGGCAAGCTTCCACATATGCTGGCGTCTGGAGTGCCGCAATGACGGCTTGCCGTGTCTCTTCATCTAGAGATAAAATCTCTCAGACGGTGAAGCTGGCTGGGATCTTCTTCAGGTGCTTGACTATTCTATTGCTAGCTCGGACCTCGAGCAACTTCATCTCTTCGGCTCTACTTCGCCTGCCCCCAGTCTGGGCCTGAGGAGCCGGCTCAACGGGTCTTCCTCCACCGGGTCAGGTACACCTGAGCTTGCGGAGTCTGTTGGATCACTCCTTCTCTTGCATGAACTCGGCAAGGTTCGGGATGTTGTCAGGTTCTTCCCTTGACCGAGAAGGAGTCACTACCAGCGGGGCCGAGAGGCCACTTGCTTCTTTGATCTGCTGAGACTCGCAGGGGCCTGACTGCCTTCCCCCTTGAGTCGTGAGAAAATCAATAAATGAAGGGATATTCTGGCCGACTGGCTCTCCAGGGTAAAGACCCGAGGGAGGCAGAATCTCCATGCCTTGGACCCTAGGTTCAAGGATATGATATGGTTGTTCTCCCCTGAGTAGGATGTTATGGTTGGCTTGAGGAGGGCATCCCCACTTCCTTCCCGACCTGGTGGCATGCTGGGAAGTGGATGCTTCGGCCTGATTTACTTCCGACGGCTCGGCGGGCGTCTCTTGCTCTTCTTCCCCCAGGGAGAGGGCGGTGTCAAATAATGCTAAGAGGGTGTTGCAAGAAAGGACAACCTCGCTCTTCTTCTTATTTTTTGGCTATCTCTTCTTCTTCTTCTTCTTCTCTTTAGTGGCTGGTAACTGCCCTTGGGGAGGCTCACCCCACAAGAGAGGTCCTTCCTTTGCCTCGGCTTCTGCCTCTGGAGCTAGTTCAAGTGACTCGAACTCCATCCAAGGGACATACTCCTTCAACTCCACAGGCTGGATCTCGGGCTGTTCATAATCTTCAAGCCCATCAATAATGGCCTGGAGTCTTTCCACCGCAGGACTGGTCTCTTTGTGCACCCGCATCGGGATGTGCTTTTTCTTGTTGTGAGTGGGGCGCCTCATGACTAGCCGGGGGGCTGTGTCATGCCAAACAGGTGTCACTGGTGGTGGTGCTGGTCGGGGTGTGACACCCCTTATGTGAACCTCCGGTGTGGGCCGGGGAGCTTGCCTTCTTCTTCTATTCCTTGTCTACGCAGTCTGCCAACCTCCTTGGTCTTGAGCTGGCGTCATGACGAAGGCTTCATAAGTGGCCTTTGTGCTAGCCTCCGCTCATTCTTCAGGCAGCTGTTGGTATAAAGATACCATGTTAACACTGGTACCGAGGCTCGGCATCTCGTGTGGCTGCGGAGGATCTATCTTGTGCTCCCCCATGTCCAGTTCTCCCTTCTTGATCAAAGACTCAATGACATCCTTGAAGATATAGCACTCCTCGATAGTGTGCCCCAGCATCTGGTGGTACGGGCAGAAATGAGGATCATCCTTTTTCTTTATGTCACCAGGCCTCTTCGGTTCCGGCAACGTGATTTTATTGTATCTGGTGGCCCATTCAAATAGGATCCGGGACTTATCTCGAGGACAAGAGTACAACTTATTCCTCATCTTCTCCCGCATGGAAGGACCTCCCGCCGTTCAGTAGATCTAGGGTGGAGGAGGATTGGACGTCTCCTTGGCTTTCTCGTTCTGTTTCTCAAAAGCTTCGAAGTCCAGTGTGTGGACTTCCGGTAGTATCGGCCTCTTCTCGGCCTGCCTGGCCCTCTGGCTCGATGCAGTTGGAGCAGAAGAGTATCGAGCAAGGAATGCTTCGATCTCGCTACTATGTTGTTTAGACGGTCAAATGATCGCACCTCGGCGCCAATCATCCTTTCAAGGATTTCCTTTTTCAGGTTCTGTTTACAAATTTGCACTACGTCCTCCTGATGCGGGGGACGTCTACATCTCATGCTGAGATTCCTCCACCTCTTTATGTAGTCGAGAGCCGACTCATCATTTCTTTGTCTCATGGCGTAGAGTTCTACCATGGTCACCTCCTTTTCAGCGATGTAGAACCTTTCTTTGAATTTCTTCTTAATGTCGGGCCAATCTGTAATGGACCCTACGGGCAAGGTCGAGTACCACTCAAAAGCAAGCTCGGTAAGTGTCGAGCCAAAGAATTTGAGTAGGTAGGCTTTATCTGCAGCTAGGTCTCCCATAACATTCACATAGTAGGCAATGTGCTCCCTGGGAGACCCTTGCCCATTAAACTTCTCAAATTTCGGCGGCTTGGTGATGCCGGCCGGGAGCCTCCTAGCAGCATAGTGTGCCGGATAGGGTACCCGATACACATCGAAGGGCGTGTGATCACCATCGCTCCTTTCTGCCAGCTTCATGTCTATCATCTGTTCAAGCATCAGTCTGTTCACCGTCGTCGGGTCAACCGGGTTCGGGTAGAAATGAGCCGGTTGCGCCAGCGGCGTTGTTAACACTATCGCTAGAGGTGCAATGGTGGATCCCTGGAATGGCAGGTTCTACGGCAGGGCCGGAGTTGTATGTTGTGACTAATGCAGGGGTGTGCCCCCGGTGTAGGTAGGTATCGGGGGAGACACCGTCGCCTGCAGAGACGCTTCCGAGGCCTGAGTGTTGCCTCCAGGGGTCTCTGGTAATGCTTCAGTCTGCCCGGATGTTGAGGGTTGAGCAGCTCTGTCGGTCAACTGCTTCCTTAGCAACTCGATCTCCCTCTGATATTGCTACATCATAAGTAACACAGCGGGGTCACTCATGGAGAGGCTAGGGGTGCCCCCTCTTTCTTCAGTTGGCGTCTCTTCGGACGACGTGGATGGTCCTCCCGTGCCTTCAGTAATGACATTGGCAGCCAGGGCCATTGATGGTTCCCCATAGTGAGTTTCTCCGATGTGAGCTTGTGCCTTTTTAGTTGCTGCCTTTCCTCTTCTGGTGAGAGGTCCTGGCCTTGCTACAAGTCTAGCCATTTCTTCAGGCTCGGTCGGTAAGGCCCCGTACCGACCAAAGACTCCTACCATATTGCAAGTATAGACCCTTAGGTCCCTGTCTCTTCTTGCCGCTCTTCTCGATGTCCTGCCCGGGAAGACCAGTCTGTCAAAGACCGACCCCCATGGCCTCGCTTCCTCCCTCAGCGGGGACTAGTAACGCTCCTCAGAGCAGTTCCTTGACTCGGCACTAGGCACGGGTCGGGCTTCTTCTTCTTCAAATGCGGAGGCTACTGCCCCCAGCAGTCTCTGGCGACCCAGGGGAGTGCTCCCCGGGCCCCGCAAGTAGTTTCTCATGGCCTGCTCCACTCCTTCCCAGTCTTGATCAGGAGAGAAGCCAGTGATATTACCCTGTTGACAGCAACAGGGCATGTGGGTTGCAGGCTCTGCACGGGCAGCCTGATAGTGACGTCGGTGGTGTCGATGGCGGGTGTTCTCCGGTGGGGCCAGTGTGACCAGTGCCGGCTGGTGTGCATGGGCTGATGTTCTGACCTGGTCCGCCTGTTGAGCCATTGCCGGGCGAAAGGTGTTCGGCCCCGCCCGAGTTGGTGAAGTGAACCGGTCTGCCTTGGGAACCCATGTCTGCTTGCCCTTGGTCGGCCTAGCGACCGGTTGATGCTGTGGTGCTGTGGCTGGAGTTGCGGGCGTCATCCTGCCCTTCATCTTCTCCAGTGGCTGGAAGGAGTTGTGCACTGGTACGGCGGGGGCAACGCGCTCCGGGATCATCTCGGAGCGTGGTTCAGTGAGGTGGACTCGGACGGTCCCGATGACAGCAGATTTACCAATGCTGGAGAACCGGCCTCGGGGTGATGTAGTGGCGTGGATCCTCTGGAGCCTTCTCTAATGGGAAGCCGAACCCTAGTGAGATGGGCCGGTTGTCTGGTGCACGTAGTGCACGTTGCAGCTCAGCATCCTCACCGGGATGGTCTTGGGAGATTCGGCCATTGGTCGACTGGCAGCAGCTTTGGTGGCCCCCTGGATGGAGGCGTTGCTTTCGATCCCGTCAGACGCCTCGACGTCCAGCAGGTTCGTGAAGGCCACTCCCAAGAAGTTGCTGAAGCCAACTGAAGGAGGGAAGCTCCCGAAGGTGAGAGGGACGGCCAAGTAGCCGTTCCGGACATGGCTCTCGACGGGCAGCTGTCCAAAAATGAGGGCCATCCTGACGTCCGGAATGCAACCTGCGTTTACAAATCACAGAATTAGTATTACAAGAAGGGGCCGTGGTGCCCTTAATTCCGGTAAAGATATGAAGGGTGATCTCGTCCCACCGGGCGTGCCAGACTTGTGGACGCACTTTTTATCGATTAATTATCTTTTATCTCTTCCATTTATTTGTTGGTTTATTAAGTGCGTGGGCGTGCCAGTCACAAAGTGACGCTTTGTTTGGGCTTAATAGAAGCCCGTGGTGCGCTCGATCTGACTCAGTCAGGCGATTGTGTGGTTCGGGTCGGGACTGAGACCCGTTGTGCCATAAAGGTCACAACGTCATTTACACACCCTCGGAGAGCGGAATACCCTTGATTAATTGCCAAAAATAAGGGCTCCACGACTGAAAGAAATAGTAATTAATGCAGGAACAAAAAGGCAATCGGGCTATGCAGTAAGCCCGTGGTGGGGGCATGAACACTCGGATTGTGTCGATCACTGGCGGACCATTCCATGTTTGGACAAAAGTCCGTACAGAAAACAGGACGGTAACGGGGACGAATCCGTGCAAATGTCTGTCGGGGGATGGCAATTTTAATGCAAAGTGGGGGCTCAGGTCCCGGCGAGGAAGGGGAACCTTGGTGAGATATTGGCCCAAGACAAGGCCGGACAGTGACCATGACGGGAGGAGTGGCTCCTGAGGGTGAAGCCCAGCCTGCGAGGGCATCATTAATATTCCCAGGTCCGGAATCCGAGGAGGAGATACGACAGCCATACTATTGTATTCACGATGATTGTCAATGCTTGTTATTATCATTTATTTATTGACATTACCGTTTCTTTGTTGATTGCCTTTTATCACCCGCAGACCATGAGCTCTTCTCCTATTCATTATTACCCATTTTATTAATATCCCCCTTTTGTTATTATTATTATTATTTATTATCTTGATTAGAACCACCCCCTTTTCATTATTATCATAGCACAAAACCTCTCCCTTTTCATCATTATTATCGTTATGTTTTCCTTCTCCTGATTGGAGGTATGGTGGAATGAAGGTTGAGTGTGCCGCTGGGAGGCTGAGGGGTGCACCGCTGAAGGCTGGGGGTGCACCGCTGGAGAATAGAAAGTGTACTGCTGGAGGGTGCATCGGGCTAGGATTGGAGGAGTGTACCGCTGAAAGGAGCAGGCTAGGGTGTACCGCTGGAAGGTCCAAGAGTGTGCCGCTGAAAGCACAAGGGGAGCTGGGTGTACCGCTGAAGGCAAGCGAAAGTGTGCCGGCAAGGGAGATGTGTTGAGAGTGCAAAGGGCTTGAGATGGGTCTGATGAGGAGGGTGTCAAAGAGGCGGGGATCGTACCGTTGGAGGGGGTGCACCGCTGAAAAGTTAAGAGAAGTGGGCAGTGTACCATTGGGGCAAAGGGGTGAGGTTAATGCAGGCTGTGGTGAGAGTCTAGGCGAGCCTGGTGCACACTTGAATATGTTAATGCGACTAAAGTGGACTGGGGGAGGCTTGATTGAGAGTGCACCGCTGGGGGAGAGGTAGGGGTGTACCGCTGGCGGGCTGAGGAAGAGTGTACCGCTGGAAGGATTGAGTTCAGAGTGAAGGTTAAGGTAGGTAGGGTGAAGTTCAGATGAGTGGGGGGTGCAAAGTTCAGAAGAAGGCCCCTTGCTCATGCAGTTCTGATGGAGAATCTCAGATGGTTGAGCTTCCAATTTCCCTGTCATGTGATTGAATCCCAAGTCATGTTCAGTAGTGCAGTTCTTGGAGTCTTGTTCAGTCCAAATCTTAGAGCCTTGCATAGTTCCTTTATCTTGGTTAGAATGTTTTATTGTTTCTTAGTACGTGTGTTTGTTGCTTCTTTTCAACTTTTAACTTATTGCTATTTCTGACAAAAAATCGGCAGCATCTCCCCTTGACCCGGATGGTAAGGGAATACAAGGGACATGCCCACATGGAGTGACATGAACCAACAACTGAGGTGTGTGCCTAGGTAGCCACCTTTGGAAAAACTTCAAAAAACTCAGAGAAAACGCCGAAGGAGAAACCAGTAGACTGATGCAAGCTATGAGTGCACCGAAGAAGTGACAGCCAAGGTGTGTGCCGCCGAGCAGACCAACAGGGGAGGTGTGCTGCTGAGGCAGCCAAGGGTGTACCGCTAGCGGCTGGAGAGGGTGTGCCGCTGGGCAAACAAAGGGAAGTGTACCGCTAGGCAGACAAATGGGAAGGGTGTGCCACCGAGCAAACCCAGGGAAGACTGTGCCGCTGGACAGACAAATGGGAAGGGTGTGCCGCTGGGCAGACCCAGGGAGGTGTGCTGCTGAAGGGCCTGAGTAGTGTGATGACCGGGGGCTTGAATAGGTATGTGCACACCGTGGATTCTGGAGGAAAGGATGAAAAGCCTCCTAGCCAGTGGATGAGTCTCAATAGCTAGACATGGGTAGTGGGTGCTAACGAACCCATCGATGGAGGAAGTGAGGTACCGGTCACGCTATGGAAGGCCATCAAAAAGGGGAGGAGCCAATCTTGCACTGGCGAGCCAAGAACACCACACGTTGAGCTGAGCTAACCGATGACACAAGGGGCAATCATAACAAAGCTAGAAAGTCGGGGTGAAAATGCAAACCACAGACGAATGATGAGGAGAAGACAACGGATGCAACAAAAGATAGAGCCCAAGGGCATTTTTCATTCGTGATAAGAACTCCAAAAATGACAAAGGCCAGACTCCGAAGGCCAACTACAATACACTACAGAGCAGAAAACTGTGAAAGGAGAGGAGAAAATTGAGAAACAAAAAGAGAAGTAAGAAGAAAACAACGCTGGGGGAGAGTCGGACCGAGGGAGAATGCCTCCCTTCACCCCATTCCTTTTCTCCCCTCTACAGGTGGCTCGCTCCTTCTCAAACCCTCCAATCTTCTCTACCATCTTCTTTTCTTCCTCCTTTTCTTCTGTGCTGCTCTCTTCGAACGGGAACGATGCGCACGCAGCCTCCCTCCTCTTCTTCTCTTCGTGGGGGGCGTTTTATTTGCGTGCCGTTGACGGGGGGATCTCATGATGGCACTGCCATCCGAGGTTGACCCGAGTCCCATCTTCGTCAGGTAGAAGTCTCCTTCATCCAACCGGAGGACGACACCTAGGCTTGGGGTTAGCTGGCGTTGAAATGGCCACACTGCGCGCCAAGGGGCTCCTCTAATGACCATTATGTATCTTGCCGGTTTGTGCCGTTCGGGGGAGTTCACCGCTGTGCCGTTGGAAGGGTCAGGCCGTTGTGCCGCTGGAGGGGCATGAAGGCTTGTGCCGCTGAATGGAGCGATGGGGTGTGCCGTTGGGGCACTTGAGGTCGTGCCGCTGAAGGGCGCGATGGGGTGTGCTGCTGAGGGCACCTCAGGCCGTGCCGCTGAAGGGCGCGATGGAGTGTGCTACTGGGGCACTTGAGGCTGTGCCACTGAGGAGCATGATATGGCGTGCCGCTGGGGGCACCTCAGGGGTGTGCCACTGGGGCTCTTCAGGCAGTGTGCCACTGAAGGGGCATAGAGTGTGCCGTTTTGAGAGGGGGCTCTGCTTTTGCTTCAGGAACTTGAAGTTGTTCATTCTTTGGAATATTTCTTCACCGTTAGGGACCCGAGGGTGGGTCCATAGTAGTGTATAAATTCAGGAGGATATCCTATGCTTTCTTTGTCATTTAATGCGCCCGTGCAAATGTGGGGATTTGCTAGACGATAGTAATCTCCTGGAGCCCTGGATGGCCAGTCTCCCCGGGTCTTCTCCTTTCGACTTTGACATTAGTGCGGGGGCTTGGCGAGACATATGGATGTACAATTTTATACGTCCATAGGTCTGAAACAAGGGCAGAATATAGAGGTGTAGAAGATGTAATGTGGACGTTGACACGATAGTAGATCGAAGTCAGCCAACCTTGCTCCGACAGAAGGTCTGAGCCAAGGGAAGGAGATGTAATGTAAATGTTGACCTGATGGTACATCGAGGTCAATCAACCTGGTAGAGAAGTGACATCTAGGTCAAGGTAGAATATAGATGCCAACCCGACGATAAGTCAGAGCTGACGAACCTTGCTTAGATGGGAGGTCTGAACAAGGCTAGGATTTATAAATGGGCATTGATTCGACAGAATGCCGAAATCAAGCAACTCAGCGAAGACGTGGGGTCTAGGCCAAGGGTAAAATCTAGCCGGCTAACGAGGGCCAAGAATGGTACCCTCCAAAAGTACTCCTAGTACAGACCAGTCCATAGTGTAGGTTGTGTTGTCCGGTGGGACTATTGATCGACTTGATTATTTTGTTATAGCGTCGGTGGGACTAGGGATTAACATCCGAGAGCTCGGCCGAGGCGGGGTGCCTTGAGCCAGAGGGAAAAGGTTTATGTAGGGGCAGTAGTTGAGAGCTCGGCGCAGACGGAGTGCCTTGAGCCAATAAAAGGGTTTATGGGCCCAGTCTGGCGGGACTTGATGGGTAAAGTCTAAGAGCTCGGCGAGGGCGGAGTGCCTCAGGCCAAGGAAAAGGGTTTATGAGCCCAGCCCAGCGGGACTAGGGCAATGTTTGAGAGCTCGGTGAGGGCGGAGTGCCCCAGGCCAAGGAAAAGGTTTGTGAGCCCAGTGGGACAAACTTGGTATCTCTTAGTATGTTGGTGCAGTTGTTGCGGCAAGATGCCAAGGGATGGCGAGAATTCCTCTGCTAGGATGATAGGCTCTAGGCCGAGGTTAGAGGGTCAACCCTGGTAAGACTGATGGGAAGCATCTCGCGGGATGAGAAGCTGGCAAAGCTGACGAATATTTATTTGATGACCTGGCTAGAGAACCCCGGTTAAAGGCAAAAGGGGTGCCCCGCTGGGGTTTGGACCCATGTTTGAGACAGGAAGCCGGGTGGCCAATAAAGGCTTATTAGCTTTGGTGGGACTGTTAATATAAGCTCTGGAGCTTGGCTTGTATGTCAGCTTGAGTGTTTTGGATTGGATTGGTACAGATCCTTTGATAGTGGGGAGGTTGTTGCATGACTGCTCTGAGTCGGCCTCACCCCATGGGACAGATGGCAGGTGGTAGCATTCGTACACAGAGTCATCGGCCATCCTTTGTGTTATGTCTTCTGCGGGAGGGTACCCAAAATATTATAGCTTGTAAACATAAGCTTCTAGGGCTTGCACAGTATGCTGGTCTCTTGGCATGCCTGCCTTAGCAGTTGTGGTTGATGGGTCTCTTCAGCTCCAAGATTGGTGCCTGGTGGCTTTAAGCTCCTATAGCCGTGCGCCTTGCACCGCCTATAGTGATTTCTATTGAAGAAGCGGCTGCAGGGCTTACCCCGGTTCCATAGTGCTAAATTGTATGTAGTAGCTTCTCGGAGAAGGAGAAATCCCATTCTGACATTGAATGAAATGCAGTAAATGGGTCCTCTAAGCGAGGAGCTCGAAATCTTTAGCAGTCGAGCTTGTCGAACAGTTAGCATCTACAACGGGTTGTCCAGTTCACGGTGGGACATTGGCGTGCCCTGAATAATTCCATTTTATCTTCTTTTTAGCTTTGGATGCCCCCTGGCTGGGGTGGATAGCCAGAGAGTTCATTCTCCCTTTTAATGCCCCCAAGCGGGGGTGGATAGCTGAAGATGAGTTGTTCAAAGCATGTCTTTTCATTGGGTAGCTTGTTCACTTCACGAGCAGTTGTGTAGGCAGATAGTAACGGGGAAATTCGGCCGTTGGACTCCACCCTCTTCTCTTTTTTTGGCAGCCCCCAAGTGGGGAATAGAGTCTTGTTGTGCCCAGCGGCATCTCAGAACTTGATTGTAGCTGAGCATCTTTTCATTCTTGCCCCCCTTGCTTGGAGAGAGTTGAGCCTCCCTTATTGTGTGCTGGAGCGTGCAAAGCAGCGGCTGCATCGTGCTGGGTCTTTTCGTTTGGGAAGAGACTCTTCCCTGCATCTTCATCATTTTGCAGTTGGACTCAACATGGGTTGGCTCCATTCTTGAGCTGATGGCTTGAATAAAGCTGGCAGCGCATCGAGCGGCAAAACAACATCTTTTCTTTTATTCTAGGGTTTATCTCTATTTTGGTCTTCAACAGTTGCCCTCGGGACGGTGCATCAGTTGCATTTTATTCGGCTTCCTGCCATAGCGGGGGGAGAAGCTCGATATGCGCCTCAGAGGGTGTGCTCTCCTGGTTGATATAAAGAGGCCATGTTGGCCGCCATCTTAAAGACGGGTAATTGGTGAGGGCGAGGTGGGTCCACCCTATATTCTCCTAGTTTTAATTCACCATTTTGGACTAAATCTTCCATGATGTCTTTAAATGCATAGCAGTCCTCGATGAGATTCCCCCTCTTTCAGTGGTAGGGGCAAAACTGAGGGTCATCTTTTCTTTCACTGTCATTTTGTCTCTTAAGCTCCGGGAGGATGACCTTGTTGTATTCGAGGGCCCACTCGAATAGAATTTGAGTCTTGTCCTACGGAAAGGAGTAAGGTCTTTTCATTCTTACCTTTAGTGAAGGGGGTGTTTGCTCAGCAGTCTTGGTAGCAGAAGGGCCAACTACCTCTTTTGATTTCTCCAGTTGACGCACAAAGGCTTCAAAGTCGACAATGTTTATTTCTTCTTGTGCCGGTCACTCCTTGACTGGCCTATTCCTCGGAATTGGGGTAGCGGAAGCTGGACAGTATTTGGCCACAAAAGCTTCAATTTCAATTGCCACATCTTCTAATTGGTTGAAGGATTTGACTTCGAGGCCAATTACCCTTAGCAGGATCTCTTTCCTGAGATTGCGCTTGCACAGCTGGACAACATCCTTGTAGCTTGGTAGATGTTTGCATCTCACACTGAGATTCTTCCATCGTTGAATATAGTTTGAAGTAAACTTATCATCTTTTTGTTTGGTCATATATAATTCCACCTCAGTGACTTCTTTCGTAGCGGATTTTATCTTAGTTGCTTGTTCCATTACTGGCTTGTTTATTATTATTGGAGCTGCCAAACTCCGGTGCGAGCTAGCTGATTGTAGGGGCGGCATCGTATGAGGCATAAGAGGTGCCCCCTGACGCACCTGGAAAGCTGAGAGGTATGCGGAGGCCGTGTGGTATAGTTGCCACGGGAGGGTGTTCCCGTCACGGCCTTGTGTTAACTGGGGCATAGTCGGTTGCAGTGAGGTTTCAAATGATTTAGCGCCACCTCTTAGGGCTTCGGATGAGGGTCCTACCTGCCCGGGTGTGGCTGGGAGTAAGCCTATCTCAGTCAATCTTTTTCTCAACATTTCCACTTCTTATATTTTCTGATAGAGCTCCATCATCAGAGCAGGGTTAGCTTGGTAGGAGCTGGAAGTGCTATTTCCTGTGCTGATTCCAGGTGGGGCTAGCGGCATTTATTGTCGGCACGGGACGCGTACGGTCTTGTATGAGTTGATGTTTTTGCCCCCATGCCCTCATGTTGAGGTGGGGTATAATAGCATACTTCTTCAACAGGTGGTGGTGGATGCCCCCACTCTTCCCGAGGTTGATGACGAGAGGTAAATGTTACAGCTTGACATGCCCTCACCGGTGTCTAGCACATCTCTTCATCTTCTTCTTCGATAGCTCGGCTTGCACTGGGCAAGGTCGATATGGTGTTGCAGGGGAGTATGATGCTCTTCTTTTTGTTCTCCAGCTTATTCTTCTTTTTTCCTTTCACGGCTAATGCCTGATGTGCCATGCAAGCTTCTGCTACCTCTTTAGATGATTGCTGGTATAGAGATAGCATATTAACCCCTCTCTCCATAGTAGGAAGTTCGTGCGGGCGAGGAGGATCAACCTTGTAGTCGTCCATCTGTAGCTCCCCTCTCCTGATTAGCTTTTCAATATCATCTTTAAAGACGTAATAATCTTCAATAGGGTGCCCAACCATCTGGTGATATGGACAGAAGCGAGGATGGTCTTTCTTTCTAGCATCCTCCGGTCTCTGGTAGGGTAACCTTGTTATATATGACAGCCCATTCGAAGAGTACCCGAGTCCTGTCCTTGAGAAAAGAGTAAAACTTTTTCATTTTGGCCCGCAGGGACGGGGCTTCTTGCTGCTCAGCTGGCTTAGCGGGAGGCAGGCTGGCAATTCCTTCCTCCTTTTCTTTTTGTTGAGCGAATGCCTTGAAGTCGATTGTATGAACTTCGTTTGGCGCTGGCCACTTGTCAATAGACTTTCCCTTTTGGCTTGCAGCAGCTGGAGCAGAGGGGGAGCTAGAGATGAAGGCTTCAATCTCTGTGACCACATTATTTAGCCGGTCGAAAGACCAGATTTCAATTCTGATCATCCTGCCGACACTACAAGAAAAATGTGGAATACCGATGATATTTTCCGACGGAAAAATATTCATCAGAAATATGTTGGAAATATTTTACTTTCTGATGGAAGAAATGTATGTCGAAACTACGTCGAAACTTTCTGACGTATTTGCTACTAACACAGGTGTCGTCGAAAATAAATAGTAATGGGTTAAAATTTATGAACAGTTTCCGACAGATCAAATTAAGGTTGAAAAGTCGTTGGAAACTTGCTGACGTAATTCCGACGAACTAAAAATCTGTCGAAACTTTTATGGTATTTTTCTATCATTTTCACAATTTGGTTGTTTTACATTATTGTTATAGTGTTACCATTTAAGAATTAACAATTTTATAATTTTTTGTCATTTTTATGATTATTTTATTATTATATTGGTACATATATTAATTATCATTTTTTATGATTTTTATCATTTTCATAATTATTTTACTATTATTATGCTGTTATATTTATTAATTATCATTTTTTATGAATTTTTGTCATTTTTACAATTATTTTATTATTATTATACCATGACATTTATTAATTATCAATTTTAATTTATATGATTTTGTCATTTTCATAATTATTTAACTATTATTATGATGTTACAGTTATTAATTATCATTTTATATAGGTTTTGTCATTTTCATAATTATTTTATTATTATTAGATGATAAGGGTGACAAATGTAGATCATGGCTAACAGATAGACATTGGGTGGCAAATGGGTGATAGGGGCGACAAATTGGTTATAGTGGTGACAAATAGGGGATAGGAGTAACAAATGAATGGTAGTGGTGACAAATAAGTGACAGGGTGACAAATAGATGTTAAGGGTGACAAATGAGTTATTTAGGGTGACAATTAGATGTTAGTGGTAACAAATGGATGAATATGAGTGACAAAAGTCGGTTAACAGTGACTAATAGTGCTCTCACGGTGAGAAATAGCTCATGGCAGTGAAACTTGAAGAAACTCAAGTTCCTTTGAAGGATTTAACCATGTATAACAGTATAATAATAATAAACTAATTATAAAAATGATAAAAAACCCATCAAAATGATAATTAATAAATATAACAGTATAATTATGTATAAAATAATTATGAAAATGATCACAAAACATAAAAATAATTCTAAAAATTGTCACCAGTCTGTGACTGGCACGCCCTCGCACTAAATAAAACGCTAAAGATAAACGAACACCACAAATAAATTTTTAAAAGAAATTCTTAGTGAGTCCACATGATGATATACATCAACATATTGGCTTGTATGTATGTTTTCAAAAAATCATTTGGTATTCTCTTGCAAATATTACATAGCATACTCTTGCATTTGTCACTCTTGAATGTTGCATCATGTCCTTTTTTTTGTTCAATGATTTATTCATAATGTCCTTGAGTTCAGTCCATTTGTCATCAACATTGGGAAATATCTTTTTTTGCTTCTTCTGTCTCATTTCGGCTTCTCATCTGGCCCACTCTCATCTCCTTTTCCCTTCTCTTTTCCCTTTTTTTTCAATGCCAACGGGTATCCATTCTCTTGGGATCACATATCAATAGGAACACAGTGAAACACATAACAATTGTATGAAAATCAATATTCTTCATTACTCAATGTTGTTCATTATTATACAAACGGAGATTACAACTATTACATTGAAGCCAAAAATTGTACAGAATTATTTATTGTACAGCTGTTCATTGTTGACAGACTGTAATATAGATTTTTTGGCTATAGAATATTCAACTGTTACATTGAAGACAATGATAAAATTTATCTGTCCTTATCATCTCTCACACCATCAACAGCAATCGAGCAATTGCTTCTTAACCAGGTCAGCAATCGAGCAAGGCTTTAATACCTAACAAATGCAGTATCGCAATGCATTCTTGACAAAAAAAAACCTAGTTAATCAACATGATAAATAAGTACAGAAAATTAAGTCTAAGGGGAATTTGTACATGACATAAAGATAAACACATAAAAACCTTGATCAACAAGCCAAACTCTATATCTAAAATGAAGATGATATAATATGGATACAACAAACACCGAACTTTATATAACTGCTGCCTTCAATGGTCTACTAAGAAGAGGTTGAGCAGTTTGTATTCGGGCATTGGCATGAGGAAGCAAAGAAAAAGTGAAAGCATGTGCACATCCTACATAATAGATGGATACAACACTTAAATTCTTCAGCCAGATGGATATACATATAGGTACCAAAAATTTGTTTCCCATGTCAAATATTATTGACAGCTGTAAAAGTAAAACACCACAAGCCATAGTCAGTAGGATCACCTCCCCGATGTGGGCCTGTCCTATGAATGCATGCCAGAAATAAAACCAGAACAGTTACAAGCTTCAGCATACCAGATCAGTAGAACAACATTTCCATAGCATCTGATAGTTGCTTCGACAACTATTGGGCTCATAGCATTGAGCAGGTGTTTACCCAATTGCCAGCCCTCACAATTCAAATCCATCGCAGCATATATGCTCCGAAGAACCTACACAACCGTTTAAAGATGTTGACTATGTTGCAATGGCAAACATGTAACCACCGCTACAATGTGATTGACAGTTTAAAAAATTGCATCATTGCCCTTTAAGGCCCTCAACCAGCCCCTAGTGATCATGCTACTACAAAGGGTTGCGATGTTGCCATCCAACTCTCTAAGCAGAGCATGAAAACCAAGGGATGTGAGGGAATGCCACTGCGAAATGGGCAATACCACAATGTGATTATGTAAACATGACAAAAGTCACGAATGAAGGAAAGTCAGTCAGAACACAAGTAGGTGGATACAACGTAGTCTAAATACAACAGACACACTACATTATAACAAGGTAAGAAATCGAGCAAGTTCACGAAACACATAATAATGCGTAGCACATATCATAGTCCAGTTTCACCCCCAAAGACTATTAGCAATTTCATTCCTACGGCGCTCCTCAGCAAGAACCTCAAGGTGGCCGATGTGAAGTCCAGCCGCCACCTCCTCATCACCAGCAATATCGCCTTGCATATCATCCTCATGAACTCTATTGAAGTACCAATCAAACCCTTCTTCTCGACGAATGAAATTCTGCATCACACAACATGCAATGACTATCTTCCGCTGTGTGGGCCAAGGATACATGTTTCCCTCACGCAATGTTTGAAAACGCATCTTCAAGACGCCAAATGTACGCTCCACAATATTTCGCAACTGTGCATGGTGATGATTGTATTTTTCCTTCTTATTTTCATAGGGCACATTACCACGACCACGAAATTGAGCAAGATGGTACTTAACTCCCCTATATGGGGCCAAGAAAGATGAAGTATTTCTGTATCCCGAATCAACCAGATAACACTTCCCCTGTGGTACATAGAACCCTCCTTCGTCTAAGGCCCACCTCAACACCCGCATATCAGCAACAGATCCTTCCCATCCTACACACACATATTGGAAGAGCATAACAAATGATACTGCAGCTACCACATTTTGGGTAATGCACTGGTTACAGTTGCGAAATCAATCATGCTTTGATATTGGTACATTTATAGGAATGTGTATGCCATCAATGGCACCAATCGCATCCTAAAGTAAGACATGGAACATGAGTTAAGATATAGATGATGTGAACAACAACTAATAAGGCAATAGAACTCACCTTAAAGTGAGGGTAGAATCGTTCTTTGCCATGAATGTACGGGTGACATTCGTGCACTTGTGCAACTATGGGTAGTTGAATGTACTCTTCCTTCAATGAAGCCAAGGCAAGGATGGCTTGATTCACATATTTACTGATTATTTGAGAAGAATGTTGGAAGTGATCACACAAAGCACCACTAGGCACCCCATGACCAACGGCATATAAGAACATACCCAATTGTTCAGCAGCAGTCACATATTTGGAATCCTTTAATAACCCACGACCTACCAACATGTCCCTCAACCTTGTAAACATAGTAGGGTGCATTCTGAAGACTTTGTAACATCTCTATTCATGTCCATTGATAATTGTTGTCACCCACATTTGACCTGTGTACTTTGATGAGTGCATCTGTCTCCGGATAGGTGGTGCCATCTCCTCATCTTCTAGTTGGTCTAAAATAACCTCCTCAATGTCGTTGAACATTTCATCATACTCCATTACAAATTCCATTACAATCCGATCAAAGTCTACACATCACACAAAGCACGTCCATCACCAAGACATTAAAGATGAAATAGGCAAGTCGTTCACAATGAGTAAAATGTGCAGTACATTATTTCCCTATGCAGACCAAGCGTAGTATACTTCCTTACCTACAACAATAGTAATAACAAAATAACTAATATGAAGAGGAGCAACACTACTAGAGTACATAAAAGAACAACAACAATATAAGGCACATTTGACATTTGTGTAGTCTGCTGACGTAGTGCCTGGTTCCTTGAATCATAGTCAGGCCCGGGACTTGCATGATATGTAGGCATGGGCCTTTCCTGTTGTTGTGCATGTGATTTTGATGATTACAAAATGACTTTGTTGTTTGGCCTTGCTTAGCCTTGTGCTTGAATGATACTTTATGTTTTCATATGCTTGAATCATACTTGTTCTCTTGCTATGGAGTCATGTTCTAGAATGAGAATGAATTTGTAAAATAATGATTCTGAATGCCATCAACATGAATGAGTCTTTATGCTCATTTGAATACTATCATGCTCACTTGTTTGTAATAGCTTAACTCTCACTTGAATGAGAGTCATGTTCATTTGAATACAAGTATGCTAATCTTCTTGCATTGCAAGAATGAGTCTTGATGGACATCAAATGGAACTCAAGAGAATGCTTAAATAAGTCATCTTATTGTCCACCATTCAGAACTTGTGTTAATTCTATCTCCATTCCTCAAAGAACCATTGGTCCAAGGATGATTTTTATACCCTCCCAGATCAAGTGGATCATGGTAATACACTAACCACCTTGTGTGCTTGAAATGGAGGTAGTTGAGGTTGAGCTTTCATGCCTTTGTATTTGGACAATTGAGAGATTCAATTTCATTACAACAAACACTTGTCATATGGTTGAATGTGTTTTTATTGGTTGTAAATTGAGAAGCCAAATACATGATTAAATGGGTTCAATGATGTGTTTTAATGTTAACATGTTCATAGTGTTGTTGCTTGATGCAAAGATTTTGATTCTCAACTAACCACTTACTTTTTCATGTTTTCAGGATGGAAATACATGGTTAATCTATGTGGTATTATGGTAACATCTAATCACTTTTATTCCCTTGGATTCATGGTAGTTTAAAGTCTTTTTATAGCCCTTTCTAGCATGGGTCGACCCATAGGGTCGACCCCTAAGTGTTCTGGACCGGACAGAACACTTGTTTATGACCCTGTGTGCAGGGGTCGACCCATGGGGTCGACCCACACTGCATGGGTCGACCCCATGGGTCGACCCCTGGGTTTCTGGGGTATTTTTGTGGTCTGGCCGCCCTCTGGATGCTCGAGGGTCAACCCATGGGGTCGACCCATTCCAGCACGGGTTTTGCGAATCCGATTGAAACCCTTTCTAAACCTTTCCAAACTTTACCAAACTACCCCCCATTGGTTCCTAAACATATTAGGGGGTTTCTAACATGTATTGGGAGGGTTATATGATTCTTTTATCCAGTCCTCTATATATATGAATGTGAACTCTGAATTTGGGAGATGAGAAGCCCTAATGCATTTTGTTCTATCTTGTAGGTGGAGAAAAGGGGCAAAGCAACCAAGGAGCTCTTGAGGAAGGGTTATCATCTACATGCATAAAGATTTTGAGCTCGTGGTAGAAGAAGAAAAGAAGCATCTCGAAGAGAGGAATAAGTGGATGCCAAAATCGCCATCATCCGACAACGAACCAAGAGGAACCGAAAGAATCAAAGAAGGGGGAGCTCTCTACATGCTATATCTTCTTCATTTCAGTCTTTAGACTTTGGTTGGGATTCATTGTATCTATTTGTCTAGGCTTCATACATTTCTGAAGGAATATTGTGTGTGGGTGTTCGGAGAAAGGGGTTCTCCGAGTGTTTATGTTGACGCGTGTGCGTCATTTTGTGCGGAGCATATCCGCGTGTGTGCTTGGATATATCTTGGGGTGTGTTCCCCGTGTGTGGTTGGGAGTTTACTCCCGTGTGATCGAAACCCTACGTGTGTGTGTTGGAGCTTGGCTCCGTATGTGTGTGGGGATTTATCCCTGGGCTATTTTATACAGCAGTGAAGCCTCACCGGTTTGGTGAGGGGTGGACGTAGGGAGCCCATCGTGGTCCCGAACCACCTTAAAAATCCTCGTGCATAGTGGCTTGCATTGTGGTTTGTGTTGTGGTGGTTTGCTTTATTGTTCATATCTAATTATCCGTTCGAGTGAGTACGGTGAGATTGAGAGAATCAAGTCTATTCCAATTAGTTTAAATTCCTCACTCTTGCTAATCTTGCTAATTCCGCTGTGAGCTAGTAAATAGTTTTAATTGGACATAATTTTAATAGAGGGTTCTATTCACCCCCCCTCTAGAATCGTATTCCTGCACTACGGGACCCAACAATTGGTATCAGAGCGAGGCTCTGTTGCCCCTAGATCTAACGATCTACAGAGTGATCCTAGTGCATTGTCAATCATGAATTTTTCTGTTGATCAAATCTCTATGAATTGCCTTCCTATTTTTAATGGTCATGATTATATTTCTTGGAGAAATGCTATGTGTGTTTATCTTGGTTTGCATGAGCCTAATATTTGGAATGTCATATGTGAAGGTCCATACAATCTTCCTACTGAACATAACAAATGGGATGATATGCATGTCAAGAAAAATACAATGAATCTTAGAGCATTGAATTTTCTCTTGAATGCGATTGAGTCTAATATACTTTCACAACCCTTGTGTAGGTCGGCAAGAGACCTTTGGGACGAATTGGCACGGAAGTATGAAGAAGAAGTAATGGATCCATGCTTAATGGCTCATGGTGAAGAAATTTCAAATGAGGTAAATTCTAACTCTGACTCTGATGAAGATGAAATGTCATTTGAAGAACTTCTTGATGCTTATGAGGAGTTATCGAGTTGATATAAGAAAATCAAATCTGAAAATAAAAATATGAAAAAGAAAACTAGTGAGAATGTGCATGCTAGTGTTTCCTGTGAAAAATGCATTGAGTTAGAATAAAAAATTAAAAATCTAGAAAATGATAATGAACTTCTAGAATCCAAAGTTGAATTGTTTTCAGATGAAATGTCTTGTATGAATGAAGAGCTTGAAATGTTCAGAAAATCTAATACTGCTCTTGAAATTGAAAATGATTCCGATGATTTGCTTGATCAGAACAAACTCTTGTTGTCTAAGATTTCATTGCTTGAAGAAACTGAAAAATGTCTTAGAAACAAGTTGGATTTCTTATCTGACGATGATAAAATGCTTGAAAAACTTCTTGATTCTGAAATTGATAGCAAGAGCATCATGTTTGAAAATGAGGAACTTAAAAATAAAAATGGTGACATGCTAATCGAGAATGCTTTGCTTGAAGGTAGATTGAACAGTTTTGATAAAAGTGAAAAAGAAAATGCGTTGTTGAAATCTGAAAATGAAAAGTTGAAACAATTAAACAACGTAATGTCTGAAAGACTGTTAGTTCTTGAAAAAGGAAAATCTGTTAATGTCAAATTGCATGAAGATGAATGTGAAAAAGTGCATGTGCTAGAACAAGAAATTGAGAGCTATAAAACTGTAAATAGAGTATTGAATGAGAGCATTGTTTGTAGTGAACAGGAGATAGCTAGCTATGAATTGCTCATTGCATCTCTTGAATCTGAAATTGTAGACTTAAATGCATCATTGTCTAAATTTGTCAAAGGGAAAGAGAACTTAGACAAAATGCTAGGTGTTAAGGTCAACTTTCAAAAAGGGGGCCTTGGATATTCTCCAATCAACAAAAAATCTTTTGAATCAAAACTAAAAACCTCTTTTGTTCATGCTTCTGATATCCCTAGCACTTCAAAAGCTCCTCCTATTACACAAACAAAAATTTCTGAAAAATATTTTGAGAAAAAGAAAAATATTCACACAAAACCCACCATGGAAAAATAATTTCAAAAAGTTCAAGGTGGGCGAAAAATGAAATCAAATGTTGAATGTTTCTATTGTGGATTGAATGGACATGTGATGGATGATTGTGTTGTTATGAAAGAGGATGACAAACATGCGTGCAAAGATAAACATGTTTTCAAATCAAAAGGAAATGTTTCTTGCCTTCATTGTGGTAAGCTAGGCCACAGGATGAAAAATTATTTTTCAAAGTAGAAAAGTGAACAAAATACTTTTAATAGAAAAAGAAATGTTTCTTGTTTCTATTGTCATAAACTTGGGCATGTCATGGATAATTGCTTCGTGAAACAAAATGATGATTATTGTGCCATGAATGCTAAGTTTGATCTTCAAGAAAAATTCAGTGACAAATATGCCTTTCGTGCTCAAAGGTTTTCATCTAACAAGGGAAAGTTCTTTGGAAAAACTTTTGCTCATAATGATAAATTATTTGTTAGAACTACTTCTCCTTGTTGCTATCATTGTGGGAAGTACGGGCATGTTATGAAAGAATGTTAGTTTTTAAAAACTAATAATTTCCATGCTTCTAGAATGAATGCTAGGTTTAATTTTGTTAGACCTAGATCTTTTGGAAATAGGAGATGGAAAACTTTTGAAAATGCCTTTGCTCTTAAAAGAAAATCCTTTGCTAGAAATGCCATCCCTCAATGCTTTTATTGTGGAAACCATGGACATGTCATTGAGGATTGTAGGATCATGAAGGATGATGATATAGTGGCAATGAAAAAGTCAAAGAAAACGTTTGGAAGAGATGCTACTAACATCCAAGGACCCAAGAAGGCTTGGGTGCCAAGATCCGACAAATGAGTCGGTTGTTATGAAGGTGTGCCTTGAGGTAAATAAAGAATGAAAGGGGTTCCAATAAAATGGAACAAGGCACACTCATAAGGTAAAACCCCAACTTTACCTTTTCATTATTAAACTTGATGATTTTGATGTTTGGTATGTTATTCTGTTATAGTTTTCATATGATGCTTGAATTGCATTTCCTCACAAGTCATACAAGCCTTCAATGGATGAATTTTTGGTATATCAAATGGTGATATGTGAAATGACAGATCAAGTCTGTTAGGAAGCTATCACTATGTGTGAGGTGATCTTAGGATCAATGTCCTCAACCTTGTATCAAAATTTAGAAATTAAATTATTTGGCTAATGTTGAAACATGTCTTTTTGAATGAAATTAATTTGCCTTGATTTGCATGTGCTTTCAATTTGAATATGAAAATCTTTCTTGTTTTAATAAGGCAATATCTCTGAAAATCTATTTTTGAACAACTTCTGAAAATAATCAGGTTGCATTGCTTGATTTTGATCATTTTTTGCACCCTTGTTCCTGAAGGCCATGTCATAGAGAATGTTTGTTGTTTATCATTTGAATGTAAATGCTTTCATGTGCAATTTATCATGATAGTTTGAAAATCAAACTCTTGGATTTTGCTTTTACATATTGCATTGCATTCTTAAGTTGTTATAGGTTGCATGCAGAAGAGTTCATGCATTAGGGGCATTGAAACATTCAAATAAAATCTGAAATTCTGCATTCATGGTGCATTCTACATTTGCATTTTGCATGTTTCCACTGTGTGCTTGCATGTTAATATATGCTACAACCCCTTCCTTGTAAATTCTAAGACCGTACACTCCATTGATAAATAATATTACATCTGAGTCTTAACAATTGTGTTTCTTAGTATAGACTCAGGGGGAGTAAATATTTGATAAGTGCATCTAGATAGGGGGAGTTGCATTGCTATGTGCTCATAATGTTTTCGATATACATGTTAAATCAAATTCGCACACCTCTTGCGTAATATGTGAAAATGAGTGTTAAAGATATGGATATAAAAATTTCTTTTCAACACTCTAGAGATATTAAACCTGCTGCATGTATGTTGAAGAGATAGTTGAGGAAAAAACTGCCTACCTATCTTTTTTAAAGGAATGTGAAATGAAAGGCAGAGCAATATTTAGTCTCACTGAGTAAATTGGGCACATGTCACATGAGACGTGATGTGGTTCATTTAAGAAAGGTGTTGTACTAAAGTATCTCTGTTCAAAATGAAGTGAAATGGTTCAGTATTCTGAGTAACCGGGGAGTCTGACATGAGCTCCATGTGTCTCCTCGTGTAAAAAGGAATTATTTAAACCCAATCATTCTTAGAAAAATTTTGATTATCTTTGTGAAATCAATGAACAATTTTGATGTGAAAAATATTGAGGTAGAGCGTAGCCTCCAATACGCTGTTCTCAGATTGTAGTGTAGCTTGTATAATCTCTCAATGTGTTGATCTTAAAATCTGAATATCCATATTGTAAAAATCTATTTTCATGTTATTCACTTACACATATGAAAAATTGATTTAATATGTATTCATAAAATTGATTGATTGCATTGGCTTTTGCTTCATTCTCCTATATGATTGCACAATCCCCTAGGTGTACATTTGAGCAAATTGGTTTCATTAACTCACCTGCACTTTTCGTACACCTATCCTCTCACTGTAAATAAATTGGGAGAGCTATATTGCATGTATATAGATCTACTTGCTTGGAAGTCAATCATACTTGACCATTCTACTTGCATTCTGCATGTTCATATTGCCCATAACTTGCATTTCAAACATGTGCAATTAGTTCATGCATATTTGGCATTTAGTGCATTCACACATGCATATTTGAATTGCATCTTCTTGAACATAGTGTGCATATGGTTCTCTTAATAACCCCGTTGTCCGTCGTGTCATTGTCAATGACAAAGGGGGAGAGACTGGCAACTGTTCCTTGTGCTTCTTTCATGAATATCATATGCTTTTGCTTGACTGTTCTCATTTTGCCATAAGGGGAGTAAGCTTGCTGATTTTGGTTTTGATGCTATCGTGAACTCTCTATGTTGATCCCCATTTCTGATTATGTCAAAGGGGGAGAGAGCATTAATGCATAACATTTTGTCATCACCAAAATGGGGGAGATCGTTGTGCATGTGATTTTGATGATTACAAAATGACTTTGTTGTTTGGCCTTGCTTGGCCTTGTGCTTGAATGATACTTCATGTTCTCATATGCTTGAATCATACTTGTTCTCTTGCTATGGAGTCATGTTCTAAAATGAGAATGAATTTGTAAAATAATGCTTTTGAATGCCATCAACATGAATGAGTCTTTATGCTCATTTGAATGCTATCATGCTCACTTGTTTGTAATAGTTTAACTCTCACTTGAATGAGAGTCATGTTCATTTGAATGCAAGTATGCTAATCTTCTTGCATTGCAAGAACGAGTCTTGATGGACATCAAATGGAACTCAAGAAAATGCTTAAATAAGTCATCTTGTTGTCCACTATTCAGAACTTGTGTTAATTCTATCTCCATTCCTCAAAGAACCATTGGTCCAATGATGGTTTTTATACCCTCCCATATCAAGTGGATCGTGGTAATACACTAACCACCTTGTGTGCTTGAAATGGAGGTAGTTGAGGTTGAGCTTTCATGTCTTTGTATTTGGACAATTGGGAGATTCAATTTCATTACAACAAACACTTGTCATATGGTGGAATGTGTTTTTATTGGTTGTAAATTGAGAAGCCAAATACATGATTAAATGGGTTCAATGATGTGTTTTAATGTTAACATGTTCATAGTGTTGTTGCTTGATGCAAAGATTTTGATTCTCAACTAACCACTTACTTTTTCATGTTTTCAGGATGAAAATACATGGTTAATCTACATGGGATTATGGTAACATTTAATCACTTTTATTCCCTTGGATTCATGGTGGTTTAAAGTCATTTTATAGCCCTTTCTAGCATGGGTCGACCCATAGGGTCGACCCCTAAGTGTTCTGCACCGGACAGAACACATGTTTATGACCCTGTGTGCAGGGGTCGACCCATGGGGTCGACCCACACTGCATGGGTCGACCCCTGGGTTTCTGGGGTATTTTTGTGGTCTGGCCGCCCTCTGGATGCTCGAGGGTCAACCCATGGGGTCGACCCATTCCGGCACGGGTTTTGCGAATCCGATTGAAACCCTTTCTAAACCTTTCCAAACTTTAGCAAACTACCCCCCATTGGTTCCTAAACATATTAGGGGGTTTCTAACATGTATTGGGAGGGTTATATGAGTCTTTTATCCAGTCCTCTATATATATGAATGTGAACTCCGAATTTGGGACATGAGAAGCCCTAATGCATTTTGTTCTATCTTGTAGGTGGAGAAAAGGGGCAAAGCAACCAAGGAGCTCTTGAGGAAGGGTTATCATCTACATCCATGAAGATTTTGAGCTCGTGGTAGAATAAGAAAAGAAGCGTCTCGAAGAGAGGAACAAGAGGATGCCAAAATCACCATCATCCGACAACGAACCAAGAGGAACCGAAAGAATCGAAGCAGGGGGAGCTCTCTACATGCTATATCTTCTTCATTTCAGTCTTTAGACTTTGGTTGGGATTCATTGTATCTATTTGTCTAGGCTTCATACATTTCTGAAGGAATATTGTGTGTGGGTGTTCGGAGAAAGGGGTTCTCCGAGTTTTATGTTGACGCGTGTGCGTCGTTTTGTGCGGAGCATATCCGCGTGTGTGCTTGGATATATCTTGGGGTGTGTTCCCCGTGTGTGGTTGGGAGTTTACTCCCGTGTGATTGTGTAGGCTTCGCCCTACGTGTGTGTGTTGGAGCTTGGCTCCGTGTGTGTGTGGGGATTTATCCCCGGGCTGTTTTATACAGCAGTGAAGCCTCACTGGTTCTGTGAGGGGTGGACGTAGGGAGCCCATCGTGGTCCCAAACCACCTTAAAAATCCTCGTGCATAGTGGCTTGCATTGTGGTTTGTGTTGTGGTGGTTTGCTTTATTGTTCATATCTAATTATCCGTTCGAATGAGTACGGTGAGATTGAGAGAATCAAGTCTATTCTAATTAGTTTAAATTCCTCACTCTTGCTAATCTTGCTAATTCTGCTGTGAGCTAGTAAATAGTTTTAATTGGACATAATTTTAGTAGAGGGTTCCATTCACCCCCCCTCTAGAGTCGTGTTCCTGCACTACGGGACCCAACACCTGTAGTTGAGGATGATCAACATACGTATGGCTGCTATTGCCAACCCCATTTATAGCAGCATGTGCTTCCTCTACCGAGTGAAAACCCTTATAACGAGCTCCATGGTATCCATTCCCTTGGACAAAGCATTTGGGCCAACTATAATGTGACGACCCGAGAATCCAGTTACTGGGAATGCCCGATAACCCGAGACTCGAACCGTCGCCCACGAGCCGGGAGGGCTCGGAAGGGGCTAAAAAGGAGTGTGGAGGTACAAAGAAATAGGAAATAAGGCAAGACAATTCAAAAATTAACAGAAATAAATGAACAACTACAACAGAGTCGAGTCCAACAGAAAGTACAGTCTAAAGCAGTAAAACGTATCACATGCCAAGTGAACACTCGGCCTGGCAAGCTGGCAACTAAGAACCACCGTACTACACCCTCGAACCTCGAGGAAGAACCACCGCACCTGAAACGCAGGGGTGAGCCTCCTGTCACTGGCCCAATAGGGATCCCGAGGAACCCCAACTGAGAACAACGACGGCACAAAAAGCAGTAACTACGAAAGCAGGAAGGTAACTACGGTGGCTGGCAAAATCTCGGCTCTACAACTAATCCTACTGTACCAGAAAACACGACCTAGTCCCCCGTCGGGATACAACCAAGCCACACACCCGACCACCCGATTCCACGATCGGCGACCACCAGACACGAACCGCCCTAGCCACGCTACTAGGAGAACGCCACGATACCTCCGTAACGGAGGCCTGCCCTCAAAAAGGGCCTGAGCCAAACCACACGGTCACGACCTCACCGTCGTGAACACAACGCTATCTGGGGAAAGGCCCTCGGTGACGCTCACCGGAAACCTCAGACCTCAACTCTGGGAACACTCCCGAAACCACTCACGAAGTCCCGTCTCGCGGACGGAAACAGAACCCGGTACACGACAACTCACGTCACGTGACAGAAGCACCACCCACTAGAAGAATGACCGGATGCGTCCCCTGACATCTTACACCGCATCACCAGTGTCTAGCTACTATGCCCCAGGCGGAGACTCAGACACACTCAGTTACCAGTACCACAGAACAAGGACTAGTTGGGGTCGCGCCTGCCGGTGCCGTCCGACGCCCCCAACCTCGTGTGCACACTCAGACCATATGCCCTAGGCCTATCCTCTAGCTGGTAATTCCCCCTAAGCCCGGACTTGGCTGTACGTGGGGGCCCTACGGTAACCAACCTACTCACCGTCTCTCTCGGGTCATCCGCTCCACCACTCCCAGGAGGGTCAACACACGCGTGCCGTAAGAAGGCTACAACTAGTGGACGTGTCACAAAACGTGGACACAGGAAACCACGCACGCACCCATTGCGAGTATCGCTAAGTAACAGGTGGCACGACGCCACCACACTCTAGATGGTCCACTAGACCTAATAAACTCAACGGTCTTTGAGTTACAAGACTCGGAGTCGAGACCATTGCACATGACAGCACTAAGCCGTCAATCTGGCTCAATCCCTAGGTCCAAAACCACAATGCGATAACTCACGAGGTAGTTCACAACTGCCGAGACCCATCCCTCGAGGAGGGAACTTAAGAAACCTCCAGCCCCAGGCTGGGAGACCGGACTCACCGTCCAAGGCCACACACTTGGCCCACTCGGAAGCCACCTTCCAGAGAAGCAACGACTTGCGGGGAAACCGTACCGCACTCACACCGATACACGGTGACTTGATCTAGGAAGAACACGGAAGCCCGGAACACCTGGGGTCACCCGGACCTGCCAAGCCCACTGCCACGTTTATCGAGGTAACACAGTACCTCCTGTCACGTCCCGAGCGTGGAAGGAACCCGGAGTGCATGACAAGTTTATATCGATCATGTCAATCTGAGCGTTAGTGTATTCAACACAAAGACAGAGTGCGCAAAAGTAAAGATAACCCAGTCCTTTATTCAATCACAACCTCAAAGTACTTCTATTACAAATGAAGATGCCAAGACTCAATAAAAGGAAAAAAATACAATGATTGACTCAAGAAATTAGAAAGATAAGATTAGTAAACGCTTGGATAGACGGAGAGCTCTAATCTCTTCACTCTTGACCTTCCCCATCCGATTGAGTCTCATCATCGGACTTACCTGAAAAATAGGAGAAAACACTGGATGAGCGAACGCTCAGTAGGAATTATATCTCAAGAGCTAGCTTGCTTTGAGTAAATTACATGTTACATGAATGCAATAAAGCTATGCATATTTGCGTAAAACGACAAGAGAGAGAGAGTATAACAAGAAATAATTGAGTGAACTAGCATGTCTTTCAAGAACTTATATCAATAAATGTCAAGATATTCAAGCAAGTATATTCATCATGTCATGTCGGGAATTGGCTATCACGTTTCAAGCAAGTATATAAATACCCTTTCCGGGTCACGCAAGTCATGTCATGTCAAGTCGAGTATGAGATTATGGAATGTCTAATCAAACTAGTCATGCACTTCGGTGCAATGCCACACCGTGATCATTACAACTCCCATGGGCACTAGTACTTTCGGGTGCTCCTCCAAGGACCAGATCGGGCCCTATATGCGCAGGCATTGATCGTGTATTTTTCAACATCCACTAAAGTTATAGCCAATATGGAGTTTCAAGGAATAAACTTGTATAACTTTAAGGTAGATGTTTGTGGAATAGCATTTCAAGGATTTGAACATGTTGTATAATGACGATAGTCGTATAATCACGATCAACGATAAAACTCGGTGGAATTGACTCTCTAACTTGGGTGCCACGATAATAAGAGTAAGCGCCCACATGAACATGGTCGCTTATTCTTGTACATGATAAGGTGGATAGAATTAGTGTCCACAAGTATGGCACACTTTTCTTAAAGGATATAAATGGTATGGATTACCCATCCCATTATTTCAAGAATATTCTCATGGCATACAAACAGCATGTCGTGAGGGCCGGTACACCTTGTTTCTTTAAAGTGACATGGCGATTAAGTAGTGTCATGGGTTTTAATGGTACAACCAACTCGGCTGCTTTGAGGGAATCCAAAGCTAGCGGAGTCTTACGGAGGTCTCTATGATAAAGTCACCGGTCCGAAGGAACGGAATGTCCTACGGAGGGTTCATCTATCACCAAGAAATAGTGGGTAATCGAATAAAAAAATAATGTGAAACGTGGGACTATATTCACGGAATGGAAATATAGTGCCTTAGCAATTAACTCACTCACAGTGGGTTATTGGAATCCGTGAAATCAGTAAATCAATAAATTGACGCCTGTGATTAAGTCTTCATTTCAGGAATTGACGCCTTTAGCTAGGTCGTCAGTTCCAAATATGACGACTATTCACGCCGTCGTTATATTGTTAACACAATGATTTTTAAAACATTCAAATTTTTCAGATATTATATAAATGATGACTTAGATCAAGTCTTTAATTCAGTGAATAACGCCTTAGTCGTAGGCATCTTATAGAAAACTGACGGCATGGTCTATGTCGTCATTTCAATAATCAAGTAGATTTTTCGATATGAAAATCCATCGGGTTTTCATTTAAGTTGACACCTGTGGGTGAGGGCGTCCGTTTCAATTGACGGCATCAGCACGGTCGTTATTTATAGTCATATGTCAATAACATGGATTTTGGGGTATTTTCAATCAAGAATCTAGAGATATGGCTATATACAGAGACAAATAGCACGAATTTTCTAGGATGCTCATGCATTAATTCAGATTTGAAGGTTCATAGTTATTGAATTTTAGACGATGTGTGATCATAGTCTTTGACTAACTAAAAAGTCATTAAATCAAAACAATGGATCAAGATCAAACTATATATATGCAATTACTTGTTATTAACTAAGTTTTGCATGAATCTTGAGAAAACCTACCTCGTGGATTGATTTTGTTGACAGAATGTGAAGAACGATTGAAGAACAGGAACCTCAAGTATATGAAAATAGGAAGAAGGTGCTACAAGCTCCCTCTTTGTGACGGCCACAGGATGACGACGTTGCAGCAAAGGTGCAGAAAGATAATAACAAGAGCAGCAGCTCTTGATTCTTAACAGTGGCAGCGAAGGCAGCAATGGCCTTCACCCTTGTGCAGTAAGGAAGAAGAGGAAGAGCACAACTAGATATCAAGAAGGAGATGTTAGCCTCTCCTTCAATCAAAGGCAAACAACAACAGCAGCAGTACTCGCACGGTAGAAAACCCAGGCGGTCTTCCTTCAGCAAAAGAAGAAGGGTCCTTGCCCTTCTTGTTGCAAACGACTTGCAAGAGGAAAAAAAGAAGATGAAGTCCTTCAGCAAAAGAAGAAGGCTCCTTCACGTGCTCCTCTCGACGAAGCAGGAGGAAAGAAGAGGATGAAGAGCTTCGCTATGTTCTTCACGCACGAAGCAGCATCGGGTTTCTGAGAAGAAAAGCTAGAAGGGATTTAGCAAAGGGTTTGGTATTTATCGGGTTTTGGAGACCCTATAGGGTTGGAGTTCGATTGGGAATAGCATTCCTAGTAGCAATCCTAATGGTATTAGTGTTCCCTTTATTAATAGTTCGAAACACATAATAACTTAAGTGTTAGAATCTTTCGGGATTTTTATCTTTTTTTTCGGGATGTGATCTAGATGGGAAATTTTAGGAGTATTAATTTTCTATTTTTCTCTATTTTTCCATATAATTATTTTTCCAAAATTCTTTAGTCGAAAAAAATGGCACTATTCATTTTTTTTGAAATGACGACTTATTCTAAGTCATGTTCTATGAAATTGACGCTCGTAGATGTTGGCGTCAATTAATTTTTGACTTTTCTATTTGACCTCTAAAAGATCGATATCGTATATATATACCCCTATTCTTTTATAATATCCTTAACTATATACTTTATTTGACTTTTACTAATTTAAAAATAACGACCTATATCGTTTTTCACGTTATATACGCCTATACAAAGAGGCGTCATTTAAGTTTTGGTCATTTCTCATTGCCCTTGAAAAGATTGAAATTGTATATATGTCCATTTTTATCCTTTATATATCTTTAATGTATTTAAATCTTATATATATATATCCTTCTCCCTTCTAATAAAGTTATAATATAGTAAATGTGGAATATTAAAATTTCTAAATTAAAAAAAATATAAATTGACACTTTCTTCGAGATTTAATGATTCTTAATTCAATTAAAATTATATTGTGCATCAATTGGCTACTTAAAAATAACATGTTATTCTTTAATTTATTCGAATATCATGGTAAGGTTTATGAGTCCTTTTTGTAAGACTTTTCAGTTTGCAAGAGGGTTATGTACAAGGTCCATGCCTCGTTTAATTATTATATATTTATATATTTTTAATTTATTTAGACTTTCTAGTCCTTTAATTTACCAAGGTTGCTACACCCTCCCCCACTTAAAAAAATTTGGTCCCCAAATTCAATCACGTATAAACGTGGAGAGTGTAGAGTACATACCTTTTTAGAATAATTCGGGGAATCGTTTCCTCATAGACTCCTCAGTCTCCCATGTGGCTTCGTGTTCTGAGCTTTTACTCCATTGTACCTTGACCATGGGAATAACTTTGCTCCTTAATGTTCGTACTTCGCGATCGAGGATCTTCATGGGCTTTTGTTCATAGGTGAGATCCCTTTGAATCACCAGGTCTCCATGATCGATGATATGTGCCGGATCGTGCACATACTTCTTCAACATGGATACGTGGAATACATTATGAATTTCAGATAATGGAGGAGGTAAAGCGACGCGGTAAGCAACCTCGCAAACTCTTTCTAGTATCTCAAAAGGTCCGATAAACCTTGGTGTAAGCTTGCCCTTAACACCAAATCTCCTTATTCCACGTCCAGGTGATATCTTGAGAAATACGTGATCTCCGACTTGGAATTCGAGATCTCTTCTTCTTGTGTCAGCATAAGCCTTCTGTCTAGACTGAGTAACTTGAAGTCTTTCTCTAATCAACTGAATCTTTTCAGTGGTATCCCTTACCATGTCTGGACCTAATAGTTGTTTCTCGCCAACTTCATCCCAGCACAAAGGTGATCGGCAACTCCTTCCGTATAAAGCTTCGAAAGGTGCCATTTGTATACTTGCCTGGTAGCTGTTATTGTATGCAAATTCAACCAAAGGCAAGTGATCATGCCAGCCTCCACAAAAATCAATGATGCAAGTTCTGAGCATATCTTCGACCACCTGATTGGTTCTCTCGATATGACCATCCGTTTGAGGATGAAAAGCTGTACTAAAGTTAAGTCTCGTCCCTAGAGAATGTTGTAGACCCTTCCAAAAGTGAGAAGTAAAACGGGGGTCTCTGTCAGACACGATTGAGACAGGTACTCCATGTAACCTGACTATCTCCTTAATGTATAATGCAGCAAGAACATCAACTGACCGTCGACTCTTGATTGGCAAGAAGTGTGCCGATTTGGTCAATCGGTCGATGATAACCCATATTCCATCATGTCTTCCTTTTGATTTAGACAGACCCATAATGAAGTCCATACCGATATCCTCCCACTTCCATTTGGGAATTTCTAGAGGGTGTAGCTTACCGGCAGGCTTTTGGTGTTCTGCCTTGACTTGTTGACATGTGAGACAGCGAGACACAAAGTCTGCTACTTCTCTTTTCATATTGGACCACCAGAAGGTCCTTTTCAAATCTTGGTACATTTTGGTAGACCCTAGATGAATCGTGTACCTTGATCTGTGAGCTTCATCTAAGATTTTCTTCTTTAGCTCTGGACAATCCGGTATACATGTTCTATTCCTGAATATCAATCTTCCATCTGATGCTAATTTGAACTCCGATTGTTCTTCAATTTTATCCTTGATTTCCACTAATAATGGATCCTTATCGTGTAGTCCTTGTATTTCTGAGAGTAGATCTGGCAGTATGCTTATATGGGATAGTGTAACACACTTGTTCTCCTTGTCCAGGCTTATATCAAGTTTAGAGAATTGTTCTAGCAACTTCCACTCCTGGATCATACAATTTGCTAAAATCGCTCTTGGCTTTCGACTGAGGGCATCAGCTACAGGATTACCCTTTCCAAGATGATATTGTATTATGAAGTCAAAATCCTTGAGATATTATAGTCAACGTCTTTGTCTCATATTTAATTCCTTCTGAGAGAAGAGATACTTGAGACTCTTATGGTCAGAATATACTGTAAACTGCACTCCGTACATGTAATGCCTCCATATTTTCAATGCAAATATTACCGCAGCCAACTCCAAGTCATGAACTGGGTAGTTCTCTTCATGCTTCTTCAATTGGCGAGAAGAGTAAGCTATAACTCTTCCTTGTTGCATTAAGACACATCCGAGGCCAATGCCAGATGCATCTGTGTATACCTCGAACTTCTCTCCTTCGACTGGTAGAGCTAAGACTGGGGCTATAGTTAGGTGATCCTTGAGAGCTTAGAAGCTTCTTTCACATTCCTCACTCCATTCGTAACGGATCTCCTTGCGAGTTAGCCTAGTGAGTGGTACGGCGATCTTGGAGAAATCCTTGATGAATCGTCGGTAGTAGCCCACAAGACCCAAGAAACTGCGGATCTCACTAGCATTGGTCGGTCTTTCCCAATCCTTCACAGCTTCAACCTTCAATGGATCTACGGATAAACCATCTTTTGATATAACATGCCCCAAGAAAGATACTTCTTCCAACCAGAATTCATATTTACTGAGCTTTGCATATAACTGATTCATCCTCAATATCCGTAATGCAATCCTCAAATGCTCCTCGTGCTCTTCCTTGGTCTTTGAATAGATCAGTATATCATCAATGAAAACCACTATGAATTGATCTAGATGAGGCCTGAATATACTATTCATCAACTGCATAAAGGCAGTAGGGGCATTTGTTAGTCCAAAAGGCATAACAACAAATTCATAGTGCCCATACCTGCTTCTGAATGCGGTCTTATAAATGTCCTCATCCTTGATCCTTAGTTGGTGATATCCCGACCTGAGATCAACCTTCGAAAAATACTTGGATCCAGATATTTGATCAAATAACTCATCGATTCTCGGCAGTGGATACTTGTTCTTGATAGTGAGATAGTTCAACTGTCGATAGTCGATGCATAACCTCATGGATCCATCTTTCTTCTTTACAAATAGCACAGGTGCTCCCCACGGGGAAGTGCTTGGTCTGATAAATCCTTTCTTGAGAAGTTCCATCAATTTCTCCTTTAGTTTCTTGAGTTCGGCAGGGGACATCCTATAAGGTGCCCTAGAAACTGGGCCAGCACCAGGGATCAAGTCGATGGTGAAGGCACTTCTCTTTGTGGGGGTAATCCAGGCAAATCTTCCGGAAACACGTCCGAAAATTCTTGCACAACTGGGATGTCTTCTAGCTTAGTCTCCTTAGTCTCCTTAATGGTGACAAACGCAAGGAAAGATACACATCCTTTGCTTATTAGCTTGCTAGCTCGGAGAGCCGAAATAAGAGGTGACTTGCTCCGACTCTTAGGGCTAGTATAGACCAGTTCCAGCAAGTCTTTGAAAGTAACTTTGCTGTTACAGCAATCCACAGTTGCCTGATACTTAGATAACCAATCTGCTCCCAATATGACATCATATTCCTTTAGGTCTAAACATATGAGGTCGATAGGAAGATTTCTTCCTTTTACCCACACTTCACAGTTTTGATAATGGTGAGTAAGGTCAACTTCGCTTCTGAGAGGAGTTGAAAGAACTAATTTCATCAATTCCGGTTCCATGGGTAATGGATTAGCAAACTTCTTAGAAATAAAAGAATGCGAGGCACCAGTATCAAATAAGACATATGCAGACTTGGAACAAACTTTCAATGTACCTTCCACTAGTCCGCCTTCATCTTGTTCTGTCTCCTTAATAGCTTGGAGACGTGCATTCTTTGTCACCGGGTGCTTCCCATCACTGGCTTGATCATTGAGTAGGGGACAGTCGGGAATCCGATGATCACGACTCCCACAACGGAGACACGCTCCAAGTTTCCTCCAACATTCTTCGGCCTTATGTCCGGCCTTATCACAGTGTTTACACACCACTTTAGAAGGTGTGGTGATGGAGAACGGCTTGTTAATCTTTTGACTTTCTTCTCCTGAGAAGACTCTCCTCCATTACTTGGCCTTTTCTTGTTGAAATTGGGTTTGAAAGTGCCGGAGCTAGTAACATTCTCCTTCTTGTCTCTCCCACGGATCCTATCAGATAGTTCCGTGGCATCCTCCAGTAGCTGGGCTTATCGTACCATCTCCGAATAGACTTGTATGTCCATCGGGGCCAGTTGTGTGATAAACTGGGGCCTGAGCCCATTTAGAAACCTTCTAGCTTTCATTTTCTCGGTACTGACTAAATGCTTAGCGTACCGGGATAACCTTGAGAATTGTGCCTCATACTCGGCCACCGATAATGATCATTACTTGAGTGCGGCGAACTCGGCGGCCTTCTTCTCCTGGACTCGGTCTGAAAAATATTTATTGTTGAAATGTTCAACAAACTCCCCCCAAGTAACTTGTCCTTGATCTAATGTGGCTTCTACCGACTCCCACCAGCAGCGGGTGTCCCTTTCCAATTGGAACGTTGCTAACAAGACCTTCTCTTGATCTGTGCATTGCATAACCCGAAAGATACGTTCGGTCTCCCGGATCCAGTTCTCAGCGTCATCCGGATCAGTGGATCCCATGAACTTAGGAGGGTTCATGTTCTTGAAGCTTTGGTGGAGATTTCCTGCTCCACGATGTGCACCTCCTTGTGCCACTTGTTGAAGTGCCTGGGTCATGCCTTGCAGAGTGCGTTGCATGTTGCGCCACTGGGCACGTTCGGCAGCCATTGTCCTACAATTACAATAACTATATTAATATGTGATGATGTTCAAAGGTTTTGATTCTAAGTTAACTTAACCCTCGGTTCTAACCAATCTCACCGGTTAAAGGTTTAAACCTATCCTTGGACTTGGGTTTCCTAGGAATTGCATATCCTAGGCTCTGATACCACAAAAACTATCATGCCCCGAGCACGGAAGGAACCCGAAGTGCATGACAAGTTTATATCGATCATATCAATCAGAGCGTTAGTGTATTCAACACAAAGACAGAGTGCGCAAAAGTAAAGATAACCCAGTCCTTTATTCAATCACAACCTCAAAGTACTTCTATTACAAATGAAAATGCCAAGACTCAATAAAAGGAAAAAATACAATGATTGACTCAAGAAATTAGAAAGATAAGATTAGTAAACGCTTAGATAGACGGAGAGCTCTAATCTCTTCACTCTTGACCTTCCCCATCCGATTGAGTCTCATCATCGGACTTACCTGAAAAATAGGGAAAAACACTGGATGAGTGAACGCTCAGTAGGAATTATATCTCAAGAGCTATCTTGCTTTAACTAAATTACATGTTACATGAATGCAATAAAGCTATGCATGTTTGTGTAAAACGACAAGAGAGAGAGAGTATAACAAGAGATAATTGAGTGAACTAGCATGTCTTTCAAGAACTTATATCAATAAATGTCAAGATATTCAAGCAAGTATATTCATCATGTCATGTCGGGAATTGGCTATCACGTTTTAAGCAAGTATATAAATACCCTTTCCGGGTCACGCAAGTCATGTCATCTCAAGTCAAGTATGAGATTGTGAAATGTCTAATCAAGCTAGTCATGCACTTCGGTGCAATGCCACACCGTGATCATTACAATTCCCATGGGAACTAATACTTTCAAGTGCACCTCCCAGGACCAGATCGGGCCCTATATGCGCAGGCATTGATCGTGTATTTTTTGACATCCACTAAAGTTATAGCCAATATGGAGTTTCAAGAAATAAACTTGTATAACTTTAAGGTAGATCTTTGTGGTATAGCACTTCAAGGATTTGAACATATTGTATAACGACGATAGTAATGGTATAATCACGATCAACGATAAAACTAGGTGGAATTGGCTCCCTAACTTGGGTGCCACGATAATAAGAGTAAGCGCCCACATGAACATGGTCGCTTATTCTTGTACATGATAAGGTGGATAGAATTAGTGTCCACAAGTGCGGCACACTTTTCTTAAAGGATATAAATGGTATGGATTACCCATCCCATTATTTCAAGAATATTCTCATGACATACAAACAGCATGTCATGAGGGCCGGTACACCATGTTTCTTTAGAGTGACATGACGATTAAGTAGTGTCATGGGTTTTAATGGTACAACCAACTCGACTGCTTCGAGGGAATCCAAAGCTAGCGGAGTCTTACGGAGGTCTCTATGATAAAGTCACCGGTCCGAAGGAACGGAATGTCCTGCGGAGGGTTCATCTATCACCAAGAAATAGTGGGTAATCGAATAAAAAAAACAATGTGAAACGTGAGACTATATTCACGGAATGGAAATATAGTGCCTTAGCAATTAACTCACTCACAGTGGATTATTGGAATCCGTGAAGTCAGTAAATCAATAAATTGACGCTTGTGATTAAGTCTTCATTTCAGGAATTGACGCCTTTAGCTAGGTTGTCAGTTCCAAATATGACGACTATTCACGCCGTCGTTATATTATTAACACAATGATTTTTAAAACATTCAATATTTTCAGATATTATATAAATGATGACTTAGATCAAGTCTTTAATTCAGTGAATAACGCCTTAGTTGCAGGCGTCTTATAGAAAATTGACGGCATGGTCTATGTCCTCATTTCAATAATCAAGTAGATTTCACGATATGAAAATCCATCGGGTTTTCATTTAAGTTGACGCCTGTGGGTGAGGGCGTCCGTTTCAATTGACGGCATCAGCACGGTCGTTATTTATAGTCATATGTCAATAACATGGATTTTGGGGTATTTTCAATCAAGAATCTAGAGATATGGCTATATACAGAGACAAATAGCACGAATTTTCTAGGATGCTCATGCATTAATTCAAATTTGAAGATTCATAGTTATTGAATTTTAGACGATGTGAGATCATAGTCTTTGACTAACTAAAAAGTCGCTAAATCAAAACAACGGATCAAGATCAAACTATATATATGCAATTACTTGTTATTAACTAAGTTTTGCATGAATCTTGAGAAAACCTACCTCGTGGATTGATTTGGTTGACAGAACGTGAAGAATGATTGAAGAACAGGAACCTCAAGTATATGAAAATAGGAAGAAGGTGCTACAAGTTCCCTCTTCGTGATGGCCACAGGATGACGACGTTGCAGCAAAGGTGCAGAAAGATAATAACAAGAGCAGTATCTCTTGATTCTTAACAGTGGCAGCGAAGGCAGCAATGGCCTTCACCCTTGTGCAGTAAGGAAGAAGAGGAAGAGCACAACTAGATATCAAGAAGGAGATGTTAGCCTCTCCTTCAATCAAAGGGAAACAGCAGCAGCAGCAGTACTCGCACGGTAGAAAACCCAGGCGGTCTTCCTTCAGCAAAAGAAGAAGGCTCCTTGCCCTTCTTGTTGCAAACGACTTGCAAGAGGAAAAGAAGAAGATGAAGTCTTTCAGCAAAAGAAGAAGTCTCCTTCACGTGCTCCTCTCGACGAAGCAGGAGGAAAGAAGAAGATGAAGAGCTTCGCTATGTTCTTCACGCACGAAGCAGCAGCGGGTTTCTGAGAAGAAAAGCTAGAAGGGATTTAGCAAAGGGTTTGGTATTTATAGGGTTCTGGAGACCCTATAGGGTTGGAGTTCGATTGAGAATAGCATTCCTAGTAGCAATCATAATGGTATTAGTGTTCCCTTTATTAACAGTTCGAAACACATAATAACTTAAGTGTTAGAATCTTCCGAGATTTTTATCTTTTTTTCGGGATGTGATCTAGATGGTAAATTTTAGGAGTATTAATTTTCCATTTTTCTATATTTTTAAATATAATTATTTTTTAAAAATTTTTTAGTCGAAAAAATGGCACTATTCATTTTTTTTGAAATGACGACTTATTCTAAGTCATGTTCTATGAAATTGACGCTCGTAGATGTTGGCGTCAATTAATTTTTGACTTTTGTATTTGACCTCCAAAAGATCGATATCGTATATATATACCCCTATTCTTTTATAATATCCTTAACTATATACTTTATTTGACTTTTACTAATTTAGAAATAATGACTTATATTAAGTCATTTTTCACGTTATATACGCCTATACAAAGAGGCGTCATTCAATGTTTGCGGACCCGCCCGACCCCGTCGACCCGGTCTCGGCACGGGACGGGTCGCACAGCGACCCGGTCCGCCATCTTGGGCTCTCGGCGCGTAATTTTTTAATTTTTTTTAAATTTTAAATAATTTTGTTTTGAAAGATTAAATATTATATATATTTAAAAATATTAGAATATAGAGTTTTTTGTTATGATAATAGATCCATACTAAATTACACATAGTTAATTATATAAAAATTACATATTACACCGCTTAATTAAACATCCTATTATATATAATACATAAAAAATTATTTAACTTACTTAATATGTTAAAGTAAACAGTGACATAATAATGACATTCATTCATGAAGTATAAAATACAAAAACTCACTAATCCTCGTCATCTGTGAAGCCCGAATCCCAAAACTCACTAATCCTCGTCATCAATGAAGCCCGACTCCTAAAACTCATTAATCCTCGTCATCAGTGAAGCCAGAATCCCAAAACTCATCATCAGATACAGGAGACTGATCACCCGTATAATCTAACTCTATCCTGGTGGGTGGAGGCACATGTGGGTGGGACTGAAAATATGTAACCATCTGTACAAATGATGGGTCGTGTGTTGCGGTGGAGGGTACATGAAAATTTGTAAAAAAAGTCCTCACTACATCTATAGCTTCAATTCTATCATGTGCGACTGGTGCTGGTGCTGCTCGAGCTCTGGATGTGGAGGAAGATCCTGCTCCGCCATGTGATCGTGGTGGGGGTACCCGGGACGTAGAAGAAGATGTCCTGGGTGTGCTACGAGAACCGTATCTATCCTGTAACTGTGTCCGAAAGGAATGTCAGACATCTCCCGGAACTCGGTCGCATGCACGAACATCGCGTCCCACTCCCGCAAGGTGCACTGCAAACCTGTGTATGCCGGTGACGCGATGTTCGCAGTATCTACAGTGCACATGTCCATCACCCTCAACAGAGTATCGATGCTCCCACGCAGGGTGACGCCGTCCTTCCATGATGACCTGCAAATGATGTAAAAGTTTACATTAGTGATTTCAATGATAAGTACAGAACTCAAGATATGAAGAAATTTATAATTAATTATTAGTTAGTTATAAATATAACCGAATGATACATACTAATTAAGAGTATGGACCCAAACTGGGCCAGTGCCCATCTCCAAATAATTTGACATTAAATGTGGTCCGCAGATAGGACATATAGTCTTCATAGCGCATTGAACCTGAATAGTTCTCCCAATACATGCGTACGTAGTATTCATACTGCTGCGAACCTTGTGCGTACACGACCTCTACTGGCGCAGCTGCGTCATAAGGATATGGATACGATGGGAAAAATGAACTACTGTTATCTGAGTCGCCATGATTCATCGGCTGCTGCGGCCATGACCGTCCATACGAGCTTCCAGATCCCTGGGAGTCATGTGTGCTCATCATCTCAAAATCAGGCAACATGCCTTGATAGCTAGTACTGTCTGCAACCGAACTTCCATAGTAGGGATCCCAATGATCAACTGCCCGCCTCGTCCCTGCCGGTGGAGCACCATGGTCCTCATCTTGCGTGGCATGTGTGAAGTGCTGCTCCTCTGTCCATGCGCCATGTTGACGGCCCCCACGATCTCTACTATGACCACCATAGGGTCATCATCGTCTCGCAAGTACACAACATCCGTTGGGTCATATTCTCCCTCTCCTCTCCTTGTATCCATCTGCACATGCCGAACCTTTAGCCTCATGTTGTAATGAACATACACCATTTTGTCTAGCCTGCGGTGTGTTAGCCTATTCCTCAGCTTAGTATGTAAGAAGGAGAACGTCGACCAATTCCGCTCACACCCACTCGACGAGGATGTTTACGATAGAACTCTCATTGCGATCTTCCTTAATACAGGTGCACTTGTGCCGTAATTTAGCCACCACTCAGCTGTGATTAAGGCAGATCACGTACAATATAATAGTTAGATGTAAAAAATAAATTTTGAGCTATAGAATGTACATTGTGAAGACACATTACCTAGATCAAGTCTGTCACGACTGGCCACGGCATTAGGTGTCGCAAAAGAACCAATTGCCTCTCTAAATGTTTTCATCTGCATTATCGAAAAATATTAAGTACTTGTTTCATTTCATAATCTCAGTGGTAAAATATCCAAGTATACCTCATTCAACGCATCAGCAGCATCTGTTGGGGTGACAGACAATCGGTCTACCACAATGTTGCCCGATTCTATCAAAGTATCGTCATAGGCAAGGCCCCAAGCATATTGGAATGCCGGATGTAGATAGTACGCTGCAATCGCAAGATAATGAATTACATATTAGTACGAGCTAAAGATCACAGCTCATTTATTGGACGAGAATGTAATTGTTTACCTGCCATGTGAAGATCGCGGCTCATTTGTCTATCCCATCTGTCCTCCACAATATCTAAGATGGTGGGTCCATATTTTTTGGACGTTGCAATGATCTTCCGCTTGACAGCTTCAATTTTGCTGTATACCAACCCCATGGTTGGTACTCTATCCCCATCCACACATCGCAGTACCTCATACATTGGCTCTATCAATGACACTAATACCTTCACTCTCTCCCAAAAATTAGTGGTGTTGACAATTCCCTCGACCTCCCCTCCTTCACGTGAAGCAGCAAAAGAGGAACTCAGCCAGGTCTCACCTCTAAACATTTGCTTCAACCCATCCTTATGCTTCAGAAGGCTCTGCAATGCGATGTAGTTGGTGGCAAATCGTGTGATGCCAGGTCTCAACAATTCGCCGCCACAATGCTCCCTCATCCAAGCCAGTACAAGTGTGTGGTTGTAGATATATTTCGTGATTTTTTGTGCCACCTCGACCATAGATTTGACCACACGTAGCTGCCCAATCTCTTTCAGCATCAGATCTACACAATGTGCTACACAGGGGGTCCAGAAAATATGTCGTCTGGTCCTCATTAGCTCCTCCCCAGCCTTCTTATAGTTCGACCCATTGTCAGTCACCACTTGTACAATGTATTCCTCCCCAATCTCAGTCACCACTTGTTCCATCAATGACAAAATATATTGGTAACTGTGAATTTGACCAGACGCATCCACTGATTTGTGAAAGAAAACCTGTCTATCACAATAAACAAGGAAGTTGATCAGGCTAGATTTTGTAGTACCTGACCATCCATTACACATCAGTGTGACTCCGTACTTTGTCCATTTCTGTTTGAATGAGTCAATGTAACTCTTGATCTCAGCAACTTGTTCATCAAGATAAACGCTGGCCAACTCTCTCGCTGTAGGTGGCTGCACGTGTAACCCAAGGACCCGTACTTCCTGAAATATTGGCTTGTAGTAAGGGCTATTGGCTGCATTGAAAGGCAGACCCACGTGGTGCCACCATTTTGCAACGGCCTGACCAAGTTTCCATTTAGGCCCTTTCTGGCCATATGCATCGTCCATCCTAGTTTGCTTGCCATGCTCTCGAGATAGTGCACCGGGCTCCATATCTTCAATATTGATCGATTATGTCCTTTTTCTTTGTGAACCCGAGTCAGCAGTCAAAAAACTCCTTATGCCCCGTGGTTGTCGAGTCGTAGATGAACCACCACTCCCTGATGCTCCGGTCCTCGTCGCCTCGCGACTTCGGACTCTCGTCTCCTCGGGATGTCTTGACTCTTCCCTGCTCTGACGTAATGCCTCACGGAACTCGACTTCGTATGGATCATTCACCGTGACATACACATTAGCCTGCTCAGTACGTGCTTGTTCGTCTTCGTCACTGGGTGTCTATGCACATTCCTCCTCGTTGCTGCCGCTTGCTATTCCGCTCACTGCCGCTTGATCCCTTTTCTTCTTTTTTTCCTTTTCTTGCATCTCAGCTCTCTTCTCCCGCAGGTGCCTAGCCATTGCAAGTTTCACATCTCGAGGCACATGGGTACACCCAGCAACCTCAGAGTATCCTGCACCGGCTCCTCCTGCCAAATGCTTCTTCAATCGAGACACCACTCCTCCCCGGTGATCTATTTTACAATAGTTGCAACGCCAACACCATCAGTTGCCATCCAACAAAACTCCGTGTGACCATCCAATATCATTTGGTCGTTCCCTAGGAGCCATAGAGTGCTTAACTGTATCTCCTAAATTTAAGAAATACAAATTATAAAAAATACATTATTTTAAGCAGAGACTAACAATGAAAATAATATCATTATTTCTACAATATGCAAGACTAAATTCAATATTTAATACATCTCAATATAATTTAGTTCAAAATAATATCATTATTTCTAAAACATGCATATAATGCTAATTTTTTTATTTAATACACCTACATTTAGTTTAAAATTATTTGTAAAATATTTATCACTAATTATATATTTAAATTATAAACATGTCTAATTAAATTACATTATACATCTACATTTAGTTTAAAATTATTTGTAAAATATTTATCACTAATTATATATTTAAAATTTAAACATCTCTAAATAAATTACATTATACATCTAAATTAACTTTAAAATTATTTGTAAAATATTTATCACTAATTATATATTTAAATTATAAACATCTCTAATTAAATTACATTATAGATCTAAAGTAACTTTAAAATTATTTATAAAATATTCAACACTTTTTACATTAAAAATATCTCTACTTAAATTACATTATAGATCTAAATTAACTTTAAAATTATTTATAAAATATTCAACACTATTAACATTCAAAACATCTCTACTTAAATTACATTATACATCTTAATTAAATTTAAAATTGTTTGTAAAATATTTATCAATAAATTTATATTTAAATTCAAAACATCTCTACTTAATTTAAATTATAAATATTAACTTTAATTTTTTGTAAAATATTTCTCACTACATATATATCTAAATGAAAAATATCTTTAATTTTTTAAAATTAAATATTATATTATTTTATGTCTACAACTAATAATGAAAATAATATCATTAATTCTACAAAAATAAATTTTAAATTTAATACATCTTAATTAAATCTAATATTTAAACATGAATTAAATAATACATCAAAAATAAATGTATTTCTACAACATGAATTAAACGATATTTATATTATTTCTACAACATGAATTAAATAATACATAAAAAAATTTAATTCTACAACATGAATTAAATAAAAACTATATTTTTTCTACAACATGAATTCAATAATACATCAAAAATAATATTAAATAATCTAACAAATTTTATTCTTATACCGTTTTAAATTAAAAAAATATAAAATTATAAAAAATAATATATTTTTTATTCTCCCCCCCCCAAACCGCCCCTGGCCCAGCCACCCCCCGCCCAGCCGTCCCCCACGGCCCTACCCCACTCACCCGGTGGCAGACGCCCACCCCCCCTGCCGTCCCCCACGGTGGCAGATGCCCAGCGCCCCCCCCCCCCCCGTCCCCCACGGCCTGCCCCACTCACCCAGTGGCAGACGCCCAGCCCCCCCGTCCCCCACCGCCACCTCCGGCCACCCCTGCCCCACTCACCCGGTGGCAGACGCCCCCGATCCCTCCCCCACCTCCCTCCCCCCCACCGGCGGCGGCGGTGGTGGCAGACGGCCCCCTTAACCTCCCCCACCCCCACCTCCGTCCACCTCCGACCAGATCCGGCTGGCAGACGCCCTCCTCCCCCACCCCCACCTCCGGCCAGATCCGGCGGTGGACGCCCCCCCTTTCCCACCCCCACATGCGCAGACCATTTAAAAAAAATTTCACCTACCTCCGATCGCCGCCTTGAGCCGCCCAAAGCGTTCTTCCGCCGGTCTGATCGCCGTCCGCCGCCGCTGCACCGCCGCTCGCCGGTGGGAGGGATGGAGGAAGGCCCTCCCCCTTCAGCCCGTTAAATGCGCGAACTGCCCCGACCCGCCCGTACCGAACCGGGTCCCACCTTGCACCGGAGCGGTACGTGGCGGGACGCACGGGACCTTAAGGTCCAGTGCGTCCCGTCCACGACCCCCAGCCCGTGCGACCCGGTGCCCGCCTGGGTCGGGTCGGGTCGTGCGGGTCGGTGCGGGTCGGGGCGGGACGGCAAACCGTGGCATCATTTAAGTTTTGGTCATTTCTCATTGCCCTTGAAAAGACCGAAATTGTATATATGTCCATTTTTATCCTTTATATATCTTTAATGTATTTAAATCATATATATATATATATATCCTTCTCCCTTCTAATAATATTATAATATAATAAATGTGGAATAATAAATTTTATAAATTAAAAAAAATATAAATTGACACTTTCTTCGAGATTTAATGATTCTTAATTCAATTAAAATTATATTCTGCATCAATTGGCTACTTAAAAATAACATGCTATTCTTTAATTTATTCGAATATCATGGTAAGGTTTATGAGTCCTTTTTGTAAGACTTTTCAGTTTGCAAGAAGGTTATGTACAAGGTCCATCCCTCGTTTAATTATTATATATTTATATATTTTTAATTTATTTCGACTTTCTAGTCCGTTAATTTACTAGGGTTGCTACACCTCCAGACACCCAAAAACACGGTAACAAAGCCCACGGGTGTCCGAGACACTCACGAGGCCAAAGGTCAACCACTGGGTCACAACCGGGTCGACCAGAGACCAACACAACACAATCGAAACGCTAGAAGGTCACCCGGAATCTTAAACTCATGGGCACGTTAATCGAGATAAACGGGACCTCCGGACACCCAAAGACACGGTCACAGAACTCCACGGGGTGCCCGGGACACACATGGCCCAAGGGGAGCATGAGACATCAGTATAGATCGTGCTAGGATCACCTAGCGCGACAAGACAGAACGCGCTAGCATCCCTTAGCGCGACTAGACAGATCGCGCTCGGAACCCCTAGCGCGACAAGGAAGAACGCACTTGGATCCCCTAGTGCAACTAGGCAGACAACGCTAGGAACCCCTAGCGCGACAAGGCAGAACGCGTTAGGACCCTATAGCGTGACAGGAACCGTCTAACTGTCCATCTTCTCCGATGAACGTGCCCTATCGGGGCGGCGCGACCCTCAAGAACGCGCTACTTGAGACTAGCGCATTTTCAGTCCGCGCCCGGAAGAACGGGAAAATGACGGAAAATCCATTCCACGCCCCATTCACCCCCAGGTGAAGGGGAAACAAAAGGGAAAACATTCCCCAACCTCTCTAGCACCGAGAGGACCCATTTAAACCCCAAAAACACAATCAAAACACATGATTCGGCTCACACACCCAAAAATATGCATTTTCCCCAAAACACCCAAAGAAGCCTGCTCGGCTCACCACGGCCTACAAAACTCGCGGGAAATGAAGTACGCGGGTTGAGGGTCCATCTCCCTACCTCCACCGAAGATTCGACGCACCGAGGACGCCGATCCACGAAGAAAATGCCGTTGAAGCCTCGCCGTTCCACGAACCCACGGTCGAGCTTCACCGCGCCTCCACCGCCTCGATCCTCACCCATCCTCGCCCGTGCCTCGCCCGCGCCGTCCCCACCTTGCCCACGCTCCACCCCGTCGGCCGCCGGAGAGAGAGGGAGAGAGGAGAGAGCGTGAGAAGAGATAGGGAGAGGAGAGAGAAAATGAGAGGGGAGAGAGAAAAGGGTTATATATATATAAGAAAATCCAGAAATTCTTAAAAATACCAAAAAAATAGAAAATCACGTTTCCGCGATCCTCGGAACGCACCGATCGTAACGGTACCACACTCGCCTAGGTGCACGGCCCGGTTCGCCCGCAACGAGGTTCCGAAGGAATTACTGAAACACACTCCGGGAATCGGAAAACACATGCGGAAAAGCCGCGGAACGCTTCCGGGCCTCCGAAACAACTCCGGATCGCACCGATCCGAACACGAAAGATGTCCCAAACGAAATTTTGGACACAACGGAGTTGGACACTCCGAGAAACCAGATCCGAGACCCATGGACAAGGATCCAAAAAAATCCAGGGCATCACAGCCCTCCCCCCTTAAAGAAATTTCATCCTCAAAATTCAGGACCAGCACCAAGCGACATGGGAAGAACGTCTCGACCAACTGACAATGCTGTCAGGGCCCCAGCACAGAAAAACCTCGATTCTCGCAAAAGCACCGATCATGAGTGATACGGCTAGACCATAATCACGAACGACGCCACGCTCTGCACACCGCACACACATCGGTCACCAGAGCAGGCATAATACAAAGGCGCAAGTCTGGTATCACCTCAGACACAACGGAAACAACTCACGACATCGCTGCCACCCTCTCGCTCACCGAGGGAACGCAATCCACACCACAAGAACCAATCCACCGGTCAACGCCCACGCTCGGCGGACCAACCTAACACCAGCTTCTCTGCCAGCTGACCACCACAAATTTGTCGGCTCCACGCCGAGGACCACTCCACACTCAGCAAGCCAAACACCACAACAGCACGGGACCAACTCTATCAGAACTCAAACTTTGACAAAGCTCAGATCCCATCTGGGAAAACATACCTCAAAAACGGCCACCAAAAGGCCTCGCTGGCACGCGGCTCTCTCCATTCTCGAGCTCCTACAACCAGCATCTTTTGTCCATGAAAGACCATCCACTGGTCACCAGACATTCGTCAACGGGAAACCTCCGCTTGCTCAGGTTCTTCCTTCTTTCCTGGTCCTCCACCAGATCCGAAGGGAACATTCCAAACATCGGCAAGCCATCCGTTGACTCTCGCACAGACCACCACCACGTCCAGATGGATCCCCGCGCCAACTCTACCCTTCTGGGGAGCACGGCGGGACCCAAAGACTCCATCTCCCCTCGGTCTTCACGTCACTCGACTCAGACTTACAGGGAATCCTCCCTTGCTGGTCGCAGACTGAGGATCAATATCCCACGTCAACGTCTCATCAGAGACCTCCACACACATGCATCGACCACCGTCCTATCTCATCGAAACCTCCATCTCAATTAATCCAAGAGGACGCCTGCCAATCCCGACTCCCGCTCTTATAACAGAGCCACGAGACACACAACCTCTTACAACCCATGGCACACTTCTCCAGAACACGATCACATCCGCGAACGCAACATCCAACGCAAGAACAAGGTACTCATACGGCAACCTTGCCAATATATTTTCCCAACTCTCCACCTGCCAGTGCCATGAACCACAATATCTCAAGCAACGGCACGGCAACCACATGTCTCACGCCGCCGGAGACAACGCACATCGATGAACCAACCCTCTGCTGCTATACCCTTCCTCAGAAATCCACCCGCAGCAACCAACGCTACGATCCGCGCACTCTAATCCACACGCACAACCACCACAACGCCAACTCGGGATCCCCCATCCCGACAACCATCTGCAACCCCGCAGACTCCGATCCTCTGCACATCGGGAACCACGACGCCAATCGTAAATCTCAAAAATACCGCCCAGCCGGCACTCGTCCTTCCGGAACATCGCCAACACCCTTACACATCAGGGAACGGGCAACGCTTCTCACAGGTAACCACCTTGCCAAAACGTAGGACGCATCTCGCACGGACTTCAAGGCGCACGAAGGTCAACCAATCCGGACACACAGTGCAAGACGACGAACCTTAACCAAACACGATTGTCTCTAACCAAAGGAGAACCCAATCACACCTCCGACCAACGGAAGGAAAACTCCACACTCGACCTGACCTCGAATATCATGCACGCTGGGAACAACACCTTCCAGCACCAAGAAAACCATCACTTTCGTCAGGTTAGCTCCTCCGACAACACTTGCCAAGTGTCACGTCAGACCATAATCACAACATCTCTCGATGCACCACCGTTGTAATTCCTCAAACTGCAACACGCCATGCCAAGAGCCGCAACATGAACCATAACCGGCAATCGCTAATGCTCATCCTCGAGTCCCGAACTCGCCATGAAACCTTCACATCCCGAGCCAAATCCTGGGCGAACACAACCCATTCGCATGCAGAAGCGCAGGAGCGAGAACTTACTGGGACACCACAACCCAATGCAGCCTCAAAACTCGCAAGAATAACCGGGATTGACACGTCATTTCTGATGCCACAGAGCATAACAAGGACACCGGGCTCGACAAATTAGCAGCTCAACCAGAAGGCCTTCCACTCACCCGAGCACAATTCTCGACCAGAGCACCCGCTCCAACACCTCAAACCACAACCTCAGCGCATTAGGGACTGGACAATCCTCAGACTGGAGTGGCCGAACTCAATAACAGTTCCCTTAGAGCACACTCACAGCCACTTAACGACGAACAATCCTCACCAGCCACCTGACCCAGCTGCAGACTCCTCGAACGCAGCACCACAGCAACACACCCGCCGGCAACCTCTGCCCAACGCAACACGACCAGGGCCACCACCCAAGAGAGAAAGCTCTCGACCTCGATCCGTGGACCCCACGCCGACACGAAAGCCGCAGACAGCAACCACCTTCACCGCACCGCACAGCGCACTCAAGCTCTCAAGCGAGAAACAAAGCAGAAAACAAGCATGAAACCTTATGCCAGCTGCCGACTGTACTGGACCTTACGGACTCTGATCACTGCAATATCTTGAATTCCCATGTACGTCCACAACCACGCTCTGATACCAACTGTGACGACCTGAGAATCCGATTACCGGGAAGGCCCGATAACCCGAGACTCGAACCACCGCTCATGAGTCGGGAGGGCTCGGAAGGGCTAAAAAGGAGTGTGGAGGTACAAAGAAATAGGAAATAAGGTAGGATAATTCAACAATTAACAGAAATAAATAAACAACTACAACATAGTCCAGTCCAACAGAAAGTACAGTCTAAAATAGTAAAACGTACCACATGTCAAGTGAACACTCGGCCTGGCAAGCTGGAAACTAAGAACCTCTGTACTGCACTCTCGATCTTCGAGGAAGAACTGCCGCACCTAAAACATAGGGGTAAGCCTCCTGTCACAGGCCCAGTAGGGATCCCGCGGAACCCCAACTGAGAACAATGGCGGCACAAAAAGTAGTAACTACGAAAGCAGGAAGGTAACTACGGTGGCCGGTAAAACCTCGGCTCTACAGCTACTCCTACTGTACCAGAAAACATGACCTAGTCTCTCGTCGGGGGACAACCAAGCCACACACCCGACCACCCGATTCCACGATCGGAGACCACCAGACACGAACCGCCCTAGCCACGCTACTAGAAGAACACCACGATACCTCCGTAACGGAGCCAAATCATACGGTTAGGGAACACGGTCATGACCTCACCATCGTGAACACAACGCTATCTGAGGAAAGGCCCTCGGTGACGCTCACCGGAAACCCCAGACCTCGACTCCGGGAACACTCCCGAAACGACTCACGAAGTCCCGTCTCGCGGATGGAAACAAAACCCGGTACACGACAACTCACGTCACGTGACAGAAGCACCACTCACTAGAAGAACGACCGGATGCATCCCCTGACCTCTTACACCGCGTCACCAGTGTCTAGCTACTACGCCCCAGGCGAAGACTCAGACACACTCAGTAACCAGTACCACAGAACAAGGACTAGTTGCGGTCGCGTCTGCCGGCGTCGTCCGACACCCCCAACCTCGTGTGCACACTCAGACCATACGCCCTAGGCCTATCCTCTAGCTGGTAATTCCCCCTAAGCCCGGACTTGGCTGTACGTAGGGGCCCTACGGTAACCAGCCTACTCACCGTCTCTCTCGGGTCAGCCGCTCCACCACTCCCAGGTGGGTCAGCACACGCGTGCCGTAAGCACGCTACGACTAGTGGACGTGTCACAGAGCGTGGACACAGGAAACCATGCACGCACCCATTGCGAGTATCGCGAAGTAACAGGTGGCACGACGCCACCAGACTCTAGATGGTCCACTAGACCTACTAAACTCAACGGTCTTTGAGTCACAAGACTCGGAGTCGAGACCGTTGCACATGACAGCACTAAGCCGTCAATCTGGCCTAATCCCTAGGTCCAAAACCACAATGCGATAACTCACGAGGCAGTTCACAACTGTCGAGACCCATCCCTCGAGGAGGGAACTTATGAAACCTCCAGCCCTAGGCTGGGAGACTGGACTCACCGTCCAAGGCCACACACTTGGCCCACTCGGAAGCCACCTTCCAGAGAAGCAACGACTTGCGGGGAAACCGCACCGCACTCACACCGATACACGGTGACTCGATCTAGCAAGAACATGGAAGTCCGGAACACCTGGGGTCACCCGGACCCGCCAAGCCCACGGGCACGCTTATCGAGGTAACATGGTACCTCCAGACACCTAAAAACACGGTAACGAAACCCACGGGTGTCCGGGACACTCACGAGGCCAAAGGTCAACCACTGGTTCACAACCGGGTTGACCGGAGACCAACACAACACAATCGGAACGCTAGAAGGTCACCTGGACCCTTAAACTCATGGGCATGTTAATCGAGATAAACAGGACCTCCGGACACCCAAAGACACGGTCACGGAACTCCACGGGGTGCCCGGGACACACACGGCCCAAGGGGAGCATGAGACAGCAAGATAGATAGCGCTAGGATCACCTAGCACGACAAGATAGAACGCGCTAGGATCCCCTAGCGCGACTAGACAGGTCGCGCGAAGGAACCCCTAGCGCGACAAGGAAGAACGCACTAGGATCCCCTAGCGCGACTAGGCAGATCGCTCTAGGAACCCCTAGCGCGACAAGGCAGAACACGCTAGGACCCTATAGCGCGATAGGAACCACCTAACTGTTCATCTTCTCCGATGAACGCGCCCCATCGGGGTGGCTTGCCCCTCAAGAACGTGCTACTTAAGACTAGGGCGTTCTCAGTCCGCGCCCGGAAGAACAGAAAAATGGCGAGAAATCCATTCCACTCCCCATTCACCCCCAGGTGAAGGGGAAACAAAAGGGAAAACATTGCCCAACCTCTCTAGCACCGAGAGGACACATTTAAACCCCAAAAACACAATCAAAACATAAGATTTGGCTCATACACCCAAAAACATGTATTTTCCCCAAAACACCCAAACAAGCCCGCTCAGCTCACCACGACCTACAAAACTCGCTGAAAATGAAGTACGCGGGTTGAGGGTCCATCTCCCTGTTGTGTCCCTGTGGTTTTGATGATAGCAAATACTATAATAAGTCATCATCTGTTTGTGTCTGCATATGAATCTGTTGTGTTGCATATGAATGTTGTCTACATATGAATCTGTTGTGTTGCATATGAATGTTGATATTGAACATCTTATCTGAGTGTCATTACATGGAGCAAGCTGTGTGCATTGGCGCATTTCATAACTGGTGCATTTCATAACTCTGCACATTCATTTGGCATGTCATTGCATCATTTTGTAATGTTCATAGTCCTGCACACGTGAAGTCTGTACAAAGTGTGTTGCTATAGTGTTGTCTGTACAGCTAGTGTCTCACTCTCTCAGCATAGTCTGTACACCATTAGACAGCCTACCTGAACCTTGATAGCTGAAGTCTATACACTCATCTGTTGTTAATCGATCAAGTATGTACAGCCAATACATTTCATGCATCTCATGCATCATGTCAAAATCTGTACATTGTTATGGTCGCTCTCAAGTCCATACAGTGTCTTGTCTGCACGTTACATAGTCTACACAATGTTGCAGGCTAAGTCTGAACACTCTTCAATGAAGGCTGTACACACTTCAGATGGCAAGTATGTACATCACCAGTGCTATTCATGCTTTGTCTCACTCAGCGTCTTTCTGAGTCCATACATTGCATCACGTCTTACAAGACTATACACTGTCTAAGCATGCATCGTCTCTCTCAGCGTCTCATGCTGTGTCTTAACATAACCAGCAAGTCTGTACATCATTCATCGTCTCAACGTGCGTCTCATGACTTGAAGTCCATACATTGCCCTGCTTAATGCTAAGTCTATACACTGCAGCATGCATTGTCTCCAAGTCTGTACATCGTCCAGCGTCTCATGCAGCATCTTATGCCAAGTCCATACATTGTCAGTCAGCATTTAGAAGTCTGTACATCCACCATCTCAGTTGAGAGTTGAAGTATGTACATCCACCGTCTCACTTGAGCTTCAAAGCCTATACACTTAGCGTCTCATGCATATGCGAAGTCTATACATCGCTTCTTTAGCCAAGTCTATACATCGACACTTGTTGATGCATGTTAGCAAGTCTATACATTCTTCTGTCTCACTTAGAGTCTATACATTGCAGCTGAGTTGAAGTCTGTACAGCCCTTGCTTTTCCAAAGTCTATACACTGTGAACTCTCAAGTCTGTACAGACCTTGCTTTGCTCAAGTCTGTACATCGTCCAGTTGTCTTTGGCAAGTCTATACATTCCTCATTGCATTGCATTGCATGAAGTCTGCACATTCCACTCTAGCGAAGTCTGTCTAAGTCTATACATTGCTTCTTCATGCATTGCACAAAGTCTGCACATCGCACGCAGAGTCTGCACACAATGCATTAGCAAGTCTATACAACGTCTGCATAGTGAACATGAGGTCTGTACAATGGTCGACGGCATGTTAGTGCATTCAGTTCTGTTGTGCATACTTCACCTTGTGCAAACTTCAGCAAGTCTATACAACGTCTACACTTCATGCATTCAGGCTTAAGTGTTAAGCACAGAATGTCTGTACAGCCTGTGCATCCTTTTGATTCAATGTCTACACATTGCATGTTAGCATGCTCGCACACACTAAGTCCATACATTACACAAAGTCTGTACAGCCATGCACTGCTTCGCTTGCATAAGTGAAGTCTGTACATGCCTCAGTGTTGCATTCACTAAGTCTGTACACACCTTAGCTTTGCATTCACAACGTGAAGTCTATACATGCTTTGTCTTCGCATTGCAAAGTCTACACACTGCATTGCCTTCATAAAGTCTGTACAAGCTGTTAGACTTAAACTGATATTCCTTTCGTCTGTCTGACAGGGACTCTTTACTAAGCTTAATGAAGGCACGTGATCCGAGGTTGGCACCTGGCACGTTATCCGAGGCTGGAAGGGCTGACAGGATGCTGCCACGTGGTCTGAGGCTTCTGGGCGGGAAATGTGGAAGACACACGCCCTATCTGCTTCCTGCTGCTCTATATATATGAAGCCTCTTCCATCAGAAGGAGGCTGATCGACTGAAGCAGAGGAGAGCCTGCACGATCCAGTAAGAAAGACCGAGAAGAAGAAGAAGAGAAAGAAAAAGAGAGTGAGAGATCGAGAGCAGAGAAGAAGAAGAAAAAGAAAGAGGAAGAGAGCTCGTGAGTTGAGAAGAGAGAAGGAATATCATACAATCTGTCTCCACTGGAAGTTGGATCAAATCCAATCCAGTCAGCTCCTTGTGAGCCATGTTGTGCCCCCATGGTCACTTGAGTTCATATGGTCACTTGGGTCATTCGACATCATTCTATGGTCATATGAGTTCTAATGTATTCTTGGTTTTGATAATGGCTAAACACTATTAGTCATTGATGTTTTTCACCTTCATGTGATTGACATACGTGATGTTTTTTGTTCATGACAGGTGCGCCAATGAATAGACAAGGAATCAAGTGGAAATGGTGAACGTGAACGCTGAATGTTGCGCCCTCGCACGCGGATCGACTTGCGCGGTCAGGTCGCGGGTGTCAAGGGGGCAGCGCCCCTTGCTGGGGTTTTCGGGGGCGGAGCCCCCGGAACAAAATTTAGAAATGCTTATAGCATAATCTAAATTGATTTCAATCCCAAAATACATGAAATTGATAGAACATGAATATCTTGACCTATGGACATGTTTCCTTGGGCTAACAGTTCAATTTTGCAGGTACAGGTCTTTCCGGTCGACCAATACGCTTTGGCCGATCGACCTGATTTGCCAGAGCCTCAGAATGTCAACGTTTACAGATTTCGGTTGACCTATACACCTTGGCCGGTCGACCGGTTTTCCCAGAACCGAAATGATGACGTTGTTACAGGTTTCGGTCGACCGCCCCCAGGCGTCCGGTCGACCGGTTTTGCCAGAGTCGAAAAGTTCTGGCCGCAGCAGGTTTCGGTCGACCGGCCCATGAATTCCGGTCGACCGCCAGCCCCGATGCAGCCTTGTTTGACTTTGAAATCAACCTCGTGGCTAGCCCCTTTCCATGGATTTGTTTAATCAAACCTTATCTAATCTTCCATGATTTGTGGATCTGGTCTAGGGGGCAGCTATGGACCATTCAAGGGTTATAAAACTAACACATGAGGGGTTAGAAACCCTAATGCTTCAAGGGGCTTCTTGTGAGATCTAGGGTGGCTGCAAGAGAGCTTGGAGACGAGCTACTGTTCACGTGAACAGTAGTTCGTGAAGGTGATCTTCATCCAATCAAAGGGGAATCAAGCTCAAATCAAAGCCAGCAAACCTCAAGGAAGATTACATCAAAGCAAGGCTATCAAAGTGATCCAAGGAAGCTGGTTTGATTCAAGTTCTTCAAAGGAAATCATCTTCATCCATTCAAGTTATTTCCACCTCATTCAAGGTGATATTTCAAGCATTAAAACTCCTAGAAGCTAAAGAAGCAATCAAGATTCAAGGTAGCTTCATCATCTCCTTCATTCATTCAAAGAAGTTCAAAGAGAAGATCAAGAGAGAAGAATTGAAGGAAGAGGTACTGTTCACGTGAACAGTACTCCGTGAAGAACATTCATCCAATCAAGGGTGAATCAAGAAGATTGAGTTAAAGTCAAGAGGAGCCTTGTTGCTAATCAACATTTCATACAAGGGCCAATTCATTTTCACTCACAGCTCAATCTCTTATTTTAGTTCCTTCACATTTGTTTCATTTTCATTATTGTTTAAACATTGAAAGTGTGATTCATCCCTACCGGTGGTTAATAGGAAGGCAATTGGAGGTTGTTCCAATTTGCGGTTGACATCCCTACCAGGTGGTGAGTAGGAAGGCAATCGGTGGTTTTTGATTTGCGGTTCTGTGCGCTGCACAAGTGAAGCCTCACCGGGTTTTGGTGAGGGGTGGACGTAGGGCTGAGGATTCAGTCTGAACCACCTTAAAATCCTGTCTAGTGTGGTTTGCTTGTGTGATTGATTCATTCTAGATGCATGCTTAGGATCGAATTATTATATATCTTGCTTATCTTGCTAAGTGAATCATAGCATTCTTGGAAGCTAGTTTCTATTCCGCTGCAATTCATTTTAACTAGCTGTTTAGAGGGCCGCACTGCGAAAAGTGGAGCTGATCTATTCACCCCTCCCCTCTAGATCTGCTATCCACCACACAACAAGCCACATTCGTGCTTCATTGTTTACAGTTTTTCGTTGCTATAGTTTCTTGTTTTTGCTTTCCTTTTAAACCTTTCTTCAAGCTGTCTGTCAGCAGTGCAAGCTGTCATGCACAGCGGCGAGGTGGATACCTCGGACGGGTTAAGTTGTAGTCCCCAGCGGATGGCAAGCTGTGTTGCGCAGCAGTTGTATGGCAAGCTGTGATGCCCAGCTGTTCAAGTTGTGAGTCAGTGGAATCCACACTCGGGTTTGAGTGTGAGGTGGATGTAGGTCTGGAGGACCGAACCACCTAAAAATCCTCTGTGCACTGTGGTTTGAATTTTCTTATCTGATTGGCGCTAGATGAATGCTTAGGGACGATATGGTTTGATTGCACACTGTGTGTTCGATTGTAGCTTTGAGAGTCCTTTGACATTATTCCTAAGTCACTAGTCAGTTCATCTATAAGCATATCACTTGACTTAGTGAATCTGAATTCCACAATTGCTTATTGGACTTCTGTTAGTATCAGGAAGAATTTTTATTTGGGCGAAACTTTTAAAGGGAGATTCATTCACCCCCCTCTGAATCTACTGCACCGAACCCAACACTTGGTATCAGAGCGGGTTGCTGTGCATAGGATCTAACAATCCGCATCAGATCTTGCATTTCTGGTTGGTGCATTGCAGAGTGGGCTTCCTATGTTCTGTGTTTTGTTTCACCGATTTAGTGTCTTGATTTGCTCATCTGACTTCAGTGTATTCATCATATCTCGATGGCTAATCCTCCGATATTCAGAGGTAATAACTTTGATTCTTGGTTAGAAAATTTCCATCGGTATGTAAAATCTACTGATCCAAATCTTTGGAAGGTAATAACTCATGGTCCACACAAATTATCAAAAGATAAATCTAGATGGACTGAGAAGGATAAATTGAAAGACTCTGTCAACACTAGAGCAGTAGTTTTAATAAAAGAATCAATTAGCAGACCTCTAATCGAATGCATTTCTTCTTGCAGGTCTGCCAAAGAAATTTTAGAAAAACTAAAGCTAATCAGGAATCACAGCAAATGCTTGATGGCTGATCGGAGAAATGATGATGATGAAACCTCATCTCAGGTAAGCTCTGAATGTGAAGAACTTTCGATTGATGATCTATGGAATATAAATGAGGAACTTAATGATAGATGTGAAAGATTAAAATTTGAGAATAAAAGATTGAAAAAGAAATGTGATCAGATAAATTTGAAAGATTCCTGTGAAAAATGTCCAAATCTGAAACAATCTTATGATGCATGTATGTTAGATGTTCAGAACTTTAAGGAACAAAATGGTTCTCTAAAACTTGAAAATCAAACATGTTTGGACAAGATATCTGAACTAGAGAATCAGCTTATTAAGATGAAAAATGAGCATCTAAAAGGCATGCAAGAATTGATTGAGATAAATTCTATAATGGACAAACTGAAGTCTAAAAATGTTGAGGTTCAAAAGCATAATGAAGATCTCAAGGCTAGTCTGAATAAAATCAACAAGGAAGTAATGCATATTTCATCTGTAGAGTCAATCTGCAATATGTGCTCAGCTCTAAGAGAACGTAATGAAGATCTTTTTAGTGAGAATGAATGGCTGAATAAGCAAATTGCCTCGTTTAAAGAGGATCACAAAAATCTGATTATTGAGAAAACTAAAGTGGAAGAAAGAAAAGAGGAACTAATTGAAAAGCTGGAGCTGATGTCTGGAAGAGAAAATTATAATGAAGGAGTCAAGAAGCTGACTGAAGAAAATAAAGAACTGAGGGAACAAAACAAGAAACTGATGGTTTTAAATACTGTTTTCTCACAGAGGTTTCTGACTGTCGAAAAAGAAAAATATGTTATTAAGGAAGCTCAACCACAAAAACTTAAGGAGGAAAACACTGAACTGAAAGCTGAAGTTAAAAAGTTAAAGTTGTTAAATACTAGCTTATCTGAAACACTTCTCACCTTAAAAAGGGAAAAGTTCACTTGTGATGAAGAATCACAAATGTTGAACAGTCTAGAACAAGAAATTGAGAAGTATAAAATTGCAAACAAAGTTCTAAGCGAATGTGTTAATTGCAGTGAACAGGAGATAGCCAGTTATGAGCTTCACATTGTTAGCTTAGAAAATAAAATTCATGATCTGGAAAATTCAGCAATTGAGTCTGCTAAAATAAAAGGAAAAATGACATCTATCATGAAAAGTGAGGACAAGAATTCAAAAAGGGGGACAAGCTATAGTTCTGATGTTAAGGAAACTACTAGAAACTAGCTATACACTACCTTTGTGCAAAGCTCTGATGTAGCTGGTACCTCAAGTCAATCCCCAAAACAAAACAAAAATCTGAAATCACCTCCATCATCTGTCTTTCAATTTAAGGCACAGAAGGCTGAAAAACCAACAAGAATTGTAAACAAAGTTAAACAATTGAACAAGAATGGAAAGAAAGATGGGGTTAAAAATGTCCCTACTTGTGTCATGAAATCAGTTAGCTCGGCTGAATTTGATGGGTCAATGCAAGATGCTCATGCCTCATGTACTCATTCGCATGCATCTAGGAATTCATCTGATAGAAACCATGCCCCTAGAAAATCTGATGCTTCTTGCTATTACTGTGGTAAGCATGGTCATATCATGGATGCATGTTCCATCATGAAACAAGATGATAAAATGCATGCTAGATCTTCTGATCATCATGGGTACAAAAGAAACAAACTTAAGTTTAACCAGCACATCACATGCTTCAATTGCAACAAGCCAGGTCATAAGGCTGTTGAGTATTGGTCAGGGAATTACAAGAATAATTCTAGATCTAGAAGTAAGCATGTTAGGTGCTTTGAATGTGGTAAGTATGGGCATGCAGTCAAGGACTGCTAGTATGTTCATGAAAATCACTTTAATTCCAAATTTGTCAAATTCCCTGCAAATAGAAATTTTTTTGGAAGAAATAAAACTGCTTTTAAGGAAAAGATTCTTGCATGTGTTGAATGTGGAAAACCTGGCCACCGAGCTTCTGAATGCTGGTGGATAGGTAATGGTAAATCAAAATCTCATGCAAGTAACAGAAATTCTCATGCTAACTCACATAGGTTACATGATTATAACAATGTTCACAAAAAGAATTCAAGGGCTGTTATATCATGTAGATATTGTGGAAAGTTTGGTCATTTTATGAATAATTGTTACCTGATGGAGAATGATGATAAGGTTGCCAAGAAACTATTCAGAACACCTGTTAGAATTAACTCGGGATCCAAGGTTGTTTGGGTCCCTGTAGGATCAAATTGATTAACATGTTACAGGTGTGCCTTGGAATGGAATAAAAGGGGTCAAAAAACCAAGGCACTCAAAAAGTGGAACCCCAGAACTGCACTATTCAGGTTAGTTCTGAACACCTTGTTTAAATTTCATCATCTGAAATTGTTGAAAAGTTTGTCTGATTTATGATGTCCTCTTCTTGTCTAGCTGATCAGTCTGCATTCCAGACTCAGCTACTGAATTTAATTCTGAACATATTTGATGCTCTTCTCACATGTTTGTGCATGTACTTTGCACTGAGCTTATTCATGTGTCACAATGAGATTGAATGATTCAGTTAAATGCATATAGGCAATGCATGTGTCTGATGTTTGCATATATCATTTGCATGACCATCAAGGAAGTCATTCAATGCATATAGGACTGCTTTGCACTGCATCTCTTTGCATAACCCTGGTATATTAATGGTAAGTTACTAAAGGGTAGATGTAATCTATCTGGAGGTTCTTACTATATGTGAGATGGTCCTTGAGACCAAGTTCTCCGCCAAGCACCAAGGGTCATGTCTTCATATAAAGCAGTGTACTGTATATCATAAAATCTGAAAAATCTGAAAATCCGAAATGAACTTGATGCATTTGGTAAACTCTCTCTCTGATTGAACAAGCATGAATTCTCCTTGAGCATATTTTAAAATCATGAGCAGTGCTTTAATTACATTTCATGCACTTTGTTAGGGGGAGTTTGACTGATGTTGCATATAAAGAGTAGTGCATTTGAAAAAAAAAACCTAAAAGGTTATTCCATTGGATCTAGACAGGGAGAGCATTTAAAATTGGTGTTTAGTTTGTCACACTTTGAACACCTCTTGTCGAGTAATTGAATAACTCTCATCTGATTTCATATTTCTCTCTCTTGAAAATGGATTCTGCCTTCTATTCGCTGAGTTGTCAAAGAAGAGTCTCTTTCAACTTTCTTCATGTTACTACCTGTCAGCTGATCTGTCTGAACTCCAGACTCAGCTACTGTTTGTTGATATACACTCTTATGATATATTCCTATATGTGTTGACTCTTACACCAGCTTACACTCATCCTTCACATTCTTCTTAGCTGGTGTGACAGACTTAATTCTATTGTTGACTAGTTGGTCAATTATTCTTTCGATTTGATCTGAGGAACACAAATTTCATGGCATACAATCTAGTCTGAATCATGTAGAAATTTCTATCATATAGGTTTAAGAACAACCAATGAATCAGACTGATATAAGAACTATGTATTCTCAGACTTGCATTTAAATATCTTGAAAATATCTGAATGATAAGATTTAATGAACTTTAACCACATGTGTCATGAGAACCTTAGACTCTCTCATCTGATATCTGAAAATTTGAAATCAAGGCTACTTTGATAGAGATACATAGAGTGAGTACTGTGGTTAAACATTAACTTGAGAAATGTTGACTAATTGAAAAACTGTGAATTCAGAGCAATGACTTGGTCACTGAGAAACTAAGTTTTTCATCAATGAAATAAAGTAACTTATGTCATGAAGTGCCATAGTTATCTCTGGTAAAAATTTATTGAAAAACCTGACAGAGCAATGGCATATTTGTGTCAAGTAACTGGGGAGTCTGGCCTCTGATCAAGGTGTCTCCTCACGTAAAAAGACATGTCTATTGCTAACTCTGGTTTCAATGTTGAGAGGAAATGACAGTTATCACACTGAGTAACTGGGTCACTTCACCTGAGACGTGTTGTGCCTCATGTAAAAATGTGTTGATCAACCTAAATTACTCAGGTAAAGTAAAATATGCTTCAAATGAAAATTTCATGCAAACTATGTCAACTCATGCTCCTATAAAAAGTGTTTAATCTCAATACTAATCTGTGTAACTCTTAAAAGCAGTCATTGAGATTTTGTGTGTAAGATGAAGATGATTGGTCATGAGTGTTATCTGGTTATTTGGTTCACCTTTATTAAAACTTGATTTCAAATATGAGTATTGAATTTAATTGATAAATCTAGTATACATCATAATTAAATCAGGTTGGTCAAGTTGCTAATTCATAACCCTCTATGATAAGAGAGTCTTTTCATGTTAAGACTTATTGTAGTTGTGCATGCCCTACAATCCCTCATGATCTGTTTCATATCTGACAACTTGTTCAACAGAAACTGTATTGCAAATCCTCTCTTATCAGTTTTCTGACCATACAAATGTGAGATGCTACTCCCATTATTACCTTGTTCACTTGCAGTCTTCTGAACTTCAGAATCCTTATGGTGGTGGACTTCAGATTGATTCATTGGTTAACCAGAGTTCATTCCTGCTCTTCAAGGGAAATTCTGGGTCATCTGTAGTTAAGGTAGTCAAACATTCATGTTGATAGGGGGAGTTTCAGATGACTGTAACTCAGCATTGCATAATAGCTCCTATATCATCTCCTTCAACAGTCAATGATCACTCTATTTTCTTTGCTGTTGTCAAAAGGGGAGAAAGCATTTCATGGCTTAGTCAAAGGGGGCGTTTTTTAATTCACTCATCTTATGCATTCTTATACTTCCCTCTTCAACTAATGTCTTTTTGCTGAAGTCAAAGGGGGAGAATAATTGATTCAAGTCAGTATGACTCATAGTGTTGCCATCATTAAAAAGGGGGAGATTGTTGTGTCCCTGTGATTTTGATGATAGCAAATACTATAATAAGTCATCATCTGTTTGTGTCTGCATATGAATCTGTTGTGTTGCATATGAATGTTGTCTGCATATGAATCTATTGTGTTGCATATGAATGTTGATATTGAACATCTTATCTGAGTGTTATTACATGGAACAGGCTGTGTGTATTGGTGCATTTCATAACTAGTGCATTTCATAACTCTGCACATTCATTTGGCATGTCATTGCATCATTTTGTAATGTTCATAGTCCTGCACACGTGAAGTCTGTACAAAGTGTGTTGCTGTAGTGTTGTCTGTACAGCCAATGTCTCACTCTCTCAGCATAGTCTGTACACCCTTAGACAGCCTGCCTGAACCTTGATAGCTGAAGTCTATACACTCATTTGCTGTTAATCGATCAAGTCTGTACAGCCAATACATTTCATGCATCCCATGTATCATGTCAAAATCTGTACATTGTTCTGGTCGCTCTCAAGTCCATACAGTGTCTTGTCTGCACGTTACATAGTCTACACAATATTGCAGGCTAAGTCTGAACACTCTTCAGTGAAGGCTGTACACACTTCATATGGCAAGTATGTACATCGCCAGTGCTATTCATGCTTTGTCTCACTCAGCGTCTTTCAGAGTCCATACATTGCATCGCGTCTTACAAGACTATACACTGTCTAAGCATGCATCGTCTCTCTCAACGTCTCATGCTGTGTCTTAACACAACCAGCAAGTCTGTACATCATTCATCGTCTCAACTTGCGTCTCATGACTTGAAGTCCATACATTGCCCTGCTTAATGCTAAGTCTATACACTGCAGCATGCATTGTCTGCAAGTCTGTACAGCGTCTAACGTCTCATGCAGCGTCTTATGCCAAGTCCATACATTGTCAGTCAACATTTAGAAGTCTGTACATCCACCGTCTCACTTGAGAGTTGAAGTATGTACATCCACCGTCTCACTTGAGCTTCAAAGCCTATACACTTAGCGTCTCATGCATATGCGAAGTCTATACATCGCTGCTTTAGCCAAGTCTATACATCGACACTTGTTGATACATGTTAGCAAGTCTATACATTCTTCTGTCTCACTTAGAGTCTATACATTGCAGCTGAGTTGAAGTCTATACAACCCTTGCTTTGCCAAAGTCTATACATTGTGAACTCTCAAGTCTGTACAAACCTTGCTTTGCTCAAGTATGTACATCGTCCAATTGTCTTTGGCAAGTCTATACATCGTGAAAGTCTATACATTCCTCATTGCATTGCATTGCATGAAGTTTGCACATTCCACGCTAGGGAAGTCTGTCTAAGTCTATACATTGCTTCTTCATGCATTGCACGAAGTCTGCACATCGCACGCAGAGTCTGCACATAATGCATTAGCAAGTCTATACAACGTCTGCATAGTGAACATGAGGTCTGTACAATGGTCGACGGCATGTTAGTGCATTCAGTTCTGTTGTGCATACTTCACCTTGTGCACACTTCAGCAAGACTATACAACGTCTTCACTTCATGCATTCAGGCTTAAGTGTTAAGCACAGAATGTCTGTACAGCCTGTGCATCCTTTTGATTCAATGTCTACACAGTGCATGTTAGCATGCTCGCACACACTAAGTCCATACATTACACAAAGTCTGTACAGCCATGCATTGCTTCGCTTGCATAAGTGAAGTCTGTACATGCCTCAGTGTTGCATTCACTAAGTCTGTACACACCTTAGCTTTGCATTCACAACGTGAAGTCTGTACATGCTTTGTCTTTGCATTACAAAGTCTACACACTGCATTGCCTTCATAAAGTCTGTACAAGCTGTTAGACTTAAACTGATATTCCTTTCGTCTGTCTGACAGGGACTCTTTACTAAGCTTAATGAAGGCACGTGATCCGAGGTTGGCACCTGGCACGTGATCCGAGGCTGGAAGGGCTGACAGGATGCTGCCACGTGGTCTGAGGCTTCTGGGAGGGAAATGTGGAAGACACACGCCCTATCTGCTTCCTGCTACTCTATATATATGAAGCCTCTTCCATCAGAAGGAGGCTGATCGATTGAAGCAGAGGAGAGCCTGCACGATCCAATAAGAAAGATAGAGAAGAAGAAGAAGAGAAAGAAAAAGAGAGTGAGAGATCGAGAGCAGAGAAGAAGAAGAAAAAGAAAGAGGAAGAGAGCTCATGAGTTGAGAAGAGAGAAGGAATATCAGACAATCTGTCTCCACTGGAAGTTGGATCAAATCCAATCCAGTCAGCTCCTTGTGAGCCACATTCGTGCTTCATTGTTTACAGTTTTTTGTTGCTGTAGTTTCTTATTTTTGCTTTCCTTTTAAACCTTTCTTCAAGCTGTCTGTCAGCAGTGTAAGCTGTGATGCACAGCGGCGAGGTGGATACCTCGGACGGGTTAAGCTATAGTCCCCAACAGATGGCAAGCTGTGTTGCCCAGCGGTTGTATGGCAAGCTGTGATGCCCAGCTGTTCAAGCTGTGAGTCAGCGGAATCCACACTCGGGTTTGAGTGTGGGGTGGATGAAGGTCTGGAGGACCGAGCCACCTAAAAATCCTTTGTGCAGTGTGGTTTGAATTTTCTTATCTGATTGGCACTAGATGAATGCTTAGGGACGATATGGTTTGATTGCACACTGTGTGTTCGATTGTAGCTTTGAGAGTCCTTTGACATTGTTCCTAAGTCACTAGTCAGTTCATCTATAAGCATATCACTTGACTTAGTGAATCTAAATTCCGCAATTGCTTATTGGACTTCTGTTAGTATCAGGAAGAATTTTTAATTGGGCGAAATTTTTAAGGGGAGATTCATTCACCCCCCTCTGAATCTACTACACCGAACCCAACACTCCCTACCTCCACCGAAGATTCGACGCACCGAGGACGCCAATCCATGAAGAAAATGCCTTTGAAGCCTCGCCGTTCCACGAACCCACGGCCGAGCTTCACCGCGCCTCCACCGCCTCGATCCTCACCCATCCTCGCCCGTGCCACTCCCGCGCCGTCCCCACCTCACCCACGCTCCACCCCGTCGGCCACCGGAGAGAGAGGGAGAGAGGAGAGAGCGTGAGAAGAGAGAGGGAGAGAAGAGAGAAAATGAGAGGGGAGAGAGAAAAAGGTTATATATATATATAAGAAAATCCGTAAATTCTCAAAAATATCAAAAAATAGAAAGTCACGTTTCCGCAATCCTCGGAACGCACCGATCGCAACGGTACCACAGTCGCCTAGGTGAACGGCCCGGTTCGCCCGCAACGAGGTTCCGAAGGAATTACCGAAACACACACCGGGAATCAGAAAACACACGCAGAAAAGTCGCGGAACGCTTCCAGGCCTCCGAAACAACTCTGAATCGCGTCGATCCGAACACGAAAGATGTCCCAAATGAAATTTTGGACACAACGGAGTCGGACACTCTGAGAAACCAGATCCGGGACCAATGAACAAGGATCCGAAAAAATCCAGGGCATCACATATAATATAAACCGGGTTCGCGACCAACCCACACTACATAGCATTTATACCTTCCCATTTTCTGCACTTCAATTCCCTGCATGCAAGGTGTTATAAAAGACAATAGGTATGACAGTCATAATAATTGCAGTAAATTTAATATGAAGTCCAATCCATAAGAGCAAGTTTGTAGATCAGAAAGCATGTAGGTTTAAGGTTACACTGCATGATATAGTGGGGTATGGGATTTAAGTCTGCAAGTTCAAGTGCATGAACAAGGTTTATGTCATGTGAATTAACTCCCAATCAACCCTATCTTCTTCAGACAGCTCCATGAATAGTTTTCTATTTATTGGATCCTTGAATAAATCTATTGCTTTAAGATAGATGTCACGATCGAGATTTGGATCTAACTTGAGTATGTCAATGCATGCACGCATGAAAGGAGTGTCATCGGCCATGTAGAGGGGAGTAGTACGCTCGCCCTGTAAGAGCCTCAACAATTCATTTCTCTCTCGAGAATCCCCTACAAAATTGTTCAACACCTCATCCCCGATCCTCTTTTGAAGACTCCTCCTCCTAGAGTTAGGTGTGTGCTTGGGCGGTGTAGAAGTACCTTCATCCTCCAGACCCTTACTGATAGTTTGGGTGTTCACGAGAATTGAAGGTTGTGCAAATTGAGAGACATTCTTGCGTCACTAACGTCCTGAAACCCACCAGTAGTAACCCCCTCACCTAAAGAAATAAATGTCTCTTTTACGTGCTCCTGGGTAGGTTGCATTGTTTGTCGGACCCGTCTGGCTTCAGCGTCTTTCCCCCATCCAGTACTTTTGCCACCAAGATAGTCCATCTCACATAGGAAGAGAATGGTTTATCTCTAATCAACCTAAAGTCCAGTCGACTCTGAGGAAATGTAAGCAACGGTCAATTAGTAGGATGAAGTAGTCGAGTAATTTTAAAGTCAGTACATAGATACACAGGTCATACAATACCTGAATTATCTCATCCCATGCCCCTTCATATCTAGGAATAGGCACATTGTTGGCATGGTCCCACCCCCATCCACTTTTATTGCGTAACTCATCCATAAGGCCATAAATTTTCTTGATTGTCTTCCAATGATTGTATAATTGGTGGTGGTCATAATTCAGATGACATGAGCTATTAAACATAGGTACTATCTAATTCCAACAATGAGGTCTGAACATTCCCGTACCGTGATTACTGTTGTCATATTGCTCTGTCAACAAGTCAAGAAGAACCTTATCTTGTGAATGATTCCAGTTTTGTACACAAGCCTTACCTCTACCGGAACTTGACTCATTGTGAATTGTCCCTGATATTAGCAAATTAATAATAAATAGGACTATAGACTCCAAATGATAACCTCATATTATAAGGTGGATGAGAACAGGAAGCATAAACATGACTTGGTACAATTTAATGCCCAAGGTATACGGTTGATGATAGGACTTACTAGAGGCAGACATGGTTATTCCCCTCTTCCTTTTCAAGCTGATGAATCCATACATGAAACAAGACAAGAGGAAAGAAATATAACTCAATCTAATCTACTATAGCACAAGGAAAATAGAAATGACAGAATGGATCATACTCATGGCTGCATTATAGCATCTATTGAATCCAAAATCTAGATGCAGAAAATGAAGGCATCAAGGTCATGGTATTACAACAGGCTATATGCGCAGGCATATATTACTTGGGATGTGAAGGGGAAATTACTAAGAAATGTAGTTAATACCACTAGAGGTAACAAAAGGTAGGTTTTACAACAGACTATAAGCAAAGACGATATACAGTCATAGCAATAACTCATGGGATGAAACATGCATTTTCAGAATCAAATAATGACAATTTGGTTGGCAGGATTAATTAAAACATAATGTTCATTTGCATAACAACCTTACCCAGATCTCATTAAAAAAAGCAATGTACATCAGACATGCCAATGTTTACACACTAAATAAGCATGTAGAGATCTTTTAACAATGTAAAAAGCCGGTAACAATAAGCCAAACATGTAGTTCCATAATTTGCATTCTACAATGTATAGTGCATATCCGAGGTTTGATACATATAAAACTTTTGTGATATATTGAAAAAAATGAAGATGGTAAAATTTACAACTTTTTTATTAAATTGTAAGCCGTTAGTATGCCATAATGTGGTGGAATAAAATTTGAACATATTTACATGCTTTCCTGGCAAGTAATAACAATATTTCAGTCCATTTTTGGGTGCTCTTATCAGAGCAAAGTAGATGTTTGGCCTAATACAATTTATAGAGCATACCCAAAGCATGGTAGAGGTCCAACGAAAAGATTGGGAAAAATAATACATGTACAGAGGTTAAGAACAAAACAACCATTGCATCCGACACATGAAACTACCCAGAGCATATCATATACAAACATATGAAAGGCTTGTAACATGCATAAACTTGGAAGAGGATTAAAAAAAAGGAAGAGGGCATCTGCAACAGGAACCAATGACGACAAGGGACCAAGGAGGATGCAGAGGAGATGGGCTCTGCTACTGGAGAAGCCACCACTACGCGCTCTGATGAAGGTGATGACATTGCGGAGGAGCCTTAAGAACTTAAAATAGAAGAGCGGGTGTCACTATAGGGTCATGAGCGGGATCGGTGTGTCGATTTAACACATCGCTGCAATAGAGGTGGTAACACATCCCCTCAGGAGAAAAAAAAGGGGAACGTGGGGAACCCTAGCCGAACGATCGTCGCTCGATCGGAGTAGATTGCAGATGTGATTGGACAAGAGAGGGTGTAGGCTTAATTAGGTTCCCCAACCACCCTTCTGACCTTGTCATCTACCATGACGGTCACCGTTGACAGGCCAGCTCTCCCTCGAGATGTTGGCCCCGGGAATGCACATCTACCGTGACGGTGAAGGCAACAGGCTACACCAAGATTGGTGCAGCGAAGGTCACGAGAGCAGCAAAGAAACGGGAAGCGACAACAAGAATGCGAGGGCGGAGCACGGCGACGAGGGTTTTGCGAGTGGAGAAAGGAGGACGATTACATGCATCATCATTTGCTAGCCCTCGCGAGGGCTTCGGGGCGAAGAAACCCTTTTCTGCGTATTTGCACTGCCACCTCGAATACCTAGACCTGAGGATGATGACGGGTTATACCTCGATTTGACGACAGAAAATCAGTGGCGATAGTATGCAGAGTATAAGGGTGACAAATAGTTGACTAGTGCTGACAAATGCCCGATAGCAGTGACAAATAGCTGCCTAAGTCTGAAAAATAGCTTGCAACGTTGAAATTATGAAAACCAATCTAGGAACGTCGACGCATGAAGCAAATGCAGTGGATAGGGGTGAAAAATACCCTATTAGTGGCGGCAACTATATCTATAGAGTAGACAAATACACTGGTAAGGGTGAAAAATAGATCCTAGAGCTAACAAATGAAAAGCAGAAGGAGCTGTCGAAATTGTCAAGTTCACAAGAGGACAAAAATATGAACAGTGCATCAAGAGTTTCTAAAATTTTCGACTAATATGGTTCAGGTGAGATCTATATTGAGCCCCGTTATCATTTTAGGGGGAGAATTTAAAATACGTGAGGGGGATAATTTAAAATCTCAACCATAAGTAGGTACACAACGAAATCTTATTTTATTATTTATTATTTTAATAATTAATATTTATTTTTAAAATTATTTTATTATCTTGAAGATAAACTATTTTTAAAAAATTACTAAAAATAATTTTAAAAATAAGTTCAAAGTGTGAATATTGTTAGGATACGTGTTAGTTGATGATTACTTTGCCTCATTGAACCATATAAGATCTTGAAAAAAATTAGAGTCTTAATAAATTTTTAAAAAATATTTTTAGTTTAAATTTAATTATTAGAACTAAATATCTTAATAAACATAAAAAATATACTTTAAAATCTCTCTCTCTCTCTAATCTTTGGACTCTCTTCTAGATTTTTAAAAAATATACATTAACCTGAGGTTAAGACGGGTCAAGAGGGGGTATGCATGGGAAAACCGGTGTTACCTAACCCACATGGGGTACCCCGATTTATACCCCAATTTGACGACAGAAGGTCAGTGGCGACGGCTAGTGGAGTATAAGGGTGACAAATAGTTGCCTAGTGTTGACAAATGCCCGACAACAGTGACAAATAGCTGCCTAAGTCTAAAAAATAGCTTGCAGTACTGAAATTGTAAAAACCTAAGAAGGAACGTCGACGCATGAAGCTCTGGCGTCAACGCAAGGTATGCTGAAATAGAAGAAACAAAGCGAAAGACAGTGGATAAGGGTGAAAAATACCCTATTAGTGGCGACAACTAGATCTACAGAGTAGACAAATATACTGGTAAGGGTGAAAAATGAATCCTAGAGCTAACAAATGAAAAGCAGAAGGAGCTGAAAGAAGGAGTCAAGTTCACAAGAGGACAAAAATATGAACAGTGTATGAAGAGATTCTACAGCAATCAGAAAACAACGAAGGGACTTGGTCAATGCAACGACAGTCAATGTTGACTGGTCAAGGTCAATGCCAGTCAAAGAAGACTCCAGCCAAGCTCAACTTTTTGTTGAGTAAAGTCATGAAGTCCCAGTCAAAGTTAAAGTGATGAATAGACTAGTCAGCTACAGTGATCCAGGTCAAAGCCAAGCAGCTAATGGAGGCAAAAGAGGGCAACGGCTGCTCATGTGGTAAGAGTGATAAATATGTAGTAAGGGTGACAAATGCCACTTTAGTGGTAACAAATACACATCTAGCGGTGACAAATGGCTAAGGCGACGGCCAAGGCATAACAGGAAAAACGCTAAGGCGATGACTGTTGAACCTAAGGGTGACAAATAGCCCGTGTGACTGACAAATGGACGATAAGTGTGTAAAATAGCCAGTAAGGTTGACAAATGGGCTGAAAGGGTGAATCACAGGTTCGGTGTGTCTGGCAGACGCTCAACTCGAAGGCCAGGCTTTGCACATGATCCAAGGCTACCCTGTCAAAGGTATATTCTCTCTCATGGGACATGGATATTTCCATATTTTCGCCTGAACATCTATTATTCACCCTTTGTTGCCTCTTTTACACCCGTAAGGCATATTTTTCACCATTGGCCACCTATTTGTCACCCTCAAAACGTAGCCAAAGCCCTTTTCATCTAGCGGGTGACTTGGGTTTTTCTCTTCAGCGGTCTGAACTGGAGTCGGCTCCAAGGTCGATTCTAGTCGACAATTGTGCAAGTAAAACCTTCATCTTTTCACACTTCAGCCCAGTTCCTTAACTAAACTTGAATCTATCTTCATAAAACTCATTGATATTCATGAATTAATATTATCAAGCACACATTAACAACATTAAAACATATGAAACTTTGAAGATCAAAATGTGTGAAAAAATAAATATTTGTCAAGATAGGTATGCCACATTCTGAGGTTTGAGATGTGAAATTGTTTAAGATCTTGTATTTCTAAAGGTAATGAGTTCGGCCCCAAATCGGGCTCTAATCATATTACAATCACCCTCAGTAAATGTTCATGATAGCTCCCTCTTCCTTGACAATTCATCAACATATTTCAGTACATAAATTGCATAGTTGAGGCTTCCATCTGCCTGTTGGGGACATTCATTGTTGAACACAATATCCCATTCATCAACTCCCTCGAATGTGCCATATTCCTTTAGTAAACCACGTACAACTGCAGCTTACAAATGAAATATTTGACATTATTAAGGAATAATTAATAGACACATTATAAATATCTTTAATATAGGTACATGGATAAGAAAAAGTATCCAGTTTCTTATAGTGGCATCATGGATGGCCATGCCTCTCATGGAATTGTATGAGACAAAGCGGCGATTCTCCGTGTCAACAGTAAATAGATGCCAGTGATTACTTGAGTGTAACACGATGAATAAATATTTGTTCTGCTACAGTTGTGATAATTCACTATTCTCATAGCAGCACTGCAACAATTCCATGGTTTTTTCATTGTTGGCCACTTTCTTGTTGTTGATGTGATTCACTACAATGGTGGGAAAACAAACCCACCGATGAGAGATGCCTCTTTCATTGCATATTGAGTGGAGGAGGTACATTATGGCATCGATCACCTACAAACAATCATGATTCTATTAGGAGTAGAAACACAAGTTCAGGATAGGGTGAGGCATAAAATTGCACAATTAATGAAAGAAAGTACCGTATCATCTATCATCTGGCCGTATAATAGATCAATGACATGACGACATTTCAAAACAATCCCGTTATGTAATTCAAATATGGGGCCACTATATTGCAAAAAAATTTTCATGGTAGTCAGAGTAAGGCAAATCAGGATAATTACAGAAACTATAAGAGGACAACTTACTCAATATCCCCTGAGGCACAAACATCAATGAATTCATTCACAAGTGTGTTATCTCTCGGCTTCAGCCACCCTTTACAAATCCAATCACTGTGTAAGAGCTTTTTGATCGGGTCGGCTTCATCTCCCTTCTACATTTATGCCAATATACCAATCTTAGATTCTATATTATAAAAAGTAGGATCAACGCAGACTCACCTTCTTCCCCCGTACTATTTTCTTTGGAGGTGCCCTTGGTCTCCTCACGTGCTTCTCGTCTCGTTGATGAAGGGACTGAGAAAAGACACCTGGACAATGGTCACCATGCCCATTGGTCGCCTCCACTTGAGCTTGGATATCGCCTTGCACATCCTCTTCATGGGCTGCCTTAGATGGCACAGTATCATCCGTACTTTGTTCAAGGGGCCTTGGAGGTGGGACATCGGCGGCAATGTCCACCAAATTCTCACTGCTACTTTGCTCAACATTTTCAGCCCCTTGCACTTCCTCTCGCGGGGCTGCCTGAGGTGGCATGGCATCATTCGTCAGCTGTTCGACGGGCCTAGGAGGTGCTACATCAATGACAATGTTTTCCAAACTAGGATGCATATGTTCCGAAACATTGTGAGCCCCTTCCACCCTAGTTAGAAAGAAGGACCTCATTTCCTCAAGTAGTCGCTGCTGGATCTTCAATGTAGTGGCAATATCCTATAGCACAAGCATGTATGGAGCTGATGAGGATGTCTCCTCATCATGGGGTTGGGTCATCATCTGACCACAGTACACCATGTCCCTTTCACTTGGCTCAACAAGGAGCTCTTCGATCACCTGCATTTCAAACCACATCACTTCGGTTATTCAATAATGTTGAATGACAAAGAAGAAGTTTTTAGTACTCATAATACCTGTTGGCCTTGCAGGGATCCAATGGAGAATTTTAATTTCCTATCTAGAAATGGCCCCCACCTAACTAGTCAGGGAAATGCCGCCTGCCTTCGTGGCTGCCGCACCCGTGTGTGCTCAAAAAATCAAACCTGTAATATGAAATACATCAAGCTATTTTACAATGTAGTAGAATTAATGATTTACACATTATTACACAAAACAAATAAAAAAAACTTACAACAAGTGCGGTCGAACAACCAAATATAAATGTATGGGCCTGGGATGCATCCCTGGCTCTTCTCTTAGCACGATCAATTGTACATGGCCTTCATTTTTGGACCACCGATAGTAATTGCTCAAACTTTGTGCATCGTTACTTGTTGCACGACGGCTGCCCAATTGTAATCTAAAACTCTCTCAATGTCATCTAAGGATGACAGCATCTGTTATGGACAAGAATGTGTCGACCGTAGGCAAAGGAAAGTGGATAATAGGAGTACAATCCACAACCGAACAGTGTCGGCCACATCCTGCTCTTCATTGGACAGAACAATTTGCTAGATGAGAGAGCACACTTTCTTCCAGTCAAATGTTACTGCAAACCCAAATCGATGCTGCAACTTGGACTTCTATTTTACAGATTCTTAATGTTGAACCGGCTGACCGGAGCAAGGCAATCCTAATATTATGGCCACATCTTCCACACTTAATGTGACCTCCTTACTACCCATACGGAAGTAATTTCCTCCACTATGGGCGCAAATTATCTCCTCCAATATTATCATAGTGAATGTGACGGGAGAAGTATTGTCAACTTATGGACCAAAGGGTGTGGTCCTCATCAATGACTTGTGACATTCCTGAAATGCCATCTGATCCCTATCCTTCATGTAAATGTCCATAGAACACCAGGCCGAGATGACCTTTGTGTTCACTAGATACAAAAAATTGTGTAAACAAGAAATTCAGTTAATTGACTAATCAAGAAATATAAAAAATATTAAGATTAAGACAAGGGTGACAAATGTATAGACAAGGGAGTTTAGGTGTGGCAAATAGGTGCTTAAGGGTGACAAATGTATGGGCCTCGGTGACAGGTAGGTCTTTAAGAGTGACAGATAGGTAGATAAGCGTGACAAATAACTAGGTCGATAAGGGGAACAAATAGCTATGTAAGGGAGATAAGGAACCCCCCTACCTTTAACTTGTCGTCCTAAAGTGGAGCCCTTAGAAACCCAAGGTTCCTCAAACGTTTCTTCTTCGGCCGTAGGAACCGTAGCTTCCTGAGATGCAGGTGGGACATCCAGTTTACGGCGGACGAAGCGTTGCACAGGTGTCTACTTCGGCTCCATGGCTGTCAGTGATGAAAGAGAGCTTGCAATTGAGGGTGACCCCACAGCAAATGACAGAGAGCTCGCAAATGGCTTGTAGGGTAGATGAATAGTACCGTGAGGAAGATGAGACGCCGAGCATGATGGAGAGATGAACCGCCATTTGGTAGGTTTGTTAAGAGCCAAGACATGGCAGGAAGGGTAAATAAGAAATTAAGGATTTTTAATTTCGAGGTCCAATTGGGCATCATCATTTCTGTTGATGCGGACTGCAGCATTGCATCGGCGGCAATATGCGAACATCAAGGGCCGACGTGTCCCGTTTTCCACGTGGGGCAATTGGAGCTTAAGGGCGACAAATGTGTCTACACGGGTGACAAATGGGTTAGCAAGGGTGAAAAATACCCTGCTAACGGTGACAAATAGGGCTCAATAGAGACAAGGCCGAGCGTGGCTTTCAAGGCAGTGTAAGAGTAAGGGCGACGACTTCTGGACTTTAGTGGTGATAATTAGGTGACTATGGGTGACAAATGCTCAACTGGAGTAACAAATAACTTCACATTGATAACAAATGAGAAGGAAGCTGAAGGTGAAGAAGAACAGAAGAAAGAGGAATTGGAGGAGAGAGAGACGTGCTCACTAGAAGATAAAGGACCTACAGTGCTCACAAGAAGACAAATGTGAATAGTGATCCCAAGGGCTCTAAAGCAATCTGAAGAAAGCGCGAGGGCTGACCACAGTCGTCAAAGTCAACGTTAGGACAAGGAAGGATCTAGTCAACTTCAACCTTATGTTGACCCAAGTAACCAATACTCCTGGCAAAGTCAAAAAAGTGAAGCTTTTGCAACTTCTGAAGTCCAGTCAAAGCCCGGTCAAACTTCGGCTAGGGACGGTGGACACAGAAAATGATAAAAGAGGAAGAACAACAGAAGAAGATTAAAGGTAACAAATACCCTCCTAAAGGTGACAAATGAAGCTTCAACGGTGACAAAGAGATATATAAGGGTGGCAAATGGATTTAAGGCGACGATTCCAGCTTGGAGTGTGAAAAGAGTCGAAGGCGACAGCTTCAGCAAATAAGGCAAACAAATATCTTCATAGGACTGACAAATATGAGTTAAGACCGATAAATAGAACATCAAGGGTGAGAAATGCTCAATGTTAATGAATGAAGCACTCTTGTCCACAGTTCTCACACGAGAAGTCTAAGGCGATGGCTAGTTGTGAATAAGGGTGACAAATGTGTCTCTAATGATGTAAAATATGCATTTGGGCTGAATAATATCCCGATAGGGTGAGAAATAGCTAGAAGTGTGTGTATGACTTGCTTCCCTCTAGAATTAGGAGTGTGTGGTAATGTTTATGTCTTAACAAAATGATATGCATGACTTTGCATAACTACATAACTACATGACATGCATGACTCTTGACTACAAACTCCTATGATTTATGAAGTCTTCTCTGACTCTGCCTCTTTGACTATTTCAGCTCTGATCACTTTGACTTTTTCTTTGACTTCCTCTTTGACTCTGTATGACTCTGACTTATTTTCTTCTCCCCCTTTGCCATCAGCAAAAAAATTGAGGGGTTCTGTGACAGCATCCTTGATTATCACTCTCCAAGTGTGTCATCAGTCTATCTGAGTGGACGCATCTTGTTGGGTCCCACAGTGTAGTGGCACGGATCTAGATGGGGGTGAATAGATCCCTCTCTTAAAAATTAAGACCAATTAAAATAATTTGAAAGGCTTCTCAATCAAAGCTCACCAAACGTGCAGGTGACAAGATCACACACGGAGATTTAGCAATTTGAACTAGCCGTATACATTGACAAATTTAGCATCGATGTGAAATGCAGTTCATAATCCATCCTGTGAATGGTGGTAGAGGATAAGGAACAAACACACAACCAATCACACAAGCACAAAGATTTTGAGGTGGTTCGGGACCACGACGGGTACCCTACATCTACCCCTCACCACCTCGGCTAGGCTTCACTAAAACGCTACACGAGGTAGCACACGGGGACGAACCCCAATACACTTCACGCTGCTCGACGGCAGCAAACCACACACACACGAGGGTGAACCCTCAACACGGTGCTCAGCACCACGCACACACACCAAGATGGGGAACGCACCCCAACAGTCAATCCACACTCGGAGACACCGCTCCGAACACACACATAGTTTTCTTCAGTTTAAGAAGTGATCACAGATATACAAGCAAGCTCAATTGACATGAACTAGACAAAGGATAACCACAAGCAGGGACAGAAAATGGTTCAGAAGACTCCTTATCAAAATGATGGAACTGGGTTCTTGGGCAACTGGGTTTCTTCTTCTCTTCAGTCAGACGTTGGTTGAAGCACGCAGTAGAATCATCAACAGGTTCGTTGTTGTTGCAGCTTGAAAGATCAGCGATCGAGGTTCTTCTTCTATTCAATCCGGCTTCAGCTCATTGATCGTTTGGAGGAGATATAGCCGTGGAGCTTCAGCAAGACACCTTCAACTAGGTGGGATTTCATCATCTTCAGCCTTGAATTGCACCCAGCTCACCCTCGAGACGAAGGAGATGAAGCTTCGTCCTCTGCTTGCTTTCCCCCTGCAAAACCCAAAAATGTGTATAACATTAGATGCTTTCCCCCCACCTTTCAATAAACCTTATCTCTTCCAATTTATACCACAAGGGAATGAAGGGCCACGTAGAGGATATTATCCCCCAAGGACCAATCACAATCAGGCACTAAAAGAATAGATCGAGCTAGGGCACCCGCCACTGCGCGAACCGACGATTTTTTCGGTCACCAGAAAGTGTCGACCCCTTGGGTCGACACTCGCGTTCGGGCAAGACAGAACAAGGGCTCGAACAGAACCCAGCGTAGAAAGTGTCGACCCATGGGGTCGACACTTTCTACTTGTGACATGGAAACAAGCCACGGCAGAAAGTCCCAGAATAAGTGTCGACCTTGTGGGTCGACACTTATGTCCAGGGTTCTGAAAAATGAACCCTAATAGAACCTAGTGATAAAAAGGTCAACTCCATGGGTCGACTTTTTATCCCCAAGTTCGAAGACATAAGAGGGCCGGCTTTGAACACCAGACCCTTGGACAAAGTGTCGACCCATGGGGTCGACACTTTTCCTGACATAATACAAACTAAATAAAACAGGCACAGGGGTGATCCAAAAAGGATGATACATTAAAGATGAATAAATGTAAGAGAGAAATGAGTATTAAGAACCCCAAATCAGAGACATACCAATTAGAGATTGTTAGGGAATCACCTTGAGAGATGTCCATCCCTTTTTCACAATTAACCTCCTCCTACCATTCAACCAAAGCAACTTACCATTTTGTTGGTCCACAAGGATGTGAAGATCCAATTGGAAGATATCCAATGTGGTCTTTATATTCAATGCTGTTTGATACACTTGTCACATTGCATACTGGAAGTTAGTCTTCCATAATACTCAATTTCTAAAAATTGAAATCTATCTCTCATTATTCACTTAATTTCACACTTAAGATCCTGCATCACAACCGTTAAGTGAATCAAATAGGGAAGAGTTAGAAGAGTTTCACCCAGTTCAGTCGGAGACTATTTTTTCTCACTAGCTCCTGTAAGCATATCAAAGCACATGTCAGTTAACTTCATCAAATCAGTTGGCCGTGACATATACTAGCCCGTTCATAAAAAATGGAGTTTGCTCAGTTCATTTCAAATCCACAACAACATATGCAAATTGTTTACATGGAGGCCAGCCACATGGTATTTAGTTCATCATCAAAATTCCTTAAAACACGGTTGTGCACGGGGTTCAACACATCTTGTGTAAGAGGACCGTGAGGAGGGAGTGTAGCATGCTGAAGTGAGGCCAGTAGTTCTTCTGCATTCTGATTGACCCTTTGAGCAACTGTTCTGAGGTTTCTGTCAGTGGAGAAATGCCTTTCAAGTAGAGCTTCATGAAACAACTCCATTTTAGCGCTTAGCACAATTGTTTGATGACGGATCATATCAGCAATATGGGTTAGCTGTGCATCATACTGAGTAGCCTCGATAGGAAGTTGAGAGGATGACTCTGGAGCCATACCAGGCGACCATCTGTCTCCTTGGTCTTCAAAAGTTGGCTGAGGGTAATGATCCCTGAATACTTCATCCATGTATTTAATGTCATCTATAATCATATGTAATTTGTCTGTCATATGATCATAATTCCTGACAAGACGATTGTGCTGTTATCTGGTTTCATGAAAATATTCTACAGCGATGAATAACTTGTCATCGTGATGGTTGAATCTGTCAGTCAACCTACCAATCTGATTTCCAGCAACTCCAAGGAATCCTTGAATATCTTGGACTAGTTTGTGAAAATTCATGTTGGCATGTGTCCTATCTTTGTTGATTTCAACAATTCTGCTGTTCACTTCCATCCTAAGATGAGTCAATTTCTGATCAAAATTTTTAGACATTTCTCTCATTCTAGAGTTTACCTCTCCTCTGAACTGAATCATCTGATGCTCAAAGTAGTTTGACTGTTCTTTCAATGCAGAATGTAGCATCCCAAATTGTGCAGATATGAAACGAAAGAGAGTGCCTGTCTCTGGAACAGATCATGTAGAAGCTCGAGAGGTTTGAGGATCTACAGCTATAGCTTGTCTCGCAGGAGGGATGTTCTGCGGTTGGTGTTCTGGTGATGCTTGAGGTTCTTGATGATCCAGTTGAACCTAAGCCATTTCTTATTGAATTTCTTGTTGCTGCTCCTGTTCTGGCTGCTCTGTTGTTGCTGTTCTAGCGCTTGCTGCTGTAGTGGAAACTCTAATTGTTGTTGCTGTTCTGCTTGTTGTTGTTGTTGTTGTTCTTGTTGTTGCTGTTGTATTTGCTCAACCTGCTGCTCCATCTGTTGAGCTTGTTCTTCAGGTTGATCAAGTTGTTGTTCTGGCTGCTCAGGTTGATGTTGAGACTGCTCAATCACTTATCGTGGATTATCCCCAAGTAATTGCCTTGAAATCTTACCTCCAACCTTTTTAAATTTCATATACTTTTCAATAAAATCCATTGTATAGATATTTGACGTGGGGATTTCCTTGAATTTTTCATTTTCCAACAGAATCTTTATTCTCTTGAATACTATAGTCAACTACGCTGCATATGGTAAATGTCTTCCAGCATTCTTATAGAAACCCATTATCTGAATCATTATGTCTCGCAAATAGACCTTGATGCTCTTGAACATGCAGTAGAATAGGAATCTTTGGGTCACAGTTAGCCGACCCCGACCACCCCCTTGAGGTGTTATGATTGTAGTAAAAATGTGTTGTAGCAGCCTTTGTAGGGGAGGAAACCAATTGGTGTTGAAGCTGGTGATGTAGTTCTGATTTTCATCCTGAGGATTGCTGGGTAAACCAGTCATCATTGAATATGCTTCAAATGTATCATAGACAAAACCAACTTCTTCAGCTCCACCCTCTGGAATTCTAAGAGCTTCATGCAATAGACGCTTGGTGATCTCAATTTCAACTCCTCTAACATGAGTCCAAAACTTTGGAATGCTAGCATCATATTCAGGTTTCCATAGAATTCAGGCACCAACTTGGGATAATAGATTTTTTGCTTATTGACAAACTTCTTCCATCTTTGAAATTCAATCATCTCCATTAATTCAGGAAAATTTTCAAGCAGTTGGTGGTCATGTATATCAATGTACCTTGGAAACAAAATTCTCACTGCTTCACTTGGTTTGTCAACTTCATCTCTGAGCTCTATCCTTATCAAACTCTTCTTAACTCTTTTCTGAGTTGCCCATCTTTTTCTGACAGGTGAATCTGACTCTCGGTCCTTCCTTTTTGTCACCTTTGTTGACTCCGGTTGATGAGATCCATTGGCAAATGCATCTCAGTCATGAGATCACTTGGACCGAGGTTCCTTTCATCCGGATACATCAGCCGCAGACTGTTTCCCTGAGACTGTCTACTTTCCTCTGCTTCTTGTAGTTGGCGAAGACATTGAAGTAGATGAGAGGCCAGAGAGAGATACTGTAGGAGGTAGGGTAACCGTAAAATAAGGAGAGGTGGGTTTTTGACTTTAACAGGATGATGGAGACATGGAGGGAAACCTCTGGTGCATCGATGTAGGGCAGTTAAGTTCAGACTTAGGGTTTTCAGGGAGTTATGGCGAAGGACGATGATGCTCCGAGGAAGAGAGAGCTTGGTCGAGGTTGAAATAAGTAGATGATAAAAGCTTAGAAGTGAGATATAGTCGAGAAATCAAGGTCCTCTTTGTTTACCAATTTAATAGGGTAAATTACCAAAATGTCCTTCCTTAAGAGTTAACCTTTGAAACTCTTATAAAATATGCTTCATGAGATATTGCAATAGGTACTCAAAGAATGCAGACTCATGCATATTCATGAAGACAAGCAAAAAGGTGTGAATGAATACATGAAACTATTCAGATGCGTCGATGCATTAGGTAGGTGCATCGACCTATCTATCCAATCATGATGAACAGCTGCAACAAGACAACACAATTAGTGGCATAAGGGTGACAAATGTGGAAACAACAGTGCAAATTTTCAAGGCAGCGACGACAAATAGAGCGCTAAGGGTGAAAAATGAGTTAGCGCGACGGCTTCAGTGTAATAGGGAAAATGCTAAGGTGACGGCTATCCGTAAGGGTGACAAATAGATGATAAGTCTGACAAATAGCCGTTAATGGTATAAAATGGGTTCGTAAGGGTGAATAATGGCTCAGCACGTGAGACGTTCGAGCGGGGGACTTGAGTAAGTTAGTTAAGTGTTTCGTTGTTAATCGTGAGGTGCCGGGTTCGAAACCGAGTTTTGCCATGTTTTCATTTAGTTTTGTGAAAAGTTATATTAAAAAAACATGGAAACGTTACACTTATAAAATATGCTTCATGAGATATTGCAATAGGTACTCAAAGAATGTAGACTCATGCATATTCATGAAGACAAGCAAAAAGGTGTGAATGAATACATGAAACTATTCAGATGCGTCGATGCATCAGGTAGGTGCATCGACCTATCTATCCAATCATGATGAACAGCTACAACAACACAACAAAACTAGCGGCATAAGGGTGACAAATGTGGAAACAACGATGAAAAATTTGAAGGCAGCGGCGACAAATAAGTCACTAAGGGTGAAAAATGAGTTAGCACGACGACTTCAGTGTAACAGGGAAAATGCTAAGGTGATGCCTATCAGCTGTAAGGGTGACAAATAGATGTTCAGTCTGACAAATGGCCGTTAAGGGTATAAATTGGGTTCGCAAGGGTGAATAATGGCTTAGCACCTGAGCCGTTCGAGCGGGGGACTTGACTAAGTTCGTTAAGTGTTTCGCTGTTAATCGTTAGGTGCTGGGTTCGAAACAGAGTTCTTCCGCATTTTCATTTAATTTTTTGAAAAGTTATATTAAAAGAAATTATGGAAACCTTATGCTGAAGCTGAGATTCGAAGTTCAAACCCAGAGAAACCCGTTCAAACGGCGGAACACTTAACCAAATGAGATAACATATCATTTGAATTAGTTTATTCCATTATATATATATATAATATATATATATATATATATATATATATTAGTTTTCCGTATCGGTACGTAACGGTACAAATCTGTACCGTCCCGTCCTGAGCCGTGGCCGGGATGGCCACACCTACCCTGAAGGATGTGCACGTGACTCAAGGAGGTTGGCACAAGTTCTGAGATCTTTCATGTGGCATTCCCCACGAGGAGCCCTAGCTCCCGAAAAATCGTTATAAACGTGTCGGTAAAATCACAACACATGAGTTTGAGGGGGCTCAGAACAATAAGGAAATGGTCAACATGTGACCAATATGGCTCTGAATACCTTTTCGCACCCCGATGTGGGGCTTTCAAGGCTTTTCAACACTCTCTCTCTTCTTTTTATAGGAATCGACTTATTGGCCAAGCAGCCCCATTAATTGCTTGGCGATTAATCAAACGTTTTCCCCTCTTAACGTCGTGACATTATTTATGGCACGGCCTGTCTCTAGTCCCGACCCGATGTCCACCATCGATCGTCTGCTTAGTCAGAAGGATCGCACCTTTGGTTCCAGACCATCCCAGTCTTGGAACCTGAACACATTTTCACACACGTGACTGGCACACCCTCACACGATGAAATTGATAAAAGATACAATGATATTTTATTATTATCCTAAGTGCTTCCAACAAGCCCCCGCGGGGAGCCCTAGCTCCCGAAAAATCATTATAGACGTGTCGGTAAAATCACAACACATGAGTTTGAGGGGGCACGGAACAACAAGGAAATGGTGAACATGTGATCGATACGGCTCTGAATACCTTTTCGCACCCCGATGTGGGGCTTTCAAGGCTTGTCAATACGCTCTCCCTTCTTTTTATAGGAATTGACTTATCGGCCATGTAGCCCCATTGCTTGGCGATTAATCAAACGTTTTCCCCTCTTAACGCCGTGACCTTATTTATAGCACGGCGGGTCTCCAGTCCTGACCCAATGCCCACCATCGTCTGCTGAGTCAGAAGGATCGCACCTTGGGTTAGTCCAGACCATCCCGGTCTTGGAACCTGAACACATTGTCACACACGTGACTGGCACGCCCTCACACGATAAAATAGATAAAAGATATAATGATATTTTATTATTATCCTGAGTGATTCCAACATGCCCCGCGAGGAACCCTAGCTCCCCATCGTCGGTGCCGCTGCTCTTTCCCACTCTAGCGTTCATGGGTTTTGGAGGGTTTCCATGCATGAGTCCCGTGTTTCGTTTCATAAAAAAGTTGAATTTTTTTAAATTACAGATCTTCGGATCTCTAAATGATAAATAATATTTTTATTTTTTAGATGTAATGATATTTTATATTGAGAGAGATTTTATCTTATTAAAAGAAATGAATGAATGACAAAAAATCACGAATGAATGAATAAAAATAATGGTGAAAATGGAAATAAATAGAGAAAAGAAAGAGAAAAAAATGGCGCCCAATGAAAATATGGCAACAAATAAAAAGAGACAAGAATTAGAAAAAATGTCCCCTCTCCTCTCCTCTCCTCCTTCCCCCTTCCTCCTCCTCTCGATCTCCCTTTCCTCTCTCACGATCGCACCCCCCTCTCAATCTCTCACCGGCGGGTGGCAGAGTGGCGAGGGCGGGCGAGCGCGGCAGAGCTATCTAGGGACGCCGGTGAGGGGCGAGCGGAGGCGGCACCGGCAGCGAGGGTGCAGCAGTGGCGGTGAGCTCCGGCAGTGGCGACAGTCAAATTCTTTCCGGCGGACACCGCCCACCGCAGGTATTCCCCTCTCTCCCTCTCCCGTTGGCCCCCCTCCCCCTCCATGCTCCTGCCCTCTGTCACTCTCACTCTCACACACAGACACACGCACGGCTCGGCCCCCTCTCCCTCCCTCTCTCACTCTCGCACACATAGACACAGGGAGGGGGAGGGGCTCGGTTGCCAGCAAAACTAAAACCAGTTGGTGCAGAATATCCTAATGTAGACATTTTACATTCTCAATTGTCAGCAAATGGGTCCTTCCCTTTTGGATTCACCACCTGACAATCCTGTTCTTGTGGATACTTTGGCAGATTCTATTATCCATATTACATAGGACTGAGTTGCAACATCATCACCCTTTTACTGTGGCGATGAAGGATTTTGGAGATAAGGCTCGTTAAAGAGAGACTGATGCAATTGTTGAAATATTTAATGATGAAAAACCAATAAACATTGTGCAACTTGAAAGGCCATACCAAGAGTGGGCTCTACAAATGCATGATCAATACGACGAAGAAATAGATGGCGGTGAGGTCTAACTCGTCCTTGTTGATTGTCCATCCAATTAAAAAAGGGGCTTGGAATTTCATCTAATGTTGTAAGAGGACACTAGGTGATAAGGAGAAAAGGTTCATCTTGGAGATCAGGCATGAAGGTTAAAATTCTCAAAGGAACAGTTGATTTTCTTAAAAGTAATCTCTATGCAACTCTTGAGTACATTTTAGAGTTGCATAGAGATTACTTTTAAGAAAATCAACTGTTCCTTTGAGAATTTTAACCTTCATGCCTGATCTCCAAGATGAACCTTTTCTCCTTATCACCTGGTGTACTCTTACAACATCAAATGAAAGTTCAAGCCCCTTTTTATATTAAGAGGGTGGGAAGAGGGATTTAGATATAAATGTGCGTGCATAAATGTGGATATGACCCTTTTTTTATTTTTGCCCGTTCAAGACTTTTGATATAATATATGTGATTAGTATGCATGGACGTGAATTAAATTTTTAGACAGGTGTGGATGCCAATATGAATGCGTATGTGAATACAAGTATGATAATGATTTTTTCCAGATGATGATGTCGACGTCAACGTGGGTGTGTGAATATGGAAGTGAAAGTGGATGTGGATATGGATGTATATGTGACCAAACAGGATGTATCCATTTGTGGAAAATAATCAATTTTTAGGGGAGATGCTGTCAAATTTTTTTTACAAGTAGTGATAAGACATTGATATGATTTTTTAATTTGTTAGGTAAATATGGCTAGACTTGATCGTTCATGGATGCATCGCAGAGTAGTTGACAGAGTGGTGTCAGAGGAGTTTAAGGATGGAGTTGATAGTTTTATTCAGTTTGTATTGGGGCATCCAACAGTAGTGGACCAACGTGGTAAAATCCGATGTCCTTATTTACTTTGTAAAAATAAGAGATTTCTTTCGCTATGGGATGTGCAAGATCATTTATACAGCAAAGGGTTCACGAAAGGTTATATGAATTGGGTGTGTCATGGTGAGGACTTCTGGTTGTATGAGCCCGACAATGTTCAAGCACAAGTACCTATGCAGACATGGTAATCGATGCTACTGGCCCTAACTTTAATGTACAAGGGGAACACGTGTACAACGAAGAACCACCAAACAAGACGATTGAAAGATTTTTTCAATTACTTCGGGATGCTGATGAGCCGCTGTGGGATAGTTGTGAAAATCACACTCGGTTGTCTGCTATCTCACAGTTGTTGAATTTGAAATCCGAAATTCACCTTAGTGAGAGTTGTTTTGACCCTATGGTCCTCCTTTTCAAGAGTATGCTGCCTCGAGATGAGAAGCTGCCTGAAACTTTTTGCCGTGCAAAGAAGATGGTCAATGAGTTAGGGCTTGGATACCAAAAAATAGATGCATGCCCTAATCATTGTATGCTATATTATGAAGATAATGTAGATAAAAGATCATGTGATATTTGTCAGCATGATAGATTTAAACCTAAGAGAGGGGACAATTCAAAGCAGAAGGATGTGCCTTACAAGTAACTACGATACTTCCCTCTCACACCCAGATTCCAGTGGATGTATATGTCGTCAAAGACAGCTCGGCATATGATATGGCACACGGAAAGAGTACGTCGTACAGATGATATAATGAGTCATCCAACCGATGGTGAAGCTTGGGCTCATTTCAATCGTACCTATACTACTTTTGCTCACGAGCCACGGAATGTTAGGCTGGGTTTATGCACAGACGGCTTCAACCCATTTGGAGGTTCAGTGGCATCTTACTCATGTTGGCCAGTGTTCCTATCGCCATACATCCTTCCACCGAGCTTGTGCATGAAGCGAGAAAACCTTTTCTTAACTTTGGTGATTCCAGGTCCAAAAAATCCAGGGAAAATTTGGACATATATCTCAGGCCACTGATTGATGAGTTGAAAAAATTATGAAATGATGGAGTTGTTACTTATGATGCGTAAAGAAAACAAAATTTCACTATGAAGGCTGTATTGATGTGGACAATAAGTGACTTTCCTGCATATGGAATGCTATATGGATGGAAAACACACGGGAGGTTGGCATGTCCTTACTGTATGGCTGATACCAAATCATTTGTCCTGAAATATGGTAAGAAATCATGTTGGTTCGATTGTCATCGACGGTTTCTACCAATTGACCATCCTGTCCGAAGGCAAAAGGACTCATTCATTAAGAACACAATTGAAATGGATGAAGCAGACTTGGAATGGATGTCTGGTCAACAAATGACGGCACAAGTGCAGAACTTACCAGATATAGTGCAATTGTCGGGTAGTACACGACATCTTCTTGGATTTGGATAGGATCACAACTGGGTGAAGAAAAGTATCTTTTGGGAATTGCCTTACTGGTCAGCCATTTTGATACGGCACAACCTAGACATCATGCATGTTGAGAAGAATGTCTTTGATAATGTGTTCAACACCATCATGAACGTGAAAGTCAAAACAAAGGACAATGCCAAGGCATGAGCGGGCTTGAAGATACGTTGCAAATGACCAGAGTTGGAATTGCGGCAGGTACAGGGCAAAGTTGTGCAACCTAAAGCAGTTTACGTGTTGAAAGACACATAGATCAATGAACTGTGCCAGTGACTGAAGCAATTAAGATTCCCTGATGGATATGTGTCTAACATAGTCCGTTGTGTGAATGTCAACGAGGGAAAAATATATGGATTGAAAAGTCATGATTGCCATGTGTTCATGGAGAGACTTCTGCCCATTGCATTCCGTGACATATTGCCAAAGTCTATATGGGGAGCATTGACTGAGTTGAGTCAGTTTTTCAGGATTCTATGTGCATCAAAACTCAAACTTGGGGACGTGCAAACTATGGAACATAATGTGGTCACGACGGTATGCAAGTTGGAGAAGATATTTCCCCCTGTGTTCTTCGATTGCATGGAGCACCTGATTATCCATTTGCCATACGAGGCCAAAGTTGGAGGACCGGTATAATTTCGATAGATGTATCCATTTGAGAGGTAATCAGTATGTATTTACTGATTATTTGACAGTAGTTACATGTGTCTGTCTTTATCATATGAATTATTGTCATAGGTGTATGCATGACCTGAAAATGAAGGTTCACAACAAGGCTAAAGTAGAGGGTTCGATTACCGGGGCATATATTATTGAAAAAATTTTGAACTTCTGTTCGATGTACTTCGAACTCGAAATTCAAACTCACCGCAATTGACTTCCACGTAATGGTGATGGAGGAGAGATGGGTCCGTCCGACCGGTTGTCCATATTAAAGTATCCAGGACGTGCATTCGGACGTTGTTCGAATCACATATTAGAGGACATAGAGTTGTTGGCCGCAGAGATATATGTTCTCCTGAACTGTGCTGAGATTGAACCTTATGTTGAATGAGTCCTCAACTCCACAGGTGCTAAAATTTATAAGTTTATTAACGTTCTTTCTCCCATTTACGGTGATGCTGCATTCATCATTACAGGTAATTTGATTTAGAATTAATTACTCAATGTCCACACCTCAATGACATGGAGGTTCATAAGGAACGAGAGAGATCTTTTGCCAGATGGCTTAAAGCTCAAGTAAGTGCCGAAGTTAAGTTCTACAAAGCTTGAGGTGTATGCCAAATTTTAAAGTAACATTGTTTATATTCATAGGTTGAAGAAGGTTATGTTACTGATGAAAGAGTCCGGGTGATAATTTATGGACCTTCGAAGGTCGTGCATGCCTATCCAGGATTTTTTGTGAATGGTTATAGATTTCACACCAGAGATTATGGACGAAATAAGTTTACGATGAATAGCGGTGTATGCGTGAAAGGTAGTACATACAATGAAAATGGTATTGATTACTATGGTATTCTTGAGGAGGTCATAGAATTACAGTATCTCAGACAAGATAACCGTATATTCCTTTTTAAGTGTCATTGGTTTGATCCTAATTCAGTTCGAAACGGCGCAATATATGGGATTGTCGATGTCAAATATAGATCCAAATGGAATACCTATGAGCCGTTCATTTTGGCCGCACATATCCAGCAAGTGTATTATTCAAGTTATTCATCGTCAAAGAATAAAGATTGGTGGGCAGTCTGTAGGGTAAAACCAAGGCTTGTGCCTAATGATGAGTTAGATCTGATTGAAGCTGTCTCAGAGGATTCTAGTGTCGAATTTTTTCAATCAGACGAGGGTGACACTGCAGAGTTGGTTGCTTCTAATCTTAATCTGATCGAATCTGATGATCCACTTCGGTTGTCTATAGAGGATGAAGTGGAAGAAGTCGATTCAACTGAGTTAAATGAACTAATGAAGCAATTGTTGGGCAGGAGGAGTCCTCTGAGAAGGAAGAGTATGAATCTAGTGAGAATGAGGAAGATGACGAACATGACAATGAGTTTGATATATATTCAGCATCTGAAGATGAAATAGATACTAATTGAATATTTTGTATGAAATTTAACATATATACACTTCTTATCATTATTACTTACCACCTCTCCTCGTAATTAGTTGTAGACTAATATGCACTACATTAATTAATTGTTGTCAATAATTAGATTGTTCGAGGTTGTCACGTCCCGGGCCGATAGCAGCGGAACGTGTCGTTTGCTCGGAACGTGGCAGTTAAACAGTCGTGAATGATCAAGAGCAATCGCATAAGACCAAGATAATTTTGAACAACAATAGAATTTATATTTCTATTATAAATCTCTTACAAGAACTTATTTTCCAACTTGGAGACTTCAACACAATGGAAAGGAAGATAACGACATACTAACAGACTTAGACAAGATGACTGAATAAGAGACGCCAAGCTGACTTAGCTAGACAACACTATCTAGACTCAAGAAAGATAAAAGACTCGGTTCACTAGTTTCCAAATCTCGCTTGCACACTTGTCCCGCCCGTGTGGGTCTCGATCTTGCTAGCTACCTGCTTACCTGAAAATGTTGGAATAAAACGGAGTGAGCGAACGCTCAGTAGAAAATTATATCTCAAGAACTAGCAATGGGTTTAAGTAATTACAATTTCTCACATGTAAATGCAATAAGGCTATGCATGTAGAAATAACTGAACAAGTAACTAATCAAGAGAATAACACATCGTGCAAAACATTCAAGAAACTTTCATGAGAGACTTTATAGGTTATTGGCTATTTCACGCAAGTACCTTGCCCTAGTAGGGCCACGCAAGTCAAGTCACGCAAGTCGAGTCACGCACGCAAGAAAAGAGAGAGATCGTGGAATGCCAAAGATCAAGATAAAGAGTACTCCGGTGCAATGCTAGACACCGTTATCATTAAAACTCCCATGGGCACTAGTACTTTCGGGCGCTCCTCCCAGGACCAGATCGGGCCCTATATGCACAGCATTCACGATAGATCTTAGACATCCACGATAGTTTATAGCCAATAAGGAGTTCCAAGAACAAGCTTTAATTAGGATGATAAGATAAGATTTTCATGGAATTCAAGGGCAAGACCCTTGAGTAAGGACATACTGGCGATAAAATCCGCGCAAAACATAGTAACCATGACACGCCGATAAACTGGGTGGAATTTGGTTCCCTTAACTTGGGTACCATGACACATAAGGACTGTCATTCTTTATATAGAATTGAGGTCCACATGAACAGTATATCAAAGTAAGATACCCTCATTCTTATCATAGAATTGAGGTTTACATGAACAATAGATCAATGGTATGATATCATCATGCCATTTAGAGAATTCTTATGATATACACATTGTGTAATCATAAGGGCCGGTATACCATGTATCTTTAGAGTGACATAGTAATCAATAGGGTAATGGGTTTTTAGGGTACAACCAGCTCAGTCGACCTTGAGGGAATCCAAGGTTCGAGGAGTCTTACGAAGGTCTCTATGACTAACTCGCTAGTCCAAAGGAACGGAATGTCCAATGGAGAGCTTGTATGTCAATGAGAATTGAGTGTGATCGATGAAATATCGTGAAAACGTGGGACTATACTCACGGAGTGGAGATATAGTGCCGATATATTATATAACATATAAAACCATCGGTTAACAGTAGCAATAAAAATATCAGTTTTCAGGAAAATAATGACTTAGGATAAGTCTTCTCTTAAGTAAATAACGCCTCAGATAAGGGCGTTATATAGGTATTTTCTATTTCCAGAAATTTCATATTTCAGTATTTTATGTAAAACACGCCTCCTTCAGGGGCATTTTATTTAAATTTGACGACATACACTATGGTCGTCCATTCTTTTAATTCCATCTTTGCAGGAAACCTATTTTCTGTATTTTTCAAAAACGCGCCCTGTCCAGGGGCGTTATTTATATACTCACGCCCTAGTTCAGGGCGTTAGTTCACAAGTCACGACCCAACTCAGGTCGTTAATTCTTCAAGGGTCATGAACATTAGCGAAAATATATGTGTCAAGCAATTTTTAGGGATGAAATTTCATGGACAGGACAGGAACAATGATCAAATTTTCATGGATGGATAGGCAAACTAACAGGTAGAGACATGCTTTATTATAGAATCAAGATTTCATATAAACCATATTTTAATGTGGGTATTTAATAATTTCACGAAATTAACGCCTAAGTACAGGGCGTCTATTATGAAATTGACGACCTCTGCGGTGGTCGTTTCTTTTTAAAGTAGCGCCCTAGTCCAGGGCGTTTCTTTTAAAATTTACAGAAAAATCATTTTAGAATCACAAGAAAACTTATCTAACATGCATGTCATGTTGGTATATTTATTAACTATTACTTTGGGCTACGTTGCTTGAGAAAACCTACCTTGATAGTTTGATTTGGAAGAAGACTTGAAGATTGATAGGAAGGTGAACTCTGTTGCTTCAACAGCAACCGAATATCCACAGCAGCAAGGCAGCAAGAAAGGGCTTTTATGCTTTAATGGAGGAAGAGTCTGTTTTTGCTGAAGAACTCTTGTTCTTCGGTTCACCAATTCGCTGCAGTTCCTTCAAGAGAAGAAGAAACATACATTAGTTTCTTCAACTTTATCGGAACAGAGGAGATAGGAGAAGAATGTTACCTTGCTTTTCACTTATGCAGTGGCTTTCCTAACCTGTAAGAAGGAGAAGAAGATGAAGAATCATTAGTTCTTCATGCAGCCGGAGCAGAGAGCAAGGAAATAAGAGGAACTGCTATTCCTCACGTATCTCTGTAGATTCCGAACGCCAAATAGCGTTCAAGGGTTAAGCAGTAGATTATTTATAGGGATTTTGGGATCCTATTAGGGCTAGAGTTTGATTGGAAGTAATGCTTCTAAGATAGAGTCCTTACCCTAGTAGACACTTACTAGATTAGCTTAATCCTTCCCAGGATAAGCTCTTGGTTCGAACGGAACCGGAATGTAATTAACGACCTAGGTCAGGGCGTCGCATTTTAAATTGACGCTCTTTCATAGGGTGTTTCTTAAAAGGCGCCTTGTATAAGGGCTTTTCGAGTTTAAAAACACGCCCATGAAAGGAGCGTTTCTTTTACTTGCCCAATTTGGTCGCGTGAGAATTGACGACCGCTCGTGTGGGCGTCCTTTCTTTAGGCACGCCTTCCCTGAGGGCGTGTATTCTTTAAGTAGCGCATGTACTAGAGGCGTTATTTCCACTTCACTCTTTTATTTGTTCATTCGTATATAATATATACTTTCCTTCTATTTCTAGGTATATATATATACACATATATACAGGTTTATGTTATGTACTTATGTATATATATATATATATATATATATATATATATATATATATATATTGCTTATATGGGAGAAGATAATAAAACGTGTTAAAAAGCCCATTAAGCGTAAAATGCTTGGGTTGAGCTTGGGCCAATGGAGCTTAGCATTAAAAATGTTAATCCTTTATCAAGGCCTAATAATTATATTTGTAACTAGTTATTTCTATTTGTTCATTTACACAAGTTTACTTTGTTTGGAAGTCTTACTTGTTTATTTGTCAAGACCTTACACATACGACTTATATCTTTTAATAACTTGCATGTATTTCCCTCTATGCATAAATAAGGCTCTTAAGACTATCTCTAAGTTTCTATACCTCATTGATTTGGTGTGGCTAGTTCTCACATACATTGAGATCTTAGTAATCTTCTATTTAGAGATTTTATTGCTCATAAGTTCTTTAACTTTTATTAGTCCTTGTCCTAGGTATCAGAGGCAGGTTCGATCTGAGCAACCCCTTAGGAATATCACTTGACCAAGTATTTATTTGAATAAACTTTAATCATTAAATATTATATACTTATGTATATATTTTATTCATATTCCAAAATTACCGGGCGTTACACCCTCCCCCACTTAAAAGAATTTGGTCCCCAAATTCACATCACCTTTCATTCCTAATAGAGAACTTATTATGAGCTTATACAGAAGAAATCTTAAGGATGGAAAGAGAAAGAGCTAGCTTATGATTTCGGGTGAGGGGTACCTTCCGCAACCTTCCCTTTGGCAAGTTTGGTTAAATCTTGAACTCCTCTCGGAGGCTTCTTGGGGCATTCCGCTATCTTGTGATCTAACTTCCCGCAACGCAGACATGCTCCCGAACTCCACCAACACTCCTTCATTTTGTGACCATATCTTCCACAAGATTTAAACTTATCTTGCGGGCGATCCGCCGAAGTTTCCCTCTTATTACACTTATTACACTTCTTACATTTCTGGCATTTCTTACACCTTTGTGAAATATCTTCCTCATTTATTCTTTTCTTGGTAACGGCGAAACTTTCGGAGTTATTTGTTTGATCTTTCCCTTCAACTCTTTCTTTTTCTTCCACCACTTTCTCTAGTTCTTGAACCTTTTTGACAAGGTCCGCGTAAACTTGGACATCCACTAAGATCATTTCATGAACAAGGATCGGCTTAGAGGCTTCCATTTTATCTAGGTTCCTGCAAGGATGAGTGGAGGGATAATTTATTGACTCAAGATCTAGTGTTAATGAAATGTAAATACTTTATCTTTCTTTTATAACTTTAACCCCAAGTTCTACCCATTTCTCACGGAATTCCTATAGGACGACTGACAAGGATACTCAACCTATAACCTGGTTTCAACAACCTAAGGATTTTGGAAAGTTGAATCCAAATATGACCGACAGGGATACCGGACCTATCACGGAAACTTAACGATTGCGACAACCAAAGCTATGATATGACTAACAAGGATTTCTGACCTATCACTGAAACCTAATAACTTGAGGATGTAAAAGCTGAAGCTCTAATATGGTTGATAAGGATGACCTATCCTTGGGACTTAATAACCAGAGGATATAACAACTGGAGGATAGGAAAGCCAAAGCTCTAATATGGCTTAATAACTGGAAGATATGACAACTGGAGGATAGGAAAGCCGAAGCTCTGATAGGATCCATAAACAACCTAAGAACTGGAGGATATGAAAGCCGAAGCTCTGATATGACAGACAAGGATACTTAACCTGGAGGATATGAAAGCCGAAGCTCTGATATGACAGACAAGGATTCTTAATCTGGAGGATATGAAAGCCGAAGCTCTGATATGACAGACAAGGATACTTAACCTGGAGGATATGAAAGCCGAAGCTCTGATATGACAGACAAGGATTCTTAATCTGGAGGATATGAAAGCCGAAGCTCTGATATGACAGACAAGGATACTTAACCTGGAGGATATGAAAGCCGAAGCTCTGATATGACAGACAAGGATTCTTAATCTGGAGGATATGAAAGCCGAAGCTCGGATACCACCTCTGTCACGCCCCGGGCCGATAGCAGCGGAACGTGTCGTTTGCTCGGAACGTGACAGTTAAATAGTCGTGAATGATCAAGAGCAATCGCATAAGACCAGGATAATTTTGAACAACAATAGAATTTATATTTCTATTATAAATCTCTTACAAGAACTTGTTTTCCAACTTGGAGACTTCAACACAATGGAAAGGAAGATAACGACATACTAACAGACTTAGACAAGATGACTGAATAAGAGACGCCAAGCTGACTTAGCTAGACAACACTATCTAGACTCAAGAAAGATAAAAGACTCGGTTCACTAGTTTCCGAAGCTCGCTTGCACACTTGTCCCGCCCGTGTGGGTCTCGGTCTTGCTAGCTACCTGCTTACCTGAAAATGTTGGAATAAAACGGAGTGAGCGAACGCTCAGTAGGAAATTATATCTCAAGAACTAGAAATGGGTTTAAGTAATTACAATTTCTCACATGTAAATGCAATAAGGCTATGCATGTAGAAATAACTGAACAAGTAACTAATCAAGAGAATAACACATCGTGCAAAACATTCAAGAAACTTTCATGAGAGACTTTATAGGTTATTGGCTATTTCACGCAAGTACCTTGCCCTAGTCGGGCCACGCAAGTCAAGTCACGCAAGTCGAGTCACGCACGCAAGAAAAGAGAGAGATCGTGGAATGCCAAAGATCAAGATAAAGAGTACTCCGGTGCAATGCTAGACACCGTTATCATTAAAACTCCCATGGACACTAGTACTTTCGGGCGCTCCTCCCAGGACCAGATCGGGCCCTATATGCACAGCATTCACGATAGATCTTAGACATCCATGATAGTTTATAGCCAATAAGGAGTTCCAAGAACAAGCTTTAATTAGGATGATAAGATAAGATTTTCATGGAATTCAAGGGCAAGACCCTTGAGTAAGGACATACTGGCGATAAAATCCGCGCAAAACATAGTAACCATGACACGCCGATAAACTGGGTGGAATTTGGTTCCCTTAACTTGGGTACCATGACACATAAGGACTGTCATTCTTTATATAGAATTGAGGTCCACATGAATAGTATATCAAAGTAAGATACCCTCATTCTTATCATAGAATTGAGGTTTACATGAACAATAGATCAATGGTATGATATCATCATGCCATTTAGAGAATTCTTATGATATACACATTGTGTAATCATAAGGGCCGGTATACCATGTATCTTTAGAGTGACATAGTAATCAATAGGCTAATGGGTTTTTAGGGTACAACTAGCTCAGTCGACCTTGAGGGAATCTAAGGTTCGAGGAGTCTTACGGAGGTCTCTATGACTAACTCGCTAGTCCAAAGGAACAGAATGTCCAATGGAGAGCTTGTATGTCAATGAGAATTGAGTGTGATCGATGAAACATCGTGAAAACGTGGGACTATACTCACGGAGTGGAGATATAGTGCCGATATATTATATAACATATAAAACCATCGGTTAACAGTAGCAATAAAAATATCAGTTTTCAGGAAAATAACGACTTAGGATAAGTCTTCTCTTAAGTAAATAACGCCTCAGATAAGGGCGTTATATAGGTATTTTCTATTTCCAGAAATTTCATATTTCAGTATTTTATGTAAAACACGCCTCCTTCAGGGGCATTTTATTTAAATTTGACGACATACACTATGGTCGTCCATTCTTTTAATTCCATCTTTGCAGGAAACCTATTTTCTGTATTTTTCAAAGATGCGCCCTGTCCAGGGGCGTTATTTATATACTCACGCCCTAGTTCAGGGCGTTAGTTCACAAGTCACGACCCAACTCAGGTCGTTAATTCTTCAAGGGTCATGAACATTAGCGAAAATATATGTGTCAAGCAATTTTTAGGGATGAAATTTCATGGACAGGACAGGAACAATGATCAAAATTTCATGGATGGACAGGCAAACTAACAGGTAGAGACATGCTTTATTATAGAATCAAGATTTCATATAAACCATATTTTAATGTGGGTATTTAATAATTTCATGAAATTAACGCCTAAGTACAGGGCGTCTATTATGAAATTGGCGACCTCTGCGGTGGTCGTTTCTTTTTAAAGTAGCGCCCTAGTCCAGGGCGTTTCTTTTAAAATTTACAGAAAAATCATTTTAGAATCACAAGAAAACTTATCTAACATGCATGTCATGTTGGTATATTTATTAACTATTGCTTTGGGCTACGTTGCTTGAGAAAACCTACCTTGATAGTTTGATTTGGAAGAAGACTTGAAGATTGATAGGAAGGTGAACTCTGTTGCTTCAACAACAACCGAATATCCACAGCAGCAAGGCAGCAAGAAAGGGCTTTTATGCTTTAATGGAGGAAGAGTCTGTTTTTGCTGAAGAACTCTTGTTCTTCGGTTCGCCAATTCGCTGCAGTTCCTTCAAGAGAAGAAGAAATATACATTAGTTTCTTCAACTTTATCGGAACAGAGGAGATAGGAGAAGAACGTTACCTTGCTTTTCACTTATGCAGTGGCTTTCCTAACCTGTAAGAAGGAGAAGAAGATGAAGAATAATTAGTTCTTCATGCAGCCGGAGCAGAGAGCAAGGAAATAAGAGGAACTGCTATTCCTCACGTACCTCTGTAGATTCCGAAGGCCAAATAGCGTTCAAGGGTTAAGCAGTAGATTATTTATAGGGATTTTGGGATCCTATTAGGGCTAGAGTTTGATTGGAAGTAATGCTTCCAAGATAGAGTCCTTACCCTAGTAGACACTTACTAGATTAGCTTAATCCTTCCCAGGATAAGCTCTTGGTTCGAACGGAATCGGAATGTAATTAATGCCCTAGGTCAGGGCGTCGCATTTTAAATTGACGCCCTTTCATAGGGCGTTTCTTAAAAGGCGCCTTGTATATGGGCGTTTCGAGTTTAAAAACACGCCCATGAAAGGGGCGTTTCTTTTACTTGCCCAATTTGGTCGCGTGAGAATTGACGACCGCTCGTGTGGGCGTCCTTTCTTTAGGCACGCCTTCCCTGAGGGCGTGTATTCTTTAAGTAGCGCCTGTACTAGAGGCGTTATTTCCACTTCACTCTTTTATTTGTTCATTCGTATATAATATATACTTTCCTTCTATTTCTAGGTATATATATATATACATATATACAGGTTTATGTTATGTACTTATGTATATATATATATTGCTTATATGGGAGAAGATAATAAAACGTGTTAAAAAGCCCATTAAGCGTAAAATGCTTGGGTTGAGCTTGGGCCAATGGAGCTTAGCATTAAAAATGTTAATCCTTTATCAAGGCCTAATAATTATATTTGTAACTAGTTATTTCTATTTGTTCCTTTACACAAGTTTACTTTGTTTGGAAGTCTTACTTGTTTATTTGTCAAGACCTTACACATACGACTTATATCTTTTAATAACTTGCATGTATTTCCGTCTATGCATAAATAAGGCTCTTAAGACTATCTCTACGGTTCTATACCTCATTGATTTGGTGTGGCTAGTTCTCACATACATTGAGATCTTAGTAATCTTCTATTTAGAGATTTTATTGCTCATAAGTTCTTTAACTTTTATTAGTCCTTGTCCTAGGTATCAGAGGCAGGTTCGATCTGAGCAACCCCTTAGGAATATCACTTGACCAAGTATTTATTTGAATAAACTTTAATCATTAAGCATTATATACTTATGTATATATTTTATTCCTATTCCGAAATTACCGGACGTTACAAAGGTCGTACCGGGACTTCGAGGAGAGGTGGTTTCGTGGGGGGGGGGGGGTTCTATTGGTATGTTTATTTAAATTCTTAGATAAATAAGTAGTGAATATGCACTTTATTTTGCTCATGATATTTTATGTCTTTGCACCAGGTACACAGATTACACCACCCCCTACTGCGAGTATGTTTATTTAAATTCTTAGATAAATGAGTAGTGAATAAGCACTTTATTTTGCTCATGATATTTTATGTCTCTGCACCAGGTACACAGATTACACCGCCCCCACCACTTACTGCGGGTATGTTTTTTTAAATTCTTAGATAAATGAGTAGTGAATATGCACTTTATTTTTCTCATGATATTTTATGTCTCTGCACCAGGTACACAGATTACACCGCCCCCACCACCTGCTGTGAGTATGTTTATTTAAATTTATAGATAAATGAGTAGTGAATATGTACTTTGTTCTGCTCATGATATTTTATGTCTCTACACCAGGTACATAAATTACACCGCCTCCACCACTTGCGGCGGGTATGTTTATTTAAATTCTTAGATAAATGAGTAGTGAATATGCACTTTATTTTGCTCATGATATTTTATGTCTCTGCACTAGGTACATAGATTACACCACCCCCACCACTTGCTGCGGGTATGTTTATTTAAATTTATAGATAAATGAGCAGTGAATATGCACTTTGTTTTGCTCACGATATTTTATGTCTCTGCACCAGGTACACAGATTACACCGCCCCCACCACCTGTTGTGAGTATGTTTATTTAAATTCTTAGATAAATGAGTAGTGACTATGCACTTTGCTTTGCTCACGATATTTTATGTCTCCGCACCAGCTACATATAGTGCATCGCCCCCACCAACTGCTGCGGGTATGTTTATTTAAATTCTTAGTGTTGTGTCCCTATGTTTTGATGCTGTCAAAACCATGAGTCATGTATACTCTTCATGTGGATAGTCAATATGTTTTGATGATGTAGAATCATGCTTGGAGCTATAATGATTTTGTGTGTGCAGTTTACTTCTAAATTGCACAAAGAACAGGTTGACAGTTGCACATAGAATAGGTTGAAAGCCAGTTATTTTCTAAAGAACTGAAGAAAAGTCAACATGGTTAACAAAGTCAACACACAGTCAATGGAGCTAAGACAGTGGTCAACCCAAGTAAGTGCAATCAAAGTCTTAATTCTATAGAAATGGGTCACAAATCTGTTAAGATTCATATAAGGGAAGGCAGGAAGATAAGGCAGACAAATGACTCATTAGTGGTGACAAATAGGCAAGTAAGGCTGACAAATAGCTCTCTATGGGTGAAAAATAGGTTGTAGCGCTGAATATGTATGAAGTGTTGAAACTTCATGAAGGGGAAGTCGACTTGTGTTTACCCGCCATCAGAAGAAGCTAAGGCCAACAAATGCACATATACGGCTCACAAATAGACTTCTATGGGTGACATATACCCTCTTAAGGGTGAAAAATAGGTCTCAACGGAGACATTAGCGACGGCTCTGAAGGCTATGTTACATGAGACAGGGCGACGACTTCTGGGTTAACAGTGGTGACAAATGGGTCTTCAAGGGAGAAAAATAATTGTTATCTATGATTAATAACCCGAGAAGAGTTATCAAATGAAGAAAGAAGGGAAATGGAGGAGAGAGAGATAAGGGTTCACTACAAGTCAAAAGATCAACAGTAAATCACTAGAAGACAATGAGCTACAGTGTTCTACACTGATCCCTGAAGCCCTCAAAGAAGCCAGAAGAACAATCGAAGGGTTGACTCAAGTCAGCATGGATCGGTCAAACTTTGAATTGGTCAAAGTTAATAATAGTCAACTGACTCTAGCCAACGTTAGTATCATGTTTAACTTAAGTCAATGTTGACCCCAAGTCAAAGTCAACACCAATCGTGGTCAATGAGGTCAAGCTCCATAGTCAGATGGAATAATAGAGAAACAAGGGTGACAAATGGCTTTTGGCGTCGGCTGAAGCTGAAGAAGAAAGCAGCAAGGGCGACGGCTCAGTATGGATAGTGGAGACAAATGACTGGACAAGGCAGACAAATAGTTGTGTTTGGCTGACAAATTGGCAGCAAGGGTAAATGCGTGGAAAGAAACATGGTAGAGTCGACACATGAAACTATGGCGTCAATGCAGCAAGGAAGCAAGGCAGAGAAAGGAGCTATAGCAATGGCTAAAGGGAAGCTAAGGGTGACAAATAGCTCCCTAAGGTAGACAAATAGCTGGTTAAGGGTATAAAATACCCGATAGGAGTAACAAATAGCTCGCTAGTGCAAAAAAGGGTCAGACACGTGAGGAACACATGGGATCTCTTCACACCTTCGACTATCACATGCCCCAAGGTTGAAAAAGCAAATCATATGGCACGTGATCTAGTTCAAGCTTTTCTTTTATATCACTTTCAAATATGTTCAGCAGAAGAGCCGCATGATGTTTATCCCACTTTCCTTTTGTGGGAATTGAGTGCTTGCTGTTTGACGTTTGTTATGTGCAAAGCATTACTTTTATATTGTCGTTAGATCTGTCAGCAAGAGTGCTACTTAACTTTCGTTTCATTTTCCTCTAGTGTGCGTTGAGTGCTTAAGTGTTCTACGTATGTTCTATGCAAACTCTTGTTAACATATTGCTCATTCTATTTTAAGATTGGGTAGCGCAAGATTTGTTATTTTAATTTGGGCACAGTTTTTAATCGGGGGATATATTCACCCCCCCTCTATATCCTATCCTTCCGCACATCACTTAGATAAATGAGTAGTGAATATGCACTTTATTTTGCTCATGATATTTTATGTCTCTGCACCAGGTACACAGAGTGCACCGCCCCCACCACTTGATGCGGGTATGTTTATTTAAATTCTTAGATAAATGAGTTGTGAATATGCACTTTGTTTTGCTCACGATATTTTATGTTTATAGATTTGAGTGCCTCTACATCAGGTCTATAGAGTACACCACTTCCATCGCATTCTACTACAATGTTTATTTGAATTCTTAGTTAAATGATGAAAATTCTATATGTTTACTTGTTGAATAAATTATTTTTTTAATAATTGCAAAATTATGATTAACTATTTCTATTTTACTTGTAACAGGTACGTCGGGCACACCACCGGCGATAGTTGGCTCGTTCACCCACCCGGGCACACAACCGGTAGACGATGTTGTTAGCCATCACGAGGGCGAGCAGGTGGTGTTGCAAGAGGGACGCAAGCCATGTTGGGTCTCTGGGTAAATATTTAAACTCATGAATGGTGTTTGTTATCTATCCATCAACTATATAATTGTTGGCTATCATCTTAACATCTATAATTGCAGGGATAAAGTAGAGCCCAATGACGCTTCTTGTTTTATTACCAACATTATTGAGCGACATGTGACCGGCCTATATAAGTCATTTCGACAGTTTCCTCAGGATATCTACGATCGATTGTACGATGAGTTCTTAGTATACAATTTAATCTTTTAAATTACATATTTCCCAACTCCGCAATTTCAATTGACAACTTATAAAATTTGAATTCTTGACAGCGAGGATATCAGTTTGTGAGGTGAGCTGACGCCGGACGAGATCAACGTGCATGGGAGGCCACAATAACTGTAAATTATAAGCATTAATTACACAGCTGTCGGGACCGTGCCAAGGCTCTAGCCGGGGGGGGCGAGGACCGTGGCCTTTGGAAGGCCCACGGCCCTACATGGATGAGGAGGGAGCACTGGGAGGACCTCTGTGATAGATGGGCCGAGCCTAATTGGATGGCCAAATCCGCAAAAGCCAAAGTCGCACGTGCGTTACATCCAGACGTGCATCTCTATACTTTTGCATCAGTTTCCTTCGTGACCTAGAAGGAGAGATTGGTAAGTAACATTCTTAATTTTATTATATTTTATTTCTTATATGCCCTTATTTATTCTCTATAACATGTATAACAGGAAAAGAAGAGGGGTGGTACGGTCTCGTACCGCGATTTATTTGCTATAGTTCACCAGAAGAAGGGGACCGATCAGTATGTGAGCGAGAGAGCTCACTCGGTAGTGGTAAGATTATATACATACACATTTCTTTTATATTTCAATTTTTAAATATGATTGATTAATATGTAATTTATAATATTTTTTATTCAATTTACAGGAGTCATATGATAGGCATATGATTGAAAAGTACGGGGAGGAGGAGATGCAGTGGCCGCAGTTAGATCCTGAGGTATGGGTAGCAGCAGTCGGCCCACCGAAGAAAGGACGAGTATATGGTTTTGGGCAGAGCTTGGACACCAGTCTTATTCTAGCATCTTCTCCATGATCAGCTTCGTCGTCCTACCCTAGTACTAGTCCCTTCTCTACTCCCTCCATCGGCGCTTCTACGAGCCAGATTACATCCATCGTCCAACATGTGATAGACGACATCGAGGAATACATGGAGGCACGCATTACTCGGGCGGTTGCTACCCTCCTCTCCCAGACGGGGATTTTGACTGAGGGACCACCCTCGAGTACAGCACAGCCCTCTCATGTGAGTATTTAATTTAACTTTTAATTTCGTAGATGTTAGAGTTATAACATTACTAGGCCTATCAACGGATTAAGATATTATTCGGATCCGCTTCGCATTCGAATCCGTATTACCGGATAATATTCGAATTCGTATTCATTTTTTCAGATACGGATAATATTCGAATTTGAATCTGAGCAGATACATATATTATAATATTTGTTTCATAAAATATCTGTTCGTAATATTATATATAATATAATATATATATTTAAATAATATATTATAAAATATATAATATATAATATAAAATATATGATAAGATGGAAGATTGTTACACTTCCCAAAACTATAATAACTACTCAATTTTGACTATTTGACTTCTAAAATTAAAACCAGTCGTAATGAGACCCTTCCTCTTCCTTCGAGTTTAGGTCTTTCAAAACCTCAACTCATGTCATCTTGTATTTCGTAACGGAGCAAAGCGCACAGGATAGTAGCTGGGAGAAATAGGAAACGGTAGCAGGAGTGCAACTGTGCAGGACTGTAGGAGGGAGAGACGTGTGCCAAGAGCTACCCTTTTTTCTGTATGTTGTTGGCCCCCCCCTCTCTCTCTCTCTCTCTCTCGTACCAAGAGTCAAGCTACCTCCTCATTCCTCAGTTTTTTTTCTGAATACGTTGCTCTCTTTTGCATATATGTACCTTGCTCTCTCTTTCTCTATTATTGTCTTATTTTTTATTTGCTTCTCTGTCAACTATCGTACATCAGTTTCTATTATTCACCCTCAGCCATCTATTTTTCACCCAAACCATCTATTTTTCACCCTTAACCGTTCATTTTTCAACCTTAATCATCAATTTTTCATATAAACCACATATTTTCCACCCTTACCTATCTGTTTTTTACCCTTAACCATTCATTTTTCACTCAAGTCATCTATTTTTCACCCTTAAGCATTCATTTTTCACCCAAACTATCTATTTTTTATCCTTAACCATCCATTTTTCACCTAAACCACCTAATTTCCACCCTTACCAATCTATTTTTCACCCTTAACCATTCATTTTTCACCCAAACTATCTATTTTCACCCTTAACCATCCATTTTTCACCTTAACCACCTATTTTGCACCCTTATCTATCTATTTTTCACCCTTAACCATCTATTTTTCACCTGAACCACCTATTTTGCACCCTTATCTATCTATTTTTCACCCTTAACCATTCAATTTTCCCCCAAACCATCTATTTTTCACCCTTAACCATTAATTTTTCACCCAAACTATCTATTTTTCACCCTTAACCATCCATTTTTCATCTAAACCACATATTTTTCACCTATTTTTCATCCTTAACCATTCATTTTTCACCAAAGCCATCTATTTTTCACCTTAACCATTCATTTTTCACTCATGCCATCTATTTTTCACATTTAACCCTTCATTTTTCATCCAAACTATCTATTTTTCATCCTTAACCATTTATTTTTCACCTAAACCACATATTTTCCACCCTTACATATCTATTTTTCACCTTTAACTATTCACTTTTCACCCTTACCTATCTATTTGTCACCACTATTGTACATTTGTTAGCCAAACCATCTATAATTCACATAGACCACCTATTTTTCACCCTTACCTATCTATTTGTCACCAATGTTGTGCATTTGTTAGCCAAAGCACATATTTTTCACCCCTATCTATCCATTTGTCACCACTACAAACTATTTTTCACCCTTAGCCACCCATTTGTCAGCACTACAAGCTATTTTGGACCTTTAGCCACTCATTTGTTACCCTTAGAAGCTATTTGTTACCCTTAAGATCTATTTGTTACCCTTAGAAGTCATTTGTCACCCTTAAGACCTATTTGTTACCCTTAGAAGTCATTTGTCACCCTTATCATCCAATAATAATAAAATGATTATAAAATGATAAAAAATCATAAAAATGATAATCAATAAATATCATAATAATAAAATAATTATGAAAAAGATAAAAATCATAAAAATGATAACCAATAAATACAATAATTATAAAAATGATAAGAAATCATAAAAATGATAATTAATAAACACCATAATAATAAGATAATTGTGAAAATGACAAAAACATAAAAAATGATAACATACAAATACAATAATAATAAAATAATTGTGAGAATGATAAAAAAATCATAAAAATGATAATTAATAAATATAATAATAATAAAACAATTATGAAAATGACTAAAAACCATAAAATGATAATTAATAAATACAACAATAACAAAAAAATAATGAAAATGATAGAAAAATATCATAAATGATAAGAAACTCATAAAAATACCTCCACTGAAAGATTTAATAGTGAGTTGCCCAGATTTCTTCCTTTTGACCCCGAGTGAGGGAAAATACCAACGATTGTAAGTCATTTTGACTGAAAGTTATGTTTCCTATGGAGCAATTAATGTCATGAATATCTATTAAATTGTTTATATCTATTTCATCAAAATTATTATCATTAGAGTCATTGTAAGTGTCCTTTGATTTTTTACTTTGCATTGTTGTTCCCCTTTTTACCTATCATCTTAATAAAGCTGAGAGCAATCTCATGTATAGAATATGTTAAATTTGTTTAGTATTTTGAAATCGGAGCGGATAATTCGAATAATTTAAAACTTTAATTCGAATCGAATACGGATAAACAATACAATAATTCATCGAATAGAATACGGATAAAATTAGATAATTCGAATTTCAAAACGGAGCGGATACGAATAGTCATGTATTCGCTTTGTATCCGCTCCGTTGATAGGCCTAAACACTACTACTTAGTTTAAAGAATTCAGCTTTGAGAGTCAAAGGAATCATCTTCATGTTATCTACTTTCGAATTTAAAAAATCAAAATGATTTCGAAAATAATTTATTATTAATTATTTTTTATTTAAATCTATTTATTATTAATTTTTTTGTGATGTAGGATCCTTCGACAGTCGGTGATGGTGGAGATGCTACGAATGACGAATGAGGATGATGCAGCAGATATCTCTTGATTTTTTTTAATGATATTGTGAAAAGATGACACATTTCAATTAATGTAACTGTAACTTTTTTATTCATTGAGTTATGTGTTGTGGACGTTCTTTATTATAATATTCGACGGATTTTATCCTATTATGTGTTGTATATGTTATTTATTGTGTGTTTTATGTTAAGTTGTGTAGATTGTGTGGTGTATAATTGTAACTTTAAATAGATTTTTAAAATGTTAAAATATATATATAAAATAATGTGGAGAAAGTTTTCGACGAAATTTCAACCAACGAATAATTCGTCGAAACTAATTTGACCCACTTATTTTCGACGTATTAATTTTCTGGCGCAAATACGTCAAAAGGTTCATACATTTTTTCAACCAACTAAAGGTTCGTCGGATCTAATTTGACCCACTATGTTTCCGACGTATTAATTATCCGTCTCAAATACGTCAAAAATTAACGACATATTTTTGACCCATTAACGGTTCGTCGCAACTAACTTGACCCATAGGTTTTCAACGTATTAATGCATGTCGTAAATACGTCAAACAGTTCTGACGTATTTTATACCAACTAACATTTCGTCGGAACTAATTTGACCCACATGTTTTCAACGTATTAATTATCCATCTCAAATACGTCAAAAATTAACGACGCATTTCCGACCAAATTAACTTTCGTCTGAACTAATTTAACACACAGGTTTTCGACGAAATACTTTTCATGTCGCAAATACGTCGGTAAGTTTTGACTTATTTTTGACAAATATAATTTTCGTCAAAAATAATTTGATCCATAGTTTACCGATGGAATAATTTTAAGTCAGAAATGCGTCAAAAATTACCGACGTATTTCCGACTAACAAATTTTTCGTTGGAAATTATTTGACCCATAGGTTTCCGACGGTGTTACTTAAAGTTGGAAATACGTCGGCACTAACAGCTCGTCGGAAATATTTTGGGCCATAGTTTTCCGGAAGAATAAGTTTTAGTCAAAAATACGTCAAAAATTTTAGACGTATTTTCAACTAAATTATGTTCCGTCGTAAATATTAATTAATTTTCTTATTATTAATTATCGACATAAATATTGATGATAATTTTGACGGCATCTTTTCGTCGGTAATTTCTAATGAATTGGCGATGCAATTATATTACGTCAAAAATTAGCGACGTAATCGTGCCGACGTCCATATTCCGTCGCAAATACGTCTGAAATCCGTCGAAAATTCACTTTCCGATGTATTTTCGACATATTTGAGACGGAATATGGACGTCAGAAAAACCTATTTTCCTTGTAGTGCGAGGATTTCTCGGCTCATATTTTGCTTGCATATTTGCACTGCATCCTCTAGATGTGGCGGCCGATTTCATCTCATACTGAGACTCCGCCATCTTTTGATGTATTCTAGGGCTGTCTCATCATGTCTCTGCCTGGAGACATATAGCTCGGCTACTGTGACCTCCCTTTCAGCAATATGGAACCGCTCCCAGAACCTCCGTTGTATAGCTGCCCAGTCGCTAATAGAACCGGTTGGTAGGTTGGAATTTTAGTAGGTAGTCTTCATCTACTGCCAGATCGCCCATCACTGTCACATAGTAAGCAATATGCTCCTTGGGAGAGCCTTGCCCGTTGAACTTTTCGAATTTATGCGGTTTGTTGATGCCAGGCGGGAGCATTTTTGCAGCATACTGTGGTGGATACGACACCTTGTATACATCAAAAGTGCTGAAATCACCATCCATCCTCTCAGCCTGCTTCATTTCAATCATTTGTTCAATCATTGATTTATTCACCATGGCCGGGTCCACTAGTCTTGGATGGAGATGCACAGGCTGCTGCGTAGAAGGAGTGGTAAGAGCCGCGACTTGAAGTGCCGGCGGTACCATTGGTGGTGGGGACATCGAACCCACCGGACCCGTCACACAGAGCCGACGCCGCACCGTCCCGACACCACCGAGCTTGTGGCTCGAAGATTCGGCATCCTGAGTATATATTTTATTTGTGTGTATTTTATTTGTATTGTGGTGGTATTGTATTATTAACCACTAGTCATATTTTATTTTATTTTGGCCAACAGTCAAAGGTTGGTTGTTGTATTTTGTTTTATTAGGCCAAATAGTCATAGGATGTGGGTGTCCTTAGTTGAAATGTTTAGGGGTATTCTTGTCCTAGTGTAATATGGCCTTTCCTATATAAAGGAGGCTAGTGTATCATTTTATGCATAGAATGAATGGAAAGAAAGATTGAAACCCACGTAAGAGAGCTTTCCTCTCTTGCCTCCCTTCCCTCCAACTCCTTTGTGAGAAGAGAGTGATTGCCCGGTGAGAGACCGCCCGGAGTGAGACCGAGCTGCGTGAGGCAATAGTTATCTCGTCCCGTTCGAGTTTTTGGAGTGCCGATGATCTACTCCACATCGCCGCCATGTCAAATTTGCTATCAGAGCCCGAAAATGGCATCTCCGTCAACCCTGACGTCCGCGTTGTTCCCCGCCATGACATGATCGACTTCGATACAAAAAGAGAGAGAGAGAAAGAATAACACAAGAGATCTTCCTCTCGGTTGTGAGGAATTTTAAAAAAAATAGAAGAGTTTCTTCTCTCGTCTGAGAGAGAGAAGAAGAATAAAAAAAGTGAGTTTGCGTGAAGGGCATCGTCGCCCGTGCCACCGTTCAAAAGCCCCAAGGCCGCAACGGCCATTTTTCTCCCCACCACGCCACCCCCCGCCGCCGCCAACAGCTGGCTGCGTCGCCCGCCCGCCCCACCCGCCTCGTCGCCCGCGGTGCTGGCCTCGTGGCCGACGGCCCCTGCCGCGTGTGCACCCGCCACGCCCTGTGCGTGCGCCGGCCCGCATAGGCGCCCGCCTGCGCTTGCCAGCGCCAGCCGTGTGCCACGCCCGCCAGTGCCCACTTGCCGCCAGCGCCTCGCTCGGCGCGTGCGGCCGCCCCCGCCGTCGCCTCCCGCATACGCGCCAGCCCGACCCAGCGAGTGCGCCCGCCCCCACCAGCTGGTCAACTTGCCCACGTGGACCGCCTGCCTAGGCTGACCCCTTTCGCGTGAGACTCGCGTTGGGCGCCCACCTCCAACCGTGGGTTGCGCAGGAAGACCGGGAAAGGTTTGAAAAAAAAAAGTCAGAAAAGAGAGGTTGAAATTTGTTGGAATATATATATATCTATTATATATATACAATATCAGGGATATATATATATATATAATTTAATAGTTATATATCTCTATATATATTTCATTTGATTGAACTATTGATTGTGGCACCCGAGTCCACAATGACGGCTCGACCAGCACCAGGGTCTCGTGGTCGTCAACAGATAGTCCATAATTTACGGAGCGTGAGTGACCCTGAGTCTCCCTGTGTGGAGAAATTCTGAATTAATTTATTTCCCTGCATGGGAAATTTAATTAAGTGATTTTTTAATAATTACACCCTCCCTACGTGGAGTGAATTTGTTGTAAACGTTCAAGCTTCGTCGACACCGTGCGGACATGCACGTCCCCACTCGCCTTCGTCTCCGGTCGGAGCTAGACTTTTCAGTCCAGCTAGGTGCGTGCTCCAATCACTTGCTCATTTAGTATCTTTATCAATTACCGCGTGATGTAGTGAGAGAGAGCCCGACCCATGCAACCTGCCTCCTGAGTGCATCGCGGTGGACGGAAAGAGAGAGCTTATATGATCCCATCCTTAAGTCCAAGAACTGTCACATTAGGGCACCGTAATTGTTAGGAGGTAGTTCCACAACTACTTCACCTACGGGCGAGAAACTCTCCCTGGCCGATCCCTTCGCGAGTCAAATTGACCCTTTGAGTATTAGCCAACTAGAAGGTCTGAACCTTGCTAATCTTCAGTCCTAGGGTTACATCATTTAGGTCCGAGCTCGTGCATAGCACATTGGTCTAAGAATTTATCAGGCCGTCTAGAGCACGTTTCATCACTACAACCACCCATGGCTCAGGATAGCATGAATGCCATGTTAGCCCAGCTCGAGCAGAATCTTACGGCCCAATTTGAAGCATCTTTAGGCCAATTACGAGCGGAGCTAGATGATAGGATCCGAACCTTAGAGGATCATGTGAAGGGAGAGAAAGGAAGGATGAATGGTCGCGGAGATTCCGTCGCCAACCATAGTGAAGAAAGAGACCGGGCCCCCCTGAATCAGGCTCCTCGAGTTAGAGCGCAAGATGATCGTGCACCTCGAGGAAGAGACCACGATGATGAGGATATCATCCTACAGAACGTCAAGATAGATGCTCTCAGTTTTGATGGGTCCCTAAATTCCGCCACATATCTTGATTGTGAAACCGGGATGGACCAATATTTTGATTGGCATCACCGCATGACCCCTGCTATAAGGGTGAGGTTTGCCAAGATGAAGCTCCTAGGTCAAGCCAAGACCTATTGGTGTAATGTTGAGACTCTCCTGGCAAGGAGACAAGAGGAGCGCATCAACACATGGGAAGAAATGAAGGAGAAACTTAGGGAGAAGTATCTGCCACGCTCCTACCATCAGCGTCTTTTAGACTAATGGCAGAAACTCCCCCAATATGGGAAGTCTATAGATGAATACATCGTCAAGTTTGATGAATTCTTCCTTTAGAGTCATGTCGTGGAGGATGCCTATGTCACGTTCTCACGGTTTAGGACTGGCCTACACGAGAGCATTTAGCGGGAACTATTCTTGCGAGAGGTCAACAACCTCGAGCACGCGTACCAGGTTGCTCGAGATGTTGAGCGGTTTCAAACGGTGGTCTCACTTCGGGTTTCCACCTACCGCCAACCTGAACCCCGAAACCCCATGACCCGCTATCCTGAGAGGCCTGGCCCCTCCACTTTCTATGTCCCTACTGCTCCCCCACTTTGGGCCGCTGCCCCCACTGTTCCTTTCATAAGGAACCCCTTACCTGCACTTGCTGCTGTGCCTAGCTTGAAGTACACTCCGCCAACTGATAGCAGGGATGACAAGGGAAAGGGAGCCATCCCTTGCACTTCCCAACCTGTCCCTATCTCGGGGATTCGCTGTTTTAGGTGCCATAATCTAGGGCATGTTGCCACCAATCTTCCCACCCGAGCCTTGGTCATCACCGACCCCCAGCCTGTGGAGCTTCCACCTCAGGAAGAAGAAGACATTGAGAGATATATGGCCAACCCTGACCTCATCGCCCAGTTTGAGAAAATGGATGTAGGATTTGATGACACGCATGTCGAGTACATGCAGGTTGGAGACGTTGCCGAGAGTTCTAGCTAGGAAAGATTGGGTGTAGTTTGCTGTATCTTAATACACCCCCAGGAGGACGACTGGCGTCGAACCTCCATCTTCTAAACCTACATCATGGTGAAATCTCAACCTTGTAAGGTGATCTTTGACAATGGGAGCTGTATCAATGCTGTCTCTTCAGACTTTATCTCCCGTCTAGGTCTACCTACGCACCCTCACCCCAGGCCATACAACGTGGCTTGGGTTGATGACACTTCTATCCCAGTCACCACTACATGCGTCATTCTCATTCAGTTCCAGTCTTACCAAGGATAGATTTTATGCGATGTAGTGCCTATGAAGGTTGGGAGCATCATCTTAGGACGTGCATGGATCTATGATGTAGACTTCACTACTTTTGGTCGATCCAATCAGTGTTCCTTCTCCCACAATGGGAAGAAGATTCAATTGTACCCGACACCCCCAAAGGTGACCCTGGGAAAGAGCTCCACCTCCACCCCCACTGGAACCCCCAAGGTTCAGGATAGTCCCCGAACTCCCAATGAAGGAAAACCTCCCATTCCCTCTTCTCCCTCACCTATCACACCCAAGGCCCCTAAGGTTGGTCACGACCTAGTTAGGCGCCTTAACTTCATAAATCTCCGAGAGCTAAACAGAGAGATTGCTGAGGGTGCCCAAGTTTGGGCTATTGTTATTACCATCACACCCGAGGAGTCCCAAGTCACAATCCAAACTAAAGTTCAACCAATCTTGCAGGACTTCTAAGACATCTTCCCTGAAGACTCGCCCTCTAGACTCCCTCCCATGCATGATGTACAACATGCCATTGACCTTGTCCCCTGGTCCACCCTACCCAACCTTCCCCATTACAGACTGAATCCCAAGGAGCATGCTGAGCTCCAAAGAATTGTTGAGGACCTTATTCAAAAGGGTTTCCTCAGGGTGAGCAAGAGTCCCTGTGCTGTTCCTGCCTTGCTCACACCAAAAAAAGATGGCACCCGGCGGATGTGTGTTGACAGCCGCATCATCAACAAAATCACTGTCAAGTATAGGTTTCCAATTCCCCGTCTCGATGACATGCTTGACATGATGAGTAGAGCCACCATATTTTCCAAGATTGATGACTTGAAAAGTGACTACCACCAGCTCAGAATCCGACCAGGGGATGAATGGAAGACAACCTTCAAAATAAAAGAAGGTCTATATGAGTGGCTCGTCATGCCATTTGGGCTATGTAATGCCCCCAGCAGTTTCATGAGACTTACGACGGAAGTCCTCCGCCCTCTCATTGGTCACTTTGTTGTCATCTACTTTGACGACATTCTAATCTATAGTCAGAACCCTCAGGACCACGTCCAGCATTTGAGGGAAGTCTACGAGACTATGAGGAGAGAAACCCTATATGCCAACCCTCAAAAGTGTGAATTCATGACAGACTGGGTTGCTTTCCTTGGATTTGTGGTCTCGAGTCAAGGAGTGTCTGTGGACCAATTTAAGGTCCAAGCCTTAGTCGACTGGCCAGAGTCATAAAACGTCCATGACGTTCGTAACTTCCATGGGCTAGCCACTTTCTACAGACGCTTCATTAAGGATTTTAGCACCATTATGGCACCCATTATGGATTGCATCTATAAGGAAAATTTTGGGTCGACCAGAGTCGCCTCTCAGGCTTTTCTTGTCATAAAGGAGCTCATGACCAAAGCCCCCGTCCTCCGCTTGCCAGACTTTTACAAAGTCTTTGAGATATCTTGTGATGCATCTGGCGTAGGTATAGGAGGAGGGCTTAGCCAGGAAAGCCACCCTATGGTTTTTTTCAGTGAGAAGCTTTCTGATGCAAAGCTTCGTTACTCTACCTACGATAAGGAGTTCTATGACGTGGTCCAAGCTCTCAAACACTGGAGACATTATCTCTTACCTCAAGAGTTTGTCCTATACTCAGACCACGAGGCCTTGAAATTCCTTAGCTCTCATAAGGGCTTAAACTCTAGGCATGGTCGATAGGTAGAATTCCTCTAGTCCTTCACCTTTGTCCTAAAACGTAAGGCTAGAACAGAGAATAAGGTGGCCGATGCCTTGAGTCGAAGGGTCTCCCTTCTTTCCACTGTTCGGGTAGAGGTCACCGAATTTGACTGCATTAAGGCACGCTATGGAGAGTGTTCAGATTTTGGCCCTACATATTCTACACTGTTTGCTGGATCCTCGACAGCATTTGCTGACTATCTACTCCAAGATGATTTTCTCTTTTGAGGACAGCAACTCTGTGTCCCGAAGACTTCTGTACGTGACTTTCTGATATGGGAAATGCATGCTGGAGGTATTGCACGTCATTTTGGACGAAACAAGACCATCCATTCTGTGGAGGAGCATTTTTATTGGGCTGGCCTGAAGAAAGATGTGGCCAAAATTGTAGCCCAGTGTCGGACATGTACAATGGCCAAACAGGTCAAACAAAACACTAGTCTCTACACTCCTCTCCCCATTGCTGATAGACCATGCATTGATGTAAGCATGGATTTCATCCTTGCTTTACCTCGCACTGCTCACAAACATGACTCCATCTTTGTTGTAGTTGATCGGTTCTCTAAGATGGCCCATTTCATTACATGTTCCAAAACATCTGATGCATCTAGAGTAGCCCACCTTTTCTTTGATGAAGTCGTGCGTCTGCATGGTCTCCCCAAACCATCGTGTCTGACCGAGATGTCCGGTTCACTAGTTATTTTTGGAAGACACTTTGGCACCTAGTTGGCACTAAGTTCAAATTCTCCACTACCTATCACCCACAAACTGATGGGCAAACAGAGGTCATCAATAGAAGTTTAAGGACTCTTCTGAGGTGTCTGGTAGGGGATCATTCTGGTAATTGAGATCTTCTCTTGCCTAAAGCCGAGTTTGCATATAATAGCTCTGTCAATCGATCCACAGGTATGAGTCCATTTGAGATTGTGCATGGATACAAACCTAGGAAACCTGTGGATCTCATTCCCCTTCCCCTCTAGTCCAGAATTTTCAAGTCAGCCGAAGAGTTTGCACATTACGTCAAAAGTCTGCATGAGTCAATTAACAAGCAAATAAGTCTTAGTAATGAGACCTACAAACATTTGGCTGATTCGCATAGGCGTCACCACGAATTTCAAGAAGGTGACTTGGTTATGGTACGGGTTCGACCCGAACGATTCCCCTCGGGAGTTGTTAAAAAATTACAAGGCCGTAGTGATGGTCCCTTCCAAATACCACGGAAGATTGGCTCCAATGCATATGTTGTGGACTTACCTCCCGAATATGGGATTAGCTCTACCTTTAATGTGGCAGATCTAGTGGCCTACAAGGAACCCACAACGATTCTTAGTGACCCTTTCAAGCCTTCTCCTCCCATTGAGAGTGAGCACACCCCTGTGCCTCCAACATCATTGAGAGAACCACGCGAGCAAATTGAGAGAATACTGGATGAGCAGGTGACAACTACACAGAGCAGGGTTTACCAGCGCTACCTTGTCCGCTGGTGGGACCGTCCACCTTCTGATGATTCCTGGATCAGCCCGGAAGATCTCCAACGCCTCGATCCAGACCTGTTGGAGCACTACCAGAGCGGTGTCTCACCTTACTCAACGGAGTCGAGTTCCAGCCTCCCCGGGAGGGTTGGTGGGGACACCGGACCCACTGGACCCGTCACACGGAGCCAACGCCGCACCGCCCCGACACCACCGAGCTTGTGGCTCGGAGATTCGACATCCTGAGTATGTATTTTATTTGTGTGTATTTTATTTGTATTGTGGTCTTATTGTATTATTAACCACTAGTCATATTTTATTTTATTTTGGCCAATAGTCAAAGGTTGGTTATTGTATTTTATTTTACTAGGCCAAACAGTCATAGGATATGGGTGTCCTTGTTGAAATATCTAGGGGTATTCTTGTCCTAGTGTAATATGGCCTTTTCTATATAAAGGAGGCTAGTGTATCATTTTATGCATAGATTGAATGGAAAGAAAGATTGAAACCCACGTAAGAGAGCTTCCCTCTTCTTGCCTCCCTTCCCTCCAACTCCTTTGTGAGAAGAGAGTGATTGTCCGGTGAGAGACATCCCAGTGTGAGACCGAGCTGCGCGAGACAGTAGTTATCCCATCCCATTTGAGTTTTTGGAGTGCTGAGGATCTACTCCACGTCGCCGCCACGTCAATTGGTGGTAACTGCTGCATTCGTGAGAGCGCCGACTGCACTAGTGGTGGCTGCAGGAAATGTGGCTGGAGAGTAGCCTTTCCATAGCTTGTTGCTTGAGAAGTGGTTGAGGGTGTAGCATTGAATGGGTTAAGAGCTTCCCGGGATGACTCAACATGCATATCTTGCTGCCAAGGGACAGGAGTTTGTTCAGTCTTTTCATTCAACTGCCTTCTCAAAGCTTCAATCTCTTACCGGTAATTTTGCAACATCATTAAGATAGCTGGGTCTAGTGCTACTATAGCGGAAGTGTCCTCGAATGCTTCGCCCGAAACACCTTCAAACGAGGCTGGCAGAGTAATCTCTTCTTCTTCAGAAGTCACCATGTTGGTAGTTGAAGTAGTGATATCTTGCTTTTCATTGGCTACTTTGAGCATTTCTCCTGTAGCTTTGCCTCTTCTTGTTACTAGCCCAGGCCTTTCGGATAACTTGGCAAATTCTTCTGACTCTTCGGGAAGAGCCCCATATCTGCTAGCCACCCCTACCTGTTGCAAGTGAAGACCTGCATTCTTTTTCTTTGCCCCCAAACTACTGTTGACACCTGAAATATAGTCAAGGGTAAAGATGAAATCGAAGAGAAGATGAAATTAGACATGAAGATCCCAGGAATTCCTGCAAAGCTAGAACTACAGAAGAGTCGTCACTGAAGCTATCACCCAGCCAAAGCCCTTCCCGGCCAAGCCGATGTCCGGTATTGTCATCACTCAGATGGCAGTACTGATGAAGAATTACAGTCTGTTGACTGATGAAAATCTCCAGAAATATGCTGATAAGACTATGTCAACCCATCAACTAAGGGACCTTCGCGTGTCCTGACAGATTCGAAGGACTGGCAAATGAAAAGGCAGATTAGGCATCTCTAACAGATGAGGTCTACTGATGATAAGAAATTAAAGCATTAAAGCCCTAAACGGGCTCACCAATTTGGCGCCGGGAGCCCAAAGCCCATGTGGGGGAGGGGCACCGGGAAGCTACATCATTTGGCGCCGAGAAGCCTAGCAGCTTTCTACTGAGGCGCGCCGGGAGCATCCTGTCATCGTGCCGAAGTGATCATGCCGAGAAGAGGGAGGGTTCTGCTATAAAAAGGCCCTTTTCTCTCGAAAGTGGGGGGATCGAAGAAGAGGATAGAACAGAGCAAGAAAAAAAGAGAGAGAGTCTCCTCCACTGAAAAAAAGAGAAAAGAAGAGACCAACACAGAGAGAGAGAGCCTCCTCTGCTGAGAAAAGAAAGAAGAAGAGAAAGAAGGAGAGGAAGCTCCAGGTGGGCAGCCGGGGAGGGAGAGGAGTCAATGCTCCGCCCTCCCCCATGGTTTTATTTTCTTCTTCATGTAATCCTGCCGAGTTTATCTCGATTTTCTTTTGGATGTAACCGGGATATCCCGATGTATATTCATCTCCCTTTCCCTCATTCCCTCCGTGTGATTGGTGTGAGTTCTGGGGTGATCTAATGAAATGAAATGCTCCAGTGGCCCGTTTGGGCGCTGGGTGATTGAAGTATCTGCCAGCTATCTCTCCGTCTGCTGCTATTTCTTTCCCTTATATGTTTTTATTTTAAGCTCAACTGAAGTGCGCCTGATTCTTTGGTGGGTCTTCAGGCTCAGTTGTCTTCAGTAGAATAAATGTAGCTCTAGATGAACCGATGTCCCTCGCAGTCTTCGTCGTTTGCATAAAGCCTCCCAGGCTTGCCCCAGGGCCAGAGACAGACCATCTCTTGGCTTCTGGGGCAGTCTGCTACCGATATCGGCAATAACTCCGACAGCCTGCTCGAGATCCCCTTTCCACGTGAATAAGTAAGTTGCTTCAATAAATTGATACTGAGGGTTTCTAATCCGATTCCAGTACGGACAATTCCATCAGGATCGTCCCTGGGGCCAGAGATGGCCATCTCTTGGCTCCCAGGCGACCAAAGATGCCAGCAGATAATCTCCTGAGGGTCCATAGTACCTGACGACTCAAAACCCCCTCCAGTAATTGATTTCTTCGATTCCCTTCAAACCCAGCCCATCCTTGACGAATTAAACCCATGTCCATGCAAATCCAAGTGACTGGCAGGTCTGGAATCCCCAAAACTCCCTCTGAAATCTCAGGAAACCCCTAAACAGAGTATCGTTGTGAGCTCTGAAAACCCCCGACCCTTCGACCTTCCCGGCGTGCAAATTTGCACGCCGAGAACTATGCTGCCGAGAGGCCTTCCTCTCTTTCCTCTTCAGCTAAACAACAAAAAAAACCACACATGGCCTTGGCATTCAAACCCCTTCATACACACCTCCCAGCCCACAAGCTCTCGGCGCCAAGCTCCCGGCGCGGCTAGGAGCGCGCCGGGAAGCTCCACGCCGAGATCCCCCTTTGGCCAAGAAGCGACTTCCACGTAAACCCCCCAGCCCTTAGCTTCCCGACGCCACCTTCCCGGCGCGGTAATGGGCGCGCCGGGAAGTCCCACGCCGAGAGCTTCTTCAGGCCAACTCAATCCATGCCGAGAGCCCCCCCCTTGGCCAACATGAAAACCATGCCGAGAGCCATCTTCTTGCCAATGAAAACCATGCCGAGAGCCCCTCCTTCGTCCACCCCTTTGGCCTCTTCGTCCACTTATCCTGGGGCGTTCTTGAGTCGTCATATGTACCCTAGGAGATAAATTAACTGGGGATTGACCTCCCTTACATTCTGAGGTCCCTAACTGGATTCACATGCAACCCCGTGAGTCTGACGAACCCTGTCTCTACATGAGTTTCGTCAGTCTCCGAGAAGGGGAATAGTGACCGATGCCAGAGACATGGATAGTCTCTTCGAGCCTTAGTGCTCACTCATTTTCCGGCTTTCATCCCGGCACTCCGTGGATGTCAGCCTATACAACTTTCTGGCAAATGCTCGGTCTAGGGGAGGTGCTGCCAAAATTCTCTCAGGAAGATGAAAGTCGACATCAGGTTGTCCCCCGGGCTCTGCATGATAATGGTGACAGGGTTTCCCTCGACCCTAGACTTCCCAAATTCCTCTTCTATCCTGATGCTCCTGTAAAGCCCAAATCTAATCCAGCTCAGATTTGATGCACTGATCCACTTTGATCCCAAAAGAACCCATTCACCATGGCCAAGATAGTCGAGAAACCCAAAAGCAGGGTTCCGTAAACCCTTAGAGACCATCTCGGCATCATCTTGGCTCCCGGCGCCACGAATAGTAAAAGGCATGAGCAGCTCTCGGCGCATGATTTCTTGCGCCGAGAACCCCATCCCTTGGCGCGTCGGGAAGCCCCCTTGCCCATTTTGCCAAGCCGAGAACCCTATCTCTCGGGTGCGCCGAGAACCCCATCCCTTAGCGCGCCGGGAACCCTCCTTCCTGCGCCGGGAGCCTTGGCCATCTTGCCTTCGCACCGGGAATCTATGCACGCTTGAACTGCACTGATAACCTACTCAAATATTGTTACTGAGTCTTCAATCCAAATTTTGTTCCGGGGGCGGAAATTTTGTTCCGGGGGCTCCGCCCCCTGAAACCCCCGCGACCTGACCGCGCAGGTCGATCCGCGTTCGAGGGCGCAACATTAAGCGTTCGCTTACATTCCGTCGTCCCGCAGCGGGTTCACGAATAACCCCTTTAGCTCGGGAGGGCTCTGCCATTGCACGAGTGCCGCTGGCTTCTATAGGGAATATCAAGCATTGCCCCATGGCAGATACGCGATTCGGGAAGTTCAACACTTCTCTTTCCCTTGGCTTTCATCCCGACACTCCGTGGGTGATAGCCTATTTCCCCCTGGGCATAATCCAGATAAAAGGGGAGATGATGCCGAAACGTCGATCGATGTTTTAAACCCCCATTATGGCCATGGCTCAACCTGTCTGTGACTGAAATTTCCCCTTCCCCCCTAAGCCCGATCTCTGAACCGCTGACTTAACGATATCGTCTGTTTCTACAGTTGATGTTATTATCTTGCCAGCCTTCCTGGCTCTGGTATGAAATTCAAACTGCGCACATGAATATATTTTTTTTGCCTTTCGAGGCCTCCTATTTTGGCGTTTAATCAAGGGTTGTCCTTCCTTGGAAGGACGTAATTAACGTCATAGCCTTTATGGTATGACGGACTTCTGGTCCCGACTTGGACCTCACAATCGACTGACCAAGTCAGGTCGAGCGCACGATAAAATCGTCACTCCGGTGACTGGCACGCCTAACAAATCCAAAATCCAAATAAAATAAAATCTATAAATAAATAAAAAATCCGCGTTCCACAACTACCCTCTTGGGTTGACCAGGGAAGGTTGACCTTTCAAACATTGATATCCTTTTATTCTCTTCATGCTGTGGGGAACCTTTGGAGTATTCAGCTTGCAAGCCATCTTCATATCCATTGACGTGCATGAGTGGCGCCATCCTTCTTCTTTCTTTTCCTTCTTTCTCTTTCTCTTTGGTGCCGATGATGCAGAGCAGTCGATGTCGACCTAGGGAACCCAAGCCATAGAAGTAATCCCTGGCCACCTTGGTCATTTCTTCTTGACTACGCCCTCGAGAGAGGGCATGAATCAGCAGTTGGACTTGCATCGACGGCATGTAGGAGGGCCGTGACAGTCTGGCAGCTTCATTCGATCTTGTCGAATGTCGAAAAACATTGGTCTGCCTGGCACAAATCCTATGAGCAGGTGGAGAGGCCACCGACATGCCTTCTTCTTTCTTTGTCGCAGCTTTATTGCCCCCACTCCTGGGGTCCTTGACAGTTAGAGTTGAATCTTGCTAGATCAAAGCCAGGCCCCGGGTCCTCTTGGGGACCCAAATTTGCTTAAATTTTAGTAGCTTGGGGGCCAGTTTCCCCCGAACATCTATGTCTAGATTGGCCTTCCGACTTGCCAGTGCCTGGAAGGCATTATGTGCGGATACTGCTGAGACAATGCGGTCCGGTAAAACTTTAGCACTGCGACCGTTCAAATATACTCAAACACTGCCAACCATCATCGATTTCCCAGAAGCCGAGAGTCGGCCTCGGGGAACAGCATCAGTCCTTCTTCTTTGATTCCTATTCTTCCCCTCGGACACCTTGTGGCTGGTGGGGATAGCACAGCAGTCCACGCGGTGGACAAAGCATGAGATGATGCGGTGAGACGGAGCAGCCCTCCAAGAAAAGCTCAACTTTGCAGGGGCTACGGCCTTGGCCGCAATAGCCTTGTCAGCTTCCTCTTCCTCGACCCTCAACAGGCCGACAAAGGTGACTACGAGGAAATTGGGGAACGCCACCACTGGTGGCAAAGTTCCGAAAGCAGTGGGCACCGCCAGGTACCCGTGCTCCGCATGTGCGGCGACCAATTGTGGGCCAAAGTTAAGTGCAACAAATCCGCAAGTCATTGTTTCCTGTAAAACAGAACGAACAAGCAGTCAATATTTTTAGGGAAGGCCCCGGGGCCTTCTACTTTGTATAAAAGAAGAAGGGGGACTTGGTCCCATTGGGCGTGCAAGCTTTGTGGGGATGATAAATATCTCATTTTGATTTATTTTATATATTTTGGTTCATTTTATTAACATGGGACGTGCCAGTCACTTTCATGACAAGTTTTATTGTGCGCTCATCTGACTTATCAGACAATTGTGGGTGATCGTGTCGGGACCAGAAATCTGCCATACCATAAAGGCTATGGCGTTAATTATGTCCTTCCGAAAGAAGGACAACCCTTGATTAATCGCCAAAGTAGAAGAGCCCTCGGAGCTGAATAGAAATATGTGAAAGTAGTGCTCATTTTATGACAAGGAAGCGGGATTAAATCGTGCATGCCAGTACACAATATGGTTATATTTATTCTCTTTAATCGGTTCTTAGTATGAGATGGAGGACTGGGGTTCAAAACCCGCCTCACTCTTAGTGATAGCTTCCGACCAGGCCTAACTCGACTTTCGGCTAGTCACCATTTGATATACCAGAGAGCCGGGCAGGTGCGAGTGCTCATGCACGGGTTCATGCAAACGAATACGGAACGTGTAGTAGTTTATTATTATTATTATTTTTATTTGAGGATTAAGAGTAAAATTTGGCTATGATGTTATTTAATTATTTATTATTTTATTTAATCATTTATTTATATGTTTATTCAACATACTCAAAGAAAATTTTGGCAGCACCTCCCTTGTCCAAAAGAGTACCGGGGAGGGTAGAGGAGGTTCGCCCGTGAAGAGTCGAGAAGAACTCCGAAGAGACGATCTACCTTTTTCTTTAGAGACCGTTCGTAATGTTGCGGTGCACACATATGGGTCCACGAGTGTGGGCCTGGCATGACTGCGTTTGGCGGACTCATGTTTTGCTGGGACAATGTGTGTCGGGAATGGCACCCATCAATAATTTATTCCCTTAAATTGGGTACGCGACTCTCATAATTCGGCGTGAATAGCCGTGAGGTCGCTACCACAATGAGGGGTGAAAACCTAGCAAAAAATCGAGAAACATGGTGCGAAATTAAATCACAGGCTCCTAATGAAATTTCGGCAACATATCCCCCTGCCCCGGAACATGTCGGGGGAGAGATATAGGAGACCTACCCACAAAGGATTGAGACGGGTTTCGAAACGAACGAGTGTATCAAAATGATAGCCCGGACCCAATAATGGGTAGTGAATGTTTTGCCGATTATTCTTGACCCAATTCGGCACCACGGTGTGTACATAAGTACTCTAAGGAGAGCCGGCACAACCATGGACCGAGGGACATAAAGAGTTCGGGGCACTATTCACCTTTGAGGCGGTCAATGTTTTATTTCCCCGTCAATATTATCGGAGCTCACGTTGTAATGTATAACGAAGTCCCGTGATTTAATGTGGAATACCCAGGAAGACATGACATGGCACATCCTCCCGGTTTAATTCCGACAGCATCTCCCCTTGTCTTGGAATATGCCGAGAGGTGTATAGGAAACCCGTCCACGGAGAGCCGAGATGAGATCCGTAATACATAGGCATATCAAAGCCTGAGAGCCCGACGGTCGAGAAACGATGGAATATTATTCGCCATTGAGGCAATTTATTTGCTATCCCCCTAACGAGGTCTTCGGAGAGCATGCCATAGTAGGCGGCGGATCTCCGCGACTCGATGGAGTGGTTGAAAAGTACGATATAATACTATAAAACGACCTCTTGAGTTAATTCCGGCAGCATCTTCCCTTATCTCGGGATATGCCAAGGGATATATAGGATACCCGTCCATAGAGAGTTGAGACGGGGTCCCTAATTCATGGACATATCGAAGCCCGAAAGCCACATGGGCCGAGAACAATGGAACACTATTTGCTGTTGAGGCGGTTTATTCATTATTCCCCTGATGAGGTCATTGGAGAGCACGCCATAGTAGGCGGCAGATCCCTGTGCCCTAATGCGGTATCAAAAAACTCAGGAAACACATTAAGAAACATAATGTTGGGGGACAACCCCTTGATATTGTAGCCTCGAAGAATGGCCCAGCACTGGGTCCGATTTGAAAACGGAGGAAACAGCAGTGGGGGGGGGGGGGGAGGTTACACACTGGCCAGTAATAAAAGTACATGCTTATACGGCGGCTAGGGAATTTGGGCTACGCTGGCAGCAAAGTGCAAACCCATTTATGTATTCATTCATATGCATAAAAATAAGTGGGCTAGCAGCTGATTGATTCAAGTGATATGGCAGCATTTATGTGCATGGTGGAGGTGGGATCCGGCGGTAGGATGTGGGTGCATGCTTATTCACATGTGTGATGAAATGGGTAGGCCATCCATGTTTATTCATGTGCGCTCATTCATATATATACATGCAGGATTTAATAGGCCAGCGGCTGGGTGGTTTGCACGCACACGCGGGGTCTTGTGCATGGTGATACGGCGGCCAGTGCGTATACATGATGATTCGGCGGCTAAATAGGTCTTATGCATACGACGGCCAAAGAGGAAGCGGGACAACGGCTGAAGCATGGTGATACGGCGGCATGAGGCACGGGTTGAGACGGCGGCCAGGTTAGCTCATATGGCAGCCAGGTGGGTTGGCCATCCGACGCGTAAAAAGGGATAAGATATGTTGATCTGCCAGCAGATGGGTCATGAGGCGAGACGACGGCTAGGAGAGGGCTGAGTTTGAGTCGGGGACAGGGACGCATGGGATGGCGGCCAGGAGCGCTTTCGGGCGGTAGGGAGCTTTTAACTTGGCGGCCAGGGCGGGTGAGGTGAGGAGGCGGCCGCAGGTGAGTGATACGGCTGCCTGGGCGCGACTGTTCCGTCGGCGAGAAGGCTGGGCTGGGTCGCTTCGTGAAGATGATTTTTGGGCAGAAAAAAAAACATAGTATGGCGAGGCGTTAATTTAGCAGCGAAAGCAATATTTCCCCAGTGTTTAGACTGTTCAGAGATCACTGCATAGGAGCATTGACGTATCCCTGATACCATACGGGGAACTGGAGTGAGGAAACAAACATAAAATCAGGGGCGATCACAACTGTGTGAAATGTTTTGTAGAAACCCAGAACCTTTACAAACCATACACTTCACGACTATATGAACAGATCAACATACATTTGCATTAACTGATAGTATTTAACCGATTCTCTCTGCAAATAGACTGGGTAGGGGTCATACCATTGAGAGGTAAACCCCTGGTGTCGGTTAGAGAGAATCAGAGGAATTCGTATGAGACAGACCTCTATACCTTCAAAACCCGAGAGGATCAAACGTCCTGATGAATGATGGATAAAAAGAAGATAGGTGGAAGAGGAGTTACACGGGAGAACAGGCAACCAACCCAATCATTAATTATTCACTACTCTCGGTAGAAACGATACATTACATTGAAATCGAAAGCAAAGAAAACGTATACAGGTTGCAAAGAGCAAAACAAGGGAGTAAGGGAAGGGGAAGCTGTGGCCCGACAGGGGGCGCTATTCAGTGGGAACCCACCTTCCTCTCAGTTGGCACAGAGCAAGCTCTCCCGATCTCTTTCCCCACCCTTCTCTTTCCTCTCTTCGCTGCTCCCTCTATTCTATTCTCTCTGTCTGGATTCTTGTCTTTCTCTCAGTCCTCTCTATCTTCTCTCTCTTTTGTCCCGGGGCTCTCGTTCTCCCCCTTCGACTCTCTATTCTCCTTTTTCTGTTCGAAGGAGGCCCTTTTATATATGAATGGGCATGGCTGGAATGGTGGCAAAATGGCGGGAAGAGTGAGATTGTAATGTCCCGGATTTTTTCGGATCCTTGTTCGTGGGTCCCGGATCTGGTTTCTCGGAGTGTCTGACTCCGTTGTGTCCGAAATTTCGTTTCGGACATCTTTCATGTTCGGATCGGCACGATCCGGAGTTGTTTCGGAGGCCCGGAAGCGTTCCGTGACTTTTTCGCGTGTGTTTTCTGATTCCCGGTGTGTGTTTCGGTAATTCCTTCGGAACCTCGTTGCGGGTGAACCGGGCCGTTCACCAGGGCGCGAGTGGTACCGTTGCGATCGGTATGTTCCGAAGATCGCAGAAACGTGATTTTCTATTTTTCGATATTTTTGAGAATTTCCGAATTTTCTTATATATATATATATAACATTTTCTCTCTCTCCCCTCTCATTTCTCTCTTTTCTCCCTCTCTCTTCTCACGCTCTCTCCTCTCTCCCTCTCTCTCCGGCGGCCGACGGGGTGGAGTGTGGGCGAGGCGGGGACGGCGCGGGCGAGGCACGGGCAATGATGGATGAGGATCGAGGCGGTGGAGGCGTGGTGAAGCTCGGCCGTGGGTTCGTGGAACGGCGAGGCTTCAACGGCGTTTTCTTCGTGGACCGGCGTCCACGGCACGTCGTTTCTTCGGTGGAGGTAGGGAGATGGACCCTCAACCCGCGTACTTCATTTCCCGCGAGTTTTGTAGGCCGTGGTGAGCCGAGAGGGCTAAACGGGGTGATTTGGGGAAAATTGCATGTTTTTGGGGTGTGAGCCGGATCTCTCGTTTTACGGTGTTTTTGGCCGATCCAGGGGTTTAGATGCATGCCTAGGAGCTTGGGGATGGTTTCCCCTTTTGTTTCCCCTTCACCTGGGGGGGGACGGGGCGTGGAATGATTTTTCCCGTGATTTCCACCATTTTCGGGCGCGGACTGAGAACGCGCTAGGCTCCAGTAGCGCGTTCTTGAGGGTCGCGCCGCCCCGACGGGGCGCGTTCATCGAGGAAGATGAACAGTATGGCGGTTCCTGTCGCGCTACAGGGTTATGGCGCGTTCTGCATTGTCGCGCTATAGGATCATAGCGCGACCTGACCTGGTCGCGCTATAGACCTATAGCGCGTTCATTATTATCGCGCTATAGGATCCTAGAGCGTTCTGCTTGAAGGCACTATGGACGTATAGCTCGTTCTTGGAGGTGACCAGCCGGGCAGCCCGGGGCGGGCGGTCTGCGGCTGATCGTGCTCCCCTTGGGCCGTGTGTGTCCCGGACACCCCGTGGAGTTCCGTGACCGTGTCTTTGGGCGTCCGGAGGTCCGTTTACTTTGATTAGTGTCCCCGTGAGTTTAAGGGTCTGGGTGACATTCTAGCGTTCCGATTGTGTTGTGTTGGTCTCCGGTCGACCCGGTTGTGACCCAGTGGTCGATCTTTGGCCTCGTGAGTGTCCCGGACACCCTGTGGGTTTCGTTACCGTATTTTTGGGTGTCTGGAGGTACCGTGTTACCTCGATAAGCATGCCCATGGGCTTGGCGGGTCCGGGTGACCCCAGGTGTTCCGGGCTTCCGGGTTCTTGCTAGATCGAGTCACCGTGTATCGGTGTGAGTGCGGCGAGGTTTCCCCGCACGTCGTGGTTTCTCCGGGAGTTGGTTTTGAGTGGGCCATGTGTGTGGCCTTGGTCTGCGAGTCCAGTTGCCCAGCCTGGTGCTAGAGGGTTCTCGCTTTTCCCAGGGTTGAGAAATCGGTGTGGCAGCTTGCGGGCTGCCTTGGGAATCATGCTTCTGTGGTTTCCGCGTAGGCCGTGCCTATGGCCTGTGAACCGCGAGTCCATGTCTTAACTTGGGACTGGAGGTCTCCTGAGTTCCCAGGTGGGGGAATGGTCTCGGCGATTGCGATTCGCCTCGTGAGTCATCGCATTGTGGCTTTGGACCTAGGGATTAGGCCAGATTGACGGCTCAGTGCTGTCGTGTGCAACGGTCTTGACCCCGAGTCTTGTGACTCAAAGGCCGTTGGGTTTCGTAGGTCTAGTGGACCATCTATAGTCTGGTGACGTCGTGCCACCTGTTACTCCATGTTACTCGTAATGGGTGCGCGCGTGGTTTTCTGTGTCCACATTCTATGACACGTCCACTAGTCGTAGCTTTACCACGGCACGCGTGTGCTGGCTCGCCTGGGAGTGGCTGAGCGGCGTACCCGAGAGAGGCGGTGAGTAGGCTGGTTACCGCAGGGCCCCCGCGTACTTCCGAGTCCGGGTTTAGGGGAAAATACTAGCTAGAGGATAGGCCTAGGGCGTACGGTCTGAGTGTGCACACGAGGTTGGGGGCGTCGGACGGCGCCGGCAGGCGCGACCCCAACTAGTCCTTGTTCTGTGGTACTGGTTACTGAGTGTGTCTGAGTCTCACGCCTGGGGCGTCGTAGCTAGACACTTATGACGCGGTGTAATTAAGACGTCAGGGGACGCATCCGGTCGTTCTTCTAGTGGGTGGTGCTCCTGTCACGCGACGTGAGGTGTTGTGTACCGGGTTCTGTTTCCGTCCGCGAGACGGGACTTCGTGAGTAGTTTCGGGAGTGTTCCCGGAGTCGAGGTCTGGTGTTTCCGGTGAGCTTCACCGAGGGCCTTTCCCCAGACAGTGTTGTGTTCACGACGGTGAGGTCGTGACCGTGTTCCCTGACCGTGTGGTTTTGGCTTGGGCCCTTTTGGTGAGGGCAGGCCTCCGCTACGGAGGTATCGTGGCGTTTTCCTAGTAGTGTGGCTAGGGCGGCTCGTGTTTAGTGGTCCCCGATCGTGGAATCGGGTGGTCGGGTGTGTGGCTTGGTTGTCCCCCGACGGGAGACTAGGTCGTGTTTGCTGGTACAGTAGGAGTAGCTGTAGAGCCGAGATTTTACCGGCCACCGGTTTGCTATTCCTGCTGTTACTGTTGTAGCTTTCCTTCTACCGTTGTTTCTCAGTTGGGGTTCCGCGGGATCCCTACTGGGCCAGTGACAGGAGGCTCACCCCTGCGTTTCAGCGTGGTTCTTCTAGCCAGGGTTAGTCGCCAGTCTGCCAGAGCCGGGGGATGCCCCGTGTAGTTGTACTCCGGGGGATGTCCCGTGTAGTTGTACTTTTCTTTCCTGTTGACTGTACTTTCTTTTGGACATGTGACACTGTGGACCTTGTAGCAGATTATTTATTTATATCATTATGTGCATTTTATTCTAGATTATTATGCTATCTCTGTGGTCGTTGCAGCTTCTCTTGTACCCCCACACCACTCCTTTCTACCCTTCTGAGTCTTCGGACTCGTGGGTTGGCGGGCCGAGATTTGAGACGCGCCGGTTCCGCGGCGGTTCTGCCTCGAGGTTCGAGGGTGCTGTGCGGAGGTTCTTAGTTGCCAGCTTACCGGCTGAGTGTTCACTTGGCATGTGGTACGTTTTACTACTTTAGACTGTACTTTCTGTTGGACTGGACTCTGTCGTAGTTGTTTATTCATTTCTGTTAATTGTTGAATTGTCATGCCTTATTTCCTATTTCTTCGTACCTCCACACTCCTTTTTAGCCCTTCCGAGCCCTCCCGGCTCGTGGGCGGCGGTTCGAGTCTCGGGTCATCGGGCCTTCCCGGTAACCGGATTCTCGGGTCGTCACAGTTGGTATCAGAGCGCGCGGATCGTAGCGTTGGTTGCTGCGGGTGGATTTCTGAGGAAGTGTAGAGCAACGGAGGATTGGTTCATCGGTGTGTGTTGTCTCCGACGGCGTGAGAGGTGTTGTTGCCATTCCTTTGCTTGAGATATGGTGGTTTATGGCATTGGCAGATGTCCATTTGGATTGATCGAAGGATTTGATGAGACCAGATGGAAGAGCGACGCCTATGGGCGGAGGTCTTTTTCGTGAGATCGGCATCAGAGAGTGGTCTCTGATGAGACGTTGACGTGGGATATTGATCCTCCGTCTGCGACCAGCAAGGGAGGATTCCCCGTAAGTCTAAGTCGAGTGACGTGAAGACCGAGGAGAGATGGAGTCATTGGGTCCCGCGGTCCTCCCCTGAAGGGTAGAGTTGGCGCGGGAATCCATCTGGATATAGTGGTGGTCTGTGCGAGAGTCAACAGATGGCTTGCCGAGGTTTGGAATGTTCCCTTCGGATCTGGTGGAGGACCAGGAAAGAAGGAAGAACCTGAGCAAGCAGAGGTTTCCTGTTGACAAATGTCTGGTGACCAGCGGATGGTCTTTTCAGAGACAGAAGATGATGGTTATTGGGGCTCGAGCGTGGCGACAGCCGTGTGCTAACGAGACCTACGATGGCTGTTTCCGAGATGTGCCTTTCCGGACGGGATCTAGGTTGAGGTGACTCTCAGTGCTAAGGTGACCCTCGGTGCTGAGCTGTTGTTCTGGTTGTAGTCTGTTGAGATGGCTGCGTGAGCTGGTGGAGGCTCTGTTCTGGTTGTTCCCTTGAGAAGGGTGTGCGACCGGTCAGCTGGTTGTGAAATTGATGTGTGTTTTGTCTGCCGACCATTGGATGGATCGGTAGCTGTTTCTCGTGTCGAGGGTGTGTTTCCTCGATAGGCGAGATGGTGGCAGTAATGCCGTGAGTGGTTTCCGTTGTGTTCGAGGTGATACCAGACTTGTGCCCTTGTGTTATGCCTGCTCTGGTGGCCGGTGTGTGCGCGGTGTACGGAGCATGGCATTGTTCGTAATTATGGTCTGGCTGTATCCCTCATGATCGGTGCTTTTTCAAGAATTGAGGTTTTTCTATGTTGGGGCCCTGACAGCGTTGTCAGTTGGTGGAGGCGTTCTTCCCCTGTGGCTTGGTGCTAGTCCTGAATTTCGAGGACGAAATTTCTTTAAGGGGGGAGGGCTGTAATGCCCCAGATTTTTTCGGATCCTTGTTCGTGGGTCCCGGATCTGGTTTCTCGGAGTGTCCGACTACGTTGTGTCCGAAATTTCATTTCGGACATCTTTCGTGTTCGGATCTGCACGATCCGGAGTTGTTTCGGAGGCCCGGAAGCGTTCCGCGGCTTTTCCGCGTGTGTTTTCTGATTCCCGGCGTGTGTTTCGGTAATTCCTTCGGAACCTCGTTGCGGGTGAACCGGGCCGTTCACCAGGGCGCGAGTGGTACCGTTGCGATCGGTGCGTTCCGAAGATCGCGAAAACGTGATTTTCTATTTTTCGATATTTTTGAGAATTTCTGGATTTTCTTATATATATATAACCTTTTCTCTCTCTCCCCTCTCATTTCTCTCTTCTCTCCCTCTCTCTTCTCACGCTCTCTCCTCTCTCCCTCTCTCTCCGGTGGCCGACGGGGTGGAGTGTGGGCGAGGCGGGGACGGCGAGGGCGAGGCACGGGCGAGGATGGATGAGGATCGAGGCGGTGGAGGCGTGGTGAAGCTCGGCCGTGGGTTCGTGGAATGGCGAGGCTTCAACGGCATTTTCTTCGTGGACCGGCGTCCACGGCGCGTCGTTTCTTCGGTGGAGGTAGGGAGATGGACCCTCAACCCGTGTACTTCACTTCTCGCGAGTTTTGTAGGCCGTGGTGAGCCGAGCGGGCTAAACGGGGTGATTTGGGGAAAATTGCATGTTTTTGGGGTGTGAGCCGGATCTCTCGTTTTACGGTATTTTTGGTCGATCCAGGGGTTTAGATGCATGACTAGGGGCTTGGGGATGGTTTCCCCTTTTGTTTCCCCTTCACCTGGGGGTGGACGGGGCGTGGAATGGTTTTTCTCGCGATTTCCACCGTTTTCGGGCGCGGACTGAGAACGCGCTAGGCTCCAATAGCGCGTTCTTGAGGGTCGCGCCGCCCCGACGGGGGGCGTTCATCGGGGAAGATGAACAGTATGGCGGTTCCTGTCGCGCTACAGGGTTATGGCGCGTTCTGGATTGTCGCGCTATAGGATCATAGTGCGACCTGACCTGGTCGCGCTATGGACCTATAGCGCGTTCATTATTGTCGCGCTATAGGATCCTAGCGCGTTCTGCTTGAACGCGCTATGGACGTATAGCGCGTTCTTGGAGGTGACCAGCCGGGCTGCCCGGGGCGGGCGGTCTGTGGCTGATCGTGCTCCCCTTGGGCCGTGTGTGTCCCGGACACCCCGTGGAGTTCCGTGACCGTGTCTTTGGGCGTCCGGAGGTCCGTTTACTTTGATTAGTGTCCCCGTGAGTTTAAGGGTCTGGGTGACCTTCTAGCGTTCCGATTGTGTTGTGTTGGTCTCCGGTCGACCCGGTTGTGACCCAGTGGTCGATCTTTGGCCTCGTGAGTGTCCCGGACACCCCGTGGGTTTCGTTACCGTATTTTTGGGTGTCTGGAGGTACCGTGTTACCTCGATAAGCGTGCCCGTGGGCTTGGCGGGTCCGGGTGACCCCAGGTGTTCCGGGCTTCCGGGTTCTTGCTAGATCGAGTCACCGTGTATCGGTGTGAGTGCGGCGAGGTTTCCCCGCACGTCGTGGTTTCTCCGGGAGTTGGTTTTGAGTGGGCCATGTGTGTGGCCTTGGTCTGCGAGTCCAGTTGCCCCGCCTGGTGCTGGAGGGTTCTCGCTTTTCCCAGGGTTGGGAAATCGTTGTGGCAGCTTGCGGGCTGCCTTAGGAATCGTGCTTCTGTGGTTTCCGCGTAGGCCGTGCCTATGGCCTGTGAACCGCGAGTCCATGTCCTAACTTGGGACTGGAGGTCTCCTGAGTTCCCAGGTGGGGGAATGGTCTCGGCGATTGCGATTCGCCTCGTGAGTCATCGCATTGTGGTTTTGGACCTAGGGATTAGGCCAGATTGACGGCTCAGTGTTGTCGTGTGCAACGGTCTTGACCCCGAGTCTTGTGACTCAAAGGCCGTTGGGTTTCGTAGGTCTAGTGGACCATCTGTAGTCTGGTGACGTCGTGCCACCTGTTACTCCATGTTACTCGCAATGGGTGCGTGTGTGGTTTTCTGTGTCCACATTCTGTGACACGTCCACTAGTCCTAGCTTTCCCACGGCACGCGCGTGCTGGCTCGCCTGGGAGTGGCTGAGCGGCGTACCCGAGAGAGGCGGTGAGTAGGCTGGTTACCGCAGGGCCCCCCCGTACTTCCGAGTCCGGGTTTAGGGGGAAATACCAGCTAGAGGACAGGCCTAGGGGGTACAGTCTGAGTGTGCACACGAGGTTGGGGGCGTCGGACGGCGCCGGCAGGCGCGACCCCAACTAGTCCTTGTTCTGTGGTACTGGTTACTGAGTGTGTCTGAGTCTCACGCCTGGGGCGTCGTAGCTAGACACTTGTGACGCGGTGTAAGACGTCAGGGGACGCATCCGGTCGTTCTTCTAGTGGGTGGTGCTCCTGTCACGCGACGTGAGGTGTTGTGTACCGGGTTCTGTTTCTGTCCGTGAGACGGGACTTCGTGAGTGGTTTCGGGAGTGTTCCCAGAGTCGAGGTCTGGGGTTTCCGGTGAGCTTCACCGAGGGCCTTTCCCCAGACAGTGTTGTGTTCACGACGGTGAGGTCGTGACCGTGTTCCCTGACCGTGTGGTTTTGGCTTGGGCCCTTTTGGTGAGGGCAGGCCTCCGCTACGGAGGTATCGTGGCGTTTTCCTAGTAGCGTGGCTAGGGCGGCTCGTGTTTAGTGGTCCCCGATCGTGGAATCGGGTGGTCGGGTGTGTGGCTTGGTTGTCCCCCGACGGGAGACTAGGTCGTGTTTGCTGGTACAGTAGGAGTAGCTATAGAGCCGAGGTTTTACCGGCCACCGGTTTGCTGTTCCTGCTGTTACTGTTGTAGCTTTCCTTCTACCGTTGTTTCTCAGTTGGGGTTCCGCGGGATCCCTACTGGGCCAGTGACAGGAGGCTCACCCCTGCGTTTCAGGTGCGGCGGTTCTGCCTCGAGGTTCGAGGGTGCTGTGCGGAGGTTCTTAGTTGCCAGCTTACCGGCTGAGTGTTCACTTGGCATGTGGTACGTTTTACTGCTTTAGACTGTACTTTCTGTTGGACTGGACTCTGTCGTAGTTGTTTATTCATTTCTGTTAATTGTTGAATTGTCCTGCCTTATTTCCTATTTCTTCGTACCTTCACACTCCTTTTTAGCCCTTCCGTGCCCTCCCGGCTCGTGGGCGGCGGTTCGAGTCTCGGGTCATCGGGCCTTCCCGGTAACCGGATTCTCGGGTCGTCACAGAGATGGCTGCCGGGAGCGCCCCTGGCTGCCGGATGAAGGATGGTCACCGGGTCCCAGGGCCCTTGGCCCATTTGCGTTCTTTTTGGCCCATTCGAGCTTTACTTTGGCCCATTTGTGCACCTCCAGCCCCTTTATGCTTCTTTTCTTCTTTTTTATTCCTGAAAAGTGAGAAATAGTAGAAATAAAATATTTCTGCCAAAACAAAATGTTTTTACATTATTATTATCGTATTATCATTATTATTATTATCATATATATTATTATTATTATTGTTGTTGTTATATATATATATATATTGTGTGTCAACAAGGCGCTAATTTAGTAAGTCGCGTTAGCTCAAGCAGACGCTAATTCTTTTTTGTGTACATGGTGTAAGTCATCAGGCAGATACGTTTATAGGCACACATTACTGTTCATTTCTTTAAGAGTTGCATGAACAGTAGCACTTTGACGTTTTTGGGCAAATTTGAGGATCTGAGTACATGATAAGTAAGAGAAAAATATGGGGATCTTAAAATCATGCTCATAAAGAATTTCTACAATCGGGTTCCATACTTACTGAATTTTTAACATGTGTTAAGTTTTAAATATATTGAAAGAACGCGCGTCGGGGGTAGTGGTCGCTCGTTAATTGTTGTCTACCAGGCTGTCGCCAATTCAAGAAATAGCGCCCTTCTGGACAGGCGCTAATTAAATTGCATCCACTATCCTGGTCGCTATTTTCACATGAAACAAAAAGGTATGAATCTACGTAAAACGCATGCAAACAGGGATCTTGGGGATATTGTATGGAAGCTTAACATGAATTACATGCATACACACCTTTAGCTATCATCTATTGCTTAAATTATTGAGATAACCTACCTCGGTTTGGGTTGAACATAGGACGACAAAGGAAGCAGAGGAATATGGAAGCAGAGGAAGAAGAAGACACATGCTTCTTCCCATTCACAGTAACGGCAACCGCAGCAGCACAGTACAGTCGACGTAGGAAGAAGAGGAAGAAGATCAGGACGTGACTCCTTCACGAACGGCAGAGGAAGATGTCCACGCACGGAAGGAAAAGGAAGAAGACAGACGAACACGTCGACCTCACGAGCCCTTCATGAACTGCAGTAGCAACAGGATGCCTCTGCTTTGCAAGGGGGTGTATTTATAAGGTTTTGGGGTTCTACGAGTCCTAATATGTGCATGGAATCCTAGTTTGTATAAAACTTCCTAGGATAAACTCTATCCTTCCCTTCCAGCATCCGCTTACCCTGTTTGATCAGGGAAAACCCTAAAAGCAGCCATGCATCTTCGAACGTGATATCGAGTTATTTGTGTTTAATAGGCCCATTGTAATATATCTATCCATATATCATAAAAGCCTAGTATATCTACGGGGTGTCCTTCTCCTCAAAAGCCCATTATGTATGTTAAACGTAAAGCCTTTAAAGACTATCCTATGGAAGCCCATTAGCTATTGGGTTAAAAGGCATCTATTCTTATTTGGGTTGGGCCCTTTTCATTATTGGTTACGGGCCCCTTCTACCCCAATTGGTTTAGTTTTTTTGGACACAAGCCCATTAATTTGAGTTAAATATTTTCTATATTAAATTTGGGGTGCTACACCCTCCCCCACTTAAAAGAATTTGGTCCCAAAATTCAATTGCATAGATAGATAGGGGGTGCATATTACCTACTATTGGAATAGTTTCAGGAACCTCTAACGCATAGATTCTTCTGTTTCACATGTGGCTTCTTGCTCTAAGCTCTTGTCCCATTGAACTTTCTGCATGGGAATTGTCTTGCTCCGTGGCACACGTACCTCTTGATCAAGGATCCTTAAGGTCTTTTGCTCATATGTGAGATCCTTTTGTATCACTAGGTTGTCATGTTCTATCACCTGGAATGGATGATGAACATACTTCTTCAGCATGGAGATATGAAACACATTGTGGACTTCAGACAGTTGAGGTGGCAAGGCGATCCGATAGGCAACCTCACCAACCCTTTCCAACACTTCAAAGGGGCCGATATATCTTGGTGTAAGCTTACCCTTAACTCCAAATCTTCTAATTCCACGACCTAGGGAAACCTTAAGGAATACATGATCTCCAACTTGGAACTCCAGGTTTCTCCTTGTAGTGTCAGCATATGTCTTCTGCCTTGACTGAGCCGTCTGAAGTCTTTCTCTAATGATTTGTACCTTCTCAGTTGTGTCCCTTACTAGCTCCGGGCCTATAAGTTTCTTTTCGCCAACTTCATCCCAACATATAGGTGAGTGGCAACTCCTTCCGTATAATGTCTTGAATGGTGCCATTTGGATGCTAGCTTGATAACTATTATTGTAAGCAAATTCCACCAGAGGCAGGTGATCATGCCAACTCTCACCAAAATCTCTAACACAAGCCCTGAGCATGTCTTCTACTACTTGATTTATTCTCTTTGTCTGACTATCTGTTTAGGGATGAAATGCCGTGCCGAAGTTTAATCTTGACCCCAGGGAATGTTGTAGACCCCTCAATAGGTAAAGCTAACACCGGGGCTGTGGTCAAGTGGTCTTTCAGAGTTTGGAAACTCTCCTCACATTCTTCAGTCCAAACATACGGATTCTCCTTCCTGGTTAATCTTGTCAAAGGAACGACAATTTTGGAGAAGTTCTTGCTGAATCGTCGGTAGTAACCAGCTAGATCTAGAAACTACGGATCTCGGTAGCATTGACGGGTCTTTCCCAGTTCTTCACCGCTTCGACTTTAGATGGATCAACAAAAATTCCTTCCTTTGATATCACGTGCCCCAAGAATTATACTTCCTCGAGCCAGAATTCACATTTTAAAAATTTTGCATATAATTGATTGTCTCTCAATAATTGTAGTGCAATCCTCAAGTGCTCTTCATGGTCTTCCTCACACTTGGTGTATATCAAAATATCATCAATAAATATCATAATAAATTGATCAAGATGAGGCCTGAAAATGCTATTTATCAACTGCATAAAGGCTGCAGGGGTATTTGTTAGTCCAAAAGGCATAACAGTAAATTCATAATGTCCATACCTGCTCCTGAATGTCGTCTTAAAAATATCCTCTTCTTTAATCCTCAATTGGTGATATTCCGATCTGAGATCAATCTTTGAGAAATATTGTGCTCCAAATATCTGATCAAATAATTCATCGACCCTCGACAGCGGGTACTTTTTCTTGATAGTGAGTTGATTCAGCTGCAGATAATCTATGCACAACCTCATGGATCCACCATCTTTTTGACAAACAGGACGGGCGCACCCCACGGGGAAGTACTCGACCTAATAAATCCCTTCTTCAAGAGCTCTATCAATTATTCCTTTAGCTCCTTTAGTTCAACGGGGGACATTCTATAAAGTGCCTTTGAAACAGGGCCAGCACTAGGGACGAGGTCAATTGTAAAAGACACTCCCCTTTCCAGGGGTAGACTAGGAAAATCCTCTGAAAATACATCTGGAAAGTCTCTAACCACGCGGATATCTTCTAGCTTTGCTTTTTTAACCTCCGTTATAGTTACAAAGGCAAGGAAAGCCATACAACCTTTCCTTATTAGTTTACTAGCTCGAAGAGTCGAAATGAGGGGTGACTTGTTACAACTCCGGGGACTAGTGTAGACAAACTTCGGGTAATCACTAAATGTTACTCTACCCTTTCGGCAATCAATAATCGCCCTGTGAGTAGATAGCCAATCTGCACTTAGTATGACGTCATACCCATCCATATCTAGGCGTATTAGATCAGCATGTAGATTATGCCCTTCGATTAAAACTTAACTATCCAGGTAATGATGTGTAATCTCGGATTTGCTTCCAAGAGGAGTGGAGATAACTAGATCAGTTTCTAACCAGGCATGTTTCATAGACAATGAAGCAGCAAATCTTTGTGAAATAAATGAATGAGTGGCACCGGTATCAAACAAGACACGTGTAGTCTTGGAATAAATAGTCAGTGTACCTTCCACGGTCCCTCGTTCATTTGGTTCCACCTCTTGCATTGCTTGCAGATGGCCTTGCTTCTTTATCGGGCGTTTGTTGTTGCTAACTTGCTCATTTAGTAGGGGATAGTCGAGAATCCGGTAATCGCGGCTCCTGCAACAGAGACAAGCTCCTAACCTTCTCCAGTACTCCTCGACCTTGTGTCCGGCCTTATCACAATGTTTGAATATCTCCTTAGAGGGTGTGGTAGTAATAGAGAACGGTTTTTCATTATTATTGTACTTCTTCTCTTTAGAGTAATCCTCTCCACCAGTAGACCTCTTCTTTGTAGTCGAGGCCTTGAATGAGCAAGAACTAGTAACATTTTCCTTCTTATCTCTCCCATGGATCTGGTCAGATAGCTCCGTGGCGTCTTCCAAGAGTTGTGCTCGCCTTACCATCTCCGAATAGATTTGCACGTCCATCGACGCTAGTTGTGTAATGTATTGGGGTCAAAGCCCATTTAGGAACCTACGTGCCTTCACCTTTTTCGTATGCACTAGATGTGGTGCATAATGGGATAGCCTAGAGAATTAGGTCTCATACTCGACCACCGATAAGTTCCTTTGCTTCAACGTGGCAAATTCTGTGGCCTTCTTCTCTTGTATATGATCAGAAATGTACTTGCTATTAAAATGGTCGACGAACTAGCCCCATGTGATGTGTTCATGCGGCAAGGTCGCTTCCACGGACTCCCACCAGAATCGAGCATCCCACTCTAATTGGAATGTTTCTAGTAACACTTTCTGCTCATCTGTGCATTAGATGACACAGAATATGCGCTTAATCTCCTTCATCCAGTTCTCGACATCGTCGGGATCGGGCGATCCGGTAAACTTCGGTGGGTTCATATTTCTAAAGCTTATGTGGAGATCTCCTGCTCCACGATTCATACCACCCTGTGCTATTTGTTGAAGTGCCTGGGTGAGGCCTTGAACAGTCCATTGCATGTCATGCCACTGGGCTCTCTCGGCGGCCATTATCCTACAAGAATTTTAAATAATTAAATTAATATGGGATTAACTATAGGTTTTATCTTCCTATGTTGACTCAACCCATGGCTCTACCCATCTCACCGGGTGAAAGGTATAAACCTATCCTTGGACTTTGGAAACCTAGGAAATTTGAAAACCTGGGCTCTCATACCACAAAAATTGTCACGCCCCAAGCGCGGAAGGAGCCTAGAAATACGTGACGAGTTTATATCATTCATGTCAATCAGAGCACGAGGTAAACAGCACATAGACAGAGTGCACTAGTAATAAGAAATAACCAAGTCCAAATTATTAATAACTCCAAATTATTCCATTACATAATCCCAAAAAGGGTTAACTAGACTCAAATAGAGAGAAAATATAATAATTGACTCAAGAAATCAGAAATACACGACTCGAAGATAAAGCTTGACATCCGGGATGGCTCTACGCTCATCACTCTTGACCATCCCCATCCGATTGAGCCTCATCATCGGAATTACCTGAAAAATTAAGGGAAACACTAAGTAAGCGAACACTCAGTAGGGATTACATCTCAATATCAAACTTGCTTAAAGTAAATTACATGTTACATGAAAATGCAAGTATAGCTATGGATGGATGAACTTAGATAATATCAACAGTAGAATGACAAGAAATAATAATGATGAACTAGCAAGATTTCAAGACGAATCATGTAAAGTTAACAAGGATATTGAGCATGTAATATCAAGGCACGTCATGAGATTTGGCTATGTAATGTAGCAAGTAAATACCCATTCTGGGCCATGCAAGTCACGTCATATCATGTCAAGTACGAGATGTGGAATGCCATAGATTTAATCTAGAAAGTCATGCACTTCGGTGTAATGACACATCGTGGCCAATATAGCTCCCATGGGCACAAGTACTTTCGGGTGCTTCTCCTAGTACTAAACCGGACCCCATCATCGCCAGACATTGAGTCATGTAATTATCTAGACATCCACTATAGTTTATAGCCAAATAGAATTCTAAGGGAATAAGCCATTGTAGGAACATTAAGGTAGATTCACAAAATAGATAGTTCAAGGACATAACGTTGTGTAAAGATGACATGGCGATAAATCTCACATGAAAATAAGACAGTCAGGAATCTGGGACAATTGGTGTCCACTCAGGCCACAGCCAATTACAGATTATGTGTCCACTATGGTGGTTGCAAATTCTGTGAACAGTGCAGGCACAAAGGAAATCGCATCAACTGTGATGGACGCTAATTCCAGATAGTGACAGGACTCTCACAGAACGCCAAAATAATGCTCTATGATGGCTAGGGTGTCATATTTCTTCAGAGTGACATGACAAGACACAATTTTCAGGGTTTTTAGGGTACAACCTACTCGGCCGCTTTGAAGGATTCCAAGGCTAGTTGAGGCTTATGGAGGCCTTAGAGAGAGAATTTTCAATCCGACGGAAGGAATATCCGACGGAGGGTCATTCAATCTCAAAGAAATAGGGTGTCAACATGAAACCTCGTGAAACAGGGACTCCATCTCGATCATGCGATAGCAGTGCCAAAAGACCTATGGTATAGGTCAAAACACGATACAAACTATGAGGCAAGAAATCGCGTCAAAGCAGATAGGCGTTATTTTATAAATTCACGTCTCTTCAAAGAGGCGCCAATTCTAGAATTTATTGAAAATTGAATAAAATTTATAATAATTGGCGTCCGTGTACAGAGGCGCCATATCTTTAATTAGCGTCCACTATGATGGACATCAATTCATGATTTTTTAGGTTTTCATGCATATTTGATAGTTAGCAAGATTTGGCATCTCTATAGAGAGGCGCTAATTTAGTAAGTCGCATTTGCTCAAGCAGACGCTAATTCTTTTCTGTGCACATGGCGTAAGTCATTAGGCATATACGTTTTTAGGCACAAATTACTATTCGTTTCTTTAAGAGTTGCATGAACAGTAGCACTTTGACGTTTAAGGGGAAATTTGAGGATCAGAGCACATGATAATTAAGAGAAAAATATGGGGATCTTAAAACCATGCTCATATAGAAATTTTACAATATGGTTCCATAATAATTGAATTTTTAACATGTGTTAATTTTTAAATATACTGAAAGAAAGCGCGTCAGGGGCAGTGGTCGCTCATTAATTGGCATCTACCAGGTTGTCGTTAATTCAAGAAATAGCGCCCTTTGGGACAGGCGCCAATTAAATAGCTTCGACTGTTCTGGTCGCTATTTGCACATGAAACAAAAAGGTATGAATCTACGTAAAACGCATGTAAACTCAGATCTTGGGCATATAGTATGGAAGCTTAACAAGAATTACATGCATGCACACCTTTAACTATCATCTTATGCTTAAATTATTGAGATAACCTACCTCGGTTTGGGTTGAACAGAGGACGACAAAGGAAGCGGAGGAGTATGGAAGCCGAGGTGTTGAGTATCTCCAGGTGATTTTGATGATAACAAAATCCTGGACGTGTTTTCCATCTCACGTTGTGCATACTAGCTTAAGGGTGAACCCTAGAATGCAATTAAGGCTAAACTCCATCTTATCAAATGCTTCAAATGCTCAAGTCTTCAAAATGCATAAACAGAGTTCAAACGAACTTCACATAGATGAAACATACATTCAATCCAAAGGTTGATTATATAGATATACTTTCGTGGGCTAACAACTCAAATTTGCAGGAAGTCCAGAGTTCGGCCAACCAAAATGTCCAGCAGGTAGAACTCTGAGAAATTATAGAGTTCGGTTGACCGATGGGTCAAGTTCGATCGACCGAATTTCCCAGCATTGGATGTTTCATAAAGTTACAGAGTTCGGTCGACCAACCGAACAATTTCGGTCGACCGAACCCTTCGAGACTGCCTTTGTTGACTTTGTTTCATGAACATGTTCAAAGCCTCTTTCTTGGACTTTTTGGTCTAAAAGCTTCCCAACTTGCTTAAAATCATGGATCTGGTTCCTAGCTTGTCCCTTGACCATCCTGGGTCTTATAAAAATAACTCTTGGGCCAAGAAACCCAAATGACACAAGGGGATCGAAGGAAGGCTATCAAAAGAGAAAGAGGGCTGCAGGAAGAACTCCGTGAACAGTGTTTCGTCCAAGCATTCTTCATCAAATCTCAAGCATTTGAAGATCATCTTGAAGCCATTGAAGTGGAAATCAAGCTGAGAAGCAAGCTTCATCAAATATCTTCTTCATCCACTAAGGGGGTGCTTTAATCTGAAGTTTTCATTTGTGTTTCTACTTCTATTTTCCATTGAGCTTCAAGTGTGTGTCCTTGTAATCTTTAAACATTCGTGTGTATGTGGATCTACCAAGATCTGTGGTTGTGTGTGGTGTTTCGTTCAAATCCGTGTGTATGCATGGATCCCTTCAGATCTGCACGTGTGTGTGGATCTATCCAGATCTAGGTGTTTATGTGTATAGAGTGTTGCGTCTATTACAGCGTGTGTGTGTGGTGTCGATCCGATTGTCAGATCATGTTAGAGACTCCATCTCCGTGTGCGTGCTGGGGCGTGTCCCCGTGTGTGTGCAGGCGTCGTCCTGCGTGTGTACTGGAGCTTGGCTCCGTGTTGGGGATTCATCACCGTGCTGATTTCCAGCAGTGAAGCCTCACCGGGTTTTGGTGAGGGGTGGATGTAGGTTGTCGTCGTTGCTTCTGAACCACCTTAAAATCCCTGTCTATTGTGTGGTTTGGTTCTTTTCTTCTACCCCCATTCCGTGTGTTTGTTCGTGCATATTGTTCTTCCGCGTTTGATCCTTCAGATCTAGCATAATCGATCTTTTCTATAATTAGATCTTTGGTATATCAAAAAGTGTTTTTGAATTGACAAGATGAGTCTTGTTAGGACGATAGTACCTTGCGTGAGTAGAATCCTTGGATTCACACCTCCCCCTAATATCGAAGAACTATCGTGGCAATAGATTTTGATAAATCAAACTTGTAGTTAAACAGATCTGAATTTCTTAGTTGATATTTTATCATATCCCTTTAAATCAGGTAAAAGTTTACAAAAATTTGTAATCACCCAATTTACCCCCCTCTTGGGTGTCATTGATCGCGGGACTTCACGAGAAAGAAGAAGACACAGGCTTCTTCCCGTTCACAACAACGGCAATCGCAGCAGCATGGTACAGTCGACGTAGGAAGAAGATGAAGAAGATCAGGACGTCGCTCATTCACGAATGGCAGAGGAGGACGTCCACGCACGAAAGGAAAAGGAAGAAGATAGACGAACGGGTCAACCTCACGAGCCCTTCACGAACTGCAGCAGGAACAGGATGCCTCTGCTTCACAAGTGTTGGGTCCCGCGAGGTGTAAATGGATCTAGAAGGGGGGTTGAATAGATCCTTTCACAAGCTTTGGCCTATTTAAAAACTATTAGCTAGCGGAAGCTTAAACCACTCTTATTAAGTGAATGAATCACTTAGGCACAATGCACAGCGAAATTAAGTAGAGTGGCTCAAATGAAAAGACTTGAATTACAAGCTATGAAACGTCCACACTTCTTTAAGCACATTTGTGATCTTGAAAGAAATAAGCCTTGTAGTGCAGGGATCATAAAGCATAACACTAAAATATGTAATAGCTTGCAACAACCGTGCTTGTGTGTGTGTGTGCTATGATGATCACTCAAAGTGCATATGTGTGTGAACAATCTAACGAAGTATGGAAACACAGGAACCTGTGAATGGGGTTAGAAGATATAGAGCAATCACACACAATAAAAAACCCACAACACAGGGATTTTTAAGGTGGTTCGGTTGCAACCGCGCAACCTACGTCCACCCCTCACCAAAACCCGGTGAGGCTTCCTTGCTGACACACAGCTTGACCCGGGGACACGCCCCAAACCACAGAACAGAGAAACCCCTCTTTCTGTCTTCCTACACACAAAGCCGGCAGGGACGGCTACACCGCAAATCGGAGAACTCCCGATTGCCTTCCTACTAACCACCGGTAGGGACGATTCTTAATTCCAAATGTTTGAATGAAATGGAAAATGAACAAATATGAAATCACTCAAACAAGATATAGAATATGCTTAAGAGAAAAGATCTTGTCTGAGGTTTGTTGGAGCTTGAATCTCTTGAGGATTTGATGAAGAATTTCTTCCCGGAGTACTGTTCACAGCTACAGTAACTCGAACTCCTCTTCCTTGAACACACCCTTGCAGCCTCCTTTGATTTCCCTTGTTAGCCTTGCTTTCTTCTACTCTTCCTTGGAGGTTGCTGGATTGAGATATGAGCTTGAATCACCTTGAGTTGATGGAGAGATTGTCGGATGTAGCTTTGATCTTCTTTGAATCTCCTTTAGTTGATGAAGAGGTGTATGGATGTAGCTTTGATCACCTTTGCAAGCCTTGAATGCTTCTTGCTTGATTGGAGGTTGCTTGGCTTCAGATCTCACCTTGAATCACCTTGGAAGGATGAAGAACTCCTTCCCGAAACACTATTTACGGAGGTGCTACAGTGCCCTCGAAATGGCCTCTTTTGATTCACTTCATCAACTCCATCATCTAGGGTTTCTAACCCTCTCATGTTGGTTTTATAACCCTTGGAATGGTCCTTGGACACCCTCCAGACCAGATCCACAAATCATGGGAAGTTAGGTAAGGTTTGATTAAACAAATCCATGGAAAGGGGTTGGCCACGAGGTGGATTTCGAAGTCAAACATGGCTGTATCGGGGCTGGCGGTCGGCCAGAATTCATGGGACGGTCGACCGGAACCTGCTGCAGCCAGAACTTTTCGGCTCTGGCAAAACCGGTCGACCAGAATTCATGGGGCGGTCGACCGGAATGTCACAGACCCCGAACCTTTTGGTTCTGGGAAATTCGGTCGACCTAGCTACAGTGCCTCCGGTCGACCTAAAGCTACAATAAATTCCAGATTAACACAATTCAGCCCCAAATGTCATTGTAACCCTTCCGAACTCTATGGCATCAAACTCCTTTGATCTTGGGGAATATATATTGAGTGTTTTGGCCTGCAAAATCATATACAAAGGATTAGAACTTTAGCTCAATGATCCATATAATAAATGTATAAAATACACATATGAAATCTCATGAATTAGTTATATGTGAACACTTTGAATCACAAGTGTTCTGAGCTAAAGATCAAGAAATAAGAGCTCAACCACCCCAAGTAAAATATCCATGAAACACACTCATGGAATTTCAATAACAAGAAGGATAGAAAAGCTCATTCCCAAATTAACCATCCATATCAAAAGATCAAGTTCATATGACAATGAATTTAAACGAATGGATGATCATCATGTAACCCAAAGTTTCAAGATTGATATGAGCATTCAAGAACCACATGTTCCTTGGTATTAATGCAATGTGAGAACATATAAGGCAAGTTGTGAATGGGCATCATGAAACCAAATACATGGAGAGTGATAAACAACAATGACTCATAGTGTTAAGCCATTATCAAAACCAAGAATACCACAGAAATCATATGACTATAGCATGATGTCGAATGACCCAAGAGACCACAGAATGACTCAAATGATGTCAGGGACACAAAATTCTCCCCCTTTTTGATGATGGCAACTATGAGACATTCTGAACTATGAGTCATTATAAATTCATATGGCAACTATGAGTCACTCACATGGTTCTCACCCCCTTTGACACACAGATGGCATTCTAATTAATGACTCATACAATCTTACCACATACTTTGATTAATGACTCACATGAATACTTCTCCCCCTTTGACAACATCAAAAAGAGCTAGGAAAGAGAAAGAGATACTCACATTAATGACGCACACAAAATGACTTACATAATGCTCGGGATCTCCTGTGACATCATTACAAGAAACCATAATGTGGAGAAACATGTCATTGCAGGCAACATTCCAGACGATGATGTGGAAATACATGCCAATGGTTGTACACTTATTAAGATTGACAAAATAACTAGAGAGAACAACCAATTATGGAAAGCCAGTTATAGGACTGATACCAATGAATGATATGGATGTACCGAACATGGTGGTGTCCCGTGGCTTGGCAAAGACAATGTAAGTGGGAGAGGTAGAGCCACAGCAGCATGATTCAATTTCTCAAATAGGAGATGGATAGAGCAGCCAATAAGCAAATTTTGATTTCAAATTTTGCAGATTTTTAGTGGTTTTCTAGTTTTCAGATTTTTTGGATTTGCTAAGCAATGCATGGAAATGATAGATGCAAGCTACAAATGTATGAAGTGAATACATGCATGCCACCCTATTGCATGGAAACATGATGCCAATGATGCTAGGACTCATGCCATATGCCAATGAATGAGAAAGCAATGTGATATCATTTGACAGAGGACACCAATGATTTTGGAGACGACTTGAAAGGTGCATCAAGATGATACCACTTGTTGGAATATACCACTTGTGTAGTATGGTGATGTAATCATGGCAGCCTGAATGATTTATATAGATATGGCAGATGAAGGCAAAATATGTATGCATGGAGAAGTAAAGTGTATGAATGCTATGCATAAACCCTCATCATAAATGAAGGTTCTCTCCCCCTTGGATTCTCCCATATCCACAATGCACTCTCCCCCTTTGACAACGCACAAAGGCAACAAAAGGCAACATCTCCCCCTTTCTCCCAAGTCCATAGCAAGGACTCACAACAAGACATTCTCCCCCTTTGCCAATAGCAAAAAGGAGGGATACGGCACAGTGGTTGACAAAGGTCCTAGAGATTAGAGTGGAATGGTAGTGGAAGAGCAAGCCATTATATGAAAATTAGAAACATGCCGGGAGCAATATATATGGTTCAAAGCTAATAAAAACCAAGATCATCAATAGAGTTTAAAAAGCATCGACATACATGGTTTAATAGAAATGAACCAGAAGCACATATCTTGACAGTGTTTAACCTTCCCTTGTCTTATACATCCATATTCAATAACCACAAAGGGAATAACACAAAAACTAGTATTGAGGCTAAACAAGCATGACTAAAACATGGAATTTTATGAGTTTAACAAATTTGATTTTTAATATCGTTTGAATTTGAAGGCACATGACTCATATGTTACGAGCAATCAAGTCTAGTACATGCCTCCTAGCCGTAAGAATACACGTTGTTTAGACGCTAGTATCCCTAGGTATTTGGCAAGACTGACTGTTATGCTTCAGAATGAACAGAGATAGCAACATCACGTCATGACATATCCAAACTCATTTCTTTGATGAGAAGATATATTTCTCAGCAATTATGCCATTGCTCTACCTAGAGTCCAAATGAATTAAGACAGAGATAACAGAGGCACATCATGACATATCATTCGTCACTTGATTTGATGACGGGACATATTTCTCCGCGCAACACTACCATTGCTCTGCAAATTGATTTTCAAGAATTCCAGCTCATCAAGATGTTTAGAAATAATACTGATGAGGGCATCCCTTGTCCCTCCACATTTTCTCCGGACTCGGATTGTTCGTCGGCAAGCGCCATTATGTTAGTCATGTATTTTTGAGTCTAGTCATGTAATCTTCACATTTTCTTTGAGTCAATATCATGTAATTTTCCCTTTATTTGAGTCATGTACCTAGGTTGTTGAGTCATTTTTCTAAGTATTGAGTCATTATGTTGGTTTGATAGGTTATTGGGCCCATCTCATTGGGCTAGGCCCATGGATGTCCCCCCTTCCCTTCGGTTATTAGTCATTGTGTCTTTTGTAAGGGTTCTTTGTAAAAAAGTCATGTGCCTATAAATAGGCCACCCCACTCCTCATATGTAACAACTTATGCATGAATATTGAATTCCAGATATACTCCAAATCCCTCTAACCTTCTCTCTCAATATCTCTCTCTCTCATTATCTCTCTCTCTCTCTCTCTCTCTCTCCCTTCACCCCAATTTTCGGAATTTTCTCTCTCCTACCCATTTACCTCTCATTAACTCCCCTCCCCTCATTCAATCACCTTCCCAACCACCCCATCTCCCACCTACCGCATTTAAACCTCTCCCCTTCCCCATAACCCTCTTTATTCCACCCCCTAGTCCCAAGAGAGCTCCACCCAATCCCCACTCCACCTTCCAACCCCCAACTACCCATTTCCCTTCCCCAAACCTCACTCCACCTTCCCAAGACACCTCTTCCCATCCCCAAGACCACCATTGATCACTCCCCATCAAAGAAAATTCAAACTCACATTCCCTCCACCCACTTGTGCCTCCCTCACAGCCCAAATTCGTAGCTCCTCTCTCACCCTCTGAAAACACCCCATTCCAGACCCCATTCTCCCTCTCCCACACCTTAGAACCCCCCCTCCTTGGCCCCCTCACAACTAGGGGTCACTCCCACACCAATTCACCCCCATTTCCACTTCCATTTACCCCATTTCTCCCACCACCTTCCACCTACAGTTCGCAGGTTGCAGGTGGCAGAAGTCCAGTGACTTGCAGAAGGTGTCACATCGTCATCCTGAGGCATCTAAGGGCGCTTCATACATCGTTGGAATCGTCTTTGAGTCCTCTTTCCAACAGAGGTGGTCCCGCATCCATCCGAGCTCGGAGCTGTGCGGTGGAGCAGATCTTGTGCGACTGTACAATCTGCCCCAGGCTGAAGACCAGAGAGCATTTGGAAGTTTCACCACGACCAACCTAGCAAGAATCAGAGCTCGGTTTCTTCATCAAAATTCTTCTTCTCTGAATCCTCTTTCATCCCCAGAAAGCGGAGCTCCATTTGGCATTCGAATCTGGGAGATATCATTTTTCTCCCCCGAAGTATACGTTCTGTCCTCCCACAGTCTGCAGCGACCCTTCACCGGTGATCTGAGGCTACCGGCCAACCTTGGCATCGGTTGGCTTCCCCGTTAATTGTTTTGCGTAGAAGACTCGACAGCCGAACCAACGGCTTTGACGGCGCTCGATTTGGAGTTCGGGAGCGGTCGTGGCATTGCTGTCAATCTTCTGCTGGGAAACTGTTCCTGTCCGAACCAGAGACAGAGCTCCTGTTCAACTGTTGACCTCGGCCAGCTCGTCAGGGATCTGAGCGCCAATTTTGGAGGGCTGAAACTATTACCAGTTATCTGTCATCTCCAAGAAGAAGGACCTCATTCGGCCTCCGAAGCTTTCAGTTACTATTTTCTTCGTTGGGGTGTGTCATCTGCCCCCTGTGGGTCCAGGTTTGACCTGCCCCTACTCATCCGGCTACCTTGTTCTTCTCCGACCTCCGATTGGGGCCCCGTCAATTCCTACTCGAAGCTACTCTGACGACGATCACGTCACCGCCAGGCTCGTCTCATTTGGAGTTCAGGAGCGTCCGTGGTGCCTTCTGCAACCTATTGTACCAGTTCTGCACCAGCCAGAGGAAGAAGCTGCTGACCTGTTCCAGTCACTGGCCCGACCAGCCCTGAGTTCCAGAGCTCCTACCAAAATTCAGACATCATCCTCAACCTGTTATCAAGCTTTTGGCGCAAGTCTCATCAGATTCTGAGCTTGGTGGAATTATTGGCAGCATCGACATCGACCCTCTATCCAGAAATACAGAAGCTAGGCAGAATCGGCGAGGCTCGGGAAGTCGGTTATCTTTGCATATCTCCCCACCCCGCTTGGCCGGCTGAAGGCCCCTCCCTCGTGGAGGTAGTTTTGGATGTATTAAGCATAATCCCCACCCCAATATCCCCCCCCCCTTGTATGGGGTGTAGTTCATGTAATTATTAAGTCGCAGGTTTGAAGCTTCAATCGACGCGGCGTGCGGGTACATACCCTCGCCTCCCCGCTCGCCCCCGTCTCCGGCCGGAGTCGGCGTTTTCACGCCGGCTAGGTGAGCCTCGGTCCCTCTCTTACTGGTCTAATCACTTGCTTAGCTTAGTATTGCTATAGTTACTCCGTCGGCGGTAAGAGAGTGTCCGATTTTACATTGCCACCAAATTGAGTGACCACCGCGGGCGAGTTGAGAGTGAATCCACTTAACCCACACCCTTGGTGTGTTAGCCGCCCATGATTTGGGCATCCTAGGCCCATATTGGGTTCTCCCCAAGCTTGCCAACCCTTGGAGCCTCATGCTCTCCAACATCGTCTAGTTGCCTTCGGGCCCTAGTGTGTGCCATACGGGTGAGCTCGCTAGTGTGAGTCCACTGCTCAAACTTGAATGCTTGCAATATAGGTCATAGGTCAGTGTCACATCAAATACTAAGCTTTAGAGTATCACCAAAGTTGTCAAGACATTTGAATTTTCAGATTTCAGAATAGTTATTCAAGGCACAACATGCAATCTCTAGTTAAGGTCTATTAAAACTGCAGAACATAGATGATTTCAAAAGAAATATCAGAACTTCAAGAAAATCATTAAATCTGAACCATTTTCATTGAATGGGCAATCATCAGTTCATATAATAGAAAGCTCTTACACTGTAGTGATGTCTGTCTCTTGAACTTATTATCACACTGGAGGCCATTGAGGTTCAGATGCAAAAAGGACGAATGAACCAAGAAGAACAATATGACTCCCCCTAAGAATATGCAATGCAAGTACGCAAGGAGTGATGTTTGCAGTCAAATAGAATGACGAATGTCAATGAGAAGTTTATTTGAATCATGCAGGGGTTGACCTAATCAAACATGAAATGCATGAACCAACATAATGCATGATTTTACACTTATGAAATGCAACATAATGAATATGAAACATATGCATGAATGCCTCATGAAGACAAATCCCCCTAGCTATATGGCCTATATGGGACAGTGACACATGGTACTTGGCGGAGGTGAAACCTCACGCATATTGAGTGCTTCTAGATAAGTATTGCCTGCCTTTCCATACATCAATATTTGATATACCATGGCCATACAAGAATGATATGATGTACAATGATTCAAGCTAGATTGATGTTGACTCCCCCTGAATACATGCATGGGTTGGCAATGAATTATGCAGCCCAAGACTTATGTGAATACACAATGCAATGAAGATGTTGCAAAATGATTGTGCATTGTTGTGTCTTCTAAACATGATGTGCATTAAGGTATGTGTGATCACAAGATGATGCAAACACACATGAATGCAACTTGATGATGATGCCAATAGATACCCCTTTTGAACAATGCTAACATGAATAACGAGTTGAAAATGCAGCCATGGTATGCATCATCAAAACCAAAATCCAAGAATTTCATGTAGCTGAAACAAGGCTTAAGCAACTCATCATCACATCAACTTCATCAGCACAACAAGTTTTTCATGAATTAAACAGCTTAAATCAAGCATGGTGTGAGCAAGTTATCTAGCTCAAAAGTTCATCTCACACCAGGGGGGTTTTGCATTTCAAAGAGCAATTCAGTTTGCAGAATCTAATGACATTGGGCAGACGTATGATGCACTATCTACATGTCAAGACTAAACATGCAAGATGACTGAACTTAAAAGGTTTATGTACATACCTGTGCCTTGAGCTTTTATTTACCTGACCATTCATTTCTTAGCTCCAAGGCATCCTGCACCCAAAATTCTTATTTGAAATTTTTAGGTACCCAAGCTTGCTTGGGTCCTTGTGGTTTAGCAACATGTTTGGCATCTTGGTTCATCTTTTTCAGGGCAATCACATCATCCTCCCACATTGTAGGGCAATCATATATCTCATGTCCATTTTCCCCATAATAGAAACAATGCACACAAGATTGATTATTCTTTTTATGTTCATGTGCGTGTGGATGTGGACTATGCTTTTGTGGGCGAGCATGATTCTTACCTTTTGTGGTATGAGGGTGGTGTCTTTCTTTCAGATGCCAGCATTCCTTATCAGTGTGACCGGTCTTACCGCAATGAAAGCAGCAAAGAGAAAGATTTTTTTTTAAAGCCATGGAGAGTGTCGACGTACTTGTATGGGAGTGTCGACTCTTCTGACTCCCCATGCAGTTCTGCTGAGTAGGTCCTCTGCTAGTATTGACCTGTTTCTTTTCTTGCTCTTTCACTTGATCTCCTACTCTAAGCTCATCATTTCTCAAGATAAAGCAATCATGCATAGTGTGTCCATGTTTACCATAATAATAACAATTGACATTCATTTTGTGGAAGGCATGGTATTTAACATTGAACGTGTTATGGTGCATGTTTGGATGAGCATGCTGAATTTTACTTTTCTTTCGAGCAGTGTGCCTTTTTTGGTGACCACAGGAAGTGGTGGCTTCCGGTGAGCCAAAATCTTGGATTTGGGCAAACATTGACAGGAAATCATTCAAATCTTGAATTTCATTTTCAAGTGAGAAAATGTGTTGTTTAGATTCAACAAGGCCCTCTTTGCATGCTGCCAATTGCTCATTGAGCATGGCATTTACTGCTTTAAGATTTTGATTTTGTTGTTCTAAAGCATGCAAAGTTTCAGAGTGATCTTCAATGACAGATTTGCCTTTTTCATGTGCAGCCAATTTTTCATGCAATTCTTCTTCAGCTTGTTCAAGTTCAATTTTCTTTTCCAACAACTCTCTATTCTCTTCTTTCAGAGAATCAATCAGTTTTTGTTGCCATTCAAGATCATCATGGAGACCAACATTTATGTTTCTCGAGAATGAACATTTTTCACATACAAAATTAGCAGAGCATGAAATAGAATTTTTGTTTCCTTCAATCAACTTCTCATGATAGATTAGCCCATCGGCCATAGTTTGATCATTAGAGATTGACTTAGGTTGGTTTTGAAGTTTTATTACAATTTCTTCTAACCTAGTGATTTCATCATGAAGATTTTCATTTTCTTCCCTTAGACATGCAATGCTTTGTTTATGCGTATCTAGATCAACTGAGAGAGTGTTGTTGAGCTCTTTAAAAACAGAACACTTTTTACAAATCGAGCTTACATTTTGGTTAATTTTCTTGAGATCATTTTTCAAATTTTTGTTTTCTGTTTTTACCTTTTTGTATTGTGTGATCAATTCATCATAGGCTTCCATAAGCTCTTCAAAAGTGAATTCCTCTGAGTCAGAGTTTACTTGTGATGAGGATGTATTGTTGGACTGTTCTGCACGGTCGGCCATGAAGCATTCTTGTTCTTGTTCCTTCCCTTCATGGATTTTCACCAACTTGTCCAATACTTGTTTGGCTCTGCTGCAAGAAGACACAAGATGAGTTAGTCTTAGATCAACTGCAGCTGTAATTAAGTTATATGCAAGACGATTATCATTGTGTTCGGTCTCATGTTCGGCTAACCAATCAATTGAATTTGATGGAAGCTCATGAGGACCATTGTATATAAGAGTCCACAATTGTGGATCTATGGAGCTAATATAAATGAACATTCTTCCAACCCATGTTGAAAAATCTGAACCATCATAAATGGGTGGAGAAGCCATCGAAGCAAGTGTAGCATGTGAATCCATCTAAATAAAAAAACACTGAGATCTTTCCCTGCAGATCGTTGGATCTGGGAATGACAGAGCCTCGCTCTGATACCACTTGTTGGGTCCCGCGAGGTGTAAATGGATCTAGAAGGGGGGGGGTTGAATAGATCCTTTCACAAGCTTTGGCCTATTAAAAAACTATTAGCTAGCGGAAGCTTAAACCACTCTTATTAAGCGAATGAATCACTTAGGCACAATGCACAGCGGAATTAAGTAGAGTGGCTCAAATGAAAAGACTTGAATTACAAGCTATGAAACGTCCACACTTCTTTAAGCACATTTGTGATCTTGAAAGAAATAAGCCTTGTAGTGCAGGGATCATAAAGCATAACACTAAAACATGCAATAGCTTGCAACAACCGTGCTTGTGTGTGTGTGTGCTATGATGATCACTCAAAGTGCATATGTGTGTGAACAATCTAACGAAGTATGGAAACACAGGAACCTGTGAATGGGGTTAGAAGATATAGAGCAATCACACACAATAAAAAACCCACAACACAGGGATTTTTAAGGTGGTTCGGTTGCAACCCCGCAACCTACGTCCACCCCTCACCAAAACCCGGTGAGGCTTCCTTGCTGACACACAACTTGACCCGGGGACACGCCCCAAATCACAGAACAGAGAAACCCCTCTTTCTGTCTTCCTACACACAAAGCCGGCAGGGACAGCTACACCGCAAATCGGAGAACTCCCGATTGCCTTCCTACTAACCACCGGTAGGGATGATTCTTAATTCCAAATGTTTGAATGAAATGGAAAACGAACAAATATGAAATCACTCAAATAAGATATAGAATATGCTTAAGAGAAAAGATCTTGTCTGAGGTTTGTTGGAGCTTGAATCTCTTGAGGATTTGATGAAGAACTTCTTCCCGGAGTACTATTCATAGCTACAGTAACTCGAACTCCTCTTCCTTGAACACACCCTTGCAGCCTCCTTTGATTTCCCTTGTTAGCCTTGCTTTCTTCTACTCTTCCTTGGAGGTTGCTGGATTGAGATATGAGCTTGAATCACCTTGAGTTGATGGAGAGATTGTTGGATGTAGCTTTGATCTTCTTTGAATCTCCTTGAGTTGATGAAGAGGTGTATGGATGTAGCTTTGATCACCTTTGCAAGCCTTGAATGCTTCTTGCTTGATTGGAGGTTGCTTGGCTTCAGATCTCACCTTGAATCACCTTGGAAGGATGAAGAACTCCTTCCCGAAACACTGTTCACGGAGGTGCTACAGTGCCCTCGAAATGGCCTCTCTTGATTCACTTCATCAACTCCATCATCTAGGGTTTCTAACCCTCTCATGTTGGTTTTATAACCCTTGGAATAGTCCTTGGACACCCTCCAGACCAGATCCACAAATCATGGGAAGTTAGGTAAGGTTTGATTAAACAAATCCATGGAAAGGGGCTGGCCATGAGGTAGATTTCGAAGTCAAACATGGCTGCATCGGGGCTGGCGGTCGACCAGAATTCATGGGCTGGTCGACCGGAACCTGCTGCAGCCAGAACTTTTCGGCTCTGGCAAAATCGGTCGACCAGAATTCATGGGGCGGTCGACCGGAATGTCACAGACCCCGAACCTTTTGGTTCTGGGAAATTCGGTCGACCTAGCTACAGCGCCGCCGGTCAACCTAAAGCTACAGTAAATTCCAGATTAACACAATTCAGCCCCAAATGTCATTGTAACCCTTCCGAACTCTGTGGCATCAAACTCCTTTGATCTTGGGGAATATATATTGAGTGTTTTGGCCTGCAAAATCATATAAAAAGGATTAGAACTTTAGCTCAATGATCCATATAATAAATGTATGAAATACACATATGAAATCTCATGAATTAGTTATATGTGAACACTTTGAATCACAAGTGTTCTGAGCTAAAGATCAAGAAATAAGAGCTCAACCACCCCAAGTAAAATATCCATGAAACACACTCATGGAATTTTAATAACAAGAAGGATAGAAAAGCTCATTCCCAAATTAACCATCCATATCAAAAGATCAAGTTCATATGACAATGAATTTAAACGAATGGATGATCATCATGTAACCCAAAGTTTCAAGATTGATGTGAGCATTCAAGAACCACATGTTCCTTGGTATTAATGCAATGTGAGAACATATAAGGTAAGTTGTGAATGGGCATCATGAAACCAAATACATGGAGAGTGATAAACAACAATGACTCATAGTGTTAAGCCATTATCAAAACCAAGAATACCACAGAAATCATATGACTATAGCATGATGTCGAATGACCCAAGAGACCACAGAATGACTCAAATGACCTCAGGGACACAACATTCTCCCCCTTTTTGATGATGGCAACTATGAGGCATTCTGAACTATGAGTCATTATAAATTCATATGGCAACTATGAGTCACTCACATGGTTCTCACCCCCTTTGACACACAGATGGCATTCTAATTAATGACTCACACAATCTTACCACATACTTTGATTAATGACTCACATGAATACTTCTCCCCCTTTGACAACATCAAAAAGAGCTAGGAAAGAGAGAGATACTCACATTAATGACGCACACAAAATGACTTACATAATGCTCGGGATCTCCTGTGACATCATTACAAGAAACCATAATGTGGAGAAACATGTCATTGCAGGCAACATTCCAGAAGATGATGTGAAAATACATGCCAATGGTTGTACACTTATTAAGATTGATAAAATAACTAGAGAGAACAACCAATTATGGAAAGCCAGTTATAGGACTGATACCAATGAATGATATGGATGTACCGAACATGGTGGTGTCCCGTGGCTTGGCAAAGACAATGTAAGTGGGAGAGGTAGAGCCACAACAGCATGATTCAATTTCTCAAATAGGAGATGGATAGAGCAGCCAATAAGCAAATTTTGATTTCAAATTTTGCAGATTTTTAGTGGTTTTCTAGTTTTCAGATTTTTTGGATTTGCTAAGCAATGCATGGAAATGATAGATGCAAGCTACAAATGTATGAAGTCAATACATGCATGCCACCCTATTGCATGAAAACATGATGCCAATGATGCTAGGACTCATGCCATATGCCAATGAATGAGAAAGCAATGTGATATCATTTGACAGAGGACACCAATGATTTTGGAGACGACTTGAAAGGTGCATCAAGATGATACCACTTGTTGGAATATACCACTTGTGTAGTATGGTGATGTAATCATGGCAGCCTGAATGATTTATATAGATATGGCAGATGAAGGCAAAATATGTATGCATGGAGAAGTAAAGTGTATGAATGCTATGCATAAACCCTCATCATAAATGAAGGTTCTCTCCCCCTTGGATTCTCCCATATCCACAATGCACTCTCCCCCTTTGACAACACACAAAGGCAACAAAAGGCAACATCTCCCCCTTTCTCCCAAGTCCATAGCAAGGACTCACAACAAGACATTCTCCCCCTTTGTCAATAGCAAAAAGGAGGGATACGGCACAGTGGTTGACAAAGGTCCTAGATATCAGAGTGGAATGGTAGTGGAAGAGCAAGCCATTATATGAAAATTAGAAACATGTCGGGAGCAATATATATGGTTCAAAGCTAATGAAAACCAAGATCATCAATAGAGTTTAAAAAGTATCGACATCTATGGTTTAATAGAAATGAACCAGAAGCACATATCTTGACAGTGTTTAACCTTCCCTTGTCTTATACATCCATATTCAATAACCACAAAGGGAATAACACAAAAACTAGTATTGAGACTAAACAAGCATGACTAAAGCATGGAATTTTATGAGTTTAACAAATTTGATTTTCAATATCGTTTGAATTTGAAGGCACATGACTCATATATTACGAGCAATCAAGTCTAGTACATGCCTCCTAGCCGTAAGAATACACGTTGTTTAGACGCTAGTATCCCTAGGTATTTGGCAAGACTGACTGTTATGCTTCAGAATGAACAGAGATAGCAACATCACGTCATGACATATCCAAACTCATTTCCTTGATGAGAAGATATATTTCTCAGCAATTATGCCATTGCTCTACCTAGAGTCCAAATGAATTAAGACAGAGATAACAAAGGCACATCATGACATATCATTCGTCACTTGATTTGATGATGGGACATATTTCTCCGCGCAACACTATCATTGCTCTGCAAATTGATTTTCAAGAATTCCAGCTCATCAAGATGTTTAGAAACAATACTAAGCTCTAGAGTATCACCAAAGTTGTCAAGACATTTAGATTTTCAGATTTCAGAATAGTTATTCAAGGCACAACATGCAATCTCTAGTTAAGGTCTTTTAAAACTGCAGAACATAGATGATTTCAAAAGAAATATCAGAACTTCAAGGAAATCATTAAATCTGAACCATTTTTTATTGAATGGGCAATCATCAGTTCATATAATAGAAAGCTCTTACACTGTAGTGATGTCTGTCTCTTGAACTTATTATCACACTGGAGGCCATTGAGGTTCAGATGCAAAAAGGACGAATGAACCAAGAAGAACAATATGACTCCCCCTAAGAATATGCAATGCAAGTACGCAAGGAGTGATGTTTGCAGTCAAATAGAATGACGAATGTCAATGAGAAGTTTATTTGAATCATGCAAGGGTTGACCTAATCAAACATGAAATGCATGAACCAACATAATACATGATTTTACACTTATGAAATGCAACATAATGAATATGAAACATATGCATGAATGCCTCATGAAGACAAATCCCCCTAGCTATATGGCCTATATGGGACAGTGACACATGGTACTTGGCGGAGGTGAAACCTCACGCATATTGAGTGCTTCCAGATAAGTATTGCCTGCCTTTCCATACATCAATATTTGATATACCATGGCCATACAAGAATGATATGATGTACAATGATTCAAGCTAGATTGATGTTGACTCCCCCTGAATACATGCATGGGTTGGCAATGAATTATGCAGCCCAAGACTTATGTGAATACACAATGCAATGAAGATGTTGCAAAATGATTGTGCATTTTTGTGTCTTCTAAACATGATGTGCATTAAGGTATGTGTGATCACAAGATGATGCAAACACACATGAATGCAACTTGATGATGATGCCAATAGATACCCCTTTTGAACAATGCTAACATGAATAACGAGTTGAAAATGCAGCCATGGTACGCATCATCAAAACCAAAATCCAAGAATTTCATGTAGCTGAAACAAGGCTTAAGCAACTCATCATCACATCAACTTCATCAGCACAACAAGTTTTTCATGAATTAAACAGCTTAAATCAAGCATGGTGTGAGCAAGTTATCTAGCTCAAAAGTTCATCTCACACCAGGGGGGTTTTGCATTTCAAAGAGCAATTCAGTTTGCAGAATCTAATGACATTGGGCAGACGTATGATACACTATCTACATGTCAAGACTAAACATGCAAGATGACTGAACTTAAAAGGTTTATGTACATACCTGTGCCTTGAGCTTTTATTTACCTGACCATTCATTTCTTAGCTCCAAGGCATCCTGCACCCAAAATTCTTATTTGAAATTTTTAGGTACCCAAGCTTGCTTGGGTCCTTGTGGGTTAGCAACATGTTTGGCATCTTGGTTCATCTTTTTCAGGGCAATCACATCATCCTCCCACATTGTAGGGCAATCATATATCTCATGTCCATTTTCCCCACAATAGAAACAATGCACACAAGATTGATTATTCTTTTTATGTTCATGTGCGTGTGGATTATGCTTTTGTGGGCGAGCATGATTCTTACCTTTTGTGGTATGAGGGTGGTGTCTTTCTTTCAGATGCCAGCATTCCTTATCAGTGTGACCAGTCTTACCACAATGAAAGCAGCAAAGAGAAAGATTTTTGTTTAATGCCATGGAGAGTGTCGACCTACTTGTATAGGAGTGTCGACTCTTCTGACTCCCCATGCAGTTCTGCTGAGTAGGTCCTCTGCCAGTATTGACCTGTTTCTTTCCTTGCTCTTTCACTTGATCTCCTACTCTAAGCTCATCATTTCTCAAGATAAAGCAATCATGCATAGTGTGTCCTTGTTTACCACAATAATAACAATTGACATTCATTTTGTGGAAGGCATGGTATTTAACATTGAACGTGTTATGGTGCATGTTTGGATGAGCATGCTGAATTTTACTTTTCTTTCAAGCAGTGTGCCTTTTTTGGTGACCACAGGAAGTGGTGGCTTCCGGTGAGCCAAAATCTTGGATTTGGGCAAACATTGACAGGAAATCATTCAAACTTTGAATTTCATTTTCAAGTGAGGAAATGTGTTGTTTAGATTCAACAAGGCCCTCTTCGCATGCTGCCAATTGCTCATTGAGCATGGCGTTTACTGCTTTAAGATTTTGATTTTGTTGTTCTAAAGCATGCAAAGTTTCAGAGTGATCTTCAATGACAGATTTGCCTTTTTCATGTGCAGCCAATTTTTCATGCAATTCTTCTTCAGCTTGTTCAAGTTCAATTTTCTTTTCCAACAACTCTCTATTCTCTTCTTTCAGAGAATCAATCAATTTTTGTTGCCATTCAAGATCATCATGGAGACCAACATTTATGTTTCTCAAGAATGAACATTTTTCCCATACAAAATTAGCAGAGCATGAAATAGAATTTTTGTTTCCTTCAATCAACTTCTCATGATAGATTAGCCCATCGGCCATAGTTTGATCATTAGAGATTGACTTAGGTTGGTTTTGAAGTTTTATTACAATTTCTTCTAACCTAGTGATTTCATCATGAATATTTTCATTTTCTTCCCTTAGACATGCAATGCTTTGTTTATGCGTATCTAGATCAACTGAGAGAGTGTTGTTGAGCTCTTTAAAAACAGAACACTTTTTACAAATCGAGCTTTCATTTTGGTTAATTTTCTTGAGATCATTTTTCAAATTTTTGTTTTCTATTTTTACCTTTTTGTATTGTTTTCCAGGTTTTCATGCATATTTGATAATTAACAATATTTGGCATCTCTGTAGAGAGGCGCTAATTTAGTAAGTTGCATTTGCCCAAGTAGACACTAATTCTTTTCTGTGTACATGGCATAAGTCATCAGGCAGATACGTTTTTAGGCACAAATTACTATTCATTTCTTTAAGAGTTGCATGAAAAGTAGCACTTTGACGTTTATGGGGAAATTTGAGGACCAGAGTACATGATAATTAAGAGAAAAATATGGGGATCTTAAAATCATGCTCACACAATATTTTTACAATATGGCTCCATAGTTATTGAATTTTTAACATGTGTTAATTTATAAATATACTGAAAGAAAGCGCATTAGGGGTATGAAGTCCCGCGATCAATGACACCCAAGAGGGGGGGGGGTGAATTGGGTGATTAAAAATTTTAGAAAACTTTGCCCGATTTAAACAGATATGATAAAACATCAACTAAGAGGTTCATATCTATTGCAAAACAAATTTGATCTACCAAAAACAATCGCCAAGATAGTTCTTTGGTACAAGGCGGAGGCGGGAATCCGAAGATTCTACTCACACAGATGTTATCGTCCTGACAAGATTAGCCTTGTCAATCTGAATCCAGCTTTTGATATACCAAAGATCTTTTTAGAGAAAAGATCAATTTATGCTAGATCTGAAGTGACAAACGCGGAAGAACAATATGCATGAACAATCACACAGAATGGGGTAGAAGAAATGAACCAAACCACACAATAAACATGGATTTTAAGGTGGTTCGGATGCAACATTGGCAACCTACATTCACCCCTCACCAAAACTCGGTGAGGCTTCACTGCTGGAAACCAGCACGGGGATGAATCCCCAACATGGAGCCAAGCACCAGTACACACGCAAGACAACGCCTGCAAACACACGGGGACACGCCCCAACACACACATGGAGACAGAGTCTCCTACATGATTTGACGACCAGATCAACAACACATGCATACGCTGCAACAGACGCAGCACTCTACACACAAGAACACCCTGATCTAGATAGATCCACACACACACGTAGATCTGAAGAGATCCACGTACACATACAAATCTGAATGAAACAATACACAAGACCACAGATCTGAGTCGATCCACACACAACCACGGATCTTGGTAGATCCACACACACACACACGAATGTTTATAGATTACAAGAACACACACTTGAAGCTCAATTGAAGACAAAGATAGAAACACAAATGAAAACTTCAGATTTAAGCTCCCCTTTGTGAATGATGCAAATCTTGGACTGATGTTGTTTCTCCACTTGATTTCCCCTTGACTTGCCTCAGCTTGATCTTGAGAAGCTTGCTCTTGGATGAAGAATTTGTGGACGAATCACTGTTCACAGGGTTCTCACAGCAGCTCTCCTTTCTCCCCTTGGTAGCCTCCACTTGATTCCTTGAGTGATTAGGGTTTCTTGGCCCAAATATGTGTTTTTATATTACTTGGGTGGTCAAGGGACATGCCAAGACATAGATCCATGAATTTAGGCATGTCTGGTGGCTTTGGAACCCAAAAGTCCTAAAGAGAGGGCTTGAAAATGTTGAAGAGAACAAAGTCAAAATTGGCTGCCTCGAAGGGTTCGGTCGAGCAAAGATTTCGGTTGGTCGACCGAACTCTAAAAATTTTCAGAGTTTTCCATCCTAGAAAGTTAGGTCGACCGAACTACCCCTTTAGGTCGACCGAACTTTGTTAGAGTTCAGTCCCTTGGTTGATGGAAAATTTGGTCGACCGAAATGGTCCCATAGGTCGACCGAAATCTGGATTTCCTGCAAAAATAGATTGTTAGCCCATAAAAACATGTCTATATGATTATGCTTTCGATTGAATGTGTGTTTACATCCATGTGAAATTCATTTGAACTCTTTATATGCATCTTAAAAATTGTGAATCATTTTGAACATTTGACATTATGTAAATTTGCCTTAATCACATTCAATGTTTGCTTTTGGGTACTTAGGCATGGCACGAGGCGGAAACCAAGTTCGGGGTTTTGTTATCACCAAAATCACATGGAGAAACTCAACAATGTCCCCCTTTTTGATGATGACAAAATCCTAGATCATTAAGAGCATTGGCGTACCTTTAAACAAAATTGAAACCTTAAAACCAGCAGGTTCCATCATTGCAAGCTCTCACATGGTTCTTGTACGTGGTGGAGTTTACACTCACGCTTAGTGAGGGATTTCAGACGGGCTTGCCTGTCTTACATCCAACACTATTAGATATACATAGAACCCATGAATGGTTAACAATCCAATAATCCGCAAGACAACTTCAATCCCTTCAAGATACATCAATCAAACCATTCAAGCCAACACAGATCATTCAATCATATTTGCTTGCCAAATGGAAATTTGAGAAGAAATGAAATACAAGTACCAACATGTAAGTCCATGACCAAGTGCATTCAATTTCATTTACGTTCATATTACATATTACATTGACAACAACATTGACTCATGGACACTGGAAGACTAACATGTAGGGACAAGATGCAAGACTCATACTTGACACATATGAAATGTAAATGCCAAACACACAAAACACACATGCATACATCAAGCATAACATATATAAGCCTAGCCTTGCTAGCTACTTCCCCCCCTTTGGCATCATCAAAAGAGGGGATGGGATACAAGAAAAGTGGATCAAAAGCTAACTGGAAGGCCCAAAACAACGACTAAGGAGAAGAGCCAGAAAGTCTTCAATTGCCGTCTGCAGGAGGTGGCTGGTCACCAAGGCAGCGACGAATATCTTCAAGAGTGTGATCTTGAAACTGGAGGTGATGCTGAATATCTGTAAGGGAGGTCTCATGAGCCTAGCCACGGCGCTGAAGACCCAAAAGAGTGCTGTTCATGAGATAAAAAACTTGGCCTAAATCTTCATGGCTGGAGGAGAGGGTAGCCACTTGGGTGGATTGGTTGGCCATATTGGTGGAGAGGGTATCCAAGGCGGTGGAGAAGGAATCCATTCGGCCAGTCATGGTGTTCATAAAGGTGTCGAGTCGATCAAGTGATGAACCAAATCGAGTGTCAAGGTTGGAAACATGTTCCCTAAAGACATCTATACGCGTTTCTAACCCAGAAAGATGCCTATTCAAAGACTCATAATCTACCCAAGAAGGTGGTCCACCACCTTGAGTAGAGGACTCCCCATGAAAGAACTACGGTGGAGATGGCATATCCGAAACTACAGGTGGAGGAGGAGGTGACTCCTACTGTGGTGGAGGAGGGTACTCCTCAACTTGAGCTGGAAGAGGGACTTGGGCTTGATTCTGCTCCAGTTGATCTTGGTCCTCTTCCTCATTTTCTGATTCATCTCCATAGATTTTGACATTTCTGTATAAGACTCCGTCTGGACCCCACTCATACCCAAAAGATGTGCGGAGTTTGTGCTTATTGTTGATATCATCTTGCCGGACGTAAATGTTAACTTTCCCAGCCAAACCAACTCCAACATGACGAAAAACACCAGTCAACCGTGAGGCATATGGTAGGGATCGTCTTCTTTGGGTATGGCATGACCCAATTAGATCCATCATGAGGCATCCCATATCAATAGGAATCCCACTCAAAACATGATAGAATAGAAACTTATGCACCTCAGTTACGGCATCTCTGCTCCTACCCTAAGGATAGATAATAGTGGTGAAGATGTGATGCAGAATCCACTGCAATGGTGGGAAATAGTTGGCATTGAGAGTGATCAAATTACTGACTCCGTGCACATACTTATTGCATGTCATGAGGATGAATGTGTCCTCCACAGCACGATGACCGTATGTACGTCATATTTTCCCCTCTAGCTGAAACACCTAGTGCACTTTCAAAAAATTCTGGATTGATTTTGAACTCCACTCCTTTCTCAATGGTAAAGAGACGGTCATCTCTCATGTTCAAGTTGCCATATAACTCCTGAACTAAGCTTGGATAATACAAAGGATATCTTGTAGCGAAATCAATCCATCCGCGTTGAACTTCAAATGCCGCACTTATATCAAGAAGGAGGTCATTTAGCTCACCAAAATCGACCAGACGAGGGTCGAGTATAGGTCGAGGGCATATCTGCTGTGCCCAGAAAGGTGCGGCTGCCTGCTGTGGTGGAGGAACCAGAGCCTCAGCTCTTCTGGCACTAGACTCCCCTTGGGTAGAATGCCGAGAACTTCTTCTAGGCGCCATCTAGATAGAAATCGTAGTAGTAAACCTAAGGGGAACAAGGATCCTTCCTCGGGATGGAATGGAATGAAAGGATGCACCAAGATACCGGAGAATGGGATGCTCCACACACTGGAACCCTAGGAATGGCTTCAAGATCGCATAATCCGGTGCAGAGATTTCATCCCGAAGTGATGACGAACATGATGGATCTTGTGCGGATGGAAAAAGATTTATTTTAACACCTTCATCTCCCTTTTTTTATACATTCCCATTTTTTTGATACATGTTCCTTTTTTGATACATGTTCCTTTTTTTTTAATATAACCTTCTTTCTTTTTTTTTGACTAGAAGGAAAGAGTGATCCTTCTGAGACGTCTGCTATAAGAGTTTCTCTGAAACTCCCCCTCAGTAATGCTTTTGATCCTTAGGTCTTAAGATCCACATTTATTTAGCAAGGAATTACATGCCTTAGAAACATTTCAAGGAAGGGCTATATGTATAAATACAGACAAGCATGCATTGGTGGTATATCAAGAACCAGAAATGTACACACAAGGTATGCATGTGTTTCTATGCAATCTACCCTTAATGCAAATAACTTTTATACATATGCAACACTCATCCTAATGCAGACCTAGGTATGTATGCTCTCACCCTTGTACATGCCAAATTCCCTTCTGATTTTATTGAATTGTTCCTAGTTTGAAGATGTCAGCCAACTGAATGTGTGTGTCTATGAATTTCAATTCAAAGACCCCTTTACCTACATGATCTCTCGGAAAAAGATGCCAAAAGTCAATGCTTTGTCCTTGAATGTTGTACCGTATTTTTGACAAGTTAATTGCACTGGTATTGTCACATAAAATTGGAACACATCTCATCTCATCATTCAAAACAAGCAGTTAATTTTTGATCCAAAGTACTTGGGCTCCACAACTTCCGGCGGCTACATATTCAGCCTCGGCCATTGAGAGAGCTACTGAAAGTTGTTTCTTGGATGCCCATAAAACTAGGCACCCACAAAGAAACTTACAGTTCCCACTAGTACTTTTACAATCAACAATACATCCAACATAATCCGCATCGGTATATGCAATCAAATCAAATGAGCTACCGATGAAAAATCACAAGTCAAAGTCTATTATGCCAATTAAGTATCGAAAAATCTGTTTAACAGCCAATAAATGAGACTCTTTAGGACATGACTGAAAATGAGCACATAGACATACGTTGTATTAAGTGTCTGGACGGCATGCTGTTAAGTATAGTAGTGATCCGATCATACCTAAAAAATAGTGCATGATCTACTATTTTAACCTTTTTATCTTTATCTAACTTCATGGTTATGGCCATCGGAGTTGACAATGGCCTTGCTTCTTTCATGCCATATTCCTTTAGAAACTCAACGACGTATTTGGCTTAGTTTATGAGGATTCCTTAGAACATTTGCTTAATCTGCAAACCAAAGAAAGAAAAATGTCAGTTCACCAATTAAACTCATTTCAACTTTACCTTGTGTGATTTCTGCAGATTCATCACATGAGGCATTGTTAATAATTCAAGAGATGATATCGTCTACATAAGCCTGAACCACTAGCATGTCTTTACCTGAATTTCTTGTGAATGGTGTGATGGGAATCAACACCGAGCACTTACCTTTTACTTTTGCATTTGTGTCCTTTCTGTTTACATTTATATCCTTGGCTAATTGGATTTGCAATTGTAAGGCATTATAAGTTAAAGGGTTAGTCATTAGGAATCTTTGGGTTTCTTTGCAAAAAGGCCTTTCGTTTCTATGTAATTTGTCAGTAGGTCCAGCAGGGCCCCCATCTTATTTTTCATTGGTCCACCTAGGATCTAGGGCCCATGTGGGGCTAGTTCAAAGTCCAAGATTGGACTTGGACCAAGGGGGGGACAAGGTGGAAGAAAATTCAAACTTGGACCAAGCAAAGTCCAAGATGCTCCCCACTTATATATTATTTATTATGGTCATTTTGACCACATGGGGGATTAATGCCTCATACCCCATTTGCCCGTCCCTAACCCTAGATCTAGGGGTAGTTTTGATCTTTTATATATTTCTATAAATCCCCTGTATTTCCATTTTTAATAGAATTAATGAGAATAATTTTGTGAAAATACAAGGAGCCTTGGGCGCCCCCCTCTCTCCCCTCTCCCCTCAGCTGGATTGCAGTGTTTCTAGGGTGGATTCCCTACAAAAACTTGGTGGATTCTAAGGTTTATCTCTTCCCATGGGTGTGAAGTTCAGACATCTCCGCCGCCGCCGCCGTTCGTGCCGCCAACGAGCCGCCACAAGCCACCCTCCACCTTGCTGTCCTGAACCACGAAATCCAAAATAGCAGCCTAAAGAATAGGTCGGTTCTCCCAGTTCACAGGTCTGATCGAGCTGAGATTCTGAGGGATTGTTCCCCTTTGTGTTATCTTTCCATCCATATAAATTTTGTTCCATTCCACCACCGTTTGTATTTTTTCCCGACTTTTAATCTCCACCCTGCGCAATCTGTCATTCAGCAGATCTTTGAGATAGGTACCTGTTTCTATATTTTTCCCACCCTTCAACCCTCATCAGAAAAATCCCTAAAAATTCTTGCACAACCCTCACATCCCCTTATATCCCCCTTAAAATCCCCAGCTCCCAGATCTACCACCTTCCCCTCCGTCAAAATTCATTTTCAGATAGATCTTGTTCTGCCCTGTGTGTCTGTAATTCCGAGCCAGAAATAACTACAACCCACAGTCATTTTCATTTCTAATCCGTCTACTGGATGGATCTGAAATGATTATATGTTGTATCCCTTTGAGTCCTCTATCCATCAATACCCATTTTGCCTCTATCCGACATCGGATCTGGGCGTAAAACTTCTTTTCATGGAGGTGTGCATTCTTGCTCTGAGCCAGGCCAGGAAGAAGGTGTTGGAAAATAATTCCCAATAATATATCAAAGCTCTGATTCAGCGACTGCCACTTCTGGGAGTCAACCAGAGACGCCCCGCCATCGTCCCAGCCAAGCGCCGCCTTCAGAAGATCCCAGGAGGATGACGTCCCTTTGGAGGCCCTCGTACGCTGTCCTGTCAGCCAGCAAATCGCAGATCCGGACTTGCTGTCCTCAACCACCCGGAACCCCTCCAACATGCTGCCCGTCAACCCAGAATCGGCACTCCCGGACCGCTGTTGTGGCCTGTTACCACCCTGCGTGGGGTGGGCCTTAAAATCACTTAAGTAATTATTAACATTTACTATATCGGGAGTCACCGTTCTGTTGTGTTCGGTGCAAGTATTCAGAAGGGGGGGTGAATGAATATGTCCTTTAAAAATTTGCCCAATTAAAATCTTATGCTCACTAAAAATGCTGGTTCGCAAACTAAACAAACTTAAAAGCTAATGGGAAGTTACCGAACTAAACAAACACACAGTGAGATCACTGGAGTGCTAACAAAATATAGCTCAACTAGAATTTCGCTCTCTTGACAAATTAAAACACTCAGAACAAAATCTGATCAAATCATTTACTCGACCTGTAAGCAAACACTTGGAGCGCCCCTTTGCAAACATCTAGCGGAAGCACAAATAGACAAATCAAATCATAGTGCACAAGGAGTTTTTAGGGGGTTCGGTCCAGCAGACCTACATCCACCCCACACTCAACCCGAGTGTGGCTTCCTGCTGACTCACAGCTTGAACAGCTGGACATCACAGCTTGCCATACAACCGCTGGGCAACACAGCTTGCCGTCCGAGGAATCCTCCTCGCCCGCTGAGCAACACAGCTTGCTGTCCGAGGAATCCTCCTCGCCCGCTGAGCAACACAGCTTGCTGTCCATTGAAATCCACCACTGCAACTGCTGCGGATTACAGCTTAACCCATCCAGAGGCAGCACCTCTGCAAACGCTGACTAACAGCTTGAAGAAAGGATAAAATAGAAGATGAAAACATGAACCAAACAGCAACAGAAAGCTGTAAATAGTGAAGCACAAAATGTGCCTCTTCAAGAGCTGACTGGAGTGGATCTAATCCAACTTCCAGTGGGAACGATCTTCTCTGCTTTTCTCTTCTCTCTCTCTTTCTTCTTCTCTTCACACTCGGCTCGAGCTCTCTATCTCTCTCCTTTTCTTCTTTCTCTTCTGCTTCTTCTCTGCTCTCTCTTTTCTTTCTCTCTTCTTTTGGATCGTGGAAGCTCTCACTCTTTCTCAACTCGAGCTCTCTATCTCTCACTTTCTCTTCTTTATCTTCTGCTCTTCTTCTCTTTCTCTTCTTCTCTTTTGCTGGATCGAAGGGCTCTCTACTTCTACTCTTCTGGTTCAACTCACAGGCTTTGATCTTTCTTCATCTGTGGATGAAGGCTTCCTTTTATAAGCAGTCATAGCAAGAGCAGCACTGGGCGCGTGTCTTCCACATTTCCCACCCAAGTGTTTTGGCCACGTGTCATCCTGTCAGCCCTTCCAGCCTCGGATCACGTGTCCCTTCATTAAGCTTCACGAACAGAGCCTGTCAGACAGAGAATTATCAGTTTAATGTCGACACTTTGTATAGACTTTGTTCGATGCATCAAGCAATGTGTAGACTTGATAATGCGAAGACAATGTATAGACTTTGCAGTGTGTGCAGTGATGCACAAGATGAAGTATGCACAATGGCTGTATGGACTTGGCGTTCTGAACAATGTACATACTTGCTGCGAAGAACAGTGCCCAAATGCAGTGCATGGACTTAGCGTGAATGCAATGTAGACACAAGGGTGTATAGACTTGTTGAATGTGATGCAGACACACAGAGTGTGTAGACTTGATGACCAATGCATTCCAAGCAGACCCTGTACATACTTGAATGATGAAGCACACGATGCAATGTGAAGACTTTGAAGAACATATGCTGTACAGACTTTGAATCAATAGTTGCACGATGTACAGACATACTCGGTGTACATACTTCCTATATGCTCAAGACTATGCACAACGAATGTATATACTTGCTGTAAGGGATGTGCAGACTTGATAAATGAACCAATGTATAGACTTAGACAGTCTTGCTAACATGCATGAATAAATGGCATTGTATATACTTGGTCAATGCAACCATGTACATACTTGCATAGCTCCAGCTACAGTGCAATGTATGGACATGAAGAATGATGCATGTAACGGATGTATAGACTTTGCAATGTTCAACTAAGACGGAAGATGAGACGGACGGCTGTACAGACTTTCCACCAAGATGATGCATGAGACGCTAAACAGCCAAGATTGTATGGTCTTCTGATGCGCTCGACAGTCGTCGTTTAAGAATGCCGTGCCACACAAATTTCAAAATTTATAACCGCACTCACTCACTCGAATGATTTTGAAAATACGAGTACAGTGGTGAATACGGGTCGATCACACGGGGAGAGAATATTTGATTTTAGCTCAAGTTGGAAATACCCTTATGCTTGAAAACATAAATTTTGTTCATGGAGTGCGATTATCACTAAGTGGAATGAAATTACAACTTTAAATATCAAGAGAAAAGTAAAGGAATAATTAGCCAATTGAAGAACGCCGTCGTTTCCTTGCCGAGCCTTTGATGAAGACCGCTCTGCCTTGGAAGTCGACGCCGTGAGATGATTCGAAGATGACTTACCGCTTCGGGTATGTGTGATGAAACAGTGAAGAAAAGGTTTGGATGGAAATTGAAACAAAACACAAGTGGAAACACAAGTGGCAATTACAACAGAAATCTATTGAAATAGAGGTTTGGAAGACAAAGAATAATTTAAAATCTAGAAGGAAGTAGACAAAGTGAACTAAATGAAAGTTGTAGAGAATAAAAAGATGAAGAACTTTTATGAAAAACACAGAAACAGAAAATGAAAGAAAGATAATGAAAAACTTGAAAAACTATGACCTATTGGTTCGGATGAACAGTAACAGAGCAAAATCAGAACATTGAAAAATTAATTCTAACACACAAAATAAGCAGAATTTGGAGAAGTGGTAGAAGAACAAAACTTAGATCTACAAATAAGGAATAACTGTCATGAAGAACTCAGAGTAAAAGTAAGATGGGAAAGGCTTCAAAATGAAGAAATGGCAGAAGGTATTAACTCGGATGAACAGTAATCACATAAAATAGCACTTAAGAAAACGGGTAATAACTCTATGAATTAGGAAGAATTTGAAGAAATTCTAAACATAGAAGTTGAATAACACTTGAAAACGAACAACTTTCGTGAAGAACTCAAATTGAAATGAAGATCACAGCAATGAGAAATGAGGTTAAGAAAAGACTGAATTCTAAAACCAAACTTGTATTGAAATAACTTCAACTTACAATCTTGACATCAAAAGCTTACAAAACACCACTCCTACAATCACCAACTGCATAAATACAAAGAACAAACTTACATTACAAATGACCCATAGCTTCCTACTCTCCTAACATCTCTTCCTTAACAACTAACTACTTGTTCCATTACAAATGAAGCCCTTATATAGGGTAACAAACTCTTCTTGCCCATGTAAAACAACTCAAGTGCACCTAATTTTGACCTAAATGTGGGCTGGCATGTGCTGCACACGTTTTTTCAATTTTTCTGGAATTTTTTCGGATTTTTCTGGCATTTTTTTTGGCCTTCTTTTCCTTCTCTTTTTCTCTTTCTCTCTCATTTTCTCTCTGCCGGCGCGTTGCGCCGACCGGCCGACTGGGTTAGGCCGCCTGCCCGTGGGCCCGCCATGCGCCGACCTCGCCTGCCTTCGCTGCGTGTCGCACGCGGCGCACGCGCCTCCGCTCCGCCTTCGCCGCGTGGACCCTGTCGGGCTGCCGACCTCGTCGCCACGACCCCCGCCGCTGTCGCGTGGCCCCTTGGGCCCTCTTTCGCGTGCCACGAGCCCCCCCCGCCTTCGCCCTTCTCGCCTCGTCGCCCGTGCGGGCGGCGAAGGCGGGAAGGGCGGGGCGGCGGGTTTTGAATCTTTTTTTTATTTTATTTTTTTATTATATATATATTATATATATATATATATATCTATATAGCTATATATATATCTATATATTATTAGAAAAATTCTAAAAAATAGTAAATAATTTTTTTTTGTTAAAATTTTTTTCTTTTCTTTTTGAACCAATCCTCGGGCTTTTGGCCCATTCAACATATAATTTTATTTTCCTTTTTATCTTTTTTTTGGAGCTTTCCTCGTATTACGTGCCTACATAAATACATAAAAATTATCATTAAAATTTATTTAATTTCATAAAATTAAACATTTGATTCAAAATCAACAGTAAGTGTGAGAAATGTATATTGATCATACTTTAAGCTCATAAAAGTGTGTAGAATCATGAATTCAGATGTAAAAATACACACTTATCATCTTCTAAATGCAGACGAACGATGTATAGACTTGCCAAGGGAAAGACTGTACAGACTTGAGGAAAGCAAAGTAATTGAATGTATAGACTTTAGAGGATGCAGACTCTGTATAGACTCTGAGGTCCAAAGGCAATGTACAGACTTTGCCTTAGGAAGGGATGTATAGACTTTCCCTTCAGAAATGAATGTATAGACTTGAGAGTCTTGAAGCCAATGTACAGACTTTTCACTGACCAATGTATGGACTTTGCAGGCCTAAGACGCTGAATGAGACGGTGGATGTATTAGTGCAATGTCTAGACTTGAAATCCAATGCAGACGGTGGACGATGTATGGACTTGGCAAAGACGCTAATGAAAACGGTCCAATGTGCAGACTTAGCCGTTGCAGACTAGTCCAATTAAGACGCTGGGAAAGACTGTCCACTGTCTAGACTTGCGATGCCTTCGACACATGCATGAACAGTAATGTATATACTTGCATGAGACGGTCAATGAGATGCTCAATGTACACACTTAAAGTCCAGTGTATAGACATTGCCTTAGACTCTAAATGAGACGGACGTTGTGCAGACTTTAGCCAATGTACAGACTTGATGATGAAACAGTTTGATGTACATACTTAGCCTAACCACTGGACACTGGACGTTGTACTGACTTAGCCTAAACCACTGTATATACTATATGATTGACTCTGCATGAGACACTCAGATGGACAGTGTATAGACTAATGCATGAAGCAAAGCAATCTGATGTGTAGACTTCAGAAATGCATCTGAGGGGGGGTCGACCCATCTGAGAAGGGGGTCCACCCACAGAACCAGCATACTCATGCACAGAGCAGATCAGATAGAACATATTCAAGCATTCTCCATAAATCAAGCACACTCTCAAGCAATCTCCACGGAATATATCAGTTATATGCATACACCACAGAGTATACCAGTTATAAACATCTCATGCATTCTCCACAGAACATAATGAGTGATATGCATTCAAATCAACATGCCATCATCATAAAAAAAAACATAATATCATAATGCACTCACTGTGTTGCAATCATCAAAACAAAACAGCATTGCTATCATCAAATCAACATAGCACATGCTTGTGCCTAAGGGGCACAACATTCTCCCCCTTTTTGATGATGGCAACACACTGTGACAGTGAGTCACACACAAAATTTTCTCCCCCTTTGACATAATGAAAAATAGAAAAATAGTATGAACATGTGTGCAACATGGCAGTATGCATGCAAGTTACTTCTAGAGCAGTAAACACCCCCTGAAGGTATGACTCCCCCTGAACTGGTTCTCCCCCTAAATAATTGCTCCCCCTATGAGAAGGAATATGAACAGATAAGTAAAGGTAGAGAAGGTAGGAGGGTCACTAGACAACAGCTGAATCATTGGTTCAGAAAATAAGCCTGATTATAAACAACAGTTAAAGTATAAGAATCAGCAACATACAATTTTGACAAAAATTTCAGGTTTAACAGTGATAAATCTAGAGTAAAACACCTGACCCATGAAAAAGAGTTTATAGACTTCATTTATAGCAATGAATCTAGGGCACATGGTATTAATAGATAAGTCAGAAATAATACCCTTTTGTGTTTAAACATGGAAGTTCAAGAAAGGCAACTTGAATATGTATTGAGAAAAATAATTTTCACTCATTGACTTTTGATTTTTGAAGGGTTACAGCAGTTTGATTTTCACTTTTTAATTTTCAGAACCTGAACTAAGTGAATAGACCTGTGGCATTTATGCTGTTGACATTAGGTGTACACCTTGATAAGAGGCAGGTACCCCCAGTTACTAGGCATAAACTACAAGATCTACTTCAGGTCAAGACCTACAAGGAACAATCTTCACCTTTGACATTAAGGGTACACCTTGATCAGAGGCCAGTACCCCCAGTTACTTGGTGAGGACTCCCCCTATAGATTTGACCCTATGAACAGAGATATTCTGAAGCACCTCATGACATGTGAGTTCTCCTGCTTCTTTGGAGGAGTTCACAGTTTCTCAGTGCAATCAGCCATTGCTCTGTCACTATGTTCAGCTCTGTTACATTTATGATCTTATTTACTGCTGCCCTTAATTCTTTTAGAGTGATTGTTTAAAAAAAATCATTACATACTCTTATTCACCTGTTCTAGATATTTCCAGTCCAACACAATTAGCCTTTACAAAAAACTTTTTCTATTTTAGCCATGAGACAAAGATTAAGAGCTATAAAAGTTTTCTTTTATCTCGAATTCTGAAGTTCAGACACTTAACTCTTCAATTTATAAAAGTTAAACCTTTAGTTCCTTTCAATTTGCAAGAGTGATTCTTATAAGTGAACACTTGCAATAATCACAACTCAATATACTAAACCAGAAACAATTGCTGTTGTTCAGTGAAAATGATGGGGAAAAGATAGCAATTGGCAATATGGTTCAATAGCATCTGATGACAGTGAATATGAATGAGTTGAATGGGGACAATGAGAAGTAACAAGGATTCAATGAATTGAATAGAACTCTCAGGTCCCCCTGACACTATGATGCAAAAATATGCTATGCACTAGACTGTTCTACATGCAGACTATGCAACAATGATATATGTGGCAAGTATGCAATCAATTCAAGTTTATGTATCCAAGTCATGAGCATTTTTATCCTTTTTCAGATTTTTCAAAAAATATGATGCAGTACACTGTTCTTCATGAGGACTTGACCCTTGGTACTTGGCAGAGAACCTGGTCTTCAAGGACCATCTCACACATAGTAAGAACCTCCAGACAGATTTCCCTGCCTTTTAGTGACTTACCATTTTATATACCAGGGTTATGCAAGACAATGCAACATAAAGCAGTCCTATATGCATTGAACAACTTCATTGACAGTCATGCAAATGATGTATGCAGATATTAGACACATGCATTGACTGTGTGTACTAAATGACCCATTTAAAATCAGTAAGTTATGCATTTAACAACAAGCATGCAATGCATTGACACAAGACACATGCATTGACATAGAGTCTATATAGTGCATCAACTGTATATGCTAAAACCATTCAAATTCAGTTCAACAATTGGCAAGAGAGGAGCATCAGATATATGCAGAATTAAATTCAATAGCTGAGTCTGGAATGCAGACTGATCAGCTAGACATGATGAGATCATCAAAAATCGAACAAGCAAAACAACATGAAATTCTCATTTTTCATACTCACAAATTCAGATAATGAATTTAAACAATGTTCAGAACTAACCTGAAGGATTGACTCCTGGGGTTTTCATTCTTGAGTGCCTTGGTTAACCCCTTTCATTTCCAAGGCACACCTGCAAGATAAAATCAAGTTGATCCTGCAGGAACCCAAGAAGTCTTGGGTCCTGAATTAACCTTCACAGGTGTTCTGAATGGTTTCTTAACAGAACTATCATCATAGCCCATCAACTTATGGCTGGACAAGGAATAACCAAATTGACCAGACTTACCATGATAACGAACAGAATTTAAGTTCCTTTTATGCACCTTATTGTAACCATTAAGTTCATGTGCATGAACATTAAAATTTCTGTTATATGCATGGGCATGAGATTGGTGTAAGTGAACATGATTGGTTCTGTTATTCACATGAAAATTTTTCTTTTCATAACCAGCCAGCCAACAGTTACCAGCTCTGTGGCCTGCCTTTCCACAGTTGAAGCATGCAGAGTTTTTCTTTTTATCAATTGAATTATTTCTAACAGAATCATAGAAAGCAGGGAATTTTACAAGTTTAGAATTCAATCTATTTCCCTGAGCATGCCAGCAATTTTCAACTATGTGGCCCAATTTGCCACAATGAAAACATTGAGTGTTCTTTTCATGAGATGCATGATTTTTGACATAGAACAATTTATCATGCATTTTAACTGCATATAGATCATCTAATTTTATTTGTCTACAATCATGCATGAGATGACCTATTTCATGACAGTAAAAACATTGAGGCCTTTTGGTTTGAGCAGAAGGAGGTTTATTCACAGTAGGCTTCCTAGCATGAATTCTATCATACTTCAATTCATCCTTCTTCATCACAAAACAATCAGCCATCTCATGGCCAAACTTTCCACAGTAAAAACATTTGACATTCTTTCTTTTAACATGAGACTGTTTGGCCTGAGACGTTTCAGCATACAACTTTTTATTCTGTTTTGTTTTCTTTCTCTTAGTTTTCTTTTGTTTTTCTATCTGATTAGCAGGCAAACATGAAGGAGAAGCTGAAGTGCTAGCTAACTCAGAGCTACGCACAAAGGTTGTATACATTCTTTTTCTCTCTTCCTGTTTACTGCCTCTATCAGAGACTTTCTTCTTAGAAACAGCCTTTGGATTTTCTGTGTTTTTAAATGACTCTAACAGAGAATTGTTCAATTCAGTGATTTCATTTTTGAGAGAAGAAATGAGCATTTCAGAATTTGTGATCTTTTCATTAAGCATAGTATTGACAGTTTTGTAGCTGTCTATCTCTTCCATTAATGTACTCACTCTCTCACATTCATTTTCAACTGAACTCTTCCCTTTTTCAAGCATTAAGAGTCTCTCAGACATGGCAGAATTTAGAAGCTTCAGCTCTTCATTCTCCTTTCTTATTTGTTCATTCTGAACAAGTTCATCAGTTAGGTTTTGATCATTTCCTAATGAATTCAGCTTATCTTCCAGTTCAGAATTCTTATCTATGAGTTCCTGATTTTTATTTTCAAAAATAGAGATTTGTTCCTTAATCTTATCAACATTTGCTAAGCAGATTTCATGAGATTTTCTCAGTTCCTGACATTTTTCACAATGAACATTCGAATTAATCTGATCATATTTCTTTTTCAGCTTTCTATTTTCAGATTTCAAATGTTTACATCTATCAGACAATTCCTCATATATTTCCCACAATTCATCAATTGAAATCTCTTCGGATTCAGATTCAGAATTTACCTGGGATGAGGAATCTTCATTATCCCGGTTGGCCATCAAACAGCTATCATTCTGTTGGTTATGCGCTGAGATAACTTTGTCATATATCTGTTTTCCAGAATTGCACCTGAGAACAAAAGGATATATATCAGTATTGACAACAGCTCTCAGGATATTGAGAATCATGGTATTTTCACGGTCCTTCACTCTATCCTCTTTAGACCATTTGGTCTCATCATGAGGTAATTTGTGTGGGCCTTGAGATAGTAGACTCCACAGTTTGGGATCAATGGAGTCTACGTATACAGCTAGGCCTCCTAGCCAACTTTCAAAGTTAGAACCATCATAAACTGCAGGACGACCCATATGAACAAGTGGCAAACAGATTCAGCGCAGTAAAACAAATGACACGAAATGCACTGAAACCAGATGATCAAAATAAAGCACAAGTCAATGAAGCAAAACACGATTTCAAGAGACCCACTCTGAAATGCACAAACAATTAGCAGGATCCTCTGCAGATTGTTAGATCTGTTCAGTCAGAAACCTGCTCTGATACCAAGTGTTGTGTTCGGTGCAAGTATTCAGAGGGGGGGGTGAATGAATATGTCCTTTAAAAATTCGCCCAATTAAAATCTTATGCTCACTAAAAATGTTGGTTCGCAAACTAAACAAACTTGAAAGCTAATGGGTAGTTGCTGAACTAAACAAACACACAGTGAGATCACTAGAGTGCTAACAAAATATAGCTCAACTAGAATTTCGATCTCTTGACAGATTAAAACACTTAGAACAAAATCTGATCAAATCATTTACTCGACCTGTAAGCAAACACTTGGAGCGCCCCTATGCAAACATCTAGCGGAAGCACAAATAGACAAATCAAATCATAGTGCACAAGGGGTTTTTAGGTGGTTCGGTCCAGCAGACCTACATCCACCCCACACTCAACCCGAGTGTGGCTTCCTGCTGACTCACAGCTTGAACAACTGGGCATCACAGCTTGCCATACAACCGCTGGGCAACACAGCTTGCCGTCCGAGGAATCCTCCTCTCCCGCTGAGCAACACAGCTTGCTGTCCGAGGAATCCTCCTCGCCCGCTGAGCAACACAGCTTGCTGTCCAGTGGAATCCACCACTGCAACTGCTGGGGATTACAGCTTAACCCGTCCAGAGGCAGCACCTCTGCAAACGCTGACTAACAGCTTGAAGAAAGGATAAAATAGAAGATGAAAACATGAACCAAACAGCAACGGAAAGCTGTAAACAGTGAAGCACAAAATGTGGCTCTTAAAGAGTTGACTGGAGTGGATCTGATCCAACTTCCAGTGGGAACGATCTTCTCTGCTTTTCTCTTCTCTCTCTCTTTCTTCTTCTTCTCTTCACACTCTGCTCGAGCTCTCTATCTCTCTCCTTTTCTTCTTTCTCTTCTGCTTCTTCTCTGCTCTCTCTTTTCTTTCTCTCTTCTTCTGGATCGTGGAAGCTCTCACTCTTTCTCAACTCGAGCTCTCTATCTCTCTCTTTCTCTTCTTTATCTTCTGCTCTTCTTCTCTTTCTCTTCTTCTCTTTCTCTTCTTCTCTTTTGCTGGATCGAAGGGCTCTCTGCTTCTACTCTTCTGGTTCAACTCACAGGCTTCGATCTTTCTTCATCTGTAGACGAAGGCTTCCTTTTATAAGCAGTCACAGCAAGAGCAGCACTGGGCGCGTGTCTTCCACATTTCCCGCCCAAGTGTTTTGGCCACGTGCCATCCTGTCAGCCCTTCCAGCCTCGGATCACGTGCCCCTTCATTAAGCTTCATGAACAGAGCCTGTCAGACAGAGAATTATCAGTTTAATGTCGACACTTTGTATAGACTTTGTTCGATGCATCAAGCAATGTGTAGACTTGATAATGCGAAGACAATGTATAGACTTTGCAGTGTGTGCAGTGATGCACAAGATGAAGTATGCACAATGGCTGTATGGACTTGGCGTTCTGAACAATGTACATACTTGCTGCGAAGAACAGTGCCCAAATGCAGTGCATGGACTTAGTGTGAATGCAATGCAGACACAAGAGTGTATAGACTTGTTGAATGCGATGCAGACACACAGAGTGTGTAGACTTGATGACCAATGCATTCCAAGCAGACCCTGTACAGACTTGAATGATGAAGCACACGATGCAATGTGAAGACTTTGAAGAACATATGTTGTACAGACTTCGAATCAATAGTTGCACGATGTACAGACATACTCGGTGTACATACTTCCTATATGCTCAAGACTATGCACAACGAATGTATATACTTGCTGTAAGGGATGTGCAGACTTGATAAATGAACCAATGTATAGACTTAGACAGTCTTGCTAACATGCATGAACAAATGGCATTGTATATACTTGGTCAATGCAACGATGTACAGACTTGCACAGCTCCAGCTACAGTGCAATGTATGGACATGAAGAATGATGCATGTAACGGATGTATAGACTTTGCAATGTTCAACTGAGACGGAAGATGAGACGGACGGCTGTACAGACTTTCCACCAAGACGATGCATGAGACGCTAAACAACCAAGACTGTATAGTCTTCTAAATGCAGACAAACGATGTATAGACTTGCCAAGGGAAAGACTGTACAGACTTGAGCAAAGCAAAGCAATTGAATGTATAGACTTTAGAGGATGCAGACTCTATTTAGACTCTGAGGTCCAAAGGCAATGTACAGACTTTGCCTTAGGAAGGAATGTATAGACTTTCCCTTCAGAAACGAATGTATAGACTTGAGAGTCTTGAAGCCAATGTACAGACTTTCCACCGACCAATGTATGGACTTTGCAGGCCTAAGACGCTGAATGAGATAGTGTATGTATTAGTGCAATGTCTAGACTTGAAATCCAATGCAGACGGTGGACGATGTATGGACTTGGCAAAGACGCTAATGAAGACGGTCCAATGTGCAGACTTAGCCGTTGCAGACTAGTCCAATTGAGACGCTGGGAAAGACGGTCCACTGTCTAGACTTGCGATGCCTTCGACACATGCATGAATAGTAATGTATATACTTGCATGAGACGGTCAATGAGACGCTCAATGTACACACTTAAAGTCCAGTGTATAGACATTGCCTTATACTCTAAATGAGACGGACGTTGAGTAGACTTTAGCCAATGTACAGACTTGATGATGAAACAGTCTGATGTACATACTTAGCCTAACCACTGGACACTGGACGTTGTACTGACTTAGCCTAAACCACTGTATAGACTATATGAATTGACTCTGCATGAGACACTCAGATGGACATTGTATAGACTAATGCATGAAGCAAAGCAATCTGATGTGTAGACTTCAGAAATGCATCTGAGGGGGGGTCGACCCATCTGAGAAGGGGGTCCACCCACACAGAACCAGCATACTCATGCACAAAGCAGATCAGATAGAACATATTCAAGCATTCTCCATAAATCAAGCACACTCTCAAGCAATCTCCACGGAATATATCAGTTATATGCATACACCACAGAGTATACCAGTTATAAACATCGCATGCATTCTCCACAGAACATAATGAGTGATATGCATTCAAATCAACATGCCATCATCATAAAAAAAAAACATAATATCATAATGCACTCACTGTGTTGCAATCATCAAAATAAAACAGCATTGCTATCATCAAATCAACATAGCACATGCTTGTGTCTAAGGGGCACAACATAGGTAGCACCTCTGCAAACCGCTGGGCAATACAGCTTGGCCGTCCAGTGGAATCCTCCATTGCAAATGCAAGTTGAGTCATTAATTTCTCTTATTCATTCTTTGTCATGTCCCGAATTCTCCATTATTTTGGTGCCTTCCTTGTGCGTTTTTCGAGCCCATTCTTAGTCATTCTTCTATCCCATTAAGCCATGGAGCCTTGAGACTATTTTTCCCCGGCTACTGCATTGACTGGTCGGAGGGCTGTTGGCACCCTCAGGTGGCAGTCTTGGGATGACAGCCACAATGAGGTAGCGGTCATCCCATGACCACTATCTGCCCATTTTTTCTACAGTGCGTCGCCTGCCTTTAGTTCCTGATTCCCCTGACAGGTGGCTGTCTGGTGATGACCGCCACCTACTCCCTTGATTCCCAATGCAGCGTCGACCTGTGTGCTCATGCGTCGACTCCATTTATGCTATAATCAAGTTGCGGTTGTTGCATGACCGCGTTCATCAAGTGGCGGTCTCACGATCGACCGCTTTCTAGTTGTAGAGTCCTGCACCCCGTGGGCTCCATTTTCTCCGATCGAGAGTGCCCGGGACTCTTTTGTTGGCACCGATTTTGCTGAGGATATTCTTCCCGGTCGACTCTAATCCTTCCTAGGGATATTATCCAACCGTTATCTTGAAGTTTTATCCATCAAAACTCTATTTTGGGTCATTATCCTCCTATTTTCGACCTAGTATTTTCTACAACTCTATAAATAGCTGCCCTACTGCGTGTGCGCGAAAGAGGGCATTTTCCAGGCTTGGGGCGAAGTCATGTTGCACCGTCATCTCTCTTCTTCGACCTCAAGCTGTTCAGGGGAGTATTAAACTCATTTCCATTCATTCAAGGCTCTCTTTCTCTCGCTCCATCCCTTATTTCTTCGCCCTCCCTCTCTGATTTCACACAGTTTCTACATATTCCTGCACGCATGCACATTTTGCACAACGTTTTTCATCCTTGTTTACTGCATTTTAATTTATCTTTTGCACTCATACGCATTCACAATACATACACCTACTATTTGCTCTCTTCTACAGTGTCACGCCCTGAGATATAAGTACGGCGGAAGATATTCGGGAACATGAACAGCCGACTAGTATGCCGCAAGCGAGCAATATAATTAGAGTGCTAACACATCTACATATAAGAATGAATGCACAATAATTGAACAAAACTATTACTTTTATTGAATATTAATCAAAGTTTTACAATAGAGAACATGACTTGACTCCTTGACACTCTTGACTCAAATAAAGAGAAATTTACATAATGACTAATGACTATGACAATATAAGGCTTCACTCCTTCCTTATTCGCTCTTGGATCCATCACTTGAATAATCTGAATCCGACCCGCTAGAATGTCCTAAAAAGATTGGAAAAAAGTAGGGAATGAGCACACTTGCCTAGTAGGTATCTTCGTATCAAAATGAAGGCAATGTTTAAGTAATAAATATTTTAGCTCCAGAAAATAAGATAAAAGAATGCGATAAATCATACGAATAAAACCAAAGTAACATTAATAACAAGATATAGATCATAGAGATATGGAGGTTTATGTAGAATGAGAGCAAGATTGAGAACGAGTATAACATGAACATAACTTGGCCTTTCATGAACGAGAATATACTTTTCATAACCATAAGGCTATGCACTAGAAAGTCATCTAACAAGAATGCACTAGCAAGTATGTAAATTTCACAAGATTGCCTCGTGATTTTCACCCGTTTATAAAAAAAGTACTCCCAACGTAATGCAACGCTAATAAGCATCATACCCCATGGTTTATAATACGTTTTTGGCTATCTGCCGAGGGGGCTAACATCAAGCCCTTGGACACTGTCCATGCCCCCTCTTGCATCTTCAAGTTATAAATCAAATTATTTCCACGCGAAACATCAATAAAGTAGTCCAATAATGTACAAGTTCAAACTATAGTTTCATGATAACAAATATCAAGGTAAGAACGTACAAAAATTGAAATCATGAGATCAAGGATGATTTAATGACAAGGTCATGCTATGGAAGAAATCTGGCAGCATAACGGCATATTCCTTAACTTTCATAATTCATTAATAACTTATTGAACAAGATGTTAGGCTCTAGATTATCAATAGACCATCTAGGAGCATAGGAAAATCAACCCTTGGGTCAAACCCCGGGTTAATCAATACTTAGTCATAAAACGGTCATATTGGGGCCGTTTCTTTGAGAGGCGGTCATGCTAGGACTGTTTCTAGACAGAGTCGACACTAGAGAGAGAAGGGTCGACGCAGGGACTAGTCTGGCATAACGCGGTCGTTCCAGAACCGCTACTAGACAGTAGCGGTCGCCTGAGGATCTCTATTAACCTGACTGCAGAAAACACCGATAAGCTTGAGTGCTCTCTAGTTCAAGGAGCTTTGAGGGTACAACCAACTCGGCGTCCTAGTGGGAATCCCAGGCTCGCGGAGACTTACGGAGGCCTTGAAATAAGATCACCTAGTCTGGTAGACGGAATATCCAACGGAGAGGATCACAAGTCCAAGATTATGTTCCTATCAAGTGCAATGTGTAACTAATGACATCGTACCGGAATACGTGCCATGTACTTAAGAAAAGACTCCAAGGATGAGAGTGAGACCGTAATAAAATAGCGATCAAAACAACAATAAGACAAGTCCATGAACCATGTAGAATAATACAAACTATAAGAGTTTTGGCATTAAAATAGCATAAGTAAAAAAATAGGTTTTTAAAACATGAAAGACATGAAACCTTGCATGTTTAATGCACAATATAACCAAGTTCACAAATGTACTGTCATAACTAGGAATAAGGCCTAATTACCTAGGCTTAACATATATATAATAGGGTCAATCTGCAATCTGTTTGGAGTTAACAAAGTGTAGAAAATTGAAACCTACTAGCGGTCTTGACAGAACCGCCTATACACAGTAGCAGTCATTTGGGAACCGCTATTAGACATTAGCGGTCGTTGGTAGACCGTTTCTATCCTGTATCAGACATCACATAACTATCGAGTGCAAGGCCTATCCAAGGGCAATAAATGCATAAAAAGCGTGGGGAATAAATGGATAATATGTAAGATCATGTTTATAACGAAGAGGGTACATGGAAATACATGGATCATGCCAAAGTTCTTATCTTTAATTAGAAGGTGCAGGACTATGCATGTAAAAATAACCTAGATGCGTAATCATAGTAAACCATGAATTACTCCGTGTATAATGCACGAAATCACATGGAAACATAGGAATTTTACTCTTAACTTGATATTTAAGCCTTTTCATGAGATAACCTATCTTTGTAAAAGGCTCTAGACTTCGAATTTTGGACTAGAAGGACGACCTAGTTTCTACACATCCTGTGCTAAATTAACCAGCAACTTCTTGTCCCTCGTTCTCCTTAATCTCTTGACCTAAATCCATGAAATTTGGAGGGTAGGTAGAAGATACAAAGGCTAACAAATTGTTCTAAAGGATGAACTTCTAAATACCTCGATTAGGGCTTCCAATCTCTAGATCTTCCTTGGACCGGCACGCTGGTTCCTGACCGCCTTGCAGAGGAATAACAACTTCGGGGGCTTCTAACTTTATGAACACTTGACCTCCTAACACGAAATTTGGAGGGATGTTAGTTAATACTAAAAGAAACATAATGTTCTAAATAACCAACCTGAAATAATACCTCCTTACCTTCGAACTACGCACTCCAAAATAAGGGTTCGTGCAGGTCGAACCTAAGACCTATTTATAGGGTTTGCTAGGGTTTGAAAGATTACATCGATTTGAGAGTCCTATTTAGGAGTAGAATTGATCCCTAAGAGTCCTAGACTAAGTTACCATATCAGATAACATTGAACTCTTGCATTTGGGCTGGATAAAAATTTAATTTTCTGGAGTTTCCAAAACCCCGTTCACGGAATCATAGTAGCGGTCGGATGGGGGCCACTATTATGATATAGTAGTCGTGCGATAGACCGCGTTTAGGCGTTTATTCAAAAAAATTTAGATTTTCTTAATATCCCCTAGTTATCTCGTTAATTGGCTTATTTGTCCTATTTATATCAGTAAATTACCCAAATTACGTTTCTAGTAATGGGCTTGGGTTAAAAGGCCATAGGATTGGGTCTTTGGGCCTATTTGAATTGGGCTTCGTCCTTTGGTTATTATAGGGCCTTTAAATTGATTTAAATAATCCTTAAAGCACTTTAATAGCCCATTAAGCCTTTTTAAATGCTTAATAATCATATTTAACTTCAAAAAATTCCTAGAAAATTCCTGGGCGTTACAACATTTTGCACACCATTTTTCATCCTTGTTTATTGCATTTGAATTCATCATTTACACTCATACACATTCACAATACACACACCTACTATTTGCTCCCTTCTGTACGGGTTAAAAAGCCTCCCCGGTGTGTTCCTCCCTTAGTTTTTTATGTCTATTTTATGCAGACGGGATTGATACTACATGCATGTTCTACTGGGTTTTTGCCTTTGTCTTGGCTTTGTACTGCATGAAAGCAAGAGTGAACGTGAGGCCATTGTCTTCTAGTCGGCTAGAAGGCGAGGAGGTGTAATCCACAAGGTTCCCCGCTCCCGTTTCTTCACACGCGATCATGGGTAGCGGTCTTCCTTCGCTGCATTCTTCCTCCACATCTTTCCAAGGTATGCAGCACCGTTGCATCATCTTCCTAGAACATTTTGGCGTTGTCAGCCCTTGGTGGCGATCACGGTACACACTCATATTCTTATCGCCCCTTTCCCTTTGTTTATATTACATGCTTACATGTTTATTGTTCTTGTTCGGGGCGGGATTAATATATCAACACCTCTATTTTTTGGCGATCACGGTGGGATGCCTATTTCCTATCATGTAACTTTAGCCTTCCTACAGTTGGTGTGTGTGTGTGTTGTTATTTGGGTAGTCTTTCCTTGGTTTTTGCATTTTCGGCTCTGCTATGAGGTAGCAGTTCCTTAGAGACTGCCTCCTTGAAGTTGTAGCCCTCAGAAAGCTGCCACCTGCAGATAGGAAGCAAGCCACCAGATAGCGGTCTGCAATAGACCTCTACCTGCAGGTGGCGGTCTTCTACAGACCGCCATCTACCCTCTGGCAGGCCCAGTGCTAGTCCCACAGGTGCATCATTCTTGGATGATTTGACCCGGCTTCTGACGTCTGATTCTGCCTGTTTATGGTCCAATCTTGTTGTCCTTTATATTATCTCGATCTTCTCATATCATTTGCATTCATTTTGTTATGTTTTCATATTTTTATCTTGCCTTGATTTGTTGGTTTAATGCAAGAAATTTGCATGCACTCTAGCGGGCAGACTCTCAGGTACGACGTTCATTGATGGTTTTACCTAGCTTCCGGGGTCTGGTTCTGCCTGTTTATGGTCTTGCATTGTTGTCTTATATATTATCTTGGTTTTTTCATATTATGTGCATTCATCTTATCATGTTTTCATATTTTTATCTTGCATTGATTTGCTAGTTTTAGGCAAGAAATCTGCATGCACTCCGGTGCGCATAGGTTCATGCATTGCATATCGTAGTTGCATCCCACCTTGGTAAGTGACCCTCTCGACTTCATGTTCCTTGGAGTCGACTAGGTGATCTTATCTGGGACCTCCGTAAGTCTCCGTGAGTCATGGATTCCCACACGGACGTCGAGCCGATTGTATTTTTTGACCCTTAGGTTCGCATTTGCATACATGTGAGGGAAATTAACCCTAGGTTAACCTAAAGTTTGGACCCCTTTCCCTTTAGGATACCTATCTTTTGAGGGAATTTGTGCTTAATTAATTTATTAAATGGTCCATTGAAACTCTTTAATAAATTAACGAGCATATCAACTTGTTTGCCTTTAGTGAGACTCCCTTGGATATTATTGTTGTGTGTTCATGTTTGTTTTGCATTCTTAGCATAATTTCCACAGTTTGTGTGTTATTTTGTCATCATCTAGTTTATCCCATCTGTTTGCATCGTCCTTTCTTTGTGTTGTCTTTGTTACAGTTTTATATTACATCTGCATAAGTCAACCTGTCGGTCGGGTCTCAGAGTCCGATAGCGGTCCACCTAGGACCACCTCTTGCTATTAGTGGTCATCTCTTGACCACCTTCTGCCCTGTGGGTCCTGCTTTCTTCAGCCCTCTCTCCAGCCCTCCTCCTTCGCTATCGCCCTTGCTTCCCTGGTTGTATTCCCTTGATATCCTTGTATTAAGTCTCTGCCTCTCTCATGGAGCGCCATGTTCATTCTATGTACCCTTCTTCTTCCCAATCTTCTTTCTCCCACGTGGTATCTTCTTCCCATGTGGGCCCTTCTTCTCGTGGTCCCTCTGATCCTTCTGAAGAACAAGCTAATCTCATGGCCCATCTTTCTTATCTTGTTCGACAAATGGACCCGGTTCAGGCCCAAAAACTTATTGTAAACCACCTTAATAGGCCTTCTTCTCTTAATGGGCCATCTTCCTCTTCCCATGCTACTGGTCCAATCAGTCCTTATCATTATTCCCATGTTCAATCCAGGCCCATGTATTCTTCCATTCCCGGAATGGGCCATTCTTCTTCTAAGCCCGGATCCTTTTATTCGGCCCATTACCGTAATCTTGGTCCACATTCACAACCCCTTGCTCAAGCTGGCCCACATTACTCTCGATCTCTCCCTACCTCAGAGATGATTTCTCAAGCGCCAGCTTGATGAGCTCCAACGGCGGATCGATCCTAAACCCTCCTTGAGTGTTCCTTTTGCATTCCAAAATCTTCAGCTTCCGCCACCTTCACAAATTCCTATATATCACCGTTATGGTGGAACCGGCGACCCCCTTGTGCACTTGAAGGAGTTTATTTATGAGTTGGCCCAATTTCGGCATGACCAATGCTTGATGGCCTATCTGTTCGGTCTGTCTCTAGAGGGCCCGACTCGGGATTGGTTATTTTCCTTGCCGCAAGATCAAGTTGTGAATTTTCATATTGTTCAGGTGAAGTTCATTCAGTAGTACCAGGACCAGGTTGGGCCCAAGTATTCTGTTGTGGATCTGGCCCATGAGAAGATGAAGCCCGATGAGGAGTTCTATGCCTTTGCTGATCGCTGGCGTCACCTGGCCGCACAAGTCCCAGGGCATATTCCGGAGCAAGAGCAAATTAAGATGCTTATTTCCAATGCAACGCCCGAGTACCATTTCATTTTGGACCTGAACGATATCACCTCCTGGCAACAGTTGTATAGCCGAGCCCGCTTCATCCACCAACAACTCCACAATTCCATTGAGCCCGAGTCCCCTCCGCATTCTACTTCCACATACACCTCGCCATCCACATATACCCCCTTTGCGCCCTCCATGTGTCAGCCTTCCACCACCTACTCGCCCTCCATGAGTCAGCCTTCCGCCACATATCCCTCTGTGAGTCCACCCTCCACGAGTCAACCATCCACGAGTCAGCCCTCCACTTTCACATATCAACCCTCCATGAATAAATCCTCCATGAGTCAGCCTTCCGCCTCCACATACCCACATGTGTCTTCACCTCCGGTCAAGGGAACACCACACCCCGAGTAGGTGGATGCCGTCCACTACATATCTCCCCACCTGGTTCATCATACGCCTCCACCTAGTCCCTCCACTAGTCACCACGCACCCTTACCTACGCAACCTCCACAACCAACTCCTCCATCTCATACCCCTCGACATCTGCCTTGCCCGAAGCGGGCTCATCATCCTCCGTTGCCGGAGTGTTTTATCGATATTTTTAGGGCTTTGATGGCCACTCACGCGTTGCAGCTCCCTCCAGTTATGCCTTGCCGACCCGCGATTGGGAATTTACTTCAGTTCTATGATTATCATCGCTAGCATGGGCATTTCATCGAGGATTGCCCCGAGTTCCAAGATCATGTGTATGGTCTGGAATACAAGAAAAGGATTGATTGGCCCGCGATTCATAAAGTTGTCTTACATCTTCGCAACCTACAACAGCAGCAGCAAGCACCGTCTAGGCAGCCGTCTCCATCACTACAAGACCAGGGGCATCCCTGTGATCCTTTATCTAGTGTTGCACCCACTCTGTTACCTAAACCGTTGCCTATCCCATCACCCAGTCCCTCACCTAGGCCATCCCCTACACCGTTGCCATCTCCATCTCCATCTCCATTTACCCCGTCGTCTTTGCCACCTCCTACGCCTTCTTCACAAACTCTACCTACCCAAGCCTCTGCTCAGGCTAGTGTCTCTATTTCTTCCACCCCCATTGCCACCACCGCTTCCACTCCTAGCGCCGCCCGACGCGTCGTGTCGATACATCGACGGTGGACACCACAGCCTTCCTCTTCACTCTCTCCATCTCCATCACCATCTCCATTACCCTCATTGTCATCCTCACCACCTAATCCATTGCTGTCACTTTTGCCGCCTTCATCTACCCCGTCTCCATCTCCACCATCTTCACCGCTTTCATCTCCCCCGTCTTCATCTTCTCCATCTATACTTTCTTTGCCTTCTCCTCCATCTCCCTCTTCGCCCGAGCCTGAGCAGGTTACATCTCCACCTTCGCCTTCGCCTCCACCTACACCTCCACCTTCGCCTTTGCTTTCACCCGAGCCCATCATTGCCGTATTGCATTTGCCACCACTCGACATCACCATCCCCGTTAAAACCTCCACGCCTTCCAAACCTTCTACCTGCACTTCTCCATCCACTTCCACCCCATAGAGTGGGTGTGTGCTGCCTTTGGTGCCCCTTGGGTCTGGTCCTCAAGGAGAGAATGAGCTGAGTCAAGATAGCCCGGTGCCAGTTATATATTTCAAGTTCTAAGAGGTTATCTGTCACATGCCGATCCGGGTCCTAGTCCCTGGCTGTTTTGGGGACGATCTACATGTAACCTCAAAGAGGGCTGCCAAGGGGAGTTCCCTCACACTAGTGCCAGTTTCTTCTCAAGCGAGACCGGTGGCAATCTCGTTGCTCACCGGAAGGTCTACCATTGATGCTATTATCACCTCTCGCTCTGTTGTTGTTCGATTCACAGGCCAAGAGGGGTTCTCTTCTTGGATTGTGCTAACTCATACGGCCGCCAAGAGTTTGTTGGATTCTATGTTCAAGGGGTAGTTAGCCATATGTTCAATATTTTCCAAGGACATTCTGCACTTCTTATGCAATCTCCCTCAATTTATCGGTAAGCCGGCCTTGTCAGCACCGTGTATTAATTTTCCTCAGTTTCACCGTTCCCCTTTGTCAAGGGAGTTGTGCTTCATGCCTAATTACCGTGTGGAGTTGTCGAATCTCAGGGTTCTTGTGCCGAGTGACAAGACTCCATGGTTCCATGGTGCCTATCTGTCTGAGGGGTTGCTTGCTCAAGAGTGTCCACATATTGTTAGCACTAGGTGTCTAGGGGCAGCCGCCCCATCCAGGCTGCATGTTCATAACTGGGCCAGGCAGTCTACTAGGTGGGCCCATTATCTGAGGAGATATTGCAAGTCAATAAGCCTTAAGGCCTAAGCCCGCGCTAGGTGGGACCATTACAAGGAAATTTCTGCTAAGAAGAGACGGCGACCCAAGTTTAAGGGGCATCGATTGTGCACTCAGGGGATCATTTCTCCTTCTTATTCCTTTCATTCATCATTCCTTCCGCTCAGCTCCCACCCTTGGGTGGTGTACCTTCCCTCTTCTAATTCTATTTCTGTGCTCTTCTCCTCTCTTCCTGGGTTCATGAACCCCCATTCTTCCCATCCGGAGGCTCCAGATTTTTCTTATTTTCATAATTCTAGGCCTCAGCCTAGGCCCTCCTTTCATCCCACTTTCGGGACGTCTTCCAGTTCTTCCCCTCCTCATCCGGAGCCTCCGAATCTCCCCTCTCATTCCAATTTTAAATTTTCACTTGAGTCTTCTCTTCCTCCGAAATTTTCGGGTGTTGCTTCTAATTCTTCTCCGACCCCGTCGGATGATTATCCTTCTTCCTCATTTTTGCAGCAATCTTCTCGTTGTTTTTCTATTCTCTCTTCCTCACCCTTTCAGGGTCTCACCCTTTTTCTTGCTATTTTTGAGGTTTTAGTCCGTCTTAATCTCGGTTAGTCTCCGTTTCTTCTATATCTTGTTCCTTATTATCAGGGTCTCTGCATCCTAGCGAGGGGGTTCTAGCCCTCACCTCTCTTCCTTTTATCCTTCTTCATCTAGTTTGGTGTCTGCCGTTCCTTCGTGTCAAGGAATCTTTGATCCTTGTTATCCTCTCCATTTTGTCCTACCAAAGCAAGGAATATGAAGCTCTCGCTGATCAAGATCACTTTAGGATGCTGGTTTCCACTTCATGGATTGCAAGGTATCTTCCATTTTACGTAAGAATATACTTTCGTTGTCCGTTATGCTTATTATTACCTCTTGCACATGGTTATAATATTTGTTTCCTTCACATGGTTGAGTGGCTTTAGAAGTTTTAGCTTAGTCAGTTAGGTATGAAAATGAGTTCGCCTCCGTAGCATTCTTAGGCTGGTAATAGCTCTACGTTGGGGGTCTAATTCTTTCCTCGATCGTTGAGGATGATCTTTTGAGTATGGGTTTTCCATACACTTCACGGTGAGCTATAGACGGTCTCCTTTGATGAACACCATTGCTGCTTTGGCAATATCTCTGGATATGCACAAAGGCCTTTTCTTTTCTCTGCTCGGCCAAGTGCAGGGGCAAGAGATAGATAGATAAGGTGACTAACCTAGGCGATCCCTAATAAGAGAGAGGTCTCAAATAGGGGCAGTCTTAATGGCCCTTAAAAATGAGCTTTCATGCTAAATCTAGCCAGTAAGGGCCATCAAAATCAAGAAATGAAAATGAATGTAAAATTATGAATCAAAGGCATGGCAAGAGTGGCAGTATAGTTCCCCGCGGGACGTCATGAGCCCGGTCGCATGCGTCCTATTAATGGGTCCAAAATCAAAGACATAAAGCCCTAGCACAACAGATTGTATCTTTGAGGGTTAGTGCCCTGTAAGAAATTCAAATTTTGATATTTCCCATCCTGCATAAGGTTTATCCCCAATTTTTCTTCTGTTCCTCCCTCTTAGGCTGGGTTGTGTCCCGAGTATGGCTTTAGTAGAGGCACCGTTCTTTAGAGGCAAGTGGTTATGGCGAGCCACCCTCATATGCATGCCCTGCTCAAGGGAAATCTTTAATGAGAGGGGAAGGAATGACGACCCCTAGGCAGTGGTTCGAGCCCGTCTTTGAGTGCCGCACATTGCATTTCAAAACAAAATCCAAAAAAATTAGATATTTCCAAAATCAATAAATTAGATATTTTTAAAATCCAAAAAATAAAATATTTTCAAAAATTCAAAAAGTCAAAAAAATTGTCAAAAATCCAAAAAATTGTGTCTTCTGTTCCCTTTTTCATGCATTATTCTGGTCATTTTTAGAACGGATATGTAATTCGTTCGTTAAGTGTATTGGTTGCAGGTGCTCAAGCTTCCTTGCTCTTCATCTTTCGCTCTGTCTCCTGTTCACATGTTTCTGATCTGTCTCTTCTTTAGTTATATCCCTTGATCTGTTTTGAAGCTCATGTCCTTCTCAGCTTTCATTCATCTCGCTTCATCATCATGTCTCCATGAGAGGGCTTTGCCTTACGATTGTGAACCTGGTGGTTCTGCTTTGTCCGATCTTGTGCTTTGATTGAAGAGTGTACTTATTGTGTCTTGTGCCCCGTGGTTGTCATCTCACCATGTTGTGCTATCCCACCACGTATGCTGTCGTCCCACGTGGTGTTTTGTCCCGCCATGTAGTGGTGTTGTCATCCTACGCGTGTCCTGTCCCACCATGACCTTGTCCCACCGCGTGTGTTGTCCCACCATGTTATGTTGTCTTGCCCCACCATATTTGTCGTCCCACACTTATTGTTTGTTCTTGTGATGTTGTTATGTCATGTTATGTTTCGTTCATCTTCGTCTTGTTATGTTTCGTGCATCTCTTTTATGTTATTCTTTGTTCATTTTTTGGTTATGTTCGTGCTCGTTTACCTCTTGTGTTTGTCTTATTATATGAAAAACCCATAAAAATGTGAAAAATCCAAAAAAAATGTCATCTCGCCTGCGCAGGTAAGTCAGGTATGGCTCGTTATCTCTCCTTATTGTTGTATTACTATATGGTATCTACGCTATTATATTATCTCAAGGATCGGTTGGTTCTCCGTGTGTTCTAAGATCTGATGTTCCCCTTTACCAAAAATGATGATGATCTAGGAGCATGCGGTTAATCGTTGGATAGACCATTAGTTTGAGTTGGGTGGGGGACGATGGACTTTGTCTCGCACATCGTGGTTGCAAGAAGACTCTTGATCCCGTCTTGCTCGGTCTAGCAATATTATCCTTGGATATTTTATATTTTATCTTTCTTTGCATTCGTTTTGATGATTTCTTTATTTTAGCCCAACATGCATCATGTCATTTTTGAGCACTCACACCTCGTAATCCATTCAAAGGTTTTCTCCTTACATGGGCAATTTCGCTTATTCACTAGGATAAGAGATCTTCATTCCACTCTGAATTTGAACGTCTTCTCTGATCTACCCGCTTGGTCTAGTTGGCCAGCGTGATTAATGTTTGGATTTTTATCTTAGTTTTCCTTTCAGCTTTTCAGTTATTACGTTTCCGATCCCCTCATTGGCTCTGGATTGTGTCCCCTGATGAGGTTGGTCATGTTTTCTTCTTTTCCTTAGTTAGTTAGTTCTCCAGACATGTCTCATCCGCGTCAGCCATTTCGTGTGGTTAGTTCAGCATTTTCGAGAGAATTCTTGTTGCTTGTTGGTTATGACGGGTGTCTTTTACCTTGATACCCGCTTTTTAGTTCTCTCCGCTTCATATCTACTTCATCTCCTTTTCACGTCACTGTCGCTCTGCTTCATCTCCTTTCCATTCCACCTCCGTGCCGCTTGGACTCGCTCCCTTGCAAAGCGGACATCAATGAGGGGCATCTATTGACACCCGTTTTCAGCCTACACTTTGAGTCATTTCTCTTATTCATTCTTCGTGATGTCCCGAATTACCCATTATTTTGGAGCCGATCTTGAGCATTTTTCGAGCCCATTCTTAGTCATTCTTCTATCCCATTAAGCCCTAGAGCTCTGAAGACTATTTTTCCCCACCTGCTGCGTTGACTGGTCGGAAGGCTACTGGGGCCCTCAGGTGACGGTCTTGTGATGATTGCCACCATGAGGTAGCGGTCATCGCAAGACCGCTATCTGCCCATTTTTTCTACAGTGCGTCGCCTGCCTTCAGTTCCTGATTCCCCTGATAGGTGGCGGTCATCCCAAGACCGCCACCTGCTCCCTTGATTCCTAGTGCAGCATCGACCTGTGTGCTCATGCGTTGACTCCATTTATGCTATAATCAAGTTGCGGTCCTTGCATGACCGCGTTCATCAAGAGGCGGTCTCGCGACCGACCACCTTCTGGTTGCAGAGTCCATCACCCCGTGGGCTCCGTTTTCTTCGACCGAGAGTGCCCGGGACTCTTTTGTTGGCACCGATTTCGCTGAGGATATTCTTGCCGGTCGACTCTAATCCTTCCTAGGGATATTATCCCACTGTTATCTTCAAGTTTTATCCATCAAAACTCTATTTTTGGGTCATTATCCTCCTAATTTTGACCTAGGATTTTCTGCACCTCTATAAATAGCTGCCCTACTATGTGTGCGCGAAAGAGGGCATTTTCCGGGCTTGGGGTGAAGCCATGTTGCACCACTGCCACTCTTTTTCGACCCCAAGCTATTCAGGGGAGTATTAACTTCATTTCTATTCGCTCAGGGCTCTCTTTCTCTCGCTCCATCCCTTATTTATTCGCCCTCTCTCTCTCTGATTTCACACAGTTTCTGCATATTCATGCATGCATGCACGTTTTGCACAACATTTTCATCCTTGTTTACTGCATTTTAATTCATCTTTTGCACTCATACGCATTCACAATACACACACCTACTATTTGCTTCCTTCTACAGGGGTTAAAAACCCTCCCCGGTGCGTTCCTCCCTCAGTTTTTCATGTCTATTTTATGCAAACAGGATTGATACTACATGCATGTTCTAATGGGTTTTTGCCTTCGTCTTGGCTTTGTTATGTAGGAAAGCAAGAGCGAACGTGAGGCCCTTATCTTCTAGCCGGCTAGAAGGCGAGGAGGTGTAATCCACAATTTTCCCCACACCCATTTCTTCACACGCGATAACGTGTAGCGGTCTTCCTTGGCCGCGTTCTTCCTCCTAATCTTTCAAAGGTACGCAATGCCATTGCATCCTCTTCCTAGACCGTTTTGGCATTTTCAACCCTTGGTGGCGATCATGGTACACACTCCTATTCTTATCGCCCCTTTCCCTTTGTTTATGTTACATGATTACATGTTTATTGTTCTTGTTCGGGGCGGGATTAATATATTAACAATAGGATTCTTCCCGTTCACAGCAATGGCAACCGCAGCAGCACGATGCAGTAGACGTAGGAAGAAGATGAAGAAGATCAGGATGTCGCTCCTTCACGAACGACAGAGGAAGACGTCCACACACGGAAGGAAAAGGAAGAAAACAGACGAATGCGTCGACCTCACGAGCCCTTCACGAACTGCAGTAGAAACAAGATGCCTCTGCCTCGCAAGGGGGTGTATTTATAGGGTTCTGGGGTTCTACGAGTCCTAATACGTGCATGGGATCCTAGTCTGTATAAAACTTCCTTGGACAAACTCTATCCTTCCCTAATTCCAGCAACTGCTTACCCTGTTTGATCAGGGAAAACCCTGAAAGCATTCATGCATCTTCGAACGTGATACCGAGTTGTTTGTATTTAATAGGCCCATTGTAATATATTTATACATATATCCTAAAAGCCTTGTATATCTATGAGGTGTCCTTCTCCTCAAAAGCCCATTATGTATGTTAAATGTAAAGCCTTTAAAGCCTATCCTACGGAAGCCCATTAGCTATTGGGTTAAAAGGCTTCTATTCTTATTTGGGTTGGGCCCTTTTTGTTATTGGTTACGGGCCCCTACTACCCCAATTGGTTTAGTTTTTTTGAACACAAGCCCATTAAATTGGGTTGAATATTTTCTATATTAAATTTGGGGTGCTACACCCTCTCATAGCTCCTTGGCCCTTCGCCATGTGGGCATTCGATGTAGTCATTCCTCTATAGGACAGAACCAGAGAAGTCCAGAGGAAGTCTTTCATCACGCTTATAGGCTAGTGGATGCCAATGGGGCGGAACTACCATACCCTTGGAACGGAGTCTACCTCAAGAAGTTTTATCCGTGAGATCTTGTACATAGCAAAAAACAAAAAACAAAAACAAAACAAAAAAATAACAAAAAATGGAAAAAATGTTCAAAAAATTATGCCAATCGCCTGGTGCCCGTCATGTAGTTGCAGGTCATGCATCTTCCCCTACATGATAGGTTAGGGCACATTACGGTCTCGGTAGGTCATGGGCCTTGGTCTACCAGAACCAGGGAAACCCTTGTCTGGCCATGTTGGCCTATGCTCATTAAAAGAAAGACAACATGCACACACGCACGTGTTTTTCTAAAAATTGGCAGCGTCGCCTATGGACAGGTCTTCGCTCTAAAAGCTTTCGAAGGGCCATAATCTTTTTTCTCTCCTTAGTCGACCGACCAAGACAGTCGGCGCCCTTAAAGTGCTGAGCAAGACAGCTAAAATACAACACCCTTAGGGTGAGAATAGGATCCACACCTCGAGTACTGTCAGAGCACGTGAAGAGGGCAGTGTCCCCGTGGGCATGCAAGAGGGATCCGAGAATCAAAACATCAAACTTGAACTCTCCCTAAAAGAAAAAAGAAAAAAAAGAGAAAAAGAAAGCCTAGATGTGACCATGCCTGACACGAATAAGCAAAGCCCTACAGTCAACAAATGCAAAGCAAGTATCCACAAAAATTAAGGGGCAATGCACAGAAAGTCAAAACACTCAAGACATGGTCCGAAGTCACCCAAAAGGGAGAAGTAGAGTAAGCTCACCTATTCGCTCACCGAGTTAATGGCTTTGTCAATCCTCTTGAGAGGTTTATCCCCCATTTTCCTCCTCCTCCCCTGAAGATGAAAGCCCGACGGAAGCTTTAAAGGGTGAATGCCCATCTCAGCTCGCAACCCATTTAAGGCAAAACACAATTATGGTTGTCTACTTTAAAAGGGCAGAACCTATCACTGCGAATAGGTCTCAACATTTTTGGTAGGCCAATACCCTCATCTACCGCTTTAATATTTTCTCCCATTAACCTCGAGCTTAGGTCAATGCAGGCGCGTCACCTATGGGTACGATGGCGTCTGATTTTCGGTCAGCGTCACGTGATTGACTGTTAGGGTTCCATGGTGTTCTATCTAATATCATCTAAGGTTGTGAGGAAATAGACCTGGGTTGTGCAAATATTTTACCTTGAACACTTTTTGGGTGTATCCCTGCGGTCGGAAGCAACGGGGAGCCTAAGCGTGGCATGATGGTATTGTCATCAAGGTAAGTCTTAACCGGCGGGACTATCATTCGAGGAGTCTAAAGACCCAAATCAACCTAGATGTGTGCTCAGGATAGCTGGGAGGTTATTAGGAGACCCCTATCCTCATTTAGGTTGGGTGCCATATAGATGGTCACCAAGTGTTGGTAGCAAAAGGAGTGAGTCTCGTGTCCAAAACACAAAAAATAAAAAGAAAAACCCAAACAAACAAAAAACAACAAAAAGTGCAGAAAAATCCAAAAAATCAAAAATCAAAAAAAAATCTTAAAAAACAACACAAAACATAAACAAAAAAACAAAAAATCCAACATAGCAAAAAAAAGCATATGTTTATGCATTGCATGATCATGTTTTGTTTCATACTTGCATCCTGCTTGCGTGCATGGGCATCTCACATTCACGTTTACCTTTCATCGCAATTTTGTTAATAAGATTTAGCCCCCTGACCTTGCATCGAGGAAGGTACGAATTTCTTTCAGACAAGAGGCTAAAATCAAAACTACGCTAACCTCTTCCCTTTTAGTGTGGTTGAAACAGGTAGAAAGGGAACAAGGACGATGTCATCTCAAGCAAGCAAGTACACTAAAGATCATTCATCTCATTCCATAAAATGTCCACTACATTCCATTGTCTACAAAATATCTCTAGGGGCATACCCCAGTGTACAAGTCATCCAGCTAATCCTCTTGCTCTCTTCCACCTTCTCGCTCGTCATCGGGACAAGGTCGGTTGTGCCTTCTGCTCACCTTGTTGTCGTCTCGGTCGCATCTCGCTCCTGACCTCAGAGGCCGAGAAGCCCTCGAGGCTGCTGGCTGAACTGGCCACTGTGCCTCAGGAGAAGAAAGACCGAGTCCTAGTAGCTCCCTTAGAGAGAAGGCAATCGACCCTCTGGTCTACATCGACTCTGATGGGGTAGCGCATCTTCCTGTAGCCTTGCTTGGGGTGGCCCTGCTCTAGTACTTCCTCAGTACCCGTCGGCGCAAGGTCTCAAGCTACTCAAGAGCTCCTCGCTCTCGAACTACCGCCTCCATCTCCCAAGCATGAGCCTTCGCCTCCCTCTCCTTTGCCTTGGCAAGGCGACCTCATAGCAGCACATCAGTCTGCATCTCGGCTAGGTGACGTGTCAAGTCCTCAACGAGAGAAGTGGTCTCACCCAGCTATGTCTCTAACTATCACTGGGAAGCTAGGCTAGCCTCCTGCACCATTCGCTGTAAGGATAAGATGTAGACACATACGCACATCTCAAAGGAAGATAAGGTTTTTCCGTTTTAGGAATAAGGGTGCATAGGTCATACCGTCTCTACAAGCTCTGCCTCCCTCGCCTTAGCTCTCTCAAGTGCCGCCTCTAGGCGAGCCTCCAGGTCCTCTGTCCCTGTTGCCTGGGATGCAGGCCTGGCCTCTGCCGCCACGCTGGCCCTCATGCAGATGAAGTCTAGCTCGCCTCGCTGCAAGGAAGGGGGGTGGTTATTTAATCCAAAAAATAAATCATCTCATCCATCCATTTTGACTCACCAACTAGCGGATTTGGTACCTCAAATCCACGTTCGCCCGATCTAGAGTCGCGATCCGGTCCTAGAGTGTAACGACCCAAGATCCAGATACCGGGAAGGACCCGATACCATTCAAATCTTGGTCCGCCGCCCACGAGCCAGACGGCTCGGAAGGTCTAAAAGGTGTGTGTGAGTGGCAGTATATAGGAATAAGAAATAAAATATGAACAACAATAATAAACTAACTACAAAATCTAGTCCAAAAAGTATAGTCTATAGAAAATAAAACGTACCCAATGCCGAGTGAACACTCGGCCCAGCGAGCTGGCAACTACGAACCTCCGCGTTGCACCTCCGAACCTCGAGGAGGGACCGCCACACCTGAAAAGTAGGGGGTGAGCCTCATCTCATTGGATTAGTAGGGGTCCCGCAGAACTCAAACCATGAACAATGGTGACAGCGGAAAGCAACAACAACGACGGTAGGAGCAGAACCCACGGTGGCCGACAAAACCTCGGCTCTACTGCTACTCCTGCCGATAACGGGAAAAGGAACTCCCAATTTCACAATCGGGGATCAGACTACCTAACACGAGAGCTATCGCGGGGAAAACTCATGACAACTCTGCCGTGGAGGCTTGTCACAAAGACGGGGCCTAGCCTGGATCACCCAGTCCACGGGTACCATCATGACCTCGCTGTCGTGATCCTGACCTAGCCAAGGGGTGAAGCCCTAATAACACTATCGAGTGCCCCTGGCCTCAACCTTGGGAAAACACATAGAAACAGTCTGGGAAACCATGCCTCGCAGTCAGAAAATGGACTCTTGGGTCACGAAGACTCACGTCACGTGACGGGAGTACTGTGGACGCATAAAATTTCACGCCCGCATTCCCCTGGGGTTCCGAGTCAGAAATAGAACTGAAGAAAGAAGACCAGGAGAAACTGCCTGCCCAAGACTGCAGGGAATGCTACCGTCCGGCAAGCCCTCACATTTGCACGGGCGCATTAAATAACACGGGAGAGGCATAATGCCCTCCTGAACTTATACACTGTCACAAACCCACCTGCGGGTCTTTTTCGGCGAAGAATACCCCAAGAGGCTCATAGGTCCCGAGTTCCTGAAGAAAAATCAACGAACTGTAAACCGTGGCCAGCAATGGGTTCCAGCCGGCATGCTTACTACTTGCACTGCCGAACAACCCCCTCCAACGGCACACTCAAGTGGCCTCTATACAGCACGCTCGAATGGGCCTCTCCCGGTGTAGCCTCGCCAGCTCCCCACAGTACGCCCTCCACCGTGACTCCACCCGGTGCAGCCTCGCCAACTCCAGCGGCACACTCCCACCGCTCCCTCCAGCGGTACACTCCCTGTGTGCCCCACCGGCACACCCCTAGGTGGTCTTCACCGGGCACTCCCTGAATGGGCCTTGCCCGGCGCACCCTGCCACCTCTTCTACCGGTGCTCTCGAGCGGGCCTTGCCCGGTGCGCCCTATCAAGCCCTCCAACGGCACACTACCCAGTAGCATTCCACCTGTTGCAGCTTCCTCTACCCGGTGCACCTGCCAAGCCTTCCACCTGGTGCAGCGTCTTCTCTTCTTCACCCGGTGCACCTGCCAGAAGTCCCATCCTCAGCACGATACTCTATTTTGCTCAAACACAAAGCATTGAATGCTCGTGCCTGTGTCTCTTGGCGTGCAGTGAAATTACATCGAACCAGCTGGGGTTTACTCAGATGTCGAAGCCTCATCCAGACACGCAAGAAGGGTTCTGCAGGAAGACAAGACGGTGGTCAGCCCTCTAGTTGACCTTCACCGCAAATGAACGCCATGGCCAGCAGAGGTATAAAAAGAACCACTCACTTCAAAGAAGAAAGAGGGAGAAGAGGGCAGACATTCTAGGGCGGAACTTCAAAAAAAGGAGAAGAAGAGGGGAGAGCCTGCCGCTCTGACCATCGCCGCCTGAGTGAAGAGAGAAGAAGCTTGAGGAAGGAATCCCCTGCTGCTCCCTCGACGGCCACTATCTGAGCAGAGAGAGAAAGGGAAAGAAAGAAGAGAAGAAGAGAGAGGAGAGATCCAGAAGAGAAGAAGAGGGGAGAGACTACCGCCCCGACCACCGCTGCCTGAGCGAAGAGAGGAAGAGAGAGAGAGAAGGCCAATGGAATGTCATCTAAGTAAAAATCCTCATTTAGTTGATTATTTGTGGCTCCAGAAAGAAGACATGCATCTCGTCGCGTCGTCGTCCACCATCGGCCATGCTTCCGATGGAGCTTTCTATCCCCCTCCCGAGGAACCGCCTCCCGTGACTACGGGAGCATCTCTCCCTCCCCCGTCTTCAAGACCGTTTGGTTCCCGTCATTCTTTTGCACAGGTGCTAGTAGAGTCTCAACAGAGGGCAAAGATTGCTATTATGATCAAGGATCTTGGTTACACGGACCTTGGGGAGCCAGCTGATAGGGTGCAAGGCCCGGATACAGAGGGGGGGTGAATGTATCCCTCTTAAAATATTGCCTAATTAAATCTCTAATGCTCAGATATGCGGAATTAAAAACTGTTGCAGAAATATACTGAGAATACTTAGAAGGATCAAAGCAAGACAACAAATGAATTCGCCCTCACACAATCCTAAGCAAGCATCTAATGAGCGCAGCAATGAAAAGAACACATAAGGAAAATCAGAACACAAGTAAACACCAGGATTTTTTAGGTGGTTCGGTCCACAGACCTACGTCCACCCCTCACTCCAAACCGGAGTGAGGCTTCCACTAGCAAGGCTAGAACAGCAGACTCAGTCTGCAACAATTGTTGCCAAACAGCTTGACCAGGGGAACAACCTCCCCTCTTCCTCCAAACCGGAGGGAACCACTAGTGACACACAGTCACTAGCAAACCAGAGACCGAGGTCTCTCTTCCTCCACCCAGGAGGGAACCCACAAGCGACACCCAGCCGCTTGCAACCGGAGGACCAATCCTCCCTTCCTCCAAATCGGAGGGGAACCCAGAGACCCAAGTCTCTCTTCCGCTGAAACCCAGAGGGAAACCGCTAGTGACACCAGTCACTAGCAACCGGAGACTCCAAGTCTCCCTTCTCCTGAATCAACAGGAGGAACCCCGATCTCCAACCAGAGAATCGGAAGAACAAAGTGTGTACAGATAAAAGGAAAAACAATAAATGAGAAAAATGTAGCGACTGAAAGCTGGAAAATGAAATGCACAAGGTAGCTCTCATAGGAGCAAACTGGATTGGATCTGATCCAAAGTCCAGTGAAGACAACGAAGCTTCTCTTCCTCTTCACGAGCTCTCTACCTCTCTATTCCTGCAAGCTCGCTCTTCCCTTTTTCTTCTTTAGCTTTCACACTCTGCTTTTCTCTTCTTCTTCTTTTCTTTCTTTTGCTCTCTACTAGCTCTTTCTCTTCTGTTTGCTTCTTCGATCACTCTCTTGCTCCCTCATTATTGATCTTCTCCAGATGGAGGAAGCTTCGTATTTATAGCAGCAGCAATTAGGGCGTGTGCAGGGATTGTGCCCTCTTTATCCTCGGATCACGTGCCAGGTGCCAACCTCGGATCACGTGCCCAAACATTTTCTTCCCGAAGGATGTACCTGCCAAGCAGTCATAAGAAGATATTAGATGGATGTACAGACTTGGTTCAGGCTTTTAACAAAGTGTGTACAGGCATGATGCAGCATTGAGTGTATAGACTTGAAGTGAATGCAATGTAGACACACGAGTGTATAGACTTGAAGTGAATGCAATGCAGACACAAGAGTGTATAAACTTGAAGTGAATGCGATGAAGACACAAGAGTGTATAGACTTGACGTGAATGCGATGCAGACACTAGAGTGTATAGACTTGAATGCTTGGAAAGGATTGAATAGACTTTGTCTTGGTGTTTATGCATGAGTCTGTCAACGAATGTACAGACTTTCTATGCTGCATGCACAAGACGCTAAGAGAGACACTGTATAGACTTGACAATGCATGGACTATGCACATAGACGCAGCAAGACTCTGTGAGCGCCAAGCCGATGTACAGACTTTGCGAGCGCCAAGTCGATGTACAGACTTTGCGAGTGCCAGGACCATGTACAGGCTTTGCGAGCGCCAGGACCAAGTACAGACTTAGTGCAAATGGGATGTTCAGACTTTGTAGCATGCAATGAAGCAATGTATAAACTTAGACGTTTATGTGCATGACAAAGTAATGTACAGACTTGATGTGAAGAACAATGCCCTAATGCAGTGTATGGACTTAGAATGCATGAGACAGCAGTGAAGAGTTGTGAAATGATGCACACGATGTACAGACTTTATGATATGCCTTGGATAGACGCACGATGTACAGACTTTGTGATATGCCTTGGACAGACGCACGATGTACAGACTTTGTGATATGCCTTGGACAGACTCACGATGTACATACTTTGTAAGACGATGCATGCGCAAGATGCTAAGTGAGACTGACCGATGTACAGACTTTGCCAATGTGCAGACTTTACCGATGTACAGACTTAGTGTTCTGAACGTAGGTAAAGATGACAATGTATAGACTTTGGAAGATGCAGACTGGGCAATGTACAAACTTTACTTCGTGCAAGCTACAGGACAATGCAGGCTATACAGACTTCATGTGTGTGCTACAGGACAGAGTATAGACTTGTGTGTGCAGGGCAGACAAATGGACGTACAGACTTGGGCTGTACAGACTTCATGTGTGTGCCACAGGACAGTGTATAGACTTACAAGACGATGCATGAGACGATGCATTGTATAGACTTACCGAAGTAATGTTCACACTCACTTAGACGCTGAGTGAGACGCTGGACAATGATGTACAGACTTCACGTATGCAAAGCTATGAACATTTACAAATGGATGCAATGACATGCCAAATGAATGTGCAGACTCAACGTGCAATGCATGAAGCAATGTATAGACATGGAGTTCAATGTGCAACTAATGTACATACTTTGCAATGCCTAGTGTTAAATCATGGGAACACAATGCATCATGTACAGACTATGCGATATGCAACCAGACGATGTCTAGACTTTGTTAAATTGATGCTCAACAAAAAGACGCCTCTTTCCTAGGCGTCAGTTTCAGAAGTGACGCCACTGTTGATGGGCGTCAAATTTCGAGCATAATGGACTGTATAGACTTTCTATGGCATCGAGGCAACTATGACGATGTGCTGTGAACAATGTATAGACTTTGCGTGGATGACCAGACAATGTATAGACTTGCCACTAAGGAATGTGCGGACTTGACAATGCAATGTATAGACTTAAAGTTGATGCACAAACACAACTGCAAGGAATGTATAGACTTTGAAAAGGCTTAGCACACGATGTAACAAGGCTCTATACAGACTTAAGGCTCTGTACAGAATTAGCCTGAGCATAGTTATGAAATGCATGAGTCTAGACATCCATTGACTGATGGCCACCATGAAACATAGTTATGAAATGCACCGAAAATGCACACAGCCAGTTCGATGGAATGACACTCAAGAGATGCTCAATCAAACGTCCATATGCAGACACAAATAAATGATGACTTATAGTGTTTGCTATCATCAAAATCACAGGGACACAACACCGGCAATCTTCTTCTCCAAGGCAGATTCACAGGCATCCCTGCAACCCCTTTCGATTGAAGACTCAGTAATAAAACTTCAAGACAGTCAAAGTTGTTGCCACAGACATGAACGTACTACTAAAGGAGTTAAGCGGAGAAGCTAAGATAGTTAACGAACCAACCCGGGAAAATCCGGGTTCTGCCCAGCTGGCGGTCGACCGCCAGCACAGGGGCGGTCGACCGCCCCAGCCAGCAACTGCCAGCCTGCACGAGTTTCAGTAGCGGTCGACCGCCAGCCAGTGGCTGTCGACCGGAAATCCCAGGGGCCATTCGTCTACAGCATTTCACAGTAGCGGTCGACCGCCAGAAGCTGCAGGTCGACCGCCAGCCCCGAGCGTTCAATGTTGACTTTGTTTCCAACTTCGAAAAGGGCCATTCAACATGGATTTCTTTAATCCAAAAGTCACCTAATCACCCACAAATTGTGGCTCTGGTCTGAGGCTTGTCTATAGACCATTCAAGGTCTATAAAACTCTCACTTGAGGGATTAGAAATACAAGGGCTTCAAGGGAGATCAAGGGAGCTCATTTTCGAGGTACTGTAGCACCTCCGTGAACAGTGTTTCGGGAGGAAGTTCTTCATCCATTCCAAGGTGTTTCAAGGTGAGATCTGAAGCAAGCAACCTCCAACAAAGTTAGAAGCACTCAAGGTTCTCAAAGGTGATCAAAGCTACATCCATACATCTCTTCATCAACTCAAGCAGACTCAAGGAAGCACAACTCACAAGGAAGAAGAAGCCATTGGTGTTGAATCAAGAAGAGTGTTTTGTGAAGAAGATAGAAGCCTCTATTGGTGATCTACATCCATCGAAGAATCTGATTCAAGCTCCAGCAATTTCAGACAAGATCTTTCTTCTTGAGCTCATTTCATATCATGTTTGAATAGCTTGATATTTGTTCTTTCTTCTTCATTTCATTCGAACAATCAAAATTGAGAATCGTCCCTACCGGTGGTTAGTAGGAAGGCAATCGGAGGTTGTCCGATCTGCGTTGTTGACGTCCCTACCAGGTGGTTAGTAGGAAGGCAATCAGTGGTCTTTCTGATTTGCGGTTCAGTGCGTGGCACTTGTGGAGCCTCACCGGATTTGGTGAGGGGTGGACGTAAGACTGGGGATTCAGTCTGAACCACCTTAAAATCTCATGTGTTGTGGTTTGTTTGTGTGATTGTTTCGTTCTAAATGCATGCTTAGGTTCGAATCGATATATTAGTAATCATCTTGCTAAGCAAATCGTTTTGTCCTTCATTTAGCTAGTTATATTCCGCTGCAATTTATCTCATCTAGCTATATAGAGGGTTACATTATGAAAAGAGGGGTAGATCTATTCACCCCTCCCCTCTAGATCCGTTGTCCACTACACAACACCAATTGCTAACTCTGATATGACAAGTTGAATCAGATAGATGGACAGGAAGAGTTCAGACAAAGACACAAGTGAAAAGATTAAGCATTCTCCCCCTGTCAATATGCAGTAAGTCACTTCCTCCCCCCCTTTTTTTATTTTCAAAATAAGAAATATGCAATGCATTGACTCCCCCTAACTAAAAGCACTGAATCATCCTATATGTCATGAAGACAATGCAATACCAAAAGTTCTAAGTGCATCAGATCTTTCAATGGCTGCAAATGCAAATTCAGACAATCATGTGAAATTCAGATGTTCGCAGAGAATTCTTAATCAGGCAATGTCCATCAACAGAGTTGAGTGCAAAACATACACTTTAGATGAGGAGAGTTCAGAGAATTCAAATTTGACAATGCAGATGATGAATGAATATGCAAAAACAGATTTAACATGCTATGCAGTAAATCTAAGAACAGGAAGTGCAAGGAATTTACCTGAAAAGTTCAGAAAGGGGTTTTCTTTTGAGTGCCTTGGCTTATTTACCCCTCTTTATTCCTCAGTCCCAAGGCACACCTGCAAAATAATATTCACTTTGCGCAAGCAGGTACCCAAGAGGTCTTGGGTCCTGAATTAACAGTGACATTCCTAGCAGGTTTTCTCAACAATTTTTGTGCATGAAGGTCATCAGATTTCATCAAATAGCAATTTTTCATAGAATGCCCAAGGCCACCACAATAACGACATGAAACAACATGTTTTGTGTTCTTGATGTGCACATTAGTATAATCATGAAACCTATGTGCACGTGAATGAAATTCTCTGATGTTTACATGAGCATTTCTCCTATTTTTAGTTTGCCAACAATCTCTAGCTCTGTGGCCTAGCTTACCACACTCAAAACATGCAAGAGTTTTCCTTTTAAAAATAAGTCCATTTGTACCAGAAGTGTTTCTAATGATAGTGAATTTAACATATTCATAATTAGACTTCCTTCCCTGAGCATGCCAACATTGCCTAGTTGTATGGCCGGACTTGTCACACTTATTGCAATAAGGTCTCCTTGGAGCATTTCTAGGAACAATGTTCCTCCTAAATGACTTACTCTTATTGTCTTTCAGAAACCAATAGTCATGCATTGCATGACCGGATCTACCATAGTGGAGACATTTAAGTTGCCTTTTGTGAGTAAATTGATTCTTGAATGGCTTTTTAGTCATGTGCACATGTGTATTTCTGGAATTTCTTGTATCCTTCATCCCTAAATGAAGATTCGATTCATCAGATTCCAGGAGATAACAGTTATGCATCACATGATCAATTTTTCCACAATAATAGCATGGAATTATCTTTGCATGACTATGTGTGGGTGCATGCGACTTGTGTGAAGTACTCATAGCATCAGCAGAAATACTTTTGGTATTTCCATGTGAGGCTTCTTTCTTTCCCAATTTCTGAGTTTGTTCAGTAGTTTTGGGACTAACAGTGGGTTTCTGGTTCCTTTGAGCCTTGAATTGAAAGATGGGTGCACTGGATGTGCTAGTCGGCTCAGAACACATAAATGAAGTGTGAAGCTTACTGTCAAAACTCTTTTTATTAACAAGATTAAAACCCAGCCCCTCTTTCTGAAAGTTTACTTTCATTCCCAGCAGCTTGTCTAGGTTACCTTTTCCCTCCACAAATTTTGATAGAGAATTGTTCAGATCATTTATTTCAGATTGAAAGGAAGAGATCTGATGTTCATAGTTGACTATATCTTCTTCACATACCAGAATCTGTTGATGCATCACATTATTCAAATTTTTAAGGGTTTCTATTTCTTGTTTCAGTTTGAGCTCATTTTGATTTTTATCAACAACATATTTTCCTTTTTCAAATGTCAACAATCTCTCTGACATGGTGGAGTTCAACTGTCTTAGTTTGTCAATTTCTTCCATTAGACTAGTGTTCTCCTGCTCAAGTTTATCATCATCAAACAATACATCAGTTAGAAAACTCTGGTTTTCTGGTTCATAGTTTTCAAGGTTTTCCTGAAACTTTAAATTCACAGCTCTAACAGTCTCGAACTTTTCATTGATCAATCTGTTTTCACTTTCAAGACTGATTAATATTTGTTCAGATTCCAGCCATTATTTTTTGAGTTTTCCGTTTTCAGATTTGACATGGTCAAGGTCAGATTTGATTTCATCTAGTTTCGGCACTTGTCTTCTGAATATTTCATTTTCAGTTTTCAGAGTTTCAAGATTTTCACCTCCAGAACTAGGATCCATTTTTTTTAGCTTCTTTGTCAGACTTTTATTCTTCTTCTCTAGTTTTTCATAGGAGTGTAACAGATTGGCATAGGCATCTTCCCAGTCATCTAAAGTGTAACTAGAGAAATGATTGATTACCTCTTCAGCATCTTCGAATTCATCTTGATCACTGCTATGGTTGCTCTTGTTAGCCATCATGCAGCTGTCCTCATTCATCATGTGAGCTAGCTCTAGCTTATCCAGGATATCTTTAGCGGACCTGCAATCATAAAGGCAAGAATGTAAGGCTTTGTCAGTGGCTGCTTTCATCAGATTGAAAGCTTTCTGATTTTCTCCATTCTTTGATCTGTGACTATCGATCCATTTGGACACTTTCTTTGGTAATCTGTGAGGACCATGTGAAATTAACTTCCACAGATCAGGATTAACTGATATAGCATAGTTGCGCAGACTGACAAACCACACATTAAAATTAGAGCCGTTGAAAACTGGTGGATCACCCATGGAAACAGTTCAAATTAATGCAACAAGAAAAATGATGCACCAAAAGCAAGATAGCACCGAAGACTGCAGGATCGGATCTGCAGGTCGCTGGACCTTCTATGCAGACACCCTCTCTGATACCAATTGATAGGGTGCAAGGCCCGGATACAGGGGGGGTGAATGTATCCCTCTTAAAATATTGCCTAATTAAATCTCTAATGCTCAGATATGCAGAATTAAAAACTGTTGCAGAAATATACTGAGAATACTTAGAAGGATCAAAGCAAGACAACAAATCAATTCGCCCTCACACAATCCTAAGCAAGCATCTAATGAGCGCAGCAATGAAAAGAACACATAAGGAAAATCAGAACACAAGTGAACACCAGGATTTTTTAGGTGGTTCGGTCCACAGACCTACGTCCACCCCTCACTCCAAACCGGAGTGAGGCTTCCACTAGCAAGGCTAGAACAACAGACTCAGTCTGCAACAATTGCTGCCAAACAGCTTGACTAGGGGAACAACCTCCCCTCTTCCTCCAAACCGGAGGGAACCACTAGTGACACACAGTCACTAGCAAACCAGAGACCGAGGTCTCTCTTCCTCCACCCAGGAGGGAACCCACAAGCGACACCCAGCCGCTTGCAACCGGAGGACCAATCCTCCCTTCCTCCAAATCGGAGGGGAACCCAGAGACCCAAGTCTCTCTTCCGTTGAAACCCAGAGGGAAACTGCTAGTGACACCAGTCACTAGCAACCGGAGACTCCAAGTCTCCCTTCTCCTGAATCAACAGGAGGAACCCCGATCTCCAACCAGAGAATCGGAAGAACAAAGTGTGTACAGATAAAAGGAAAAACAATAAATTATAAAAACACAGCGACTGAAAGCTGGAAAATGAAATGCACAAGGTAGCTCTCGCAGGAGCAAACTAGATTGGATCTGATCCAAAGTCTAGTGAAGACAACGAAGCTTCTCTTCCTCTTCACGAGCTCTCTACCTCTCTCTTCCTGCAAGCTCTCTCTTCCCTTTTTCTTCTTTAGCTTTCACACCCTACTTTTCTCTTCTTCTTCTTTTCTTTCTTCTGCTTTCTACTAGCTCTTTCTCTTCTGTTTGCTTCTTCGATCACTCTCTTGCTCCCTCATTATTGATCTTCTCCAGATGGAGGAAGCTTCGTATTTATAACAGCAGCAATTAGGGCGTGTGCAGGGCTTGTGCCCTCTTTTTCCTCGGATCACGTACCAGGTGCCAACCTCGGATCACGTGCCCAAACATTTTCTTCTCGAAGGATGTACCTGTCAAGCAGTCATAAGAAGATATTAGATGGATGTACAGACTTGGTTCAGGCTTTTAACAAAGTGTGTACAGGCATGATGCAGCATTGAGTGTATAGACTTGAAGTGAATGCAATGCAGACACAAGAGTGTATAGACTTGAAGTAAATGCGATGCAGACACAAGAGTGTATAAACTTGAAGTGAATGCGATGAAGACACAAAAGTGTATAAACTTGAAGTGAATGCGATGAAGACACAAAAGTGTATAGACTTGACGTGAATGCGATGAAGACACAAGAGTGTATAGACTTGACGTGAATGCGATGCAGACACTAGAGTGTATAGACTTGAATGCTTGGAAAGGATTGAATAGACTTCGTCTTGGTGTTTATGCATGAGTCTGTCAACGAATGTACAGACTTTCTATGCTGCATGCACAAGACGCTAAGAGAGACGCTGTATAGACTTGACAATGCATGGACTATGCACATAGACGCAGCAAGACTCTATGACTGCGAAATCGATGTACAAACTTTGCGAGCGCCAAGTCGATGTACAGACTTTGCGAGTGCCAGGACCATGTACAGGCTTTGCGAGCGCCAGGACCATGTACAGACTTAGTGCAAACGGGATGTGCAGACTTTGTAGCATGCAATGAAGCAATGTATAGACTTAGACGTTTATGCGCATGACAAAGCAATGTACAGACTTGATGTGAAGAACAATGCCCAAATGCAGTGTATGGACTTCGAATGCATGAGACAGGAGTGAAGAGTTGTGAAATGATGCACACGATGTACAGACTTTATGATATGCCTTGGACAGACGCACGATGTACAGAATTTGTGATATGCCTTGGACAGACGCACGATGTACAGACTTTGTGATATGCCTTGGACAGACTCACGATGTACAGACTTTGTAAGACGATGCATGCGCAAGACGCTAAGTGAGACTGACCGATGTACAGACTTTGCCAATGTGCAGACTTTACCGATGTACAGACTTAGTGTTCTGAACGTAGGTAAAGATGACAATGTATAGACTTTGGAAGATGCAGACTGGGCAATGTACAGACTTTACTTCATACAAGCTACAGGACAATGCAGGCTATACAGACTTCATGTGTGTGCTACAGGACAGAGTATAGACTTGTGTGTGTAAGGCAGACAAATGGATGTACAGACTTGGGCTGTACAGACTTCATGTGTGTGCTACAGGACAGTGTATAGACTTACAAGACGATGCATTGTATAGACTTACCGAAGCAATGTTCACACTCACTTAGACGCTCAGTGAGACGCTGTACAATGATGTACAGACTTTACGTATGCAAAGCTATGAACATTTACAAATGGATGCAATGACATGCCAAATGAATGTGCAGACTCAACGTGCAATGCATGAAGCAATGTATAGACATGGAGTTCAATGTGCAACTAATGTACATACTTTGCAATGCCTAGTGTTAAAGCATGGGAACACAATGCATCATGTACAGACTATGCGATATGCAACCAGACGATGTCTAGACTTTGTTAAATTGATGCTCAACAAAAAGATGCCTCTTTCCTAGGCGTCAATTTCAGAAGTGACGCTACTATTGATGGGCGTCAAATTTCGAGCATAATGGACTGTATAGACTTTCTATGGCATCGAGGCAACCATGACGATGTGCTGTGAACAATGTATAGACTTTGCGTGGATGACCAGACAATGTATAGACTTGCCACTAAGGAATGTGCAGACTTGACAATGCAATGTATAGACTTAAAGTTGATGCACAAACACAACTGCAAGGAATGTATAGACTTTGAAAAGGCTTAGCACACGATGTAACAAGGCTCTATATAGACTTAAGGCTCTGTACAGAATTAGCCTGAGCATAGTTATGAAATGCATGAGTCTAGACATCCATTGACTGATGGCCACCATGAAACATAGTTATGAAATGCACCGAAAATGCACACAGCCAGTTCGATGGAATGACACTCAAGAGATGCTCAATCAAACGTCCATATGCAGACACAAATAAATGATGACTTATAGTGTTTGCTATCATCAAAACCACAGGGACACAACACCGGTAGTCTTCTTCTCCAAGGCAGATTCACAGGTGTCCCTGCAACCCCTTTCATTTGCCATTATCGCCAAATGTGCTTATGGACGGCCTGCCTTCCTTGATATTAAAAGTTGCTTGTCGCAGCGCTTGGCTTTGACCTCTGATTTCATCATTAGCAGGTTAAACTCGCGGCATCTACTCCTAAGATTTGAATGTGAAGCGGATTTCTTGAAGCTGCTCCTGCAGAAGAATCTTTACATCAAGTGCTTCATGTTCCGATTCTTTCGCTGGACAGCAAAATTTGACTTTGATGCAGACCCTCCTACAGCTCTGGTCTGGATTGGCTTTCCTTCGCTCCCGGTGAGTTTGTACCATGAGGATTGTATGCACTCTATCGCAGGTAATTTTGGGACCGTGCTCAGCATCCATGAAACGACATTGGCTATGACAGAAACTTCAGAGGCGTTAGCTTGTGTTGAGTTAGATTTGTCTGCCCAATGCAAAGAGTGGATGTGGATTGATCTGGATGGAAAAGGATTCTGGCAGGCTGTTAACTATCATCGTGTGCCCCATTTGTGCTCTTTCTGCCATAAGCTTGGCCACTCGGAGACTGCTTGCAAGAAGAAGCAAGGAAGGGCTGCTCGCCCTACAGCGACTCCAGTACTAGTTGGCAGGCAACCCCGACAAGTGTTTAGGCATCGTTTGGCTGGCCCCCAAGTTGCTCGATAGAATGTGTAACAAGGTAATAGGTTTGCTACCCTGCAATAGGTGGATGATGCATTGGAACAGTCACCGGATAAGCCTAGTAGGCTGGATGGTCCTGAGGGTGATTTGGCCCCTAGTGCGTTGGATCAACCCCTTGGACCAGCCCAAGAGTCCAATTTGGAATCTCCTCAAGCTCTTGAGCCTCCAACAGGTGTATTTGTTGTAGACTGCACTCAGTTGGTTGCTGGCCTGGAGCTCCCTTCATACCAAAATCAGCCCACCCTCAATGACGATGGGTGCCAGTTGGCTATTGATGCTCAATTGAGTGCTTCCCAATCGGCTATTCAACAGCCCAGCTGCTCTAGTTGTGTAGGTGATGATTTGCCTCCTGTTTTGATAGTGCCAGGGGTCGCTGCAGAAATAGAACCAAGCCAGTTAGTTCCCCATATGGCCTCTGCTGTGGTAGAGAACATAAAAGTTGATGTACTTCAGAGCTTATCTGAAGAGCGTTCACAGGAGGTTAAGAAGGTAGGTCAGCGAGTTGCAGATAAGGCTGGGTAGGATAATGATATAGTGCAATTAACTCTGCTGAATAGACATGAAGTTATTAGGGGAAGAAATGTTGCAGGGGGGGTCCTTACCAGATCTTGAGCCAGGTCGGCGGAAGTTAACAGTCGGCAATCTTTATGATGCTTCCAATTATGATTTGGAATATTAGAGGATTGGGGAACCTTGGTTCCCACAGATGTCTTCGACACCTAGTCTAAAGCAATAAGGTGAGTATGGTTGCAATTAGCGAACCAATGTTGAGTTTTAATAAAGCTGTTCAGCTCAATAGAGTTCTCAAGTTGGAGAGCTTTGTGGGAAATAATATGAGCAACTCTAAAATATGGGTTTTTTTGGCAAGCCAGTCATAACTTGGAGGTTGTTCATTCCTCCTCTCAGTTCATTACCCTTGGTCAGAAGACGGGTAATGTGTTCTCGGCCTACTATTCTTTTGTCTATGATGCCTGTGATCCCCACCTCAGACATGGTATGTTTGATGGCCTTCTCTCCTTTGCTTCTTCTGTGGCTGTTCCTTGGATAGTGGGAGGGGACTTTAATTGTGTTCTGCGCTCCTTAGAGAAGCTTGGTGGAGCATGTCCGCCTCTAGCTTCCATGGCAGATTTTAATGGTTTTCTATGTTCTGCCGGCCTTATTGATGTGGGTTTCACTAGATCAGCTATGACATGGTCTAATAATAGAGCTGGACTGGCCAACATCTGAGCGAGGTTGGATCGGGTTCTTTATAACATGTTTTACCAATCAGACATGCCTCAGTTAGTTGTCAAGCATCTTCCTAGAGGCCCCTTGGATCATGCCCCACTCTTATTGTCCATGAATAAGCACACCTTTGGCCCGGCCCATTTTGTGTTCCTAAAGATGTGGTGCTCCCACAACTCCTTTCTGCAAGCTATTTCAGATGTATGGAAGCAGACCCATACCGACCACCCTAGTGCACTGGTCAGACTATCTATCAAGCTCAAGGCTGTCAGAATTTCCCTACGAAAATGGAACAAGGAGGTCTTTGGGGATGTCACCCAAAATGTTAAACTGGCTGAAGCTGAGCTGGAGTATAAACATGCAATGTATGATTCTGATCCATCTCCCAGTAACAAGGAAAATATAAACGCAGCTTGTGCACTTTTGCGTCAAGCCATTTATAGGGAAGAAGTATTCTGGAATCAAAAGGCCTGGATTGATTGGATTGAGAGTGGGGACATGAACACTTCTTTCTATCATGATGTGGCTCAATGTAATCGGCGTAGGGGTTTCATTAGAAGATTAAAGATTGGAGAATCTGAGACATGGTGCGCTGACCAAGATGTCCTTCGGAATCAAGCTGAAGCTTACTTTAAAAATATGTTCTCTTCTGAGCAGCACTCTGTTGACCATTCACTTTTGGATAGCATTCCTCAAATTATAACGGAGGACCAGAACTCATTCCTTTGTGTAGTTCTAGATGGGGAGGAGGTTCGTACAGCTGTCTGGTCGCTCAAGGGTTCAAGTTCTCCTGGGCCTGATGGTTTTTCGGGTGATTTTTTCACTGCTACTTGGGACATTGTAGGTCCAGATGTCATTGATGTTGTTCAAGCCTTTTTTGTTGGCTTTCCTCTACCTAGAAGTATATCCTCTTCTCTTATTGTGTTGGTACCCAAGGTGTTTGAGCCTCGCTCCTATAATGATTTTTGGCCGATTAGTTTATGTAATTTTTTGTATAAGATCATCTCTCGTATTATCTCTGAGCATTTAGCCCCTCTTCTTCCTAGAATCATTTCTGTGGAACAGGGGGCTTTCGTCAAGGACCGATACATTTTGGACAATGTTGCACTTGCTAGACAACTGATGAAGGATATCAATAGGAAGGTAAGGGTGTAGGCACCGGAAGGGTGGTGTCCGCGTACAAGGTGCGCGTGCGTCCTCCCTCCCGAACTTGTGCTGCTGCTACCTACAGTGCACAGGTTAGAAAGATAGAAAAAGTGTGATCGCCAGAGACTATTACCTGAGCCTCACAGGATGATGATCGCAATGCATTTGAAGTGGGAGAATATGGGTTCTTCCTATCCTCGCTCTCGGCCGGCCAAGAACAAGGAGCTCTGCAAGTCGATGATGAAGTTCCTGCAAAATTAACTAGCAAACAAAGAGAACAAACCCATTAGAATGTGATAGTGTAATATATGCTCAAACCAAAGGAAAAAACATGCAATTGGGGGTCAATCGTACCGGGAAGGGGGGCAGAAAGGGGGATGGCCGAGACTTTCGACCATCCGCCTTCCCTATGTTTTGGGTTGATAACCTTTTTAAAGAAAAAGGGATCTAGGCAAGTCTAATATGCATGTAATGCAGTGAAATGGAGTAAAACGCAGCAAGATAAAGAACAGGGAAGAGAGGACGGGGTTTGCCCATCAACCAACAGAGGGCGGCCACATGTGTGGCCGCTCAGAGGAGGTGGGCGGCCATGTCGATGGCCGCCCCTGCAAGCGGGACTCTCCGGTCGCGGAGCTCTTCAATGGCAGGTTCTGCTACTAGGGGAAGGTCGGGGAAGGCGCTCTCGTCGTCACAGCTCTCTCTGGGCCTAGAACTACTAGCCTCTCCTCCTCCAAAATGTCCAACCTCCTCCGTGAGAAAAATGTCCAACCCCCCCCGAAATGTTCATCCCCCCGTGAGATGATTCAGAACAGAGTTTTGTATGTGGGGCAATCTCCCTCCAAAATCATTCGAAAATAGAGTGCGTGTGAGGCTACGTGGGTCTCGAACCCCCCCGAGTGGGGATGGTTATGAAGGACGTGCCCGGAGTGGGTGGAAACGTGGGTTTGACTACAGTTATCAGGTGGCGGCCAAGGTTCTGGCTGTCCAAAGGAGCTGGGCAGCCAGGCCGATGGCCTTCTTGGGGGTCTGGGCGGCCAGGTCGATGGCCGTCCAGAAGAGGTGGGTGGCCAGCTTAGTGGCCGCCTTGGGATGTGGGCGACCAATTCTCTGGCCGCCCTAGAATGGGCTGGGTGGCCAGGTGTCTGGCCGCCCTAGGTTGTGGGCGGCCAGCACCTTGGCCGCCCAGGGATCAGGGTAGAGAATGCATATAAGGCCTCTGAAAATTTCCCTCGGGGGCTCACGCCCCCGAACCCCCGATGTTACGGCCAGGGGGCGCTGCCCCTCTGTAACCCCCCGCCAACTTACCGTGAAGTTGGATCCATGAAGGGACAGGGTGGAGCCTACCTAAACAAGGATGAGACCCCACACTCTAAATCAACCAAGAAGAAAGTGTCACTTCTATTATGGCTAGACAAGGTTCGCAGGATGTCCAAAATCAGGTGTCTACAAATGCCCCTTCGGAACGCCCGTTTTGTAGGGGGGGCTCGGTGGACTGATAAATGGGTGTTTCAGTAAAGAAACAAGCCTAATAAGGACATCCCGCTCAAGAAGATTCTTGAGTTGAGATTGAGCTTCGCATAGAAATGAACAAGCATAATGGGACAAGAGAGGTCATTCAAAAGAGGAGAAAGGAAAATAATCTAAGAGGGCTTGTATCTACGGTCGCATGGGACCCCCTAACATGGCGCTGCGGGACTTGAGGGAACGATCGCAATCCATGCTCAAGGAGATACAAGACACCTAAAACAGGAGTAAGTAACAAACTCAGGATAAGGGGAAAACGACCTTCAAATCTCAGAATACTCATGACGATCGCATGCAAAACACACTCTCGACTTGTCGAATTGGAGTGGAATAAGGTAGACAACTAAAAAGTGATGGAATTGAAGAACTCGGATGATTGATAAAAGAGGGATAGAGTCCAGGGCAAATCGATGGTAGACCCTTCTCTCGACCCTTGTCTCCTTCTTGCTGCATGAATGCCATGCTATGCTTGTTGAATGCATTTTTGTTTGCTTTTTTGTATGATCGGCGGTGGGACTAAAAGTGACCTATATGATGCATGCTGGGTTTAAAAGGGAAAAACCTATGTAATGCATATCCAGAGGTAGTATTGTCTGGCTCCGAGAAAGACATCGGTCGAGAGTCCGATGAGTCCGTCATCCCGAGGTCAACCATGAAACCAAACGGCCATCGAATAACTTAGGGAACATGAACCCCTCATTGTTTTTATTAAAGATGAACTCGAATTTTATGTGCCCGAAATTATTAGCCTCTGGGCTCTATATAATATAGTATATATAATAGTAGTAGGGAGGGCAATGGAGCGAATCCCAATGCTATATGACCTGCAGCTGCATAAACACACATTAGTGAAGTTCATAAACAAATAAGCATTTAAAGAGGAAGCATTCACTAAGGAGAATGAGAATAGGAAAGCAAGCATCATCCTTCGGCTTTACAGTGAGCCTAATGGACATAATTGAATTCCGTGGGGATGTTCACCAGGGCGTAAGCACATCCCTAGAGGTGATCACTCCCGATGATGAGAGAGTCTATGCTAACTTCACCTAGCACATCAATTAACTCCAACAAGGTGTCTAGTTGGGGGAAGACTACCAAAAGGATGATTCAAGCTCCATAGCCGAAGTTTGTTCTGGACCCGCTGACATAGGTATGACGTTTGTCTAATCAGAGGGATATGGAGTAGAGAGTGTAAGGAAAAGGTAATTGCAATGCAACCAGGCATCTGTTGAAAAATCAAGTGATATGAAGGTTTCATTTGCTTAGGACTCAAGTTGAAGCGCCAAGCTGGCATAGTTCAATTGCCATTAAGATTCATGGAAAGCGAAGGAGAGGGATGCTCTACCTCCCGACAAGGACAGCCAGGGGTTTAGCTAGCTTGGATGGGCAGATGGGAGTGCAGTTTACCCCTAGTTTGGGTGTTGATAGTAGTGTAAGTATAAATCCCCTGGTGGGATGGAATGAAGAAAGGGGAGTAGCCTTTGGGGTTCGCAGTTATGGGGTAATGATGAAGGAAAAAGAGATGGTGTGGTGTGGGATGCAGGAATTTGAGAGATGCCCCTCCAATTTTTGGATTTTTGAATATTTAGTTTTTTTATGGATTTTCACATATTTCAATTTTTTGTTGGATTTTAAATATTTGGACTTTTTAATGGATTTTTTGACATATTTTTGATTTTTTTTGGCCAATGTCTGGCAACTACCCATGAGACATCATAACAATGAAGGAAGGATAGGCTCTTTCTACAACCTCCCAGGTATCCTGAGCGCACATCTAGGTTGATTTGGGCCTCTAGACTCCTCGAATGATGGTCTCGCTGGTTAAGACTTATCCTGATGACAATACCGTCATGCCAAGCTTAGGCTCGCAGTTACTTCCGACCATGAAGATACACCCAAAAAGTGTTTGAGGTAAATGATTTGCCCGACCCGGGTCTATTTCCTCACATCTCTAGATGGTATGTGATGGAACACCTTGGAACCCTAACGGCCAACCACACGACGCTGACCCGGAATAAGACGCCGTCGCACCGGCAAGTGACGCGCATGCATTGACCTAAGCCCGAGGTTGGTGAAAGAAGACACTAAAGTGATGAGAACAATGACATACCAGAAACATGGGGATTTCTTTGTAGCATAGGCTTTTGTTCTTTCGGGGTAGACAATCATATAGTGTGTTTTCGCAAAATGGCTACAAGCCATCAATAGAGTTATATCCTTCGGAGTTTCTAATCAGATTCCGAGTCCTCAAAAAGAAAAAAATGAATGTAGGAGATAAACTTCACAAGAGGATTTGCAAAGCCGTTAAAACGATGAGCTATGAGCGGGCTTAGTTCACTCCACCCTTTCGGTGATTTCGGACCACCTTCAAGACTTTGTGCTTTTGTATGTTGCCCCTTGAATATAGATTTGCTTTGTAGGGCTTTCTTTTATCTTGACCAGGCACGGTCATGACCAGGCCTATTTAATTGTTCCCTTTTTTGGGATTTTTCTTTCTTTTCATTGCTTGGGATTTGGGATTTTGAAATTTTGGGTTATGTACCCTTTTGACTTTGAATTTTTCATTTGCCTGTGGGGACACTGCCCTCTTCACATGCTCTGGTCTCATTTTGCAATGAAGGTGAGTCCTACTCTCACTTGAGGGCATTGTGTTTCAGCTATTGAGCTCAAGGCCTTAAGAGCGACGACTATCTTGATCGGTCGAGAAGAGAGGAAAAGGAGGATTTTGGAGTCTTCAAGAAATCTTCGGGATAGTCACCCGTTTTAGGCCATTGCCATATTTTGAAAGCATGTGAGTGTGTGCATATTGCTTGCCCCTTGGAGCATTAGCGACTTAGCATTCAAGAATTCTCCTCGATTCTAGTAGATCAAAGTCTTAACCCACCGAGGCTTTAATGCAACCTAACCTTATCATACATGAAGGATGAAAATTGAAATGCATGGCAGCTGCCAGACAGTTGATTTTCTTCGATTTATGATTTTTTTGGGTTTTGGGTTTGAATTTTTCATTCATTATTTTTAGATTTTAGATTATAAACTATGTACAAGGGTTCCTATAGAGCGGACGGTGTCGTCTGGGCACTCTGTGGACTGTTGGATGGAGGAAGAGGAGCAGTCCACCTCCTTAGTAGGCCGGAAACAAGGTTCAAGTGAATGGGAAGCAAATACGCTGCCGTGGACACGACCCCTATACCTACTAGGATCAATGGGCTCTTTGACTTGAATAGATTTAGCCATAGGAGGCGGGTTAGATCGTGACTTATCTTATAAAAGTTTTATTGAATTCATTAAACTAAACATTAAGATTTGCATTAACAAATTATAACTTTCAGCTAAACCTGACCAAAGTTGGTAGGGAACTTGGGTGCCCCTAACCTTCTTGTGTGGTCTAGCCAAAGGCTTGGACTCTTCTAAACCTGATCTATTATGTACAGAGCAAATGCCCCTAGCAGGGCTGTTGATTGGAGCTGTGTGATTAAGGTTGGATGAAGGTTCTCGAGCTGGGGAATCTTGGATTGAAAGTTTTGCCCCTAGAGTGGGCTTCTCAATGACAGCTCTAGGCTTTTTTTTTTGGCATTGATCAGCCTTGGGGATGGAACCACTTTTAAAGGATGTAATCAAGAGGAATAGAAAAGAGAGGAGGACTAACACAATCGAATCTCCTTTTGTTTCATGAATTTCTTCTTGGGTTATCGAGTGGGATAAGGATTCTTCAGAGAATAATTTTGATAAACTCAAATTCTTTATGTCTAAACCGTGGGACTTTGATTTTAGATCTACATGTTCATCTTCCTGGCATGTTTCCATATTGGCAATTCTCTCTTCCAATGGATATGACTCCTTAACAAAATGATCGTGCAAATTCCACCTTATTGATTTATCTTTGTCAACCTTAGTTGGTTGACACCCTAATCCAAATCTCTCAATTGTTCCATTTTCCTCAATCGGCTCTCTAATTCCTTGTTCGTCCTTTCCTAACCCTGCGCCAGATGTATAGCCCATCTTGGACATTATGTGCCATCCTACATCTTGGGGTTTCTCCTTAGGTTCAGGTGACTCTAAGAATTCGGAGGATGGAGTAGATTGGTGGGCATCTAGAGTGGAGATAATGGGCTCCTCATCCTTTGATGACATGAACGTGGCCGGGTCCAACACCGTGGAGATGTCAGCCAAAATTTGTAAAGGAGAAGCAATCTGAGGGTTGGGGATATGTAGAGAGCTTGATTGGAAAGTTGGAATGACATCTTGATTCGAGAGAGCAAATCTAGCATCTGGCTCATCAAAAGGAATGGATTCATGTTGAGGAAGCTGAAGCGAAGCTAGATCGATTGGAGTAGGGGTGGCAGAAGACTCATCATCAATAGGGGTTGGTTCAAACTGAGTTGGCAGCATGGTTGGGGTTGGAGCTGGTTTGGTTAAATCAAAAAATGATAGTAGCTCTTCCCGCGAAGTGTCGTGGTGAGAAGTGGATAGAGTTGAATGATCGTCCGCCATGAGCGGAGAAGAGACACCTTGATGGTGCTGCTGAATAGATGAGCCCTTAGGTAGAATGAGGACTAAGGGCCTTGCCCCTTTAGGTGGAATTGTATTGGAAGGAGGGATGTCTTGACTTTTTCGAGGTGGTTAACTCTTGGGTTGGATCAAGACCAAAGGTCTTGCCCCTTGTCCATGGCCAATCATGTTTCTTGTGTTCGAGCTCACTATGGGTTGATCATTCGCCACTTCTTCCTCATCATATTGCCAATGTTGTCCTCTTTCCATTAGCCTAGACTCTTGATTGCCCCTAACCATGGCTAACCTTTCCTGAGTGTAGGATGGAACATGAGATGATTGATGGAAAGGAAAAGAATTAGAAGCATTCCCTTGCCCCTTCACCGGTGCCCCGCGGCTTGCAGCGGCAACCATGGGATAGGTAGAATTGGGGGGCTGATTGACATGATCATGGAAGCTTGCCCCTTCAGAGGTTGGGACATCATAATCATCAGGAAAGAATGGAAAGGAGGAGTTCTTGAGTTGAGTTTGAACAACATGAGCTCGTTTGTAGAGTTAAGCGAACGTGTGAAATTCGCTATGCATCAAGATAGCGTGGAGCTGAGGAATTGTGTTATTGACTAGAACAGTGATGGCTTAAGATTCTAGGATGGCAATCCCAGTCATAGAAGTCATAGCTCTCCACCGATTAGCAAATTGAATGAAGTCCTCACCGGGCTTCATCTTTTCCATGATAAGGTCCATGAGAGTGGGAGCTACACTATCCATGTGGCTGAAATGAGAGATGAAATGCTCGGACACAATGTCAAAGTTGATAAGATCAATGGCCAGGAGTGAAGAGAACCACCTAAAGGCCTCTCCTTCTAGAGATTTTTGAAAGAGATGAACCAGGAGGACCTGATCATAAAGCTATTGATGAGAATCCATTAGAAAGCAAGAGAGATGTTCATGTGGATCGGTGGAACCATCATACTTCCGATATTTGGGGGCTTTGAAACCCGGGGGAAAATGAACATTCAGAAGTTTACAATAATTAGTTGAGGAGTGAGGTTGAGGTTTGGGGAGGCTTTCAACAACCATTTTCCGAACATACCTTTCCACCTCTTGTCGGGATATGAGATTGGATTGCTTAAGGGGTGCATTGCCATTTGGCATAGTATGAGAAATCGGAGAGGATGCAACCCCTTGAAGGTGAAGAGGATGCTTAGGTTGAGTAGGAACACGGGAGGGAGTCCTATTGAATGAATTTGACATTGAAATTGGAGATCTCCTTGGAATGGATTGAGCATTGAGATGGGATTTTCTTTGGGAAGCTAGAGCAACCAAATAGTTAGGGGAATATCGAGACAACACTCTAGCTAGCTCTTGGTCCTCTTTTGGGGAAATTGATCGGGTTTTGACATTGATGGATTTTTCACTTTGGGAGGATGATTCTTCACTAGTTGTGCTTTGACTTGTAACAATTGTATCAATGAAAGCATTGGGTGCATCTTCTTCGGCATCAAGCCAGGTTTGTGTGTCATAAAATTCCAAATCATCCTCATCAACAACATGCATGTTAGAATAACATTGGTCCATTGCAACTCAACCTAATCAATCTTTTAGAAAATTCAAGTGGAGTTTTAAGACCAATTAAAATTGAATTTATGGTTTTTAACATCAAGCATGTATTCAAACAATGCGCCCCAAATTTTTAGCTTAGGTTAATCCAGAGATTAGTCCAATTTGAGTTTGTTCCCTCTTAGATGAGAATGAATTGTGTAGGGGAATCAAGGCCAAACTCCGGGATAATCCTAAGATAACACTCACTCAAACCCTTTAGGAAATTTAATAGGACTTCAAAGATACAACCTGCCCGGCAACCGTGTGGGAATCCACGGTTCGCGGGGACTCACGGAGGTTCCCAATTGACAAGGACTAGTTACACCCGAGTGGGAATCCCCGGGTGAAGAGTCCAAATCAAAGGGAGGGTGTTCCTAATATGTGTGATGCCGACTCTTCCTAATCCCACCCGGGAATCAAACCTGCAATGTGAGAACAAACAGAAGCAAGAATATGCAAAACATGACCAAGGATATGCAAAACAGAAGCTAAATTATGCAAACAGGACTCAGACAACAGTAGGAACATGAACCGAGGGCGGCCAAATCGATGGCTGCCTAGAGAACTGGGCGGCCAAGTCTTTGGTCACCTAGGAGGGTGGTGGGCGGCCAGGTCTTTGGCCGCCCTGGGACCTGGGCGGCCAGAAGCCTGGCCGCCACCTGTTTCGGTCATGCAGGTCCGCCAAGCATAGAACAGGGCACAAGAGCCGCTAAAAATGGAAAATAAAGATGGACAAAAGCTATTTGATGGAAACTAAAGGTAGTAGACTTCAAGCAAAAGACTCACAGTGAGCAATCAGAGTCCCACCGTGATCGCCAGGAGGTTGTAGGCGCCGGAAGGGTGGTGTCTGCGTACGGGGTGTGCGTGCGTCCTCCCTCCCAAACTTGTGTTGCTGCTACCTACAGTGCACATGTTAGAAAGATAGAAAAGGTGTGATCGCCAGAGACTATTACCTGAGCCTCACAGGATGATGATCGCAATGCCTTTGAAGTGGGAGAATATGGGTTCTTCTTATCCTCACTCTCAGCCGGCCAAGAACAAGGAGCTCTGCTAGTCGATGAAGGTCAATGCAGGGAAAAGTAGTTTTACTGTGGGTACTAAGGCTCCACTTGCTCTCAGGCAGTCTATCCATACATTAACTGGGTATAAGTACCAGGCTGATGGATTTTGTTACCTGGGTATCCCAGTCAGAAAAGGGAGATACTAGTGCTCAGATTTCAAATATCTTATTGACAGAGTTCAGTTGAGGCTTGAAGGATGGCAATCTAAGATGTTGTCCCAGGCAGGGAGAGCAGTTCTCATCAATGATGTGCTCTGCAGCATGCCAATTTACATGGCTTCTGCCTGCTTCATCCCAAAAATAGTCATTAATGCAATTGATTGTCTCTGTGCAAACTTTTTCTGGCAGGGTGTCGAAGGTATGAGAAGGTGACATTGGGTTGCTTGGAAGGAAATTCAAAAACCCAAGGCTGAAGGGGGTCTTGGCATCAGGGATTTACATTGGGTCCAGGTTTCATTGGTGGCCAAAGCCTTGTGGAATATCATCCATGGGTCATCTCTCTGGTCAAAGTATGCTAAGCAGAGGTTTATTAAATCCCACTTCTCAGATTGCACAAAGCCTTTCCCTGCTGGCATGCCCTCTGTTGTCTTCCAACAAGTGAAGAATCTTATCATAAGCAACACCCGGTGGTTTATAGGGAATGGGGCTAACACTGATTTCTTTAGGGATAACTGGACTGGAAATGGCCCAATCTTGTGATCTGTTTTGGCCACTGAGCCTATCTGCCCGCAAGCTATCCCATTAGCATCAGTTAGAGAGGTTTTGTTGGATCCTCACCTTGTTGCCTGGACTTTGCTCAGTTCTGATCACCATCTCCCTAACTTCAACCTTAACAGTAAAGCTGATGTATGGGTGTGGACAGGTACAGCCAGAGGGGACCTCTCGGTTAAGTCTACTTGTGGTCTCCTCCGCTCTAGCGGGATTAACATGCGTTCCTGGACTAAACTATGGCACTCTGCTATTAACCCCAGGGATGCTACTTTTGTTTGGAAGATAATCCATTGAGCTGTGCTAGTGGACATTAGGGTGGCTGATTGTGGAATTCCCTTAGTGTCAAAATGCAGTTGCTGTCATGCCCCTACTTAGGAGGATTTGAACCACTTATTCGTCACCGGAGAGCTGGCAATGAACCTGTGGTCTTGGATCCTACCACTGATCAGTGATAAGGTGAATCTCAGCGATTAGATTACCATCCGTTGCTGGAATCTTTTAACTGTCACCAACATGCTGTTAGCTTTCAGTTTTATTGGGTTCTATGCTATCATACTCATGTTGTGGGGTATTTGGAAGCACAGATGTGCTGCCAGGTTTGATAATGAGGTAACTTCTGGTTGTATTAAGAAAAGTATTATCTCCTCCATCTCTTATGCATTGGACAAGATGTGCTTCCATCTCCCTCTGTCTCCAGCTCATGCTAGCAGGCTAGAACTTTATCATCTTTTTCCTCGGGTGGAGATTAAACGGCCTATCCTAGTGTTTCGTAGTTTGGCAATGGACCGGCTCACTCTACATGTTGATGGGGCCTCGAAAGGAAACCCAGGAATGTGCGGAGGAGGGGGCTGCATTCGAGACTCTAGTTGCAATATGCTGATTGGTTTTGCCTTCCATTATGGTTGCGGTAGTAGTTTTTTTGCTGAAGCCAGGGCGCTGCATGATGGGCTGTCCATTGCTATGCAAGGAGGATTAAACTTAGCAGCAGTTTTTTCAGATTGTGCTTTGCTTGTAGAAGCAATCCGTAAAGGTGAGGTCCCCAACTGGACTATTTTGCCTTGGTGGAGGAAAATTTTGGATCTCCTTCGCGACTGCAGATGTTCGGTGCAACATGTGTATAGGGAAGGCAACCAAGTAGCAGATGCCTTGGCATCATATGCTTGCGGTCTTCAAGACAACCTTATTTTCACTCATATGAGAGACCTTCCGCCTATGGCTAGGGGGGCGTTTAAGATGGATAAAGCTGGGCTGCCCACGCTGCGCAATTGTAATTAGTCTAGTGGGCCCCTCTTCACATTTTTTGTTTTGTTTCTATCTTTTGATGTTCGCACAGGGGTATGCCCCGTTGTCATTGTATTCATTCATTCTATCAATAAAACATAGGGCCACAGGTTTAGTCTGGGGGAGTGAGAACATGCTTCCCCTTTGGGGGAGGGTGCGCTCGACCAAATACTGACCATGTTGAACGGTTTCTTTGCTTAAAAAAAAAGAGAAGGCCAATGTAGAAGGGAGATACGGAAGGGCAGAGAGCCTTTGCTCCTCCCTGACTCCGTCCCTCTCCCCAGTTCGTTTCATTTTTCTTTTCTTCGTTCATATATTTCCTCCCTTTCCTGAGAATGAAAATAACCCCTTCCTTTTGCTTCATTTGCTTAGCCTTCACACTACGGTGCATATAGTGACTTGTCTTATGCTTCCCTTTGGCTTTCTTGCCTTTGCTTTTTTTTTTTTTGGGGGGGGGGGGTTGCCTACTCTCCAAGACGTCGCAGAGTCTATATAATTCAATGGGTAGTGTCTCTGGAGTGATGGCATGAGGTTGGCCTCCTTTCAACGATTTTTTTAGCAGAGTTATCCTCATCCGGTGCGCTTGCATATCCCAGCCACACCCTGCCCTGCCCTGCCCGGCACACCCTTTCCTTCTTCGTCCGGCACACCTGCCTAACTTGCCCAGCCCGACACACCCTCCAGCCTGCCTTGCCCGACACGCCTTGCCTGCGCCCTGCCAGCACGCTTTGATGCATCACTGCCGGCACACCCTCTAGCCTGCCTTGCCTGGCGCACCCATGGCTTAACCCCTCCGGTACACATTCCAGCCCCTTTTACCCGGTACGCCAATGGCCCGATTCACTCGGTGCACCCTTGGGCCACCTCCACCCGGTGCACCCAACTTGCCCTTCTATCCGGTGCACCATCAGCCTATTTTATGCCAAGTGTTTTCCCGCCTGCTGACTTCCATGTTTTCCAGAGTTTTCTCGAAGGTGTTGCCGCATATGCGCACACCTTGACTTGTCGAGTCATGCCACTCCTTGTGGGCGTGTACCCCTTTCACCCCCCCAGCTCTCGGGTCAAGGGGAGATGCTGCCGAATTTTCACCAGAATTAACGGAATAACAATAACAATAAAAGAAAAGCAACAATGCAAAAGGAAACAACAAATAAACAGAATAAACACAAATGAAATGGCTTTCCCGAAATAACAACAAACAACGGAGATCCCGAATAACTGAACACTTGCATCTTTATGACGGACTACTGAACATAACCACGAACATGATCTACATGAATGAAAGAAAACCAAATCAGAACCCTACGCATGCATTTCATGAATAAAAGAAAAGTCCTCACATGAGCTTCATGAATAAGGGGACCTCCCCTTGGCCTTACCCCACCTGCATAGACCTTACCCCACCTGCATAGACCTTACCCCAGTTGCATTGACCCTAGAACCAACCTGCCCCTCCAACCGGTGCACCTCTAATCCAACTAGCCCGGCACACTCTTGGCTTGCCCTACCCAGCACACTTCAACCCATTCTAGTCCGGCACACTCTTGGCTTGCCCTACCCAGCACACTTCAACCCATTCTAGCCCGGCACACTGTTGGCTTGCCCTGCCCAGCACGCCCTAGTCCGCCCTTGCCGGGCGCACTCAGCCTCCTTTGCCCGGCACACTAACTTATCCTTGCCCGACACACCCATGGCTTGTCCCTGCCCGGTACGCCCTTCAGCCCCTTTACCCGGTGCACCCCCCTGCTTCGCCCGGCACGCCCATGGCTTGTCCCTACAGGCACACCCTCCAGCTCCCTTACCCGGCGCACCCCCACCTGCCTGGCCTGACATGCTCCCTAGCCTACTCGATCTAGTACACTCCAGCTTGTCTGGCCCGGCACACCCTAACCTGCCTGGCCCGACACGCTCTTCAACCCCTTTGCCCGGCGCACCCCTCGCCCGGTGCACTCCCGGCATGCCCTGCACCTGAACTGCAATAATATACTAAAAAAACATAATAATAATAATAATAATAAATAATAAAAAGGAATATAACGCACAGGCAGTGAAAGAAGAATCCATGAACAAAAAAAACAAATAAATAATAATAATAATAATGAATAATAAACAATAATAATAAATAGAACGATACAGCTCTCGTCATCTCTGTATCCTTTGCATGGGAATATTGATAAGGCCTCCATGGGTCACGTTTGGACCCTAAGTTCATCCCAATCATGGTCATCGTCTGACCCATATCCTAGGCTTACAGCCTGCTATCTTCGAACATGTCTCTGTTTTGGGATCTAATCCTGGGGCATTTTCCCGCTGCCCGTTGGCACCGGAAACATTGATGATGCCCATGCAAGCCTTACTTCGACCGCGGAAGCTTCCCCCAATATGGTCGCGGCTTGACCTTGCACCGAGCCAATGAACTCACTGATTTTTGATGACTCTAACCGGGATTTAACCGAACATTTCCTATCCCTTTGAACAATAAATTTATCGTACCCCGACATACATACGCTCCGGTCTTCTCGTGACGATTACGATATTCTCAAGCCGGACACTCGTTCGAATATTAAACGGTCCCCTGAGTGACCGAAATGTTTCGAATGCGTGTTTCCCTAGACATAAGGCTTTCCATCTGATTCAAGATTGCTATTGTCTTGTTTCTCTCGATATAAATTTCTGGCCATGAGGCCCTTATTCCTGGCGATTAATCAAGGGTGTCCCCCTCTCCGAGGGGATGTAATTAACACCGTGACCTTTATGGCACGACGGGTTTTGGTCCAGACCCGAACTACACAATTGTTTGATTAGTCAGATCACGTGCACCCAAGGGCTTCCATGAAGCCCGAATAAACAGACATGCCCACGCACTTAATAAACCAATAAACGATCTCAATAAACAAATAAACAACGATTAAAATAAAAAGTACATCCACAAGTCTGGCACGCCCGGTGGGATGAAAACCACCCTTCATCTCTTCACCGGGATTAAGGGCCTTATGGCCCCTTCTTAAAATACTAATTATTTAATGATCAATCGCAGAGGGTTCCATTCCTAAAATCATGATGGCCGTCTCTTGCGGACCGCTCGCTGTCGCCAGCCATGTCACCCATGGCTACTTGGTGGTATCGACTCAGTTCGAAAGCTTTCCGCCCGTCATCATCTTCCCCAACTTCTTGGGGGTCGCATTCTTGGAACTCCTGGAGACCCAGGAGGTGGACTGCATCGCCACTGCAGTGGCGACATCAGACAAGACCAAGGTGGTGGACTGCTACGTCCACCAAGCTGCTCCTTGTGCCTCCGTCAATCGAAAGCGCTCACCGGCTGCCAGGCGGGTAGCCAAGAAGAATGCTGGCATGCTGCAGGGCCGGTTATCTGCTTCCGGCAAGTCCATCCTTATCGGAGGAGTCCTACTATTCTTGAATGGCCGCCAGGCCAGAATTACACCGAAAAAGGTGATCATGACAGTGCCGGTGCACAACGCTTTTGAAGCATTGGCCCACATTGAGACGGACCGTGTTGAGTCCAAGACAAGTGGTGGGTTGCCCCTAAAGTCAACCACGCTCAAGCAGATCTGGGTTCCCAAGCGGACCCATGTTGTCCCCGCCATCAGGGGATAACTTGTGAGGGTTTGTCAAGCATGACCAAAGAAAGATGCATGGGTTGAGATGACAACCCCGATTTGTCCCTCGCCAGCATCGACTATTCAGGCCCAGTCGGGGAAGGTGTCCCACCGCTATGGACTATATACCCCACTGGGGGCAGTACTGGCATGCCAGCAGCACCGCTGCACTACCTCCCCACCTCCGCAAAAGCTGGGGGCAAAGATTGTTAGAGATGTATGCCCTTCAAGCCAATCACAAGTGTTGTGATGGTGACATTTCTTGTACAATTTCGTTCAATATACTAATGGCATTTTCTTCATTATATTCTTAGCACGTTATAGTATGTTTGTTGTAATATGATGAAGTCCTTGAATATGAGCTATGATGATTGGATCATAATGAGATTGTGATAATGAGAACAGTCATCTAGATGTTTATATTCTAAATGTTCATGGTCATAGGATCTTCAAGAAGGGACATTGAAGATCCGGATAGACTGGTGCACGTGGTACTCACTCATGTGATGAGGGTGGTCGATCTCATAATCACCGGTGTGGTGACATCAAGGTACGCGTGCAGGTGCTCGTTAGTGGAATGAGTTCACTGAACTGACCCGATCTAGAATTTCTGAATGGTAATCATGCTGACTGTCAATCAGGAGATTCTAGTGCCACAGTAGCATAGTTGGATCTTTGACCTGAGTCACTAACGAGGTTTTGCGTGGACTCCACTGAGCGCTTGATTGCTGACTTATGAACTTCAATCTTGTGGTTCTTAATAGTTAGCTATTCGGACTTAGTGGGATTCATGTGAAAATACTTTGGTGGACAACAAGGGATCATTCACTCTCTGCATGGATTAAGAGAGAGAATGCTCTATGGACATGTACTTAGAAATCCCTGGCCAGGGTATGGGGGTTCACTTAGAAAAGGAGTTTTCTAGTGAACTGTACTTAAGAGTACAAGGGTCCATAAGATCATGATGTTTTAGGGTTTGACAGTTTGACCGTACCCTAATTCTGATTGGAGCATTGTATGAATGAGGATCTATAACTGTGTGGAATCTGATGACGGAAAGGTTCAATATGGGTTGCATCCCTCCCAAAGTCATTTGGGATCACGAGGTGTTGCTTGGTGTCGTTCGTGGTCGGAAAGCCTGTTAAATCCATGAAGAGTTATTGGATTATAACTAATTAAGTCAAGAAGAGTTCTTAGCTTAATGGGCCTGAAAACCAAACAGACTATTGGGCCTAGAGGGTCACACACAATAGAGTAGTGGATCAGACGGAGAAGGACGGTAATTATAGACCGTTTCTGGGTTTTTGTGAAAAATGCCAGAGTCTATAAATACACGCTGAGGAGAGAAACCCTAGCCAAGCACTAGGGTTTCTCCCCTGGCCGCCCCCCCTCTCTCTCTCTCTCCTCCCTGACCTGGGCGCATCCCTCTCTCTCTCCCTCCTCCTACGGCGGTGGATGGTGATGCTGAGGAGTGGCCGACGTGTGGAGATTGAGAAGGAGACTCCGTCCGTTCCCGCTGCTCGTGTGGATACATCTAGAGGCCGGACACTTGGATGGCTAGCAGCCCGACGAGCCTCTACTCGATCATCTTCGGGCATCTGGGAATTGATTAATCCCGCAAAGGTATAGAACTGTTCTTCCTTGGTGGGTTCTTCGATTAATAGTTTTTGATTTTGATCGCCGGCAACGATACGACTCTTAGGGTTTCGTTGTTTCCGCTGCTGCTCTGATCGAAACCTTACAGTGGTATCAGAGCCAGGTTGCTGGTCTGATCAAAATCAGGATTATTATATTATTTTTCGTCCTTCACGTTCATGTTTAGGGCTCAATTTAGGTTGTTCGATTGAGTCTCTCACGGATGAGTTTTTGGTCAATTGATCCCATGGAATTGTTCCTGGTATCAAGAGGATCAAAACGCACATTTTGGTGCGTTGATTGACCCTATGGTAAGGGCAAATCGAACGGGTCTTCGGGGCGGTGGTCGCCGTTCGCACAGGGAGAGGGAGGCCGATTCAGGCCGTTAATCTCCAATTTTGGATGTCCATGGGGTAGGCAAGGGTTGCTGGATGATCCCCCATGGCGTCCCACCGTGTCCGCGTCCGTGTGGTGGCCGGATTTGGGGCTCCGGCGAAGTTCGCGGCGAGCTTGTCGGGGCGGCGGCGTGTTTTTCGCGGCTTTCTTCTCCGGCCACGGCGTCGTGGGCGGTGGCCGGCGGAGGTGCCGGCGGGACCCAAGGGGTCGTCCGCGGTGGTCGGCGCCGGTGGACGGGCCCCCTGCGGCGAGCTCCGGGGGGCTAGGGTTTTACCCTAGCCCCCCTCCCCATCGCATTCGGGCGGGGGAGATGACCCCCCCGCGGGTCTCCCGATGGCGGATCCGACCCGCGCTCGGATCTGCACCCGGACCGGCCCGCGCCGGATCCGCGCCCGATTAACCCCCCCTTATTATTTTTTTTGATTTTTATTCATTTTAAAATGTTTAAAATGCATAAAATGTCAGAAAATTCCGGGAAAATTCTGAAAAATATTTTAATGGATCCTAAAATTGTTTTAGCAATCTATTAACTTATTTTTCATTATATTACCCTTGGTTAATTGGTTAATGGGAATTTTAAAATGGTTTTAAGTATTTCCCATTATCTAATTAAATGATGTTAATTACTATAAGGATGTGATTCTTATGAGGTTAATTAACAGTATATTTTTATTGAGCCCACGCTGTGAATGTGTATGACTTTTGTCTAAAGTTGTTTAGACTTGATTGTTTTTAACTAAATTGTTTAGTTAATTTATGTTGCGTGATTTCAAAACTAATTACTATTATTTTGAAATCAACGTTATATCTCGCTGTAATTATATGATAATTACTTGAAGATGCATGTGATGTGTCATGTGTATGGATGGATGGTCATGGACTTAGATATCATGTGATGGTATGCTTTGTGGTGAATGGATCCTGATGTGATTATTGGGGCCTGCGTGCCTCCTTCTCTCTCTCTCTCTTGTTATTCCGAGTTGTACATTCTATCTCCCACCCGTGTTGTACTCCCCTTGACTGGTTCAAGGTTTCTTATTATTATCTGATGTATTTTTATGGGCCTGCGTGCCCAAATTTCAAATTTACTTGTAATAATAAGAAGCGGATGGAGACTAAGAAGGAGACCGACTTCGGTGGCTCGGGAGATTCTTCACATCTAGTGGGAGCATTGGATGCTCCAAGTCTTTGTGAATTTACCATGTTGTGTGTACATTACCAACTGGCTCTGGTAATGTTGCTAGGTTTAAAGTCCATGATCATCCATCGGTGTTATAGCATATATTTGATATATGTGGTTATGCTACTAATTGTATATATATACATAATTTTAGAGTATATTCGATACTCCAAATTATTATTATATATAGCACCTATATTGATGAGACCAAAATATTCAAATCCCCTTCAATCAAATATTAGGTCGATAAGCGTGAGACATTAAGAATGTTCCACGTAGCCTTCCGTTGTTATAGTCAAAGTGAGCCGTCCTTAGACTGTGGGAGTTTGTTGTGCTACCACAAGACTATCACAGCAAGGGGACGGAGACTTAGGCTAGGGCTTGGGCCGAACCTTGGGATGGGGGCTGGCATGGCTTTGTTGTGCTATCACAAGAGTTATGTCATAAACCCACTCTCATAACGTAACAACGGGTTGGACCTAACCAACGCTCGTGGTTTGTTGTGCTACCACAAGATCACGAAGCGTTTGGAGGCTAAATTACTGGGAGTTACAAGGAGTTGTAATTGGCAAGAGTTGCCTACCCATTAAGTATGGGGTAGTTTGTTGTGCTACCACAAGACTACTTCCATAATGTTAATGGGATCCTAGTACCCACTAGGACACAGTCGTTGTGTCCCGTCTTTGCATATTAGGGGTTATGCAAAATCGTCGAACATTAGTGGGAGTATTAAGTTAGCATAAAAGTCCATGTCTTAATTTAATATCATGAATATCTGCAATGTTGTTCTAAATTCTGTTATTTCCTCTTATAGATCGCAATGACGAACCACCCATTGAGAGGCATATTGGATGCCAACAGGCTGACTGGTCCAAATTATGTCGATTGGCTTAGGAATCTGAGAATTGTTCTCACGGCTGAGAAAATAGCCTATGTCCTTGAGCAGCCTGTTCCCCATGTTCCTGCTGATGATGCCGATGAGGCTGAGGTGATTCTTTATGAGAAGCATAAGGAAGATGCCACTCTGGCCCAATGTTATATGCTAGCCTCCATGACTAATGAGTTACAAAGGCAGCATGAAAAGATGGATGCTAGATCCATCCTATTCCATCTGGAGGAGCTCTTTGGAGCTCAGAGTAGAACAGAGAGATATGAGATATCTAAGAATCTGTTCGGGGCCAAAATGTCTGAGGGAACATCTGTGCAGACACATGTTCTCAAAATGATAGAGTGGATTGAGAGGCTAAAAGAATTAGGTTTTGATATGAACAAGGATTTGTGCATTGACCTAATCTTGCAGTCTCTCCCATGTTCATTCTCCCAGTTCATAGTGAATTTCAACATGAATAAGATAGAGTGCTCTCTAGCAGAGCTTCTTAATATGTTGAAGACAGCTGAGGGGACAATGAACAATGGGAAATCTTCTGTGCTACTTGTTGGTAAGACCAACAAGAAGAGAAAGAATCAATCTGTTTTTAAGAAAAATAAGAAGAAAAAGCAGGATAAGCAGGGAAAGACTGCCAAAAAGGATGAGGCTAAGAAGGACAAGGGCCAATGTTTCCACTGCCATAAGGATGGTCATTGGAAGAGGAACTGTAAGTTGTATCTTGCAGAAAAGGTAAAACAGAAGCTTGGAGAAGCTTCAGGTATGTTCATGATTGTTGACCTAAACTTGTCTTATAGATCTACATCGTGGGTATTAGATACTGGATGTGCATCTCATATCTGCAATGACTTGCAGGTGCTGACAAGCAGTAGGCAATTGAACAAAGGCAAGGTTGACTTGCGACTGGGAAATGGAGCAAAGGTTGTTGCGCTCGCAGTTGGGAAGGTGAACCTCCAGATGCCTACAGGAGTTACACTAGAGCTTATAGACTGTTATTATGTTCCTTCTATAATAAAGAACATTATTTCCATTTCTTGCTTAAATAAATATGGATTTGTTGTAAGTTTTGGGAACAATGGTTGTTCTTTATTATTAAATGGTGAATTGTTTGCCAGTGGGAGCTTAATGAATGGTTTGTATATTTTAGATGTTGCATCTTCTGTGATGTGTGTGGACAAACCTCTTAAGAGAAAAAGAGGCAATGTGAATAAAGCTTATCTTTGGCATTGTAAGCTTGGTCATATCAATGAGGAAAGATTGAAAAAGTTGTGTAAGAATGGATACCTTGATCCATTTGATTATGAATCATTCACGACTTGTGAATCTTGCCTCATGGGTAAGATGACCAAGTCTCCATTTTTTGGACATGGAGAAAGAGCAAATGAGTTATTAGAACTCATACACTCTGATGTGTGTGGACCTATGTCCATACATGCCATAGGAGGTTATTCATACTTCATTACATTCACTGATGATTTCTCAAGATTTGGATACGTGTACTTAATGAAGTACAAATCTGAAGCTTTTGAGAAATTTGTCGAGTTTAAGAATGAAGTAGAGAAACAAACCGGGAAAAGTATTAAAACTCTTCGATCAGATCGAGGGGGTGAATACTTGAGTACGGAGTTCACACAGTTTTTAAGGAATAATGGAATATTGTCTCAATGGACTCCTTCTTATACACCTCAGTTGAATGGTGTAGCAGAAAGGAGGAATCGTACCCTATTAGATATGGTACGGTCCATGATGTGTTTTGCTGGTTTACCCTTGTCCCTCTGGGGTTATGCCTTGGAGACTGCTGCACACTTGTTGAACAAAGTCCCATCGAAGTCTGTCGACTCCACTCCATATGAGATATGGAAAGGAAAGAAGCCAAATCTTAAGTACTTTAAGGTTTGGGGTTGCCCTGCCCATGTAAAGAAACATGACTCTAATAAACTGGGATCTAAGACTGAGAAGTGCAGGTTTGTGGGATATCCTAAGGAAACTTATGGATATTATTTCTACCAGCCTAGCGATCAAAGAGTGTTTGTAGCTAAACATGCTGTATTTCTTGAGGAAGAGTATATCCTTGAAGGAAACAGTGGGAGCTCGGTAGAACTAGCAGAAGTTCTAGAACCACAACCTGTTAGTGTACCTTCTCAAGATCCAGTACAAATTGACCCACAAACTGTGGGTAGGTCAGGCCGGATACCTGTTCAACCAGATAGATATGTAGGACATATTTCTGGTAAGGTATCACATAATGAGGATGATGATCCTAAGACCTACGAGGAGGCAATGAGTGTCATTGACTCCAGGAAATGGCAAGAGGCCATGATATCTGAAATGGATTCCATGTACTCCAACCAAGTTTGGAACTTGGTGGATCCACCTGAGGGTATTATACCTATTGGATGCAAGTGGATCTTTAAAAGAAAGATTGGAGTAGATGGAAAGGTTGATACCTATAAGGCAAGGCTTGTAGCGAAGGGATATCGTCAAAGGCAAGGGGTTAACTATGACGAAACCTTCTCTCCTGTAGCCATGCTAAAATCCATTAGAATTTTACTTGCCATTGCTGCACACTATGATTATGAAATCTGGCAGATGGATGTGAAGACGGCATTCCTCAATGGAAACCTTGAGGAAGAAGTGTACATGACACAACCTGAGGGATTCACATCCAAAGAGTATCCAGATAGAGTGTGCAGGCTTCAGAGGTCCATATATGGACTAAAGCAAGCATCTCGCAGTTGGAACATAAGGTTTGATGAAGCAATCAAATCTTATGACTTCGTTAAGAACGAAGATGAGCCATGTGTGTACAAAAAGGCAAATGGCAGTGCAATCACCTTTTTAGTACTGTATGTGGATGACATACTACTCATTGGGAATGATGTAGGTATGTTATCGTCAGTCAAAGCCTGGCTGTCAAAGTATTTCTCCATGAAGGATTTGGGAGAAGCATCCTATGTGTTGGGGATTAGGATCTATAGAGATAGATCAAAGAGGATGCTAGGCTTGTCCCAATCAATGTACATAGACACCATTGTCAAAAGGTTTGGCATGGAAGACTCCAAGAGAGGTCTAATACCAATTAGACATGGAGTCTACCTCTCTAAGGAAATGTCCCCTAAAACTCCTGAAGAGAGAGAGTACATGAGTAGGGTTCCCTATGCCTCTGCCATAGGGTCCATCATGTACGCGATGTTATGTACTAGGCCTGATATAGCTTATGCTCTAAGTGTTACGAGCAGGTATCAAGTAGATCCAGGTGAACAACACTAGATAGCTGTGAAATGTATCCTTAAGTACTTAAGAAGGACTAAGGATCTATTTCTGGTATATGGAGGAGAGGACTTGAAACTGAGAGGATACACTGACTCTAGTTTCCAGTCTGACAAAGATGACAGCAAGTCAACCTCTGGGTTCATTTTTACTCTCAATGGTGGGACAGTGAGTTGGAAGAGTTCCAAACAAGAAACCACTGTTGATTCAACAACCGAGGCTGAGTACATAGCTGCTGCCGAGGCGTCAAAGGAGGCGGTCTAGATGAAGAAGTTCATCGATGGATTGGGAGTTGTCCCAAGCATCTCTGATCCTGTCCCCATGTTTTGTGACAACAATGGGGCAATTGCACAAGCAAAGGAGCCGAGGTCTCATCAGAAGTCCAAGCATATTCTGCGGCGTTATCACTTGATCAGAGAGATTATAGCTAGAGGAGATGTGATAGTAGATAGAGTATCTTCTGCTGATAATATTGCAGATCCATTGACTAAGCCTTTATCTCAAAGTGTGTTTGAGCGTCACCTTGGGCTGATGGGGATCAAGCATGTGGGTGATTGGCTTTAGTGCAAGTGGGAGATTGTTAGAGATGTATGCCCTTCAAGCCAATCACAAGTGTTGTGATGGTGACATTTCTTGTACAATTTCGTTCAATATACTAATGGCATTTTCTTCATTATATTCTTAGCACGTTATAGTATGTTTGTTGTAATATGATGAAGTCCTTGAATATGAGCTATGATGATTGGATCATAATGAGATTGTGATAATGAGAACAGTCATCTAGATGTTTATATTCTAAATGTTCCTGGTCATAGGATCTTCAAGAAGGGACATTGAAGATCCGGATAGACTGGTGCACGTGGTACTCACTCATGTGATGAGGGTGGTCGATCTCATAATCACCGGTGTGGTGACATCAAGGTACGCGTGCAGGTGCTCGTTAGTGGAATGAGTTCACTGAACTGACTCGATCTAGAATTCCTGAATGGTAATCATGCTGACTGTCAATCAGGAGATTCTAGTGCCACAGTAGCATAGTTGGATCTTTGACCTGAGTCACTAACGAGGTTTTGCGTGGACTCCACTGAGCGCTTGATTGCTGACTTATGAACTTCAATCTTGTGGTTCTTAATAGTTAGCTATTCGGACTCAGTGGGATTCATGTGAAAACACTTTGGTGGACAGCAAGGGATCATTCACTCTCTGCATGGATTAAGAGAGAGAATGCTCTATGGACATGTACTTAGAAATCCCTGGCCAGGGTATGGGGGTTCACTTAGAAAAGGAGTTTTCTAGTGAACTGTACTTAAGAGTACAAGGGTTCATAAGATCATGATGTTTTAGGGTTTGACAGTTTGACCGTACCCTAATTCTGATTGGAGCATTGTATGAATGAGGATCTATAACTGTGTGGAATCTGATGACGGAAAGGTTCAATATGGGTTGCATCCCTCCCAAAGTCATTTGGGATCACGAGGTGTTGCTTGGTGCCGTTCGTGGTCGGAAAGCCTGTTAAATCCATGAAGAGTTATTGGATTATAACTAATTAAGTTAAGAAGAGTTCTTAGCTTAATGGGCCTGAAAACCAAATAGACTATTGGGCCTAGAGGGTCACACACAATAGAGTAGTGGATCAGACGGAGAAGGACGGTAATTATAGATCGTTTCTGGGTTTTTATGAAAAATGCCAGAGTCTATAAATACACGCTGAGGAGAGAAACCCTAGCCAAGCACTAGGGTTTCTCCCCTGGCCGCCCCCCCTCTCTCTCTCTCTCTCCTCCCTGACCTGGGCGCATCCCTCTCTCTCTCCCTCCTCCTACGGCGGTGGATGGTGGTGCTGAGGAGTGGCCGACGTGTGGAGATTGAGAAGGAGACTCCGTCCGTTCCCGCTGCTCGTGTGGATACATCTAGAGGCCGGACACTTGGACGGCTAGCAGCCCGACGAGCCTCTACTCGATCGTCTTCGGGCATCTGGGAATTGATTAATCCCGCAAAGGTATAGAACTGTTCTTCCTTGGCGGGTTCTTCGATTAATAGTTTTTGATTTTGATCGCCGGCAATGATACGACTCTTAGGGTTTCGTTGTTTCCGCTACTGCTCTGATCGAAACCTTACAAAGATCTCGGTCTTCGAGAAGTCAGCTACCTTCCGAAGACCGTCCACTAGAAAGATGAAGAAGAATGGGGGCATTCAAGCCTTCACTTGCAACACATCTAAAGTGGTCAGCCACTATGGGGCTCCGACCTCGGATTATGATGAAGCCGCTAGGCTCGCTATAGGCCTGGAACCCGCTATCGCAAGACAAGGGGCTGCAGTTATAGCGCAAGCCCACCCGGAAACACCCGATGCGGATCTGATCACGTTGACTGTGAATCTGGTCACTACTAGAAATGATGGCGAGGAACCAGTGCCTGCTTCAAATGCTCCGACGGGAGAGCAAGGTCATGCTTCCAGCTCCTCCATGCCTGATCAGGCTACCATGATGCTCATGATGCAAAGATACCAGTAAGAAATTGAGAAGCTTAGGAAACAACTTAGTGGCATGAATGTACACGCTCTGGCTTCAAGCCAGGTCAAGCTCCCTCTCGAAGCCTCACAGAGAGGTGCTAATGAACATGGAGCTGCCCTTCCAACCATGGATTCTCAGTCGTCTCTTGATCATGCTGGGGGCACGACCCCGACTCTACAGCCTACTCTCCCGTTGTAGGGGACAGCTACTACACCTCAACTAACGGTGCTGACGCCACCAATGACCCAACAATCTCTATGTTGCCCGAGCCCGGCTGACCCGGCAGGGATAAATGAAACAATGATAGAGTAGATGATAGAAAAGAAGCTAGCAGATCGAGGTGGTGATGATTATGCCTCGTTTGATGCATACAAGGTGCCGTACCTGGTCCACCATGCTGCTAAAAAGCTACCTCCCGACGTCAATAAACTACCAAAATTTGAGAAATTCGATGGACAAGGCTTGCCAAAGGAGCATGTAGCCTATTACATCAACATGATGGGCGATCTGGTGACTGACGAGTCCTACTTATTAAAATTCCTCGGGTCCTCATTGACAGGACTTGATTTTGAATGGTATTCCAACTTTCCAGCTAGAGCAATCAGCGATTGGCCAGACATGTAGCGGCAATTCCGGGAGCGATTCCATATAGTCGAAAGAGAGGTAACCATGGCTGAGCTCTACGCCTTCAAGAAGAGGCATGATGAGATCGCCTTGGACTACATTAAGAGATGGCGAAATCTCAGCATGAGATGCAAACACCGGCTACACCAAGAAGATGCAGTCCAAATCTGCAAATAGAATTTGAGGTCGGAGATCCTCGAGAGGATGATTGGGAGTGACATTAAGCCTTTCGATCGACTAAACAATGTGGTGGCCGAGATCGAGGCCTTCTTCTCTTGTTATCCTCACACTTCTACTTCCGCGAGCCAGAGGGCCCGATTTGCCGATAAGCGGCCGGAGCCAAAGGAAGCTTGCACGATCGACTTCGGGGAATTCGAACCGCAGAAGAATAGAGGCAAGGGGCTTTTTAACCCTTCTCTTGCTGAACCCAATGAACCACAAGAGGGGCCGTCCTTGCGGACTAAAATGAAGAAGCTATATTCCTTTTCTAAGGAGAGGACCCGTGCCTTATTTGAATGGGCCACCCAATACAACAAAGTCATCCTCCCAGAGCCAAAGAGGCCGGCGGATGCTAGCAGAAAAGATGATCCCCGCTTCTGCCCATATCATTAAATGATCGGGCACTATATTGAAGATTACTATCCATTCAAAGATGCCATTGAACAGCTGATCCGGAGGGGGGAGCTCCAGATGGGCAACCATAAGGTTGACCCTCCACTTCCTCACGAATTGCCCGATCTTAAAAGGGCAGTCAATATAGTGTCTTTGCACCCGCTACCACCAGAAGGGCCGAGGCCTTCCACAAAGAAGAATGAAAGGAGGAAGGTGAAGGTCAAAGAGAAGGGGGTTGCCCTCTCTTGCGATACATTATCTAGCCTGCCTGGCACGGGCCGAGCCGCTAAGGAAAGAAATGAAGAACCATGCTGTCCACTGCCCGTCAGAGAGGCGCGCCACCATACCCCCTCTCCACGTGAGAACATGGGGGCAAGAATGCCAACTTTTGAAGCACGGGATGCCCCCGGCAATGATGACGAGATGCTGTTGGCCCCGCCTAGAGTCCAAATGGACGGCAACACTTCCAGCTCCCCTCAACCTGACCCTACCATGGTAGCAGAACTATATCAAAAGCTTCAGGAGACTGAAGTGCTAAGGAGGAAATTAAGCGAAATGGGTTTATACCTAGATATACTCGGGCAGGCCGGGTCACCTCCTGAAGTTTCGCAAAGAGGCGCTAAGCCCCAAATAACACGTGATTATACAGGGGGCACTCCCTCTCAGCATCTTCATCACGTGCCTCCCGCGCATCTCCCGGCTCCCAGAACGTGTCAGGGGGCAGCTAGCACATCTCGCGCCAGGTCATCCGTGGCCCCGCTTCCACAATCAACTGGCTCGAGCCGCGACTTTTCGACTCCGCCAATAATGAGCGAGCCGAGAATGGAACGTGCTGCCAAACTAAAGCTAGCCAAAGAAGAGATCACCCAGACAGCGCTGTATATGACCAAGCAGAGTAACGATGAATCTGCCTCAGATTACATTCGACGGTGGAGGGACCTCAATGCAAGGTGCAGACACTTGCCCTGCTACCAGGACGCTCTCCAAATATGCCAGCACAGAATGAAGACGCACCACCTGCTAAGTGCGATTGGCGTCGAAATTAAATCCTTCAAACAACTGGATGATCTTGCGACAGATGTTGAAGACCTCTTGTCAAAACATTGCCCGTTTGCTACTGTCCAGAATTGTGAACATAGGCTGACCGATGAGTCACCGATGCAAATGGAGACAAATCCTACTAACCTTGAGGCCTTTGGGCAACCACAGAAGAAATTGGAAGAGGCGGCTGGCCCTCCCTCCGCTAAGCCCTTTGAGCGACGCCTTTCGCTGAGGGGCAAGATGATGAAGCCCTATTCCTTTTCAAAGGACAAGACTCGGGTTCTCTTTGAGTGGGCCCAAGAATATGGCAAGTTAGTGCTCCCAAAGCCCAAGAGACCGAATGAGGCAGAAAGAAAAGATGACCCTCAGTTTTTCCTATACCATCGAGGGCTGGGGCATTCTATTGAGGACTGCTACATATTCAAAGACATTATAGAAGGCCTGATTAATTCGGGTGAATTACAAATGGACAAGTATATGGTGGAACCACCGTGCCCTCACCAGATGCATGTCTTTAAGGCGGCGGCTAACAAGGCCCCTCAACGTTGGTCAGAGCAACACAAGCACTAAACGGGGGCCTCAGGCCTCATGCGCCCCCACTACCATCTGTTCACATGACTTTTCATGAAGAGAACAAGCCACCCTGTAAGGGATTTGCTTCGAGTGGCTTCTTCACTTATTTACCCCCATCCTGGAGGCACCTTGAGCTATAATGTCATTTGGGCATCTACAGGCCCCGCTGAACCTGTAAGGGCACTTGGGATGGCCTACTTGAATCCCTACTTGAATCCCTCATTCGCAGGGATCATTTACCATGCTTTATGCCAAAAAAAAAGAAAATGAAGAGAAGAAAAGAAAGCAAAAAAAAGAAAAGAAAGGAAGAGCGAGAGAAGAACAAGAAGAAGAGAAGAAAAGAGAACAAAAAAAGAAGAGAGAAAAGATGAACAAAAGTACAAACAAGGGAGGTGTCATCGGTATTCATCAACCCCCCTTCTCAATGACCCTTTGGCTTTATCACCTACTCTCAAGGCCCGTTGGCATCCATGACCTGCTCTCTTGATGTCTCTTGACTTCGATAGCCCGCTTTCCTTATTTTCGGCTCTTGTAGCCTACTTCCCAATTTCAGCTCTCGTAGCCTGCTTCCCAATTTTGACACTTGTAACCTGCTTCCCTGATTTTGGCTCCCGTAGCCTGCTCCCCAATTTTCGGCTCTTATAGCCTGCTTCCCAACTTTGGCTCTTGTAGCATGCTTTCCCAATTTCGGCTCTCGTAGCTCGCTTTCCCAATTTCGGCTCTTATAGCCCGCTTCACCAACCTTTGGCCTTTGTAGCCTGCTTCTCGACTCTCATAGCCTGCTTTCCCAATTTCGGCTTTTGTAGTCTGCTTTCCCAATTTCGGATCTCATAGCCCGCTTTCCCAATTTCAGCTCTTGTAGCCCGCTTCACCAACCTTTGGCCTTTGTAGCCTGCTTATCGGCTCTCGTAGCCCGCTTTCTTGATTTCGGCTTTTGTAGCCTGTTTTCCCAATTTTGGCTCTCGGAGCCCGCTTCCCCGATTTTGGCTTATGCAGCTCGCTCCCCAATTTCGGCTCTTGCAGCCTGCTTCCCAACTTTGGCCCCTGTAGCCTGCTTCCCTAATCGGCTCTCGTAGCCCGCTTTCCCAATTTTGGCTCTTGTAGTCTGCTTCACCAACCTTTGGCCCTTGTAGCCTGCTTCTCGGCTATCGTATCCCACTTTCCCGATTTTGGCTTTTGTAGCCTGCTTTCCCAATTTCGGCTCTTGTAACCTACTTCTCGGCTTCGGCTCTTTGTTGCCCGCTTCTCAACTTCGGCTTGTAGCCCGCTTCCCTAACATTTTGGCTTCTATAGCCCACTTCCCTTTGGCCTTCGTGGCCTGCTTCCTGATTTTGGCTCCCGTAGCCTGCTTCCCCGATTTTGGCTCCCGTAGTCCGCTTCCCCGATTTTGGCTCCCGTAAACTACTTCCCCGATCTTTAGCTCTTGTAGCCTGCTTTCCTTAATTTCGGCTCTTGCAGCCTGCTTCCCAACTTTGGCTCTTGCAGCCTGCTTCCCTTTGGCCTTCGTGGCCTGCTTCCCAATTTTTGCCCTCGTAGCCTACTCCCCCAGCCTTTGGCCTTTGTAGCCCACTTCCCAGCATCTCCCGACTTCTATGGCCTACTTCCCTAATGCCCCTCGGCTTTTCTGACCTACTTCCTGGTATCTTTTGGCCCTTATGGCCCACTTCCCTAATGTCCCTTGGCTTCTATAGCCCGCTTCCTTAATGTCCTTTCGGCCCTTCTCGGTCTGCTTCCCTAATACCTTTACTACCACTACACTTATACATCACAACAATATTTTATTATGCAAAAAAAATAAAAAAAAAAGAAGAGAGAAGAGAATGCTTGGTTACCCCGCTTGCATGCCTGCTTATAATATAGAATAATACACCTCCTTGAAATTTTCTAGGACCATGTTTCCTTGATAAATAATGCTGCCCCGATTCCGGATGCACGTGCATCATGGCATACACTCGAAGGGAACCCAATTATGGCGGGTGCACACGTCAAGGGGAAGAGTCACGGCTAAATTGCTAAGCCCAACTTACAAAATAAACCTGAGGCAATGCTCCCATACTTCGCACTTAATGTGTTCAATGGTCTTCAACCATAGGGATTGCCCGACTTTCTTCTTAGCACTCTACATATGCTTGAATTCCTACACTCGCGTGAAGGGTAATCGTGAGGAAAAAGTTACCTACCCCCATTAAAAAAAAAAAGAGAAAAAAAGCGTGAATCCAAGTAGCCAGGAATCTCTATTGAGACACATGAGGTGACTTACGTGAAATGGTGACGCAAATTTCAATAAGGACGAAGTCCAGTAGCCGGGAATCCCCATTGAGACACATAAGGAAACTCGCGTCAAATGGTGGAATCCGCAATAGAATTATAATAAGGACGAATCCTAGTAGTCGGGAATCCCCATTGAGACATATGAGGAGACTCGCGCCGAACGGTGAAATCTGCTACCAAAATAAACAGATGGGGGTTGTGCGAAGCAACCGAAATCGAGAGCCTGAAACCCATGTGTAGGCGCTAGAGTAATCCTCAGGTGTTGCTTAGAAAACCTACATATCCTTATGTTTAGGGCTTTTTGTTCACATGTTTGCTCCTCCACGCCACAGAGATCGGGTGAAATGCGTGAATTTAAGTTATGCATACAAGACATGTGATATTCTCTTGACGGGCGCCCCACCCCTTAGTTGTGCCTCCTGGCCCGCACCGCGTCTACGAATTATGGGCAATGTCCCTATCCCATCCCCTATAGAGGGAGCTACCATATGTATATTTATGTTATGCCTACTGACGAATGCCTGCATGCTTGGATGAAGAAATGAATAATAATAATAATAATAATAATAATAATAATAATAATAATAATAAACGCACAATTTCGGCTATCGCAGCATGCTTTCCCAGTTTTGGCTCGTAGGGCCCAATCTTGGCCCTCACGGCCTGCTTTCTGCGCTCACAACTCACAACCACGGTAATTTGCAACTAGCTAACGGCCCTATTCTCACAAACGTAGTATGATAGAAAATATATTAAATCAGCAATGTGAGTGTGGAACGAAGCACGTACCTCCATGACTAGCGTGTGGGGAAGAATTTTCGGCCGAATCCGATAACCCCAATACACACACTTAATAACCGTACACTTTCGGAACCTAATGCCCACTCCACGCAGGGAGGTAAAGGGCTACAAACGTAAATTTGAGGTTGCTGGAATCCGGGTTGACGGGCCGCACTCGCAGAAGGTGAGGGAAGCGAGTCGGGGCCGATCGGAAGCTAACTTGACCCTGCCTGCGCAGGTCACTCGACGCAGCAAACTTGAGGAGGCCGGTACGCCAAGATCCGACGTCCGATCGGAGTGCCGTTTGTTGGAGAACGTCGGCGACAGGATGAAGATTCTCTACTTCAAAGGGCGCAATCAGATGTTACCAGATCAAGGCGCATCAGTGACTATTCTCAGCCTCAGGTTCGACGCACATAGAACTGCACAGGAAGACAACTAATTACTGGAAAAATGGTTCCCGGAGTCAGAACGAGACGCCGTTTGTTGCAGAATGTCGGTGATGTCTAGAGGAAGGATCTGACAAAGGGATTTGGTTAGATCGGCAAAGAGGAGGGCATGGAAACTTCTATAAGTGGCCTCTTCTTCTAGATCGGATCTGTATAGGATGGTCAGTGTAGTCCCACGAGAATCTCCGCCACAGCCAGCACCGATCTCAGAACGACACGAGCTTTGCGGAAACGCGAAGAGGACACCCCATCAGAATCTCAAATCCAGAGAGCTTGGGAGTAGATCTGGAGAAATTTGGGATCAGGAAACTAAGGATCTGGACTATAGGCTCGGGCAGATTTGCGTAACTTCACGAGGAGAATTGTTGCTGGCGATCCAGAGCTCCGATCGACGTGAAACTAATGCCAAATTCTTCCTGACTTGCAGAAGCTTCACTCAGAATTTTTGCAGAACCAGATATGAAGAGGATAGGGAGGATAGAGGGGCGAGTCACATGCCAAAAAGAATCCTGTCATAGGATTTGATCAAGGGCATCACACCCAAGAGGAGTAAGAGAATCACTCTCTTAACATAATCTTCTCTCATAAAAACTTCATTAACTCCTCAAATGACACTATACACCACCTTATATAGAGAATGGCAAGGGGTGGGGGGCTGGGAATTACGTGGGAGAGAGGGGAGGGAGAGGGGGTGCGCCCCCTTGACTTAGGTGGGGGAGGGAGACAAAAGGGGGGATAAGGGGACATGGGAAGCTTCCTTCTTTTAAAATTGAAGGGAGGGGGTAGGTGGCAACCTTCTCCTTGGACCAAGAAGGCTCCCATTCAACCTTCCAAGCCTCATTAGTCTCCCTTGTGGACAATGACCAATTAAAATACAAAAAGTGGGGGGCGCCCCCTTCTAGAAGCCTATAAGCCACCAAGTCCCTTTCACACCTAGCCCATGGGCTTGGCCCATTTAAAGGCCCAATAACTCTAGACCACTATTCTTGCCCATTACAAGACCATAGGCCCATTAGCCTTATTACAATAGTACAACCCAATAATTATCCATATGTTCTAAATAGGGCCCAACAAGGCTTAAAAGCATAAAATGAAGATAAGTTGCTTGACTTGGTGTCCCCATCCTCGGGCTCCGGCATGTCCTCGTCCACCGATGTGTCTTGCGGCGTGTGTCCGCACCAATTCCCCCCGAGTGGGAGGAACTCGACCCAGTCGAGTAAGGGTCCCGAAGCTGAACTCTCCGCGTGTGATCAAGGCATCGTCTGGCACGGGGCATCCTCTCTAATGCACAAAGAAGTGTTGGTAGGCTCCTTTCCTGGTGGTGATCACCTGCTCATCTAGTATGTAATCTATATGCTTAGGTTGAGGCTGGAAGAGGTGGACTCTTGGGTGGTGTGTCACTCACAACAGGAGGAGAAAGCCCAAAAAGTCACTAGGGATCACCGCGGGGTTCCGATATGCTACCAGATCTAAAACTTTGAACGTCGAATAAATACCATAGTCATCTGGTAGTTCAATAACGTACACATTCGAACCCACTTGTTTCATGACTCAGAAAGGGCGGGTATCGCGGGCCCGGAGTTTCTTTACGGTCCCCGAGAGGAAAACCGTTCAGGTATGACCCTGATCATGACATACTCTCCCTTTTGAACTCACGGGCATGTAGTATGCATCAGCTAACTCCTTATACGTGCATGGCTAGCCTTTTGTTGGGACGTCTTAATGCAAACTTCAAATGCATGAAAAAAACAAACTATAGAAACAAACAGACTCATATATGACCCTAGACAAACCTAGACACCCATAAAAATACTCGTAGACAAACAATGCATGTAAGACCCCAAATTCTTTAGAAATTTATTTAGAAAGTTATTTGTAATTATTTGGAATTTATTTGAAGTTATTCGAATTAATGAGAATTATCCAAATTAATTAGATTAATTAATTAATTAATAGAATAAGTCATTTTTCAACTATTTTCTAAAAATCCCCAAAAATCACATCTTGTAGAATTAATTTTATTTAGCAACTTTGTCTTCTACATTTAAGCCTAAGAAAATCATTTATTATGCCGAATTAGTGAACTTAGTTTTCCGAACTTAACATTTAACTATTTACGGAATAGTATAAGTAATAATCCGACTACCTTAGAAAAATCTGTAAAAATAGTAAATAGATTTAGGTCGATGTAGATAACAACTTTTCCTTCTGGCATTAGGCCATTGTAAATCCGTGGTAAGATCTATTTAGTGTTTAAACCCAAAAGTGCACACTTTTGACCCATACCTAACCCTTAGTTTAAAACACGAAATTCGACCTCAATACTCGACCAAATGATCTGAAATCAAGGGCAAATAGAAGGCCACAATGTAAGGAACATTTACCCTCAATCAATTTGAGGTAAACCTAGCCCCAAAACGTGCTGCCGACATAGTTTGGTCAAGTCAAGGATTTCGGCGCCGTTTCTAAACACGTAGCTTGTAGCAGCGAATACTCCCAATTCCGAAGGCTCCAGAAGCTCTATGAGCTATCAAAATGAAGCCCTACGAGTCTTCTTTCATTTGGCTACTGTGGGGTTCGCTAAAGTTTCAGATCTGGAGAGATCTAGCTCGATTTGTGGAGGTGGGTCAGCGGGCCATTGGCTTTCCTTCATCCTTCTTTGATCCATCGATTGAGGTAGGAATTCTCAACCAAATCTTGATCATGAGTATAGCAAATTGTTCCTCTCATCGAGCTCTATCCATTGGTGGCAAAAGCCCCAATTTTCATTAGGTGTCCGTGGAGAAATCGAGCTTTTTGCGAGGTGCTGTCCAAGTGTTCTTCATCCTAGGGTTTGAGTTTTCTCTCTCCGATTTGAGGTAGGATCTAACAACCAAACTCTAATTAACTTACATGAAGTAATCAGCATGTTATTATCTTTCATTTAACGTAGAAAGCCCCAAATTCCATTGAGCATGCCTCGTGAATTTTGAAATTTTGTAAGAGCATACCTAGAACATGATTCATATAGTGTTCCTTTAAGTCAGAGCTTGATTACAGGCTAATTTTGAGTCATGTATCCTGATCTTCATGCAGCATATTATATATGGTTGGATTCATAATCGAGTCAGCTTTCTTTTGACACCAGAAGCCCTAAATTCCGTTGTGTATGTTAAGAGAATTGCATGATTTAGTAGAAGTGGGTCAAGAACTAGGGTTTTCATGAATTTATCATATATAAGTTGAGATTCAATCAATTTCTGTAACAATTCATGTTTTAAAATTGTAGTTTTATGACCCTAGATTGTCTATTTACATTCCTAGATCATGTGGTTTTGATTTCAACTCAATTGGACCTCAATTGGGTGAGATTTCACGTTTTCCGGAAGCAACATTCGTTGCTGTTCTTGCAGGGGTCGACCCTAGGGGTCGACCCATTTTCTAGGCAACCCTGCAGGCCCAAGGGTCGACCCCAGGGGTCGTCCCCTCCTGTTCCTGCATGGGGGTCGACCCCAAGGGTCGACCCATCCAGCTCCCTGCATGGGGGTCGACCCCAGGGGTCGACCCATTGCACAGGAATGTAGGGGTCGACCCCAGGGGTCGACCCATCTGAAGGAAATGGTAGGGGTCGACCCCAGGGGTCGACCCATTCAGCTTCCAGACCCCAGTTTTTCAGGGGTCGACCCCAGGGGTCGACCCGTACACCAGAAACCCGATTTTCATCATTTTTCGACCCGAAGATGGATCCGAATCAGTGGGGAATCAACCAATTTAACTTAGACCCACTGAAATTATATTTTTGAAGAACAATTGACCTATTCATGTACCCCCCTTGATTTCAAATTTGCATTGGTCCTTTCTTGCAAACATAGTACAAAACACGATGTTTACCATCTCCATTACAACACTTACATTGGTTAAATAGAAACTCACATAATTAATGATTAATGGTGTAACTAAAACCCTTGATAATGCATTCTATCTCACCGCTGTGAGAGCTTGTTCTTTACCTCGACAACTTGTTCTAGCTTGTTGGCATTTTGGCTAATACAAATGATAATGGTTAATCATGATATCTTAACTTGGTGATTAGGATTAATATGTTGATTAGCTTATTTGATTGCTGCTGTTTTACAGTAGCGCAGCACGATTAACTCTTGTTGTGACTTGGTTTCGATCTCCTTGATGATTATACTTACCTTGAAATTCTGGAAATGAATCTCTTTCCTATGTGAAGTTGTTATTGCTACTTAGTTTAAACCTTGGAATTCTGGCCATAAACTGTGGAAGTCTAGATTCGTGGGATCTTTGATCCAAAGAAATCAATGCCTGGCAAATAATTAAGGGCTCGGTCTGGTCCTGGGAAGAGCGCCCGAACACTACGTGTACCCCCGGGGAGGTGAATGACTAGGTGTGGCATTTGGCACTAGTACTTGACATGTGTTAAATCTAGGATTGTCCACTACTCTCTCCACTACTCTCTACATTACTTTCTACTACTTTTCACTTTCCACTCTTCACTGTTCTATACTCTACTTGTTGTTACTTTACTTGCTGATTACTTGGACGTGGAAATGAAATTACATACGTGCTTGACATGACTTGAATTGTCTTGATATGGCCAACTTTTTATCGTTATCTCCTGTAGTAAATTCTTGTCTTACTATTCTATTCATTATATTTCTTGACCTTGCAAGATCTTTGAATTCTGTTTCGTGATATCACCGTTATCTTTTTATTGTTTTTATCATTTGTAGCATGACATTTTAAAATGTAATTAAACTGTTAATCACTTATACCTGTCTGTTATTTCCTACTGAGCGTCAGCTCATAGTTGTGTTTCCCACTTTTTCCAGGCTGTTCAGGTGACGCACTTATCGATGGGGAAGGGCAAGAGTGATGTCTTGAGTGTATCAGTTCTAGTGTGTTAGTAGTGTGTTATCTTACTTTTAGTTGTGTTTTGGAGAGCATTTAGTCTCAGTCATGTTATTGAGCTTTAGTGATTGATTATTCCAGTTGTATTAAGACATGAGGTTATTGTATCAGTTGTGGTTTGTTAATGATCATTTAGTATTTCCATCTTGTAGCACTTGTGTATTATTTTAGATTAGTTCTCTCTCTTGCCAGCGCGTCTCTAACTGTACGTCCCGATATTTCCGCCTTGTTCGGGGCGTGACAGTTTAGTTGGTATCAGAGCCTAGGTTTCACATTCCTAGGTTTCCTAAGTTTTAGGTTTTCTTGCATTGCATCCTAATAATCGGTATATCAAAAGGTGTTGTCCGAACGTTAGGCTACGCCTATCGGGAAGGTCGCACACTTGCGCGAGTGGTCTTCGGACCGATTACCTCCGCCAGGTACCGAGTTTTTGGTCGTGTCTAGGTGCATTAGATCCCTAACCTTGTAAAAGTCTAGGACCTGACCTGGTGAGAATGGGTAGAAACTTGGGTTAAGATCGTTTCTTAATCGTGTAATTATTTATCTTGATTAAACCTAAGTAATCTATTTCTCGTGTAAATGGCAGCTGATCGTGCTGAATGGAGGAACCTACAGCGTACGGTGTAAGGCCTTACTCAGGCCCTTCAGCAAGTAGCTCAGGCAGGAGCGGCACCGCATGGCACCGGTGATCTATACCGGAACTTCCACGGAATGAACCCGCCTAGATTCGCTGGTTCGACTGACCCTGACCAAGCCGAGCACTGGCTAGATGAGATGGGGAGAATCTTTGAAGTTATGCAATGCACCAACCAGGAGCGTGTCCTTTTGTCCACATTTCAACTGGAACATGATGCACGTACTTGGTGGGATTCTATCAAGGCAACTCTCGGTGATCGGCAAGTTATGTGGGAAGAGTTCGAAGAACTCTTTAACAGCAAGTATTTTTCTGATAGAGTGCAAGAGAAGAAAGCGGCAGAGTTCGCGGCCTTGAAACAGCGAGGTTTGTCCGTGGCAAAGTATGAGGCTCAATTTGCACGGCTTTCTCGTTATGCTACTCATCTCATTTTCACCGAGAAGATGAAGGCGAAGCGCTTTCTCAATAGATTGAAGCTTCATTATATCAACCAATTGGCACCGATGGAGATTTCCACTTATTCTGAGTTGGTAAGGAAAGCGCAAGTTCTAGAGGATACTCTTGAGATGACGGAGAGAATCCGTGGGAAAGGCACCAAGAAAGAACTACCTACGGGTTCCGGGAGTGTCAAACCCGGGTATACCAAGAAGAGGCCTGTTAGTGGACCTGGTTCGTGGAGCGGGTCCGGATCGTGGAAGGGCAAGATGCCGAGGCATGAAGACAAGAAGCCTGGCCCTATTGTTCCATTCAAGGGCGTGTGCAACTATTGTGATCGTCCGGGTCACAAGATAGAGGAGTGCTGGCGCAAGCAAGGCGCCTGTTTGCGATGTGGAAGCAAGGAGCACCGTATCCCCAATTGTCCTCTCATATCGGAACAAGCTACACCGGCAAAACCTCTAGTCTTCAAGAAACCACAAGGAAAGCTTCAAGCTTTACATGAAGATGAAACTGGGATTTCTGATGATGGCGGACTCGTCGAAGGTACCCTTACTATAATCGATAAGCCCGCATTTGCTCTCTTTGATACTGGTGCAACACATTCATTTATTTCTCGGAGATTTGCTAAGTCATTAGTTGTGGAACCTGTTTTGATGAATACTCCGTTAGAGATTTCAACCCCTATTGGCACTAGATCAACAATCCAGTATTTCTATCCTTCTAGTAAGGTTATGATTGGTGAACAGAACTTTCCAGCAGATTTGGTCTGCATGGACATGAAGGATTATGATGTAATCCTAGGAGCAGATTGGTTGGCCAAGTATGAGGCCAATGTTCACTGTAGTTCTAGCTCAGTGACATTTACTGGACATTCTGGTTTATCTTTTATGGGAGTCAAGCACCATAACTCCGTACCGCTCATCTCGGCTCTTCGAGCTGATAAGCTTTTGAGGCATGGGTGTGAGACTTTTCTAGCCTTTGTTTGTGCAACTCCTGAGCAGCAGATGGAGATCAAGGACATTCCTGTTGTCCGAGATTTTCCTGATGTCTTTCCAGAAGAACTACCAGGACTTCCGCCTGAGCGGGAAGTTATCTTTTCTATTGATCTTATTCCTGGCACAGCTCCTATTTCTAAGGCTCCTTATCGTATGTCTCCTGCGGAACTGAGGGAACTGAAGCAGCAACTGATGGAATTACTTGAGAAGGGTTTTATTCGTCCTAGTACTTCTCCGTGGGGAGCCCCTGTACTATTTGTCAGGAAGAAAGATGGTTCGATGAGGCTGTGCATTGATTATCGGCAATTAAACCAGCAGACTGTCAAGAACAAATATCCCTTGCCGAGGATTGACGAGTTATTTGACCAGATAGCGGGAGCTCAATATTTCTCTAAGATCGATCTTCGATCTGGATATCACCAGTTGTGGATTAAGGAAGACGATATTTATAAAACGACTTTCCGCAGCAGGTATGGTCATTTTGAGTTTGTCGTTATGCCTTTTGGTCTAACGAATGCACCAGCGGCTTTCATGCAGTTGATGAACGATGCATTTCGGCCCTATCTTGATCAATGGGTCGTGGTCTTTATTGATGACATCCTGATTTATTCTAAGAATGAGGAGGAACATGCTGAACATCTGAGAATGGCATTGCAATTGTTGAGAGATCATCAACTATATGCTAAGTTCAGTAAGTGTGAATTCTGGCTGCAAGAGGTGTCCTTTCTAGGACATATCATTACGAAGAACGGTATTTCTGTTGATCCTTCGAAGGTTGAGGCAGTGAAGAATTGGGAACAACCTACCAGTGTGACAGAAGTTAGAAGTTTTCTAGGCCTGGCAGGTTATTATCGAAGATTTATTCAAGATTTCTCCAAGATTGCAGTACCTATGACAAGATTAACCCGTAAGGAGAATAAGTTATTGTCAGCGAAGCTTTCAGACTCTGAAGGAGTGTTTGACTACTGCACCTGTTTTGGCTTTACCTTCTGGTGAAGGAGGATTTGTTGTTTATACTGATGCTTCAGGTATTGGCTTAGGTTGTGTACTCATGCAGCATGGGAAGGTGATTGCCTATTCCTCTAGGCAGTTGAGGAAGCACGAAGATAATTATCCTGTTCATGATTTGGAACTTGTTGCAGTCATGTTTGCTTTGAAGATATGGAGGCATTATTTGTATGGAGAAATATTTACAGTGTTTTTAGATCATAAGAGTTTGAAGTATTTATTTTTTCAGAAGGAACTCAACATGAGGCAGCGGAGATGGTTGGAGTACTTGAAAGACTTCGACTTCTCGATTGAATATCATCCTGGCAAAGGTAATGTTGTGGCAGATGCATTAAGCCGGAAGCCAGTAGCTAGATTGTCAAGTCTCATGTTACAAGAATGGAGGTTGTTGGAACAATTATCCAGTCTAGATCTTAATATCGACAATGATCGGGTCTTGATTGCTCAGATTCAACTTAAACCTGAATTATTGATAGAGATCAAGTCCTTGCAAGATAATGATCCCGAGTTGGTAGAGATCAAGGGAAGCTTGAGCAGCAGACCTGACTTTATGTTGGCCGATGATGGTAGATTATTATTTAAAGGCAGAACTTGTGTTCCGGATGAGGCTACAATAAAGAACAAAATTTTTGAGGAAGCTCATAGATCCAGATATACCATTCATCCTGGAGGCACTGAGATGTATCGAGATTTGAAAAGGTCCTTTTGGTGGCCGAATATGAAAAGAGAAGTTACAGATTTTGTGAGTAGATGTTTGGTATGTCAGCAAGTTAAGGCCGAACATTTCAGACCAGCAGGGAAATTGAAACCACTCGACATACCCCAATGGAAGTGGGAAAGCATTGGCATGGATTTCATTATGGGTCTACCTAGGACTCGTGGTGGATTTGATGCGATATGGGTGATTGTCGATCGATTGACAAAGTCGGCTCATTTCTTACCAATTAAGTCCAAGTGGACGATTGATGTATTGGCTGCTTAATTTGTATATAAAGGAAGTGGTGAGATTGCATGGTATTCCAGTGAATATAGTATCTGATCGAGACCCCAGATTTACTTCATATTTCTGGAAGGGACTGCAAGAGTCTTTGGGTACTCGTCTGAATTTCAGTACTACTTTTCATCCACAGACAGATGGACAGACTGAAAGAACCAATCAGATAGTGGAAGATATGTTGCGAGCTTGCATGATTGATTTCGGTGGTAATTGGAGTGAGCATTTGACATTAATTGAATTCGCTTACAATAACAGCTATCAGTCTAGCATTCAGATGGCTCCTTTTGAAGCACTATATGGTAGAAGTTGTCGTTCCCCGTTGTGTTGGGACGAGGTAGGTGAGAAATAGTGGCTTGGACCAGATCTTGTTTCGGAATCATCACAGAACATTCGTGTTATCCGAGACTGGTTACAAGTAGCCCAGTCAAGACAGAAGAGTTATGCCGACAACAGGAGAAGAGCATTGGAATTTCAGGTTGGCGAGCATGTGTTCTTAAAGGTCTCTCCAACGAGAGGGATCCGAAGATTTGGCATTCATGGCAAGCTGAGTCCGAGGTACATTGGTCCATTCGAGATTCTAGATAGAGTGGGAGAGGTGGGATACAGACTGGCTTTACCACCGCATTTGTCTGGCGTACATAATGTTTTCCATGTGTCTATGTTACGGAAATATGTGTACGATCCCACTCATATCATTCAGCAGGTGGATTTTGAACTGAAGGAAGATTTGACCTATGAGGAAAGACCTGTCAAGATTCTGGACCGGAAGCAACAGCAACTCCGGAATCGTTCGATACCGATGGTCAAGATTCAGTGGAGTCGGCGTGGGACCGAAGAAGCTACATGGGAGTCTGAAGAGACTATGCGAAAGCGGTATCCCGATCTATTCTTGGTGAGCGATCTTTTTCTACTCTCAGTTTTAGTGCAGTGAATTTGGAGGACCAAATTCCTTTAAGTAGGGGAGGGTGTAAGACCCCAAATTCTTTAGAAATTTATTTAGAAAGTTATTTGTAATTATTTGGAATTTATTTGAAGTTATTTGAATTAATGAGAATTATCCAAATTAATTAGATTAATTAATTAATTAATAGAATAAGTCATTTTTCAACTATTTTCTAAAAATCCTCAAAAATCACATCTTGTAGAATTAATTTTGTTTAGCAACTTTGTCTTCTACATTTAAGCCTAAGAAAATCATTTATTATGCCGAATTAGTGAACTTAGTTTTCCGAACTTAACATTTAACTATTTACGGAATAGTATAAGTAATAATCCGACTACCTTAGAAAAATCTGTAAAAATAGTAAATAGATTTAGGTCGATGTAGATAACAACTTTTCCTTCTGGCATTAGCTCATTGTAAATCCGTGGTAAGATCTATTTAGAGTTTAAACCCAAAAGTGCACACTTTTGACCCATACTTAACCCTTAGTTTAAAACACGAAATTCGACCTCAATACTCGACCAAATGATATGAAATCAAGGGCAAATGGAAGGCCACAATGTAAGGAACATTTACCCTCAATCAATTTGAGGTAAACCTAGCCCCAAAACGTGCTGCCGACATAGTTTGGTCAAGTCAAGGATTTCGGCGCCGTTTCTAAACACGTAGCTTGTAGCAGCGAATACTCCCAATTCCAAAGGCTCCAGAAGCTCTATGAGCTATCAAAATGAAGCCCTACGAGTCTTCTTTCATTTGGCTGCTGTGGGGTTCGCTGAAGTTTCAGATCTGGAGAGATCTAGCTCGATTTGTGGAGGTGGGTCAGCGGGCCGTTGGCTTTCCTTCATCCTTCTTTGATCCATCGATTGAGGTAGGAATTCTCAACCAAATCTTGATCATGAGTATAGCAAATTGTTCCTCTCATCGAGCTCTATCCATTGGTGGCAAAAGCCCCAATTTTCATTAGGTGTCCGTGGAGAAATCGAGCTTTTTGTGAGGTGCTGTCCAAGTGTTCTTCATCCTAGGGTTTGAGTTTTCTCTCTCCGATTTGAGGTAGGATCTAACAACCAAACTCTAATTAACTTACATGAAGTAATCAGCATGTTATTATCTTTCATTTAACGTAGAAAGCCCCAAATTCCATTGAGCATGCCTCGTGAATTTCAAAATTTTGTAAGAGCATACCTAGAACATGATTCATATAGTGTTCCTTTAAGTCAGAGCTTGATTACGGGCTAATTTTGAGTCATGTATCCTGATCTTCATGCAGCATATTATATATGGTTGGATTCATAATCGAGTCAGCTTTCTTTTGACACCAGAAGCCCTAAATTCCGTTGTGTATGTTAAGAGAATTGCATGATTTAGTAGAAGTGGGTCAAGAACTAGGGTTTTCATGAATTTATCATATATAAGTTGAGATTCAATCAATTTCTGTAACAATTCATGTTTTAAAATTGTAGTTTTATGACCCTACATTGTCTATTAACATTCCTAGATCATGTGGTTTTGATTTCAACTCAATTGGACCTCAATTGGGTGAGATTTCACGTTTTCCGGAAGCAACATTCGTTGCTGTTCTTGCAAGGGTCGACCCCAGGGGTCGACCCATTTTCTAGGCAACCCTGCAGGCCCAAGGGTCGACCCTAGGGGTCGTCCCCTCCTGTTCCTGCATGGGGGTCGACCCCAAGGGTCGACCCATCCAGCTCCCTGCATGGGGGTCGACCCCAGGGGTCGACCCATCTGAAGGAAATGGTAGGGGTCGACCCCAGGGGTCGACGCATTCAGCTTCCAGACCCCAGTTTTTCAGGGGTCGACCCCAGGGGTCGACCCGTACACCAGAAACCAGATTTTCATCATTTTTCGACCCGAAGATGGATCCGAATCAGTGGGGAATCAACCAATTTAACTTAGACCCACTGAAATTATATTTTTGAAGAACAATTGACCTATTCATGTACCCCCCTTGATTTCAAATTTGCATTGGTCCTTTCTTGCAAACATAGTACAAAACACGATGTTTACCATCTCCATTACAACACTTACATTGGTTAAATAGAAACTCACATAATTAATGATTAATGGTGTAACTAAAACCCCTGATAATGCATTCTATCTCACCGCTGTGAGAGCTTGTTCTTTACCTCGACAACTTGTTCTAGCTTGTTGGCATTTTGACTAATACAAATGATAATGGTTAATCGTGATATCTTAACTTGGTTATTAGGATTAATATGCTGATTAGCTTGTTTGATTGCTGCTGTTTTACAGTAGCGCAGCATGATTAACTCTTGTTGTGACTTGGTTTCGATCTCCTTGATGATTATACTTACCTTGAAATTCTGGAAATGAATCTCTTTCCTACGTGAAGTTGTTATTGCTACTTAGTTTAAACCTTGGAATTCTGGCCATAAACTGTGGAAGTCTAGATTCGTGGGATCTTTGATCCAAAGAAATCAATGCCTGGCAAACAATTAAGGGCTCGGTCTGGTCCTGGGAAGAGCGCCCGAACACTACGTGTACCCCCGGGGAGGTGAATGACTAGGTGTGGCATTTGGCACCAGTACTTGACATGTGTTAAATCTAGGACTGTCCACTACTCTCTCCACTACTCTCTACATTACTTTCTACTACTTTTCACTTTCCACTCTTCACTGTTCTATACTCTACTTGTTGTTACTTTACTTGCTGATTACTTGGACGTGGAAATGAAATTACATACGTGCTTGACATGACTTGAATTGTCTTGATATGGCCAACTTTTTATCGTTATCTCCTATAGTAAATTCTTGTCTTACTATTCTATTCATTATATTTCTTGACCTTGCAAGATCTTTGAATTCTGTTTCGTGATATCACCGTTATCTTTTTATTGTTTTTATCATTTGTAGCATGACATTTTAAAATGTAATTAAACTGTTAATCACTTATACCTGTCTGTTATTTCCTACTGAGCGTCAGCTCATAGTTGTGTTTCCCACTTTTTCCAGGCTGTTCAGGTGACGCACTTACCGATGGGGAAGGGCAGGAGTGATGTCTTGAGTGTATCAGTTCTAGTGTGTTAGTAGTGTGTTATCTTACTTTTAGTTGTGTTTTGGAGAGCATTTAGTCTCAGTCATGTTATTGAGCTTTAGTGATTGATTATTCCAGTTGTATTAAGTTGAACATGAGGTTATTGTATCAGTTGTGGTTTGTTAATGATCATTTAGTATTTCCATCTTGTAGCACTTGTGTATTATTTTAGATTAGTTCTCTCTCTTGCCAGCGTGTCTCTAACTGTACGTCCCGATATTTCCGCCTTGTTCGGGGCGTGACAATGCAACCCAAAGTTGTGGACTCCTAGACATCTTAACATGAACCTACTGACTTCTAAATGGGAGTTCAGAGGGTTGGGAGGATCACTCCCAATTGCACATTGCCCTGGGATTGAGTACCCGGGACGACAGCGTGCTCTTCTAGAAGCTCATCAAAGAACTCCTCCGCGAGTTCTGGATCCGGCTCATAGCTGACCGGCACTAGCTCCGGTGTGGGGTCGCGGGCTGGAGTGTCTGAAATAACCAACGAGTCCCGAGTGGGACACTTGGCCACAAAGTGGCCAATCCCACCACACCTATAGCACTGGTCATGCGGCCCTATGCTGGAAGATGCTCCACCGGCCATCAGCCCCTTTCCCTTGTCTTCTCGACGGGCCGGGGGTGGTGGGAGCTAGGTCGGGCGGACAATGCTGCTGGGGATGTGGGGTGGGGAATGGTGCTTGTGGGCGAGGGGGAGGGTCCCTTGGAGGGAGAGGGCAAGGCCTGAGAGCAAAGGGGTCCTGGCGAGGGGGTTCCGGAGGTCGAACCACCGGAAATCGACTATAGGAACTGGGCGTGGTACGAGAGTCAAACCCACGCTGATGGATGATCCCCGGTCGCTGGACAGGAGTGAAATCTGACTCAAACTACTCTAACTCGAGAGCAACCTGATATGCGGCCTCCATGGTGGTCACATTGCGGAGAAAGAGTTCATATTGAAAGTGGGGCCGCAGACCACGACGGAAGCGGGAAACATGCATCGTGCTCTCTTCCGAGATGCCACATCGTAAAAAATATTCATCAAACTCTGCGATGTACTCGGACAGGTACCGATCCCCTTGGTTGAGATTCTGCCACCTATCAATGAGCCTCTGTCGGTATGTGGCAGGTAGATACTTTGTTCTAAGTCTCTCCTTCATCTCATCCCAAGACTCAACCTGGGGCTCTCGACGCTGATATAGCAAGCTCTCCACATTGTACCAATAAGTTTATGCTTGCCCTAACAGCTTCATTTTAGCGAACTTGACTCTCTGGTGGTCCGTCATCTCGAACCACTCGAAGTACCGGTCCATGCCGGCCTCCCAATCAAGATAGAGCTTTGAGTCCAAGGACCCGTCAAATGTGAGAGGGTCGGCTCGTACGGTCCTGAGGACTCTATCATCCTCTTCATCCCTTGGCTGTTGAAAGCCACGACGGCATCGACCATACCCCTCGTAAGCATTATCGGACCCATAATGTTAGAGACCAAGGTCACGATGTTGTGGTTCGATGGCTCGGTGAGGGGCGGGCTGAGGAGCATGTGCGGGCTGCTCCTGTGCCACGGGAGCGGGTTGGACTTGGGCCTTGGGAGCGATTTGGACTTGGGCCACTGCTGGAGCATGTACGGGTGGGCCCTGGGCCGCTCTTGGAGGGTCCCCATGTGACAATCTATCCAACCGTCCAACCAGACCTTGGACAGACTTTTCGGATGACTCCATGCGTTCCTCCATGGCCCTAAGGCGACCATCCATATTGTTGGAGAAGCTCCGAAAGGTAGCCTCGGACTGGTCCAATCGGGCCATGATGGGCATCATCACCTCATGCAAGGAGTGAAAGTCTCCCGAGGTGGCATCCCGTGGGTTTGCCATAGATGCGGGGCGATGGTATTGGGTACCTCGCCGGGTGGACATGCAACGACACAAAGGTTGGAATGCACTAACTAGTGCAAACTGAGAAACTTAGACTTAACCAATATACGGTACGTGGCGGAGGTTTGATCCGAAGATCATACTCACGCAAGTGTGCTACCTTCCTGATAGGCGTAACCTATCATTCCGGTAACACCTTTTGATATACCGAATAAAGGAATACAAATGCAACCTTGCACTTAGATGCCCCTAGACTTAAACTGACACTCAAATACCAATTTGATGCGGGACGGATGACACGACCGGGCTAAGATGTACGACCGACAAAAAGTGCGGCCAGCACTAGCACACTAAGGTAAGCCGAGCGGTTGACCACCGCGACGTTCTCCGGGTGGAGACGGCTCTCAATAGAAACTCACTATATCCTGATGATCGTCCCTTGCGAGGGAAACGTGGGATCGCAGCAGTTGAGGAACCACTGTCGCCTAGGGTAATGCAGTCCGAGCTCGGTGCTCGACTGGAGCAAAGGAACGGGCGCTCACAACTCAGAACCATGGTAATTTGCAACTAGCTAACGGCCCTATTCTCACAAACATAGCATGATAGAAAATATACTAAATCAGCAATGTGAGTGTGGAACGAAGCGCGTACCTCCACGACTAGCGCGTGGGGAAGCATTCTCGGCCGAATCCGACAACCCCAATACACACACTTAATAACCGTACACTTTCGGAACCTAATGCCCACTCCACGCAGGGAGGTAAAGGGCTACAAATGTAAATTTTAGGTTGCTGGAATCCAGGTTGACGGGCCGCACTCGCAGAAGGTGAGGGAAGCGAGTCAGGGCCGATCGGGTGAGCCGATCGGAAGCCGACTTGACTCTTCCAGCGCAGCCACTCGGTGTAGCAAACTTGCGGAGGCCGGTACGCCAAGATCCGACGTCCGATCGGAGTGCCGTTTGTTGGAGAACATCGGCGACAGGATGAAGATTCTCTGCCCTGAAGGGCGCGATTAGATCTTACCAGATCTCGGAGCAGCAGTGACTATTCTCAGCCTCAGGTTTGGCGCACACAGAACTGCACAGGAAGACAAATAATTACTGGAAAAATAGTTCTCGCAGTTAGAACGAGGCGATGTTTGTTGCAGATCATCGGCAACGTCCAGAGGAAGGATATGACCAAGGGGTTTGCTCAGATCTGCAAAGAGGAGGGCGGGGAAGCTTCTGGAAGTCGCCTCTTCTTCTGGATCAGATCTGCATAGGGTGGTCGGTGCAGTCCCACGAAAATGTCCGCCACGGCCATCACCGATCTCAGAACGACACGAGCTTAGCGGTAACGTGAAGAGGACAAAAAATCCTACAACCCGTCAGGATCTCAGATCCAGAGAGCTTGGGAGTAGATCTGGAGAAATTCGGGATCAGGAAACTAAGGATCTGGACTGTAGGCTCGGGTAGATTTGCACGACTTCACGAGGAGAATTGTTGCTAGCGATCCAGAGCTCCGATCGACGTGAAACCAACGCCAAATTTTTATTGACTTGCAGAAGCTTCACTAAGAATTTTTGCAGAACCAGATATGAAGAGGATAAGGATGATAGAGGGGTGAGTCACACGCCCAAAAGAATCCCGTCATAGGATTTGATCAAGGGCATCACACCCAAGAGGAGGAAGAGAATCACTCTCTTAACATAATCTTCTCTCATAAAAACTTCATTAACTCCTCAAATGACACTATACACCACCTTATATAGAGAATGGCAAACGGTGGGGGGCTGGGAATTACGTGGGAGAGAGGGGAGGGAGAGGGGGTGCGCCCCCTTGACTTAGGTGGGGGAGGGAGACAAATGGGGGGGACAAGGGAACATGGGAAGCTTCCTTCTTTGAAAATTGAAGGGAGGGGGTAGGTGGAAGCCTTCTCCTTGGACCAAGAAGGCTCCCATTCAACCTTCCAAGCCTCATTAGTCTCCCTTGTGGACAATGACCAATTAAAATACAAAAAGTGGGGGGTGCCCCCTTCTAGAAGCCTACAAGACACCAAGCCCCTTTCACACCTAGCCCATGGGCTTGGCCCATTTAAAGGCCCAACAACTCTAGACCACTATTCTAGCCCATTACAATACCATAGGCCCATTAGCCTTATTACAATAGTACAACCCAATAATTATCCATATGTTCTAAATAGGGCCCAACAAAGCTTAAAAGCATAAAATGAAGATAAGTTGCTTGACTTGGCGTCCCTATCCTCGGGCTCCGGCATGTCCTCGTCCACCGACGTGTCTTGCGGCGTTTGTCCACACCATCTTTCTACTCTAGATCGGACCTTCCGTCCGGCTAGAGAACTAGAAAAGACTCTCTCCACCCTAGATCGGACCTTCCATCCGGTTAGAGAACAAAAGGATTCTCTCCACTCTAGATCGGACCTTCTGTCCGGCTAGAGAACAAAAAGACTCTCTCCACCCTAGGTCGGACCTTCTGTCTGGTTAGAGAACGAAAAGACCCTTCCATTCTAGATCGGACCTTCCATCCGGTTAGAGAACAAAAAGATTCTTTTCACTCTAGGTCGGATCTTCCATCCGGCTAGAGAACTAAAAAAGATTCCCTCCACTCTAGATCGGACCTCCCGTCCGGTTAGAGAACAAAAAGACTGTTTCCACTCTACATCGGACCTTTCGTTCGGCTAGAGAACAAAAATATTCTCTCCACTCTAGATCGGACCTTCTTTTCGGCTAGGGAACAAAAAGACTCTCTCCACTCTAGATTGGACCTTCCGTCCGGTTAGAGAACAAAAAGATTCTCTCCACTCTAGATCAGACCTTCTATCCGGCTAGAAAATAAAAAGACTTTCTCCACCCTAGATCGAACCTTCCGTCCGGTTAGAGAACAAAAAGACTCTCTCCACTCTAGATCGGGCCTTCCGTCCGGTTAGAGAACAAAAAGATTCTCTCCACTCTAGATCGCACCTTCTGTCCGGCTAGAGAAGAAAAAGACTCTCTCCGCCCTAGATCGGACCTTCCGTCCAGTTAGAGAATGAAAAGACCCTTCCATTCTAGATCGGACCTTCCGTCCAGTTAGAGAACAAAAAGATTCTTTCCACTCTAGGTCAGATCTTTCGTCCGGCTAGAGAACTAAAAAAGACTCCCTCCACTCTAGATCGGACCTTCCGTCTGGTTAGAGAACAAAAAGACCATTCCATTCTAGATCGGATCTTCCGTCCGGCTAGAGAACAAAAGACTCTCTCCACTCTAGATCGGACATTCCCTCCGGTTAGAGAACAAAAAGATTCTTTCCACTCTAGGTTGGATCTTCCGTCCGGCTAGAGAACTAAAAGATTCTCTCCACTCTGGTTCGGACCTTCCATCCATCCGAAGAATTAAAAGACCCTTCATGCAGCCGGTACCCCCGGCGCATTAAGGAACAAAATATCCTTTCACCCTGGCCTGAGCCTTCCGTTCGGGTAAGGAATCAACCCCCTTTCCTTGCTCTGACACTAGCCCGTGTCAATGACTTGATCACCGCTCCGTCCCTTTGGTGTCACGAACAATCCCTTTTGATTTGGACCCTCTGTTTGGATCATTAAAAGAATAAACTCTTCTCTCCATTCCCTTTTGGGTGACGAATACCTCTTTGGAAAGAACAAACTCTTCTCTCCATCCCTTCGAGTGACAAATAGCCCATTTGATTTGAACCACATGTTCAGATCGTTGAATCAATAAACCCTTCTCCCCGTCCCTTTGGGTGACGAATACCCCTTTTGATTTGGACATGTCGTCCAGACCATTAGAGGATTAAACGCTTCTCCCCGTCCCTTCGGGCGACTAGTACCCTTGTGAACAAACAAATCCTTCCCTCTATCCCTTCGGGTGACGAACAACCCATTTTGACCGAGACCTTTCGTCTAGGTCATTGAACAAACCAACTCTTCTCTCCATCCCCTTTCGGCGATGTTGGGTCCCGTAGTGCAGGAACACGGATCTAGAGGGGGGGTGAATAGATCCTACTACTAAAAATTATGACCGATTAAAAACATAGACAAGTGCACAGCGGAATTAACAACCTTGACGAGATTGAAGATTTCACTCAAGCAAGATGATTAAATTCTCTCAATCTCACCATTCACACATGATTAAGATAAACACATTAAGCTGTTAAACATAACAAGGTAAACCAGAATGCAAACCATAGGACACTGAGATTTTTAAGGTGGCTCGAGACCATGACGGGCTCCCTACGTCCACCCCTCACCAAACCCAGTGAGGCTTCACTCGGGGATAAATCCTTAACACGGAGACGACGCTCCAAACACATACGGGGATGAATCCCCACACACACACGGGGACACGGCCCAACACACACACAGACGGAGATGAAGTCTCCCACACGATCCGACAACCGGATCACAAACACATACACGATCCGACGACCGGATCACAACACACACACGATCCGACGACCGGATCACAACACACACACACACACGGTGCAACAACCGCAGCACAATAACACAAACACGATCACACGAAGGTGATAAAAAACGACCGTATACACAAACAGTCACACACACGAGTATCTCTATTGTTCAGAAAATAAACACAAATACTCAAGCATGCTTAAACCCAAATTATAGATCATAGAACATATCACAAAGAACTGATAGAAGACATAGAAATGATCCCCCTTTATTTTTCAAGGCCGGTTGATGATGTTCCTTGAACCACGAGTTGGAGGGTAGCCGGATGACGACGATTCTTACGTCCTCTTGATCCTCTCTTCGATCCGCTCCTTTTCTTCTTCTTCCACGAGCTCTAGATCTTCACGGATGTAGATGATATCCTCCTTGGAAGAGCTCCACCATGTTTTCCCCCTTTTCTTCACCTATACGAAAGAACAAATGAGCATTAGTGTTAATCACCTCCTAAATTCGTAACTCTTATATAAGCAACTCAAGGGGTGGGGAAAAGACTCATAAAACCCTCCTAATACATGTTAAAAACACCTTAATAACAATAGAAACTAATAGGGGGTAGTATGGTAATGTTTGAAAGGGTTTTCAATGGGTTTTAAACACTTTCGTAAGTCCCGTCCGGAAGGGTCGACCCTCGGGCAACAGGTTGCTGGAATACACAAAAAAAACACCATGTGTTACAGGGGTCGACCCTTTCAAGCAGATTACACAAAAAATAGCTCTGCGCGCTTCGGCGACATGAATTAATTCTCCTAGCTCCGAACTCCGATCGAAGCGAGACTGGAGGCGTTGGAAAGAGGACTCCTAGAGCTACAACAAAAAAGTTTTAGAGGGGAGATCCAACAGTTAGATTGAAAATGGTGAATACTGTAAGACAGTTTGAGTTTGAAAAATAACTAAAACCTCCATCAAACCAAAGGGAAATAATTGATTTAATGTTACCATAATCCCATGAAGATCAACAATGATTTTGCATCTTTTTGAAGAAGAACTTCATTGATACACTCCTTTGAGTTCCAAAACGTGAATCATGGACTTGGATCCTGCAAAGCAAAATATTCAAGACATGAGATCCTTAAATACAAATCATTCATATAACTTTCAAACATGAACATAGTTAACTCCCTTTAAGAAGAAGAGCTTCATTGATGGACTCCTTAAGATTCCAAGTATGAGCCATGAAGTTGTGTTCCTACAAACCAACATAAATATAACATTAGTTTCTTAAACACCGAGAGTTCACATGGCTTTCAAGAGTAAACATTGACTTCATCTTTCAACTCATCAAATCAAGATATAAACCATGTTGCTCAATGAAACACATACACATACAAACACAATCATTTTGATATCATTGAAACCAAGCACGAATTATGGGATGCAACAATCTCCCCCTTTTTGATGATGATAAAACGATGTGTGTGATAATACAGATTTTGCAAACATGTGCAAACATTGAGCATAACCACTTCTCACATTCTCTCCAAGACACATCATTCAGAAAGCATTGAGCACACACCAAACATTCTCCCCCTTTTTGTCATCTACAAAAAGACAGGGGATATGTGACAAAAATGAACATGTTAGGCCAAAGGATATGATACAAATTTTAATACCAATGGATGCTAAGAAGGGGCTCAAAGATATAATACCAAGTGTTGATCAAGATAGAGGCACAAACATAGGCAATTTCAATTCTCGAAGAGAGAGAGAGCCTCAAAGATAGCATTTGTTGATCATGATACCATTTGTTGGTTGAACTCATTTTGGTATTTATGCAACATGAAGTGTTCAGAATATGCATTTCAAAATGAACTGTGCCAATTGGTGAAAAGTATGGATTTGATCAAGATGATATCATGAATGACCTATATGCATGCTGAAAATGTCAAATATGTAAATTAGCACTTAATATGCACTATGTGAATGCTAATCATGCAAGTTATGAAGCGATGCACAAGATGACTGATATCCTTCAAATGTAAGGTTTATACTCAGAATTAGACTCAAGGGGAATGCATGAACATGAAAGCACACAAGCACAATCGTCATACACACAAATATTACATATAGTAACTCCCCCTTAATGAGGCACGGGTTAAGAAAAGAGCACGTGATTCAAATTCAAGAGTATAAGACATGAAACATAACTAAGAGGTTTTGTGCATACACAACTAAGAGTACTACATAAACCATGACTGTAGGCAAATTCATAAGATACATACATCACAAAAATACCCATGTGAAATGTAAGGCAATAACTAATGAGCTTTAAAACATATGGATTGTCAGATTTTCTAAAGAACACTAGAGGGTAATCTCCTCTCTACACTTTCACTTTAAATTCTCGACTTTCGGTAGCTTCGCACAACCCCGATTTTATTTCTATTAAAAGACTTCACCTTTCGGCGCGAGTTTCCTCATATGTCTCAATGGGGATTCCCGGCTACTTGGATTCGTCACACATATGCATTTTTGTTTCTCCTTTTGACACGAGTTTCCTCCATTGTTTCAGGGGGGATTCTCGATTACTCGGATCCACATACCACTTATTGAATTTTTTGTGGGGTAGGCAGTTTTTTCCTCACGATTACCCTTTAATGTCCATGTAGAGATTCAAGTTCCCTTTAGAGTGGTGGAAAGAATTTCTTAAATCCTTATCAATGAAATTCATTGAATTCATTATGTGCAAGAGTGTGGGGGTAAATTTTTATTTTGCATGTATAAAATGAATTCGACAAGGCATAGCTATGACTCCCCCTAAATGTTTGCACGGTCGGAATCAAATCCTCCCCCTTAATATATGACATGGATCACATATGAATAAAATCACTGCAATGTTATTTATCAAGGAGGTGAGGTCTTAGAAAGATCAAGAAATGGTTTTATAGTGTAAATACTTACAAGCATGCAAGGATTCATGAAACATTCATGCAAGCATTCATGAGTCAAGATATGCGATTATCATGAAATATATGCATATGCTCTATATGCATGAATATGCAATATGCATCTTTTTGTCATTTTATATGCATAGTATATGAATGATATGCAAAGATGCCAATGCGATGCAGAATGTCAGATTTTTATTTAAAAGTTCTAAATGCATTGTCAAAATTCAATATGGGTGCAAGATGTAAGTTTTCAATTTTTCATATGAATGATCTAAATGCACCTTATGAAGTTTCTAATACATGTAACTTATAAAAGCATGAGAATGCAATGCAGGATGCAAATTTTTTTTTTATTTTAGAACATCATGACAGAATGCACAAGGAGACATACATATTCAAATGATGAGCAGCAACCAATTTCCAAGACTTGCCCTTTTTGAACAATGGTACACAAATGATCAAAATCAAGTAGTGAACCCAAATTATTTTCAGAAATGTTCAAAAATAGATTTTCAATAATATTTCAAGAGCTTAGAGTGTCATCCACAAATCAAACAGATTTTATAGGTTCTGGTACGAGGTGGAGGTGAAGGTTTTAAAACCTAACTCACACATAGTGAGAGCTTCTAGGTGGACATAATCCACCTTTCCACTACACACCATTTGATATACCAGATACTCAATTACACTCAGATGCTCATACATTTCATATTGAAAAGTATTCAGTAGGCAAAGACACCATGCTTGTTCCTCAAAATTTTCAGATTCATTCAACCAATGAGACATGTTCATCATAGATCAAGTTCAGAAATAATATCTGTCAAAGGAACAATTTTGCATATCAAAAATTTTGCCTTCTAGAAGCAAGAATGAATTTCAGAATTAATTTGAATGCACATGATATTTCATAATTTCAAGGTAAATTGATTTCCTTCAAAAGACATGTTTCAACATTTCAATACCAATTGTTGCATATGATCAAGCAATTCCACAGTTCAAAATTTTTGCCCTTTTGAAACAAGAAGGTTTTTAAAATTCAATTTGAAAGCACATGCAAATCAAAGGCAAATTGATTTCATTCAAAATACACGGTTCCTTATAAGCCCAATAATTCAATTTCTGAATTTTGGTACTAGGCAGAGAACATAGGTCCGAAGACCACCATCACGCTTAGTGGAAGTATCCAGTTGAACGTAGTCCAACCTTCTCTAACCACCATTTGATGTACCAAATATTCATCTATTGAAGACATATGTGGCTTGTGAAGAGTTTAGAGCATAACATGAGAACACACCAAGATCTCATTCCAAAACATCAAAATCATCAAGTTTGACAGTGAAGGAGTATAGTTGGGGTTTTACCATATGAGTGTGCATTGTTCCATTTTATTGGAACCCCTTTCATTCTTAATTTACCTCAAGGCACACTTGCATCCAAAATAATTCATTCACCAGATTTGGGCACCCAAGCCTTTTTGGGTCCCTGGAGGTTGGTAGCATTACCACCAAATGCTTTCTTCCTTTTCATTACTACAACATCATCATTCTTCATGATCCTGCAATTCTCAATAGCATGTCCATGATTTCCACAATAAAGGCATTGAGGAGAAGCAGTTTTACCAAAAGACTTCCTTTTTGGAGTAAAGGAAGTTTCAAATCCATTCCATCTTCTATTTTCAAAATGTCTAATTTAACAAAATTAGACCTAGCATGCATTCTAGAAGCATGGAAATTTTCTGTTTTCAAAAACTAACATTCTTTCATTACATGCCCGTACTTCCCACAATGAAAGCAACAAGGAGACGTGGGTCTACGGAATGACTTTCCATTGTTTGCATGAGTGTTTGTGAACAAATTTTTTTTATGGGATGCAAACCTTTCAGCATGGGAAGCATGTTCATTTCTGAATTTTCTTTGAAAGTTAAACTTAGCATTCATGGCACGATAATCATCATTTTGTTTCACAAAGTAATCATCCATGACATGGCCAAGTTTGTGATAATAAAAGTATGAAGTATTTTTCTTTTTGCATGCAAGTTTGTCATCCTCTTTCATGACAACACAATCATCCATCACATGACCAAACATGTCACAATAGAAGCATTCAACATTCAACTTTGATTTTTGAGATCTATTTGACATGGAAGGTTTTTTGTTGATATTTTTCTTTTTATCAAAACCATTTCCAGAGATTTTCACTTGAGCAACGGGAGGAGGTGTTTTGGAGGTGCTAGGAATGTCGGAGACATGAACAAAAGAGGTTGTCATTTTATGTTCAAAAGATTTTTTATTGATCGGGGTGTATCCAAGACCCTCTTTTTGAAAGTTCACCTTGACACCTATTATTTTGTCTAAGTTCTCCTTCCCTTTGACAAATCTAGACAAGTCATTTTTCAAATCATTTGTCTCTTTTTCACATGCAATGATTTTCTCATTAAGCAGGCAATTCACAGATTCCAAGTTTTCATTCTCTTTCAAGATTTCCTTTTTTTCATCATTCATGGCATAGAGTTTTTCAGTTAAGTTTTCAAGAACTTTCTCAGTTTCAACAAACTTTGAAATCTTAACAAGTAATTGTTCATTCTTAGATTTCAACAAGGAATTTTCTTGTTCAAGCTTATCAAAGCATTTCAATCTTCCCTCAAGTAAGAAATTCTGAATTAACATGGCACCATTTTTCTTTTTAAGATCTTCATTTTCATTCATGATGCTTTTGCTATCAATTTCAGAATCAAGTAGCTTTTCAAATATTTTATCATCATCAGACAAAGAAGCTAGCTTGTTCTTAAGATATTCTTCATTTTTCTCAAGCATGGAGATTTTAGACATGAGGAATGTATTTTGCTCACGCAGCTCATCACACTCATTTTCAATTTGAAAAGATGTGTTAAATTTTCTAGCCATTTCAACATCTTCATTCAAACAGGAAATCTCTTCTGAAAATAATTCAATTTTTGATTCAAGAGATTCATTTTGTTCTTGCAGATGTTCAATTTCTGACTCCAAGATTTTACAGTTCTTACAGGAGGAATTAGCATGTCCATTCTCATTAATCTTCCTTGTCAAGGTTTTATTTTCAGATTTGAGTTTCTTGCATTTATCATACAGCGTAGCATATGCCATTTGCCATTCCTCAATAGAGAGTTCTTCGGATTCAGAATTTACCTCATCAACATTTTCATCATGGCATTGATCAGCATCGTCGGCCATGAAATCTTTTTGCCCTTCCATCTCTTGAGCTTTGATTAACCGATCCATAAGCACCTTTGCCGATGTACAAGAAGAAGCAAATGGAAAAAAGTCAGTGTTTACGGTAGTTTGTAATAAACTCAAGACAATAATATTTTCATGATTCTTCAATTTATCATGTTTAGACAACTTGGTCTCATCTGAAGGCAAAATGTGAGGACCATTATGAATCAACTTCCAAAGATTTGGATTAACAAAGTTTGCAGTCCTACATAATCTGCCCAACCAGAAGGGAAAATCAGAACCATTAAAAATATGTGCAGAATTCATTGAAAACTGTTCGACAGAAAAACTCATCATTGAACAAGCACTGGGATCACTCTGTAGATCGTGAGATCTAAGGACAGCAGAGCCTCGCTCTGATACCAATTGTTGGGTCCCGTAGTGCAGGAACACGGATCTAGAGGGGGGGGGTGAATAGATCCTACTACTAAAAACTATGACCGATTAAAAACATAGACAAGCGCACAGCAGAACTAACAACCTTGACGAGATTGAAGATTTCACTCAAGCAAGATCATTAAATTCTCTCAATCTCACCATTCACACATGATTAAGATAAACACATTAAGCTGTTAAACATAACAAGGCAAACCACAATGCAAACCATAGGACACTGAGATTTTTAAGGTGGTTCGGGACCATAATGGGCTCCCTACGTCCACCCCTCACCAAACCTGGTGAGGCTTCACTCGAGGATAAATCCCCAACACGGAGATGACGCTCCAAACACACACGGGGATGAATCCCCCCACACACACGGGGACACGCCCCAACACACACACAGACGGAGATGAAGTCTCCCACACGATCCGACGACCCGATCACAAACACATACACGATCCGACGACCGGATCACAACACACACACGATCCGACGACCGGATCACAACACACACACACACGCTGCAACAACCGCAACACAATAACACAAACACGATCACACGAAGGCGATCAAAAACGATCGTATACACAAACGGTCACACACACGAGTATCTCTATTATTCAGAAAATAAACACAAATACTCAAGTATGCTCAAACCCAAATTATAGATCATAGAACATATCACAAAGAACTGATAGAAGACATAGAAATGATCCCCCTTTGTTTTTCAAGGTCGGTTGATTATGTTCCTTGAACCACGAGTTGGAGGGTAGCCGGATGACGACGATTCTTACGTCCTCTTGATCCTCTCTTCGATCCGCTCCTTTTCTTCTTCTTCCACGAGCTCCAGATCTTCACGGATGTAGATGATATCCTCCTTGGAAGAGCTCCACCACGTTTTCCCCCTTTTCTTCACCTATACGAAAGAACAAATGAGCATTGGGGTTAATCACCTCCTAAATTCGTAACTCTTATATAAGCAACTCAAGGGGTGGGGAAAAGACTCATAAAACCCTCCTAATACATGTTAAAAACACCTTAATAACAATAGAAACTAATAGGGGGTAGTATGGTAATGTTTGAAAGGGTTTTCAATGGGTTTTAAACACTTTCGTAAGTCCCGTCCGGAAGGGGTCGACCCTTGGGGTCGACCCTCGGGCAACAGGTTGCTGGAATACACAAAAAAAACATCCTGTGTTACAGGGGTCGACCCTTCCATGGGTCGACCCCAGGGGTCGACCCTTTCAGGTAGATTACACAAAAAATAGCTCTGCGCGCTTCGGCGACAGGAATTAATTCTCCTAGCTCCGAACTCCGATCGAAGCGAGACTAGAGGCGTTGGAAAGATGACTCCCAGAGCTACAACATAAAATTTTTAGAGGGGAGATCCAACAGTTGGATTGAAAATGGTGAATACTGTAAGACAGTTTGAGTTTAAAAAATAACTAAAACCTCCATCAAACCAAAGGGAAACAATTGAATAATTGTTACCATAATCCCATGAAGATCAACAATGATTTTGCATCTTTTTGAAGAAGAACTTCATTGATGCACTCCTTTGAGTTCCAAAACGTGAATCATGGACTTGGATCCTGCAAAGCAAAATATTCAAGACACGAGATCCTTAAATACAAATCATTCATATAACTTTCAAACATGAACAGAGTTAACTCCCTTTAAGAAGAAGAGCTTCATTGATGGACTCCTTAAGATTCCAAGTATGAGCCATGAAGTTGTGTTCCTACAAACCAACATAAATATAACATTAGTTCCTTAAACACCGAGAATTCACATGGCTTTCAAGAGTAAACATTGACTTCATCTTTCAACTCATCAAATCAAGATATAAACCATGTTGCTCAATGAAACACATACACATACAAACACAATCGTTTTGATATCATTGAAACCAAGCACGAACTATGGGATGCAACAGGCGATGAATACCTTTTTTGAATCAACAAACCCTTCTCTCCGTCCCTTTGGGTGACGAATACCCCTTTTGCTTTGGACCTGCCGTCCAGACCATTACACAATTAAACCCTTCTGATCCGCCCTCGTGGCTCGCCTTCCAACAGCTTCGGCTCTCGTAGCCCGCTTTCCCTGACCTCGACTCTTGTGTCCTACTCCCGGGTTCTGGCCCACATGGCCCAGTTTCTCGGTCTCAATCATCAGCCTCTGAGCCGACAGCTTTTCAGTTATTGGCATTTAGGGTGATATCTTTCTTCTCCATCGGCAGCCACACCGGTAGTTGTCCAGAGTTCTTCAAAAAAAGAGAAGAGAGAAGAGAGAAAAAAAGGGGAGAGGAGAAAGAGACAAAAAAAGAGAAGAGAGAAAAAAAAAGGGGAGAAGAGAAAGGGACAAAAAAAAGAAGAGAGAAGAGAAGAAAGGGAACACCCTGTGAGGGCAAGTGCACCCACGTGCACCGCTTGTCTCACCCTTCACCCGTGCTACCCGTGGGTGGGAAGCATTTGTGGACACATAAAATTTCACGCTCGCATTTCCCTGAGGTTCTGAGTCAGAAATAGAACTGAAGAAAGAAGACCCGGAGAAACTGCCTGCCCAAGACTGCAGGGAATGCTACCGTCCTACAAGTCCTCACATTTGCATGGGCGCATTAAATAAGATAGGAGAGGCATGATGCCCTCCTAAACTTATACACTGCCACAAACCCACCTTCGGGTCTTTTGCGGCGAAGAATACCCAGGAGGCTCATAGGTCCCGAGTTCTTGAAGAAAAATCAACGAACTGTAAACTGTGGCCAACAATGGGTTCCACCCGGCACGCTTGCTACTTGCACTGCCCAACACCCCCCTCCAACGGCACACTCAAGTGGCCTCTATACGGCACACTCGAATGGGCCTCACCCGGTGTAGCCTCGCCAGCTCCCCACAGTACGCCCTCCACCGTGACTCCACCCGGTGCAGCCTCGCCAACTCCAGCGGCACACTCCCACCGCTCCCTCCAGCGGCACACTCTCTCGCCAACTCCCGCGGAACACTCCCTGTGTGCCCCACCGGCACACTATCTGTGCCCCTCCACCGGCACACCCCTAGGTGGTCTCCACCCGGCACGCCCTGAATGGGCCGTGCCCGGCGCACCCTGCCACCTCTTCTATCAATGCGCTCGAGCGGGCCTTGCCCGGTGCGCCCTGCCAAGCCCTCCAACGGCACACTACCTGTTGTGCCCCTGTGGTTTTGATGTCAGTAAGCACTATGAGTATGAATGATTGATTGTTGTGCCCCTGTGATTTTGATATCAGCAAGCACTATGAGTATGAATGATTGATCACCATGTGTCTGCATATGAATGATTGATTGAGCATCTTACTTCCATGCATGCATAAAGAGTCGTATGGGTTCTAGTATATAGAGTGCATCGACGCACTGTAGTGGCTGCGTCGACTCAGTCCAGCTTTTCTGGAAGGATACCCATTCCGGAAGGGGGTGTGCGTTGACACAGTATGGGCACTGCGTTGACGCAGCCAGTTGTGTGTTCTAGCATTAACTCTGTAAAAACACATGCATACTCGGTGCATTGTTAGTTCTCCTGCACATTGCATCGGTGCATTCATCAGTTGCTTCAATACTAAGTCAGTACAGTTCATGCATACTGCATACACATATTCAGTGCAATTTATAGCTCCGCATTCACGATAAGTCTGTCCATGCATAACTTGAAGTCGATGCGTGTTCATTGCATCTGTCAAGTCTGTACATCGCCGCATGCTATCAAGTCTATACATCGCCGCATGCTATCAAGTCTGTACATCGCCCCTGTTTTTCATGCATATACATAGTCAGTACATTCGTTTGTTTCATATGTACACAAAGTCTGCACACTCTCTGTTGATATGTCCGTGCATCATCTCACAAGTCTGTACAACCATTGTTGATACTAGCATTCAAGTTCATGCATCATTTCACAAGTCTGTACAACCTTTGTTGATTCGAGCGTTTAAGTTCGTACAGCATTTCATCAGAGTCTGTACATTAGGAAGTCTTGCTTAAACTATTGGCACAGCAAGTCGATGCATCGTTTGTACATTGCACACAAAGTCTGCACATTCCTCGGTGGTATATCTGTGCATCGTTTGTACATCGCACACAAAGTATGTACACTCATCGGTGGCATGTCCATGCATTCATATTCAATGTGCATACTTTCCTGCATGCAAACTGCATTACATACCATCAAGTCTGTACATGCTTTGCATCAAGTCTGTACATGCTTAGTTCAACTCTCGAACTAATTCGGTGCGTCTTTCTGTCTTTCCTTTTAGATTAACTCAAACTGATGACAAGTCTGATCTGACAAAACTGCTGGTCGAGGAACTTAAGAAGGACACGTGATCCAAGAATGGAGGAAATGCCAGGATCGTGACACGTGTATTGCAACATGCTGAAATACTGCCACGTGGTCAAGGTGCTAGGGCGGGAATTCGTGGAAGACACACGCCCATCTACCTTCACTGCTCTATAAATAAGAGACTTCTCCATCTGGAGAAAGCGATCGTGAAAAGTGTGATCGAAATAGGGGAACTTACTTGAAAGAGCTAAAGTAGAAAGAGCCTGCACGATCCAGAAAAAGAAGAAAGAGAGAAGAAGAGAAGGAGAGAGTTGAGAAAGAAAGAGTGAGCATTAAAGAAGAAGAAGAAGAAGAAAGAGAGATCGAGAGTTTAGAAGAAGAAGAAGAGAGTCATCTGAAGCTTTGTCTATACTGCACCGTGGATCAAATCCAGGCCAGTCAGCTCTTTGAGAGCCACTTCGTGTTTTATCGTCTACAGCTTTCTGTTGCCGTGTCCTTTCCATATTTTGTTTTCTTTGGAACCTTTATTCAAGCTGTTAGTCAGCAGAGCTAAGCTGTATTGCTCAGCATTGCAGAGGAGGATTCCTCTGGACAGCAAGCTGTGTTGCTCAGCGGGTGAGGTGGATACCTCGGACAGCAAGTTGTGTTGCTCAGCCGGCGAGGTGGATACCTCGGACAGCAAGCTGTAATGCTCAGCTGTCTGTAGGCAAGCTGTGAGGCAAAGACGTTCAAGCTGTGAGTCAGCGGGAAGCCACACTCGGGTTTGAGTGTGGGGTGGACGTAGGTCTGTGGATCGAACCACCTAAAAATTCCTTCGTGCACTGTGGTTTGAATGCTTACTGTTTACTTCCGATAGATGAATGCTTAGGCTCGATCTATTTTTCTATGTCCAGTGAGCCAATTGACTGCACATTCTTTGTTTGATTAAACGCACAAGTCTTTCAGACTCGATTGAACTTAGTTCGTTTCAATTCTGTATCTTCGAGTGTTCAAATTTATCTATTGGGCAAAAAAAATTTAAGGATAGATTCATTCACCCCCCTCTAAATCTATCGCACCAGCCACAACAATTGGTATCAGAGAGGGTGTCTGCACAGAGGGTCCAATGACCTGCATATTCGATCCGTAATTGGCTTCGATGCGATCTGAGTTGATCTGTTCGCTTGCATTGTTTTAATCTCTTCTTTATTTAGAATTCTGATCTTATCTGAGCATGGAATTCATGATTGATCTCCCGAGGTTTGAGGGTCTAGGCTTTTACAAGTCGCTTAATCAATTTAGAGAGTATGTGATACAGGTTAATCACGATCTATGGATAATCATTGCACACAGCCCTTATGAAGTTCCAAAGGATAAATCCTTATGGAAAACTTCAGATCAACTGAAATTCTCTAAAAATTAAAAATCCCTAGACCTTGTGAAAGGGGCGATAAGATCTAATGTGCTTGCATGTATCTCTGAGTGCAGAAGCGCAAAGGAAGTGATAGACAAACTGACTGACGACAATGGTGGAGAAGGAACTCAGTGCTTTAAGACAAGAGATCACATAAGTGATCAATCAGATGAGTCTCCATCTCATGTAACTTCTAACTCAGAACAATCAGCTCTTGATGAATTGATTGAAATGTATGAAAACTTGTTAGAAGAATACAAATCTCTTAAGACTGAAAAGAGAAAAATGAAAAAGGAGATGATGTATGAAATAAGAGAACTGAAATATGAAAATGCAAATCTAAAAGATAGTCTGAAAAGAAATGAAAATTCATGCAATGAGTATGTTTCTGCGAAAAATTTGAATAACAGTCTTCAATCCGAACTGAAAATGCAAGAACAACAAATTGACTCACTGAAAGAAAAATTAGAAGAATTGAAGAATAGAAATTCTGAGCTAGAAATGTCTAAACAGAAATTGAATGAGGATTTGAAAACTATGGATCAAAATAATTTGATTGATGAAAATAAAATGTTGAAAGATCAAAATAAGAAGTTGATGGTTTTGAACATTGTTGCTACTGAGAGATGCATGACTGTTGAACGGGAAAAATGTGCTGAAATTAAACTTAATGATGAAAAAGAACAAAAACTTCTATATGAGATTCAAATCTTGAAAAATCTGAATGATGCCATGCAGAAACAAATTCTCACCTGTGAATAAGATCTAACAAACTCTGAAACACAGATCACTTCACTTAAATGTGAAATTGCTGATTTGAATAAATCACTGTCTAAATTTGTTAAGGGAAAAGAGAATCTGGATAAACTACTGGGAAATAAAGTGAACATTCAGAAAGAAGGATTAGGTTTTAATCCATATAATGAGAGAAGTATCAAAGGAAAAGAACAAATTATTGTTGTGAAAAGTTCAGAATGTGCTGGTACCTCAAAATCTGTTTTACCTAAGAAATCTAAGAACATTCATAAGCACGGGGCTGAACAAAAGAAAAAGAAAAATTGCTGTAAAAAATCTTCTCATAAAATTCAGTTTTAAAAGAAAAAGAATGTGCAATGTTTTTATTGCAATAAGATAGGTCATATGATGCATGAGTGTAAGTTGTTTGAATTAGATGACCTAGCTGCTACTACTGCACAGAAAATTCCTGTTAGAAATCATACTTTTTAAAGAAAGAAAATAAATTATTTTTGCTGTGGAAAAGTAGGACACACGGCTGCTCAATGTTCGTTTACAAGTGGTAAGAAAAGATCACGTTCATATCATACAAAATTCTCTGCAAACCAACATGGTTTTAATAAGAACAAACTTGTTCCTGTAAACCAGCACATCACTTGCTATAACTGTAACAAATCTGGTCACAAGGCCACCGAATGCTGGTCAGGCTCTTTCAGAAGAAATCCAATTAGCTATTCTAAATGTGGAAAGCATGGCCATACAGTCAAGGACTGTTGGCATGCCCAAGGAAGCCATGTTAATGACAATTTTTTTAAATTCTCTGCCAAAAGACCTGTGAATTTTTCATGTTTTAACTGTGATAAACCAGGTCATAAGTCTGCAAATTGTTGGTTATCAGGTAATAAGAAACAAACTGTCCATGCATACAACAGAATATTTCATGCTTATGTTCATGGGTCTCAGACTGCTGTTGATATGCATTATAGGACCAGAAAATCTGTTGTTTCATGTAGATATTGTGAAAATTTTGGTCACTCCATGGATAGTTGTTACCTGATTAATTATGATGATAATGTTGCTAAGAGACTGTTCAGAACACCTGTCAAGGTTAACACAGGACCCAAGGCTGTTTGGGTCCCTGCAGGATCAAAATGATTAATGTGCTGCAGGTGTGCCTTGGAAGTTGATGAATAAAGGGGTAAATAAACCAAGGCACTCAAAATGAAAACCCTAGGATCCTACGCTTCAGGTCAGTTCTGAACACTGTTTAAATTCCATCATCCAAAAATTGAGAATTTGAAATGACTGTATTTCATGTTGCTATGTTGGTGCTAAATTGAAAATTTTTGAAATAGGAATTGCTCAATCATGTTCATGGTAGCTCACTTATGTCTGAAGTGCATGGATTATAATTGAATGTCAAACTTGAAATCATGTGATGTGCTTTCATCATATATCATGCACTTAGTCAGGGGGAGTTCAACCATTCTTGATTAACCATACTGCTGCTCATGCTTTGTTGTTTACATGATGCATCTAGACAGAGGGAGCTTTTTTTTTGATCATCTTATTCACTTTCACCTGAAATCCTCCTGTCAAGTTTATTGGATCTTCTAATGCTCTCAATTTGTTTCAATTGAATTCTCCGTTGCCTTCACTAAAATAGCTGATATGTCTATATTCTAGACTCAGCTACTGCTTATTGATATACTCTCTTCTGATGATCTTCTTTCCTGTTGTTGTTTCTTCCACCAGCTTATACTCATTCTTCACATACTTCTTAGCTGGTGTGACTGATTTGTTTCTATTGTTGATTAGTTGGTCAGCTATATTTTTGATCTGATCTGAGGAACACAAGCTGCAGGCCATGCAATTCAGTCTGAGAATCATGTAGAAATTCCTATCATAGGTTTAAGAATGACCACTAAATCAGACTGATATAAGGTTTATGTATTCTCAGATTTGCATTTAAATGACTTGAAAAATATCTGAATGATAAGCTTTAATAAATTTTAACCACATGTGTCATGAAAACCTTAGACTCACTCATCTAAAAACTGAAAGTTTGAAATCAAGGCTACTTTGGTTGAGATACATAGAGTGAGTATTGTTTTTAAACATTAACCTGAAAAAATGTTGACTAAATGAAAAAATTGCATTCAGAGCAATGACTTGGTCACTGAGAAACTGGGTTCTCTATCAATGAAATAGAGTAAACCTACGTCATGAAGTACCATAGTTATCTTTGGTGAAAATTTATTGAAAACCTGACAGAGCAATGGCATGTGTGTGTTGAGTAACTGGGGAGTCTGGCCTCTAATCAAGGTGTCTCCTCACGTAAAAAGATATTTCTATTGCTAACTCTGGTCTTAATGTTGAGAGGCAATGACAGTTATCACACTGAGTAATTGGGTCACTTCACCTGAGACGTATTGTGCCTCACGTAAAAAGGTGTTGATCAACTTAAATTGCTCAGGAAAAGTATAATGTGCTTCAAATGAAAATATCTTGCAAACTCTGTCAACTCATTTTCTTGTAAAAGTGTTTAATCTCAATACTAATCTGTGTAACTCCTAAAGGAGTCATTGAGATCATGCATGTAAGACAAAGATGATTGGTCCTGAGTGTTATCTGATTATTTGGTTCACCTTTATTAAAACTTGAATTCAGATATAAGTATTGAGTTTAATTGACAAATTTGGTATACATCATAATTAAATCAGGTTGGTCAAGTTGCCAATTCATAACCCTCTATGATAGGAGAGTCTATTCATGTTAAGACTTATTGTAGTGGTGCATGCCTTACAATCCCTCATGGTCTGATTCACTCCTGACAACTTGATCAACAGGAACTTTGTTGACAATTATCTCTTATCGGTTGATTGATTGCTCCTTGAGATGTACTATGCTTTGACTGTTTCTCACCCCTACTCTTGTCCACACTATTGGAATCTTTCATCTTATTTCTATAACCAGTTCTGGTTCTGTGGACTTTCCACCTCCTTTATTCTGTCCATACATATGTGAGGTGCCTCAACCATTATTGTTTTGGATTCCTTGTGTTGGCAGAATTCAGATTGCTTCATTGGATAACCAGAATTCATTCCTGCACTTCGGGAGAAGTTCTGGGTCATCTGCATTTAAAGGGAGAGTAGTCAAGCATTCATGTTGAACAGATTTCATTTATTGCTTCTTAAAGGGGGAGGATTGATCTTGGCTGTCTAACTGCCCATGTGCTTGTTGATTGTATTCCTTATTCAGGGAGAGTTTATTGTATGGTTGTTCTTCCTTTTTATCTAGGGAGAATATGTGGTGTCATATTACTTCTTGGGGGGAGAATAGCTAGCTCTAATGTGCTTTCATGTAGTTAAAGGGGGAGATGTTATATCAATCTTTTCATACCTGCTTAATTTCTCTCTCAAACTATTTGCATTTTGATGAAGTCAAAGGGGGAGAATAGTTTGAGTCTGTGTGACTCATAGTGTTGCCATCATCAAAAAGGGGAAGATTGTTGTGCCCCTGTGGTTTTGATGTCAGCAAGCACTATGAGTATGAATGATTGATCACCATGTGTCTGCATATGAATGATTGATTGAGCATCTTACTTCCATGCATGCATAAATAGTCGTATGGGTTCTAGTATATAGAGTGTGTCGACGCACTATAGCGGCTGTGTCGACTCAGTCCAGCTTTTCTGGAAGGATACCCATTCTGGAAGGGGGTGTGCATTGACGTAGCCAGTTGTGTGTTCTAGCATTAACTCTGTAAAAACACATGCATACTCGGTGCATTGTTAGTTCTCCTGCACATTGCATCGGTGCATTCATCAGTTGCTTCAATACTAAGTTAGTACAGTTCATGCATACCGCATACACATATTCGGTGCAATTTATAGCTCCGCATTCACGACAAGTCTGTCCATGCATAACTTGAAGTCGATGCGTGTTCATTGCATCTGTCAAGTCTGTACATCGCCGCATGCGATCCAGTCTATACATCGCCGCATGCTATCAAGTCTGTACATCGCCCGTGTTCTTCATGCATATACATAGTCAGTACATTCGTTTGTTTCATATGTACACAAAGTCTGCACACTCTCTGTTCATATGTCCGTGCATCATCTCACAAGTCTGTACAACCGTTGTTGATACTAGCATTCAAGTTCATGCATCATTTCAAAAGTCTGTACAACCTTTGTTGATTCGAGCGTTTAAGTTCGTACAACATTTCATCAGAGTCTGTACATTAGGAAGTCTTGCTTAAACTGTTGGCACAGCAAGTCGATGCATCGTTTGTACATTACACACAAAGTCTGCACATTCCTTGGTGGTATATCTATGCATCGTTTGTACATCACACACAAAGTATGTACACTCATCGGTGGCATGTCTGTGCATTCATATTCAATGTGCATACTTTCCTGCATGCAAACTGCATTACACACCATCAAGTCTGTACATGCTTTGCATCGAGTCTGTACATGCTTAGTTCAACTCTCGAACTAACTCGGTGCGTCTTTCTATCTTTCCTTTCAGATTAACTCAAATTGATGACAAGTCTGATCTGACAGAACTTCTGGTCGAGGAACTTAAGAAGGGCATGTGATCCAAGAATGGAGGAAGTGCCAGGATCGTGACACGTGTATTACAGTAGGCTGAAATGCTGCCATGTGGTCAAGGTGCTAGGGCGGGAATTCGTGGAAGACACACGCCCATCTACCTTCACTGCTCTATAAATAAGAGACTTCTCCATCTGGAGAAAGCGATCGTGAAAAGTGTGATTGAAATAGGGGAACTTACTTGAAAGAGCTAAAGCAGAAAGAGCCTGCACGATCCAAAAAAAGAAGAAAGAGAGAAGAAGAGAAGGAGAGAGTTGAGAAAGAAAGAGTGAGCATTAATGAATAAGAAGAAGAAGAAAGAGAGATCGAGAGTTTAGAAGAAGAAGAAAAGAGTCATCTGAAGCTTTGTCTATACTGGACCGTGGATCAAATCCAGGCCAGTCAGCTCTTTGAGAGCCACTTTGTGTTTTATCGTCTACAGCTTTCTGTTACCGTGTCCTTTCCATATTTTGTTTTCTTTGGAACCTTTATTCAAGCTGTTAGTCAGCAGAGCTAAGCTGTATTGCTCAGCATTACAGAGGAGGATTCCTCTGCATAGCAAGCTGTGTTGCTCAGCGGGCGAGGTGGATACCTAGGACAGCAAGCTGTGTTGCTCAGCCAGCGAGGTGGATACCTCGGACAGCAAGCTGTGATGCTCAGCTGTTTATAGGCAAGCTGTGAGGCCTAGCCGTTCAAGCTGTGAGTCAGTGGGAAGCCACACTCGGGTTTGAGTGTGGGGTGGACGTAGGTCTGTGGATCGAACCACCTAAAAATTCCTTCGTGCACTGTGGTTTGAATGCTTACTGTTTGCTTCCGATAGATGAATGCTTAGGCTCGATCTGTCTTTCTATGTCCAGTGAGCCAATTGACTGCACGTTCTTTGTTTGATTAAACGCACCAGTCTTTCAGACTCGATTGAACTTAGTTCATTTCAATTCCGTATCTCTGAGTGTTCAAATTTATCTATTGGGCAAAAAAAATTTAAGGATAGATTCATTCACCCCCCTCTGAATCCATCGCACCAGCCACAACACTACCCAGCAGCCTTCCACCCGGTGCAGCGTCCTCTGCCCGGTGCACCTACTAAGCCTTTCACCCAGTGCAGTGTCTTCTCTTCTTCACCTGGTGCTCATGCCAGAAGTCCCATCCTCAACACGATACTCTATTTTTCTCAAACACAAAGCATTGAATGCTCGTGCCTGTGGCCCTTGGCGCGCAGCAAAATCACATCGAACCAGCTAGGGTTTGCTCCACTATCGAAGCCTCGTCCAGACACTCAAGAAGGGTTCTGCAGGAAGACAAGATGGGGGTCAACCCTCCGGTCGACATCCACCGCAAATGAATGTCATGGCCAGCAGAGGTATAAAAATAACCTCTCACATCGAAGAAGAAAGAGGGAGAAGAGGGCGAACATTCTAGGGCGGAACTTCAAAAAAAAGAGAAGAAGAGAAGAAGAGGGGAGAGCCTGCCGCTCTGACCACCACCGCCTGAGCGAAGGGAGAAGAAGCTTGAGGAAGGAAGCCCCTACAGCTCCCTCGACGGCCACCATCTGAGCGGAGAGAGAAAGGAGTAGAAAGAAGAGAAGACGAGAGAAGAGAGATCTAGAAGAGAAGAAGAGGCGAGAGACTGCCGCCCCGACCACCGCCGCCTGAGTGAAGAGAGGAAGAGAGAGAGAAGGCCAATGTAGAAGGGAGATACGGAAGGGCAGAGAGCCTTCGCTCCTCCCTGACTCCATCCCTCTCCCCAGTTTGTTTCGTTTTCCTTTTCTTCGTTCATGTATTTCCTCCCTTTCCTGAGAATGAAAATATCCCCTTCCTTTTGCTTCATTTGCTTAGCCTTCACACGACAGTGCATATAGTGACTTGTCTTATGCTTCCCTTTGGCTTTCTTGCCTTTACTTTTTTTTTTGGGTTGCCTGCTCTCCAAGACGTCGCAGAGTCTATCCAATTCAATGGGTAGTGTCTCTGGCGTGATGGCACGAGGTTGGCCTCCTTTCAACGATTTCTGTAGTAGGGTTATCCTCATCCGATGCACTTGCATATCCCAGCCACGCCCTGCCCTACCCGGCACACCCTTTGCATCTTCGTCCAGCACACCTGCCTAACTTGCCCAGCCCGGCACACCCTCTAGCCTGCCTTGCCCGGCACGCCCTTCCTGCGCCCTGCCAGCACGCTTCGATGCATCCCTCCGGGCACACCCTCTAGCCTGCCTTACCCGACGCACCCATGGCTTAACCCCACCGGTACACATTCCAGCCCCGTTAACCCGTTACGCCAGTGGCCCCGTTCACCCGGCGCACCCTTGTGAAGTCCCGAGTTTAAATGGCACCCAAGAGGGGGGTGAATTGGGTGTTAAAAAATTAATGAAGATTATTTTCTTTTTGTATAAAATATGTGATAGAATGCTATATGAGAGACAAGGTTAACAGAGACCAAAAAACAAGGGAAGATCTAAAAGGTGATAAATGGATTATTCAGGATAAACGAGAATAAAACTGAACTGGAAATCACACATGCAATTAGCACAGAATGGGGATAGAAGAAAAGGAACAAACCACACAGCGACAATGATTTTTAGGTGGTTCAGATGCCACAAAGGCAACCTACGTCCACCCCTCACGGACTGTGAGGATCCACACACTATCTTGTAAAAAGTTACAAGATCAACCACACACAACACTTACACACTGGGAAGAGGAGTTCCCGCGAAGATGTAAGAACACCTTAATACACACACAGCTACACGGGAGGACACACAAACACACACACACGGATCTAGGAAGATCCACACACACCGAAATATTTTAACAACTACAAGATCCACATATGAAGCTTAAGAAGGCAAAAAGAATTTAGAACACAATAGAAGAATCTTGATTTGCTCCCCCTTAATGGATGGTTGGATGTTTTGGATGCAACTTGAATCCTTGGGCTGATCTTCACTTGACTTGATGAAGAAGGATGAAGAACTTCTCTCGGAGCACTGTTTACGTCTACAGTGCCAAATCCCTTCTCTTCCTCTTGGCAGCCTCCCTTTGATCTTCCTTGAGCATTAGGGTTTTCCAAACCCTCTTGTATAAGTTATATAGGTTCTTGAATGGTCCAAGGCCTCCCCCAGACCAGATCCACAATATCTGGAGAGTTTGGTAGCTTAGGGATTAAACAATTCCCATGAGAGTGGCTTATCTCGAAAGGTGAAAAAGTCAACAATTGTTGGCAGCTCGGGGCTGGCGGTCGACCTGCAGGGGCTGGCGATCGACCGCCACTGAGAAACCTGCGAGTGCCCGGTCCCTGGGAAATCCGGTCGACCGGGATTTGAGGGGCGGTCGACCGCCACTGTGACAGACTGTAGAGAATTGCATTCTGTTATTTCAGGTCGACCGGGATCATGCTGGAGGTCAACCGGACTATCAAAAATCCTGAAAAATAAGAGTTTAGCCCAGAGAACCATATCCACAAGATCGAGACATGAATTGGATGCATGTTTATGGGAAATGTCAAGTTCATTTGAGATCTGAGAAAGCCCATTCGGAAGGCTAAAACCTTAAGCAAAAGCATGGAAAAATCCGGCCTTGAAAACGTGTGAAAAACACTTGGGTCAAGGATTCCAAACAGGAGAGCCACCAAAGGTCCTTGGTTTTGTTATCATCAAAAACACTGAGATAGATATACAACAATCTCCCCCTTTTTGATGATGACAAAACGCTAGGCTTACACACCAAGGTTTATGTTGTAAAAATTCAGATTGAACGTTGTGCTAGAAATGTCATTCACCAAAACAAACCAATCAACACGATGTAGCACAGATCACTAGATAGGCAATAAGAATATGAAATGAGACACCAAAGCCAACAAATGAATGCAAACATCAGTGCTTTCAATTCATCATAGTTTCATTACAAGATACATTAGTGCGAGTGGATGCACGACTCTAAAACCAAAGTCTAAGCAAAAGACTAACACTACAGATAGCCCTCACATGACATGCAAGAAAGCAACCCAACCACACAACGACATACATAAGTAAATAATAAGCCTTCCCTACTACTTCTCCCCCTTTGTCAACAGCAAAAAGGGATGGGATAGATGAAGGATGGACTCAAGCTACACTGGATCAAAAGAGAACATGCTAGAGGTGAAAGCAAAACAAGGCCTCATGGAGCATTTGTAGGAGGGGGCTGATTGGCGGGAGGTGTAGGTGGAAGGCCAAGGTGCTGACGAATGGCGCTAAGTTGGTGGCCATGACTGTGAAGAAGATCAAGAACATGACCAATGGATACATCACGAGCCGCATCCTGGCGCCGCATGCCAATAAGGGAGAGCTGCAAGAGGGTAAAGGATCGGCCAGACTCAGTGAAATCTGCGCGGAGAGAAGTCATGTGGGTGGTGAGAGTGGCCATCTGAGTAGAGAGAGTCTCAAAAGCAGTAGAGAAGGTGTCCAAACGCCCTGATAGGGTGTCAAACGCAGTGCCCATATTGTCTCCAAGGGTAGAGAGACGATCCCCAAGGTTATCCACACGAGTCTCCAAGCCGGTAAGCCGCCCGTCAAGAGCCTCGTAGTCCACCGAAGGGCGCTGTCAGGCCCCCTGAGTGGAAGATTCCCCATGGTGAAACTGGGGTGGAGGAGGCATCTCAAGATCCGGGTGAAACGGGGACGAGGGAGGAGGCTGCTCCTCAGCGGGAACTAGAGGGGGGACATCCCCGCCGCCTTGCTGCTGCGCTGGCGCATCATCTTCCTCACGGAGCTCATCTTCCCCATAAACTGGAATGTCCCGCACAAGCTTGCCGTCGGGACCAAAGTAGTAGCCAAAATCTGTGAAAATTTTATGCTTATTGTACACATCATCCGGCCGAACATAGATGAACTGCTCATTTGCCACATTAATCCCGGCATGAATAAAGACTCCGGTCAACTGCGAAGCATAGGGAAGAGACCGCCAGAGGTAGGTACGACATGTTCCAATCAGATCAGTCATGAGCCGACCCATATTGATTTGAATACCGTTCATAACATGATAGAATAGAAAACGCTGAACCTCTGTAACCTCATCCCGACCGCCCACTTTGGGATAAATCAATGATGTAAACATGTGGTGCAGGACTCGCTGTAGTGAAGGAAAATGATTGGCATTTAGCTTGATCAAATTGCTCACACCGTGTACATACTCACAGCTAGTCATAGCAGTAAATGTTGCTGGAACTTCACCAAAACCATATGCCCTATCTGCACCCATGGCGGATACTCCTAGGGCCTGCTGAAATAACTCCGGAGTGATATGAAGCTCCACACCCTCAACCGTGGTGTATAACTGGTCATTTCTCACAGCTAAAAAGCCATAGAACTGCTGCACCAACCGAGGATAATACCGATTGTACCGGGTAACAAAATCCATCCAACCATCCTGAACCTCAAAAAGAGCGCACAAATTCGGGAAGAGCTCATTCACCTCATCAAAGTCAACCAAGCGAGGGTCGATAATAGGACGTGGAGGTAAGGGTGCTCGAGGCAGATGGGGAGCTTGCTGAGATGGAGGAGCCGGGGCCGCTTGCCGTTGACGGCTAGCTTCACCTTGGGTAGAATGCCGAGAACTCCATCTTGGTGGCATTCCGAACTTGAAAAACCCACCGGGAAACTCTTGAGGAATCGATCTCAACCCCGGGAACGTGGATGAAGCACAAGGGACACTTCTACGGCTTGGAGGAACTTTTCCATAGAGAAGAAGTTGAGAGAGATCTCCACGAACGCACACCCGACAATATGGAAGAGGTCCTGAAGTGATGCCGGGACGACCGAATCAATGTGCGGATGGAGGAAGAAGGGTTGTGGAGGCTTGGATGGTGGAGATGAGGAGTGTTGGGGTTAGGGTTTGGTGGTAGAGAGTGAGTGGAAGTGAAGGAGAGAGAGAAAGGAAGAAAAAAGACCCATATATGAAGGGTCGGTGGACCCCTAAGTCGGGCCGGTCCGCCGCCGGCGGTCGACCGGCGCGGGCCTGGCGGTCGACCGCCAGGTCCAAAATCCCCAAAACTAGATATTTCCCTTTTTTTTGTTTCTTTCTTTTTCCTTTTTGATTTTCCTTTTTTTTCTTTTTGTTTTTCTATTGGGGGATAGGCAACGGACTGCCTGAGAGGGGCCACTAATCAGGACAAGGGAAGTGAAAAGAGCAAGATGCATAACTGAGAAGAGGTTCTGATTTTCCCTAGTAAGTACCTTTAGTACCAGCACACTGAGTCCACAGATGTTTGAGCAAGGAATATTAAGCCATAGAAGAATTATTCAAGAAGGGTTGGATATAAGTAGTAACAAACAGGCATGCAAGGTGAGTAACAACGTGAGAAACAACACATAAGAAAGAGAAGAGGCAAAATGCATGGTTTCTACCCTCGGTGCACATGATTTTTCTACAAATGCAACCCTATACCTTAGATGCAAATCTATGCATGTATGCTCTCACCCTTGCACATCCCAAGTTCTCTTCTTATCTTATTAAACTGATCCTGGTTTAGAGGTTTGGTGAAAATGTCAGCTAGCTGATTGTGTGTGTCAATGAAGTTCAATTCAAAGACCCCTTTTCCTACATGATCCCTCAGAAAATGATGACGAATATCTATATGTTTGGTCCTGGAGTGCTGAACAGGGTTTTTAGACAAATTTATCGCACTGGTATTGTCACACAGAATTGGAACAGTTTTCATTTCAACATCTAAATCAAGCAGTTGATTTTTGATCCAAAGTACTTGGGCTCCACAACTTCCGACGGCTACATATTCAGCCTCGGCCGTTGAGAGAGCTACTGAATGTTGTTTCTTGGAGGCCCATGAGACTAGGCAACCACCAAGAAACTGACAGTATCCACTTGTACTTTTACGATCTACAATGCACCCAGCATAATCCGCATCGGTATAAGCAATTAAATCAAAGGAACCACCGATAGGAAACCACAAGCCAAGGTTTAAGGATCCAATGAGATATCTGAAAATGCGTTTCATGGCTGATAAATGAGATTCCTTGGGGCATGACTGAAAACGGGCACAGAGACATACACTGAATTGAATGTCAGGGCGACATGCTGTAAGGTACAGTAGCGATCCGATCATACCTCGAAACAGTGTAGGATCTACTGTTTTACCATTTTCATCTTTATCCAGCTTTGTGGTGGTAGCCATGGGAGTTGATATGGGTTTTGCTTCCGCCATCCCATATTTCTTCAACAGTTCAATAGTATATTTGGTTTGATTGATGAAGATTCCTTCTAAAGTTTGTTTCACCTGTAATCCAAGAAAGAAGGTTAGCTCCCCCATTAAACTCATCTCGAATTCTCCCTGCATTTTTTTTGCAAATTCATTGCATAAGACATTGTTAGTGGCCCCAAAGATGATGTCATCTACATACACTTGAACCACCAAAATGTCTTTACCTGATCTCTTGGTGAAAAGTGTTTGGTCAACCTTACCTCTCTTGAAACCATTTTCAACCAAAAATGAGGTAAGCCGTTCATACCACGCCCTTGGTGCTTGCTTTAGTCCATATAGGGCCTTTTGGAGTTTGTACACATGTTGTGGATGTTTGGAATCTTCAAAACCTGGAGGCTGTTCTATAAAGACATCCTCCTTGATATAGCCGTTAAGAAATGCAGATTTAACATCCATTTGAAATAACTTAAAGTTCAAAGAACAAGCATAGGACAATAAGATTCGAACAGCTTCAAGTCTGGCAACTGGTGCAAAAGACTCATCAAAATCAATGCCCATCTCCTGGCTATACCCCTTGGCCACAAGCCGGGCCTTATTCCTAACCACCAATCCCGCATCATTTAACTTGTTTCTGAAGACCCAACGAGTTCCAATAGTGGGATGGTTCTTAGGACGCGGCATGAGAGTCCACACCTCGTTTCTTTCAAACTGGTGCAGTTCTTCATGCATAGCCTGAATCCAGGATTCATTTTGAAGAGCTTCATGAAAGTCCTTGGGTTCTTCTTGTGATAGCAAGGCTATCAAGTCTTCCTCTTCAACTTGCCTTAGAGAGGACCTAGTTCTTACCCCATCCTCCAAATTCCCTATGATGTTCACAGCTGGATGATCCTTTAGACGGGTGAAGGAGCTGGGTAGATCAGGATGCTGCACTTGTGGTTCTTGTAGTGTCTCGAGTATAGGATCTTCATCTTTTTCACTATTGCTTGAGGTTGCTTCCAACGATTCATCCTTAGCCTTGACACTTATTGAGTTTTTAGGATCTTCATCTGCATCCAAGGTAGAAGAAGTTTGGTCTATCAGTTTTGATTCGGATTCATCAAAGATGACATGATGACTTTCTTCAACAACCAAAGTCCTTTTATTAAATAGACGGTAAGCTCTAGAATTGAGTGCATAACCTAGGAAGATTCCTTTATCACTCTTTTCATCAAACTTACCCAGGTTGGACTTACCATTATTCAAAATATAGCAAGAGCATCTAAAAGGTTTAAGATAAGAGATGTTGGGTTTCTTACCCTTGTAGAGCTCATAAGGAGTTTTCATCAGAATGGGCCTTACCATTGCCATGTTGATGATGTAGCAAGCTGTACTCACCGCCTCAGCCCAAAAATACTTAGGCAGGGAATTCTCACTTAGCATGGTCCGGGCCATGTCTATTAATGTTCTGTTCTTCCTTTCCACTACTCCATTTTGCTGGGGCGTCCTTGGTGATGAAAAATTGTGTGTATACCCCTGCTCTTCACAGAAGATGCTGAAATCATGATTTTCAAATTCACCACCATGATCACTCTGGATGGTGGTGATGAGGTAACCTTTTTCATTTTGAATTTTTCTGCAAAACACTTGAAACTCCATCAGAGCATCACTTTTATTAGCTAAAAATAACACACATGTGAATCTGGAGAAGTCATCAACAATCACAAAGCCGTAGGATTTTCCTCCTAGGCTAGATGTTCTAGTGGGACCAAAAAGATCAAGATGCAACAGTTCCAAAGGCCTAGCAGATGAAACAACGTTTTTAGTTTTGAAAGAGGTTCGTGTTTGCTTGCCTTTAGTACAAGCTTCACATATCCTATCACTTTCAAATTTTAATTTTGGCAGTCCATTCACCAAGTCATGTCTAGACAGCTTGGAGATTACTCCAAAATTAGCATGACCTAATCTTCGGTGCCATAACCATGCATTTTCATGATTGTTCGCAACCAAACAGAAGTTATCGCATGAAACATTATCAATATCAACAGTGTAGACATTGTTATTCCTTTTTCCAAGAAATTTGATCTCATTTGAATTTTTGTTTAAGACAATGCAGTGAGTTTCATCAAAAATAACTTAAAAACCCTTATCACACAATTGGCTAATGCTTAGCAAGTTATGATTTAAACCTTTCACCAAAAGCACATCTTCAATAAGGATTTCAGAATTCTTTCCAATGTTGACAGTTCCAATGATTTTACCTTTATCTTGACCTCCAAAGACAACTGACCCTCCATCCTTATCTTGCAGTGTAGAGAACAATTCCTTGTCCCCTGTCATATGCCTTGAACAGCCGCTATCCAAGTACCATTTGCTCCCCCTGGCTTCAAGACATATCTGTAAGAAAAAAACTTCTCATGCAATTGTTTTTGGTACCCAAACAAGTTTGGGTCCATAGGAGTTAGTCAAACTTCTTGTGGATGTTTTATTGGTCCATGGAACATGATATTTAGGTGTGCTTTGTCTGAACCAGCAGTTGGACATCACGTGACCAAATCTACCACAATGAAAGCAATTTGCATGTGAGAAGGTTCTTTGATTTTTGTGTGGTTTAGGCTGAACATGTTGGGATTGAGAATCAGAACATGAAGCATGATTATAGTCCTTTTCATGAATGAAGGATGTGGTGATCTTATGCTCAAAAGATTTTTTGTTTTGAGGTGTGTACCCCAAGCCTTCCTTTTGGAAGTTGACTTTAACTCCCAGTAGGTTATCCAGGTTTTGTTTCCCCTTAACAAACCTAGTCAAAGTGAGCTGAAGTTCAGCAACTTTTTCAGTCAAAGACCCATTTCTCCTTTCGAATTCTGAATTGGTGGATTTCAAAATTTGTTCTTGAATTTTGATCCTTTCACATGCTTCCTCCATTTCAGTTATCTTGCATGATAGTTCCTTTTTGGTCTTATCACATTCTATAATTGTTTGCAGTAGATTTTCCTTTTCTTCCATAGCCTCAAACTATTCATGTTCCAGTTTCTCAAATTTAGCAAAGATATCTTCGCGTGACAAGTCATCAAGTTTCTTTTTGAGAGTTTTATTTTCAGATCTGGTTTTCTTGTACTTAGTGTACAACTTTTCATATTCAGATTCCCATTGTTCATTGGAAATGAATTCATGGTCAGAATTTACCTCCGTGGATTCATCTTCATGTGCCATGAGGCACAAGCTTTCCACAAGTTCTTGAATCTCTTCATCAGATGGTTCATCTTCTTCGTCGCTCCAAGTGGCGACCATGGCTTTGGATTTCTTGAAATTATCCTTCTTGAATTTCCTTTTTAGATCTGGACATTCACCTCTCATATGCCCAGGCTTCTTGCATTCGTAGCATATGATGCTACTTGGCTTGCTCGATTCGCCTTTGGCTTGCATGGGCCTTCTTGGCCCCTTTCTAAAGCTTCCCTGAAAGTTTCTCTTCTTCCTTAGAAATTTCCTCACTTGGCGAGTTATCATCGCCAATTCTTCCTCTTCATTGCTTCCGTCACTTGATTCACCTTCTTGAGATTCGTCATCGGATTGGTGAGCTTTCAGTCCAATGACCTTTTTCTTTTTGATGTCTTCGTCAGCTGTTCTCTTTATATTTATCTCATAGGTCATGAGTGATCCTATGAGTTCATCCAAGGTGAGAGTTGACAAGTTCTTTGAGTCTTCAATTACCGTGGCCTTTGTGTGCCAAGCTGACGGTAGGGACCTTAACACCTTCCTCACAAGCTCAGAATTTGAGTATTCCTTCCCGAGACCTTTGAGACCATTTGTGATCTCTGTTAACCTTGCAAACATCTCAGAAATGGTTTCTTCAGGTTTCATTTTGAATAGCTCATAGTCAGTGACTAGGAGATTTGCCTTGGTTTCTTTGACCTCTGAAGTTCCCTCGTATATGAGTCGCAGCTTGTCCCACATTTCTTTGGCTGAACTGCACATAGAGATATGAGAGAATTCACTAGGGTGTATTGCACATTGCATAATATTCATGGCATTAAAATTAGCAGTGCATTTCTTAATTTCCTCGGGCGTCCATTTTTCTTCATCAGCCCCGAGTTTATGAGGACCCTTGTCCACAACTCTCCAAACTTCGTACTCTTGCGCCCTCAGAAAAACATGCATTCTATTTTTCCAGTAAGAGTAGTTTGAGCCGTCAAAAAATGGAGGACGGTTGATGGAGTGACCCTCGGGTATCATACCCTTGTTTGCCATTTAATCGGATCTTGCTCTAGATCGTTAGATCTGTGAAGGAAAGAGCCCTTGCTCTGATACCAATTGAAGTCCCGAGTTTAAATGGCACCCAAGAGGGGGGTGAATTGGGTGTTCTGTTTGTATAAAATATGTGATAGAATGCTATATGAGAGACACGGTTAACAGAGACCAAAAAACAAGGCAAGATCTAAAAGGTGATAAATGGATTATTTAGGATAAACGAGAATAAAACTGAACTGAAAATCACACATGCAATTAGCACAGAATGGGGATAGAAGAAAAGGAACAAACCACACGGCGACAACAATTTTTAAGTGGTTCGGATGCCACAAAGGCAACCTACGTCCACCCCTCACGGACTGTGAGGATCCACACACTATCTTGTAAAAAGTTACAAGATCAACCACACACAACACTTACACACTGGGAAGAGGAGTTCCCGCGAAGATGTAAGAACACCTTAATACACACACAGCTACACGGGAGGACACACACAAACACACACACACAGATCTAGGAAGATCCACACACACCGAAATATTTTAACAACTACAAGATCCACATATGAAGCTTAAGAAGGCAAAAAGAATTTAGAACACAATAGAAGAATCTTGATTTGCTCCCCCTTAATGGATGGTTGGATGCTTTGGATGTAGCTTGAATCCTTGGGCTGATCTTCACTTGACTTGATGAAGAAGGATGAAGAACTTCTCTCGGAGCACTGTTCACGTCTACAGTGCCAAATCCCTTCTCTTCCTCTTGGCAGCCTCCCTTTGATCTTCCTTGAGCATTAGGGTTTTCCAAACCCTCTTGTATAAGTTATATAGGTTCTTGAATGGTCCAAGGCCTCCCCCAGACCAGATCCACAATATCTGGAGAGTTTGGTAGCTTAGGGATTAAACAATTCCCATGAGAGTGGCTTATCTCGAAAGGTGAAAAAGTCAACAATTGTTGGCAGCTCGGGGCTGGCGGTCGACCTGTAGGGGCTGGCGGTCGACCGCCACTGAGAAACCTGCAAGTGGCCAGTCCCTGGGAAATCTGGTCGATCGGGATTTGAGGGGCGGTCGACTGCCACTGTGACAGACTGTAGAGAATTGCATTCTGTTATTTCAGGTCGACCGGGGTCATGCTGGAGGTCAACCGGACTATCAAAAATCCTGAAAAATAAGAGTTTAGCCCAGAGAACCATATCCACAAGATCGAGACATGAATTGGATGCATGTTTATGGGAAATGTCAAGTTCATTTGAGATCTGAGAAAGCCCATTCGGAAGGGTAAAACCTTAAGCAAAAGCATGAAAAAATCCGGCGTTGAAAACGTGTGAAAAACACTTGGGTCAAGGATTCCAAACAGGAGAGCCACCAAAGGTCCTTGGTTTTGTTATCATCAAAAACACTGAGATAGATATACAACACCTTGGGCCACCTCCACCCGGTGCACCCAACTTGCCTCTCTATTCGGTGCACCCTCAGCCTATTTTTAACCCGGTGTTTTCCTGCCTGCTGACTTCCGTGTTTTTCAGAGTTTTCTCGAAGGTGTTGCTGCATATGCGCACACCTTGACTTGTCAGGTCATGCCACTCCTTGTGGGCATGTACCCCTTTCACCTCCCCAGCTCTTGGGTCATGGGGAGATGCTGCCGAATTTTCACCAGAATTAACGGAATAACAATAACAATAAAAGAAAAGCAACAATGCAAAAGGAAACAACAATTAAACAGAATAAACACCAATGAAACGGCTTCACCGAAATAACAACGAACCACGGAGATCCCGAATAACTGAACACTTGCATCTTTATGACGGACTACCGAACATAACCACGAACATGATCTACATGAATGAAAGAAAACTAAATCAGAACCATACGCATGCATTTCATGAATAAAAGAAAACTCCTCACATGAGCCTCATGAATAAGGGGACCTCCCCTTGGCCTTACCCCACCTGCATAGACCTTACCCCACCTGCATAGACCTTACCCCAGCTTCATTGACCCTAGAACCAACCTACCCCTCTAACCGATGCACCTCTAATCCAACTAGCCCGGCACATTCTTGGCTTGCCCTTCCTGGCACACTTCAACCCATTCTATCCCGGCACACTCTTGGCTTGCCCTGCCCGGCACGCCCTAGTCCGCCCTTGCCCGACGCACTCAGCCTCCTTTGCCCGGCACACTAACTTATCCTTGCCCGGCACACCCATGGCTTGTCCCAGCCCGGCACACCCTTCAGCCCCTTTACCCGGCGCACCCCCGCCTGCTTCGCCAAGCACGCCCATGGCTTGTCCCTACCGGCACACCCTTCAGCCCCCTTACCTGGCGCACCCCCGCCTGCCTGGCCTGCTTGATCCAGTACACTCCAGCCTATCTGGCCCGGCACACCCTAACCTGTCTGGCATGGCACGCTCTTCATCCCCTTTGCTCTGTGCACCCCTCGCCCGGTGCACTCCCGGCATGCCCTGCACCTGAACTGCAATACTATACTAAAAAGAAATGTTGTGCCCCTGTGATCATTTGAGTCATCTTGTTGTCACTTGGGTCATTCGACATCATCATGTGGTCATTTGAGTTATTTGATATTCTTGATTTTGATAATGGCTAAACACTATAAGTCATTGATGTCTTACCACTCTTATATGACTAAACTACTTGATGTTTTTTCATGACAGATATGCCAAGGAATGGAGTGAAGTTGGTAAAAGTGAAAGTTCAATGATTGCGCCCTCGCACGTGGATCGACCTGCACGGTCAGGTCGCGGGGGTCAAGGGGTCAACGCCCCTTGCGGGGGTTTCCGGGGGCTCCGCCCCCGGAATAAAATTTTGATTATAGGAGCGATATAATCAATAGAAATCTTCAAGACTGTCAAGGTTGATACCACAGTTGAGAACGGGCTGCTAAAGGACTCAAGCGACGGAGCTAAAGGGGTTAACGGACTGACCCGACATAACTCGGGGTCTGCCCAGCTGGCGGTCGACCGCCAGCCTAGGGGCGGTCGACCGCCCTAGCCAGTAGCTCCCAGTCTGCACGAGTCTCAGTGGCGGTCGACCGCCAGCCTAGTAGCGGTCGACCAGAAATACCAGGGACTAAAAATCTACAGCGCTTCTCAGTAGCGGTCGACCGCCAGCTTCTGCAGGTCGACCGTCAGCCCCGAGCCAACAATGTTGACTTTGTTTTCCACTTCAAGAATAGCCCCTTTTCTTGTATTTGTTTAACCCCAAAGTCACCCAATCTTCCATAGATTGTGGATCTAGTCTGGGGGATGTCCAAGGACCATTCAAAGGTTATAAAACACATGCAAGAGGGTTAGAAACCCTAGTTGATCATTTGGGAGATCAAAGGAGGCTGCAAGGGTGTGTTCACGGGAGAGGAGTTCAAGTACTGTAGCAGTGAACAATACTCCGGGAAGAAGTTCTTCATCAAATCCTCAAGTGATTCAAGCTACTTCAAGAGGAGATCAACCCCAAGCCAAGTGAAGAAAGAGTTGCAACTATCATCTTCTTCCTCATCTCAAGGTGATCCATAGAAGCTCATTCTTGCTACAAGGGTGTGTTCAGGGGAGAGGAGTTCGAGTACTATAGCGGTGAACAATACTCCGGGAAGAAGTTCTTCATCAAATCCTCAAGTGATTTTTGCTACTTCAAGAGGAGATCAACCCCAAGTCAAGTGAAGATAAAGCTGCAACCATCATCCTCTTCCTCATCTCAAGGTGATCCAAAGAAGCTCATTCTCAAAGGAGATCAAATCTGCATCCTTCATCTTCTTCATCAACTCAAGGTGATCCAAGGAAGACCATGTCACAAGGAAGAAGATACCATTGAAGAATCAGATTCAAGCTTCAGCAATCTCAGACAAGATCTTTTCTGTTTGAGCATATTTCACATCTTGTTTGAGTGTTTTCATATCTTGTTCTTTTCCATTTCATTCAAACATTTGGAACTGAAGATCGTCCCTACCGGTGGTTAGTAGGAAGGCAATCGGATGTTGTCCGATCTGCGGTGTTGACGTCCCTACCTGTGGTTAGTAGGAAGGCAATCGGAGGTCTTTTCGATTTACGGTTCAGTGCGTGGCACTAGTGGAGCCTCACCAGATTTGGTGAGGGGTGGACGTAGGACTGGGGATTCAGTCCGAACCACCTTAAAATATTGTGTGTTGTGGTTTGCTTGTGCGATTGCTTTGTGTTAGATGCATGCTTAGGTTCAATCTCTATATTGAGTAATCATCTTGCTAAGCAAATCATTTGTGTCTTTCGTTAAGCTAGTTATATTCCGCTGCTATTATCTTTATCTAGCTTTAAAGAGGGTTGCATTACGAAAAGATGGGCAGATCTATTCACCCCTCCCCTCTAGATCCGCTATCCACTACTCAACAAGAAACATAATAGTAAAAATAATAAAATAAAAAAATAAAAAAATAAATAATAAAAAGAAATATAACGCACAGGCAGTGAAAGAAGAATCCATGAACAAAAAAAACAAATAAATAATAATAATAATGATGATGATGAATAATAAATAATAATAATAAATAGAAGGATATGCCTCTCATCATCTCCGGATCCTTTGCATGGGAATATTGATAAGGCCTCCATGGGTCACGTTTGGACCCTAGGTTCGTCCCAATCATGGTCATCGTCTGACCCATATCCTAGGCTTACAGCCTGCTATCTTTGAACATGTCTCTATTTTGGGATCTAATCCTTTGGCATTTTCCCGCTGCCCATTGGCACCGGAAACATTGATGATGCCCATGCAAGCCTTGCTTCGAACGCGGACGCTTCCCCCAATATGGTCGCGGCTTCACCTTGCACCGGGCCAATAAACTCACTAATTTCCGACGACTCTAATCGGGATTTAACCGAACATTTCTTATCCCTTTGAACAATAAATTTTCCGTACCCTGGCATACATACGCTCCTGTCTTCCCATGACGATTATGATATTCTCAAGCCGGACACTCGTCTGAATATTAAATGGTCCCCTGAGTGACCGAAATGTTCCGAATGCGTGTTTCCCTAGACATAGGGCTTTCTAGCTGATTCAAGATCGCTATTGTCTTGTTTCTCTCGATATAATTTTTTGGCCATGAGGCCCTTATTCCTAGTGATTAATCAAGGGTGTTCCCCTCTCCGAGGGGATGTAATTAACACCGTGACCTTTATGGCGAGGCGGGTTTTGGTCCCGACCCGAACTACACAATTGTCTGCTTAGTCAGATCGCGCGCACCCAAGGGCTTCCATGAAGCCCGAATAAATCGTCACTTCATGACTGGCATGCCCACGCACTTAATAAATCAATAAATGAACTCAATAAACAAATAAATAATGATTAAAATAAAAAGTGCGTCCACAAGTACCTGCCCACCAAAAGCAAGGCCGAAAGCATCCACCGATGACTTATTTCACGCCTCCGGGGTCTCTCTCACCCTAGGCGGAAACTAAGACACAGCACAAGCAATAGTAAAAATAAGGGTCTAGTCGGGGTCGTGCTCGTCAGCACGCGTCTGAAGTCCCCGACCGTGTGTGCACACACTGAGCGACTTTATCACGTCAGGCCCTCTAGTTGGTTTTCCTCCCCACTTGGACTCGAACCTCTACAGGGGAGGCCCTACGGAAAACTAGCCTAAAAATTGTCTTTATCTGGTGTCGCTCTCCACCTACCCCCTAGGTGGGTCAGCACACGCATGCCCAAGCAAGCCATTGTAGCTCTCCACCTACACTCAGGTGGGTTGGCACATGCATGCCCAGGAAGCTACGACTAGTGGGGGTCACCACACAAACGACTCTCAGTGGAAGCCACCGGAACACAGACAGACTACTCACAAGCCTTGTCGCACGTGGCTCGGAACACAGGTGGCACGATGCTACCGGACTCTAGGCAGTCCACTAAACTTATTAAACTAACGTTCCTTGTGTCAAAGGACTCGGGGTGAAGACCGTCACATAGTACAACCCTAGGCCGTCAATCTAGCCTATCCCTAGGTCAAAAGTCTCGGTAAAATAATCCTCAAGGCGGCTCACGACCACCGAGTTTAATCCCTTAAAAATGGAAACTAAGTAACCCTCCAGTCCTAGGCTGGGTAATTGGACACACAGTCCACAGGCGATACGCATGGGCCACTCGAAAACCACATTCCAAAGAAGCTAACGACATGAAGGAATGGCCTACCGCACTCATGCCGATACACGACGACTCGATCTAGCGAGAAGCTCGGAACACAAGGGGTCACCCAAACCTTGAAAACCTACGGGCACTCTAATCGATGTAAAATGGTACCTCCAGACATCCATAAATATGGTCACGGTACCCACGGAGTGTCCAGGACACTCACTGGGCCAAAGGTCGGTCATTGGGTCTCAATTGGACCGACCGAGGCCAAAAACGGGCTTGCCCACTGTAGTTCGGTCGACCAGACCCCTTGGGTTGGTTGACCAACAGGGTCGGTCCACCGGCCCAGGGAGGTCGGTCGACCTCCCACACGCAGGGGAGGGGGGCCACCCAGATCGGTCGACAGGCCCAGACCGGTTGGTCGACCGAACTGAGGCGAGAACCCCCCTCCCCCAGTGGCGGACGCTGATCGGTCGACCGAACTGCCCGAGTCGGTTGATCGATTACGGCAGCAAACCCTCGGATCCCCACCCGGGGGTCCGATTCCACGCCCCAATCACCCCTAGGCAATGTGGAAAACAATGGGGATCATTCCCTAGGTCCCAAAAACCCAAACATGGAGGGAAGAAAGTGAGAAAACATCGCACGATCCGACAAATCCGTCGCACGCCCTAAAAAAATGATTTTACCCCCCGACGTGAATAAAACCCCACTCGGCTCACTACGACCTATGAAACTCATGGGGAAAGAATTACTCGAGCTAGGGAACCATCCCCATACCTCCACCGAAGATTCTGCCTGCCGTGGACGCCGTTCCATCACGAAACGCCGTTAGAACGCCGTCGGGAGCGTGAAACTATGAACTGCCTCCACTGCGCCACCGGCCTTCGATCCTCGACCCGTCTTCGCTCCACGCCCTCGCAGCATCTCCGCCTCACCCTTGCCCCACCCCGTCGGCCGCCCGGAGGGGAGAGGGAGAGAAAGAGAAGAGAGAGTGTGTGAAAGAGAGAATGGGGAGAGAGAGGGGTGAGGGTGGTTTAAATAGAAAACCCACACGGGTTATCCAAAATTAGAAAAATAAAAAAATTTGGAAAAATACTCCCCATGATCCTCAGAAGACGCACATCACGCCTACAACATCCTGGAGCCCGACAACACATCGGTTCACCCTGCAAATTGACGTGGCAAACTACAAATTGACGTTGTTTGATGATGTGGCAAACTGCAGTCGCCCAAAGAAGTAGAGAAGGAAGAGTCTGACCTCATGGTCTTCGGCCCTCTCCCTCAGCCTAATCCAATGCCGCAATAACTATAGGTATGCTCCCAGATCCTCCAGCAGTCCCCGGATCATGCCTGTTAAATCCACCAGCGAGCTGATCTGATCGAGCGGGATGGTGGTCATCGGCCCTCTCGTACGAACCAATCTCGCACCAAGTAGCCGGTCTACCTCCCATCGATAGTCTCTCAACTCCTGACCAAGTGTCGGCACCCTAGCTACAGGCAAGCCCATCAGTTAGGCCACGTCCTCGAGGGTGGGGATCATGTGACCCCACGACATCACGAATGCTCGGCAACTGTCCACCCACCGCTCTTTAGAGGGCCGTCAAAAAGGTAGTGTCCATTGGGAGAGGCGAGACACAGAAGAAAGGGGCAAACCCTAGCCTATCAACCTTCCATCACTACTCATGAGAGAGGGAATGATACCACACCCATGCTAAATCTCACAAAACTCGGGCACGGATCCTCCATCGATCTTATGAAACATCACAAAACACCACACAACATTAATCAAACCATCAAATGCCTTAATCCCAGCCCTGAAGCCTGGGTGGCCATATATTTGGCCGTCTGGCTTCCTGGGCGGCAGGTCATTGGCCTCCTAATTCTTCTAGGTGGCCAGGTCCCTGGCCGCCTTGCCCCGTAGATGGCCAGGACCCTAGCCGCCTCTGACTTCCTCCCCCAAATCACCTCTAGCTCCATTCCCCACCTCAAAAAAATGGAAAAAAATGCTTAAAATTAACTAAACTCACCTGTGGGCATGGGACATCCTCCCTCTCCTCCTCAGCTTCCGTCGATGGTAGCTCCTCCTCGCCCTCGGAATCCTCATGGTCCACTCCCCGAGCTCGTAGATGGGTTCCCATTGCTACCGTTTGTCGACTCTTCCACAGCATGGGATGGCAGAGAGGTCGACTGGCTAGATGAAGCCTCCATTGACTCATCCTCACTTGAGGACGAGTCCACGTCCCCTCGCTCCAACACGGCCCGTCACGGCCCCATGGCACCCAAGGTTGTGTGTAGGATGGCTAGGGGGTCAAGCAAGAAGATCCAAGGTGAGAGGGAAGCTCTGTGGGCATTGTTGGTGTAAAGGGAGATGGCTGTGGGAATGGCCATCCCATTCAAAACCCCCTCCCGTTTATACCTCGCGAAGTGGAGGCAGCCAAGGTAGTGGCTGCCCTCTTGAGTGGGAGGCAACCACTACCCTGGCCGCCTTCATTTCTCTGCACCATTTTCTATGGGTTCATCATCCTGTTTAGAAAAAAATGCATACACAAAATATCCCAAAAACATAAAAAGTCTTTCATTTCATTGCATTCAGTCATCCAACATTCAAATAAAAAAAATGTTTTGTTTTTTTTCCCAATAACTTTGAACCTGTACAAGCTATTAATGCCATCAACTTCGACGCCTCATGAAAAATTCATTAATAATCGACCGAACACCCCGTAGATAGCCCACATAATTCTTCAGCTCATCTTTATCTTTCACTATATCAATCTGTGCTTTTAATGTGGCGGCATGGCGCCTCCATGCTCACCAGATCTTCTGAAGTCGCCTCCTATCTTCCTCGGTTCCCAAGAGGCGCATCGTGATTGAAGCTCCCCTCGAGGCAACCACTGGAATCCGCCTGGGCAAGCACACGTGGCGATGGTCACGATGGGCCTGGTACAACACTAAATCTCAAGCCCCGACTAGCCAGAAGAGGAGGCCATCTTGAAACTCTCTCCTTGGTGGTGGTCATCGTCTCCTTCGAAACCTGAAGCCTACTACTAAGGGGCACTGATCCCCCTTACCTTATAAGTCCAAAGAGTCCTACTTTGTTTGGGTCCCTGCACTATTGGAACCTAAACAGGTTGGCAGCCAGATCGCTGGCCGCCTTGGGTGAGGTAGGCGACCAGATGTCTGGCCACCCACCACGGCAAAATAACCACAGACCTAGCCGCCCACCAACCAAAATGGCAGTCACCTTGGCCACCTTCGCAACTTGTTAAGGATCCATGTTTGATATAATCCAAGTTCAAATTTGCATTTACATTCGATGTGCTACTTTCTAGATTGCTATTTTTGTATGAACTTGGCTAATATGTGTTGATGTAGTTGCAGATGACAACATCAGCAAGTGAAGAATCATGCGACGTCATCACCAACTTTAATTGCATTCTTAGATAGACAACCCTAGAGGCTAATAACTTTGGATGCATAAACTCCAAGTTCCTCTCTTAAAAAAAATCATGAAGAGTTTATGCTCCGTAAGCTATTTGACGGCCGCCTGTCGCCTAGAACGGGATGACGGACTTCTCGAACTCTCGACCGTGCTCAATAATGAATGTAGGACGATGGATCTCCATAAGATTCCATACTATGCTAGTTGCTAAGATGGGATGACAAACTTCTCGAACTCTTGACCGAATAATCCGGGAGACAGGCAAATAAATCCTCTGATTATGCATTAGATAGGTTTTTTCCTTTTAAACTCAACATGCATCATGTAGATCCTTTTAGTCATACATAACCAAAACAACCAAAAAATGTGCATGCATGACACTCGGGTATCGGGTAAACGAAACTGAGGGAGCAGCATGGGTATCATTGACCTCCCCATGGCTTCTATGCCCCGCGTCGATCAGCCGCGTTTCTTGATTCCGCTGAACTTTTATGAATGAGTCTACGTGATTCCACTCCAATTCAACAAGTCGAAAGCATGTTTTGTATACAATCATCTTGAGTATTCTGAGATTTGATGGTCAGTTTCCCTTATCATGATTTGCTTACTCCTATTTTAGGTGTCTTGTATCTGCTTGGGCCGGATTATTATGCATCTTAGAGTGCACCCAAGCCTCACGTGCGATTGCCAGGGGGTCCCTTGGACTGCTAATACAAGCGCTCTCAAATTATCTTTTCCTCCTCTCCTTTTGAATGACCTATCTTATCGCATTATGCTTATCCATTCTTATGCAGAGTTCAATTTTCAGTCAAGAATCTCCTTAAGCGGGATGTCCTAATTAGGCTTGTTTCTTTACTGAGACACCCATTTATCAGTCCGCTGGGCTCCCATGCAAAATGGGCGTTCCGAAGGGGCATTCGTAGATGCCTAATTTTGGACATCCCGAAGACCCCCAGTTAGACCATCATATCGATAATGTTGTTGTTTTCTTGGATTGATCGATATCCCATGTTTAAAGTTTAGCCCACCTTGCTCTATTGGGCCTTGATCAAAGGAATATGGGTTGAAAGCCCCATGGGCTAGGCGGCCAGGTCTATGGCCGCCCAGGTTGGCTGGGCGGCCAAGACTCTGGCCGCCCAGGTCTGGTGAGCGGCCAGTCACCTGGACGCCTTCTACTTGTGAACGGCCAATGACCTGGCTGCCTACCTACAACTGTTGGTCAAACACTCACGCCCCACGTCCACGTCCCATGCTTCAAACGTGCCTCGTTCGATCCCCACTTCCGGCCTCGTCGCCCACGTCCCAGGCACGGAGTTGGAAGCTCCTAGAAGGGAGTCCCGGAGATAAAACTTCGAGAGGAGAGGACCAACAGGGAGAGGAAAGGGGGACGGATGTGTGAGCAAGGGGAAGAGAAGAGCGGAGAAGGGGAGAGATGAACGAACATCAAAGAGGAGATTCTGTAGAGGGTCGAGAGCTAAGAAAGTTCCCCAATGTGAGAGGGAGGACTGGCGATTAGCACTTCATCCTTTCATCTTCTCCGTGCGTTACCAAACCTGCATCCACTAGGAGAATAGGCGGCCATCGACCAGGCCGTCTAAGCTTTTGGGCGGCCAACACTTTGGCTGCCTCCTGGTTTGATCTCTGCTACTTTACTACTTTCGTTTACACAAACCCACGTACATTTACACTTTCCATTGCATCTTAAGAAACTCGTAGATCCCTTATCATAGAGGTTTTAAACTTAAACAATCGGGAAGGTGGGTGGTCGAAAGCCTCGGCCATCCGCCCCTTCTGAACCACCCTCCAGGTAATCTCTCCACCATTATTCTACATTCTTGTATTGTTTTAAACTTTTACTGCACTTCATAGTTCTAATCGGTATTTTCCTTTGTGCTCTTAAGTTTCATATTGCTCGTAGGACTTTCGGCACTCTAGACTACGCAGGGCTCTCCGTTCTTGGTCAGCCGAGCATAGAGAAGTCGGGTCCCCATAAAGTCCCTCCCTGAGGCACCTTTGCACGATCATCCATCCTGTGAGAATCAGGTAAAATTCCCTAACGATCACATCCTGCGTCCTGACTTCGTGTTTTATGTTTCAGGGTATCAGTAGCACCAGAGGAGAAGCTAACACCTCGGAGGAGGAAGGAGGAGGTTAAGTAGCCTAGAGCCCCCAACAGCCCCGTCCATCCAGTTTGACCCTGATCGTGTTTGTCTTCCCCATTTGCCATTCCCCACTCGCCTTAGCGCACCACGACATTACGACATTTACGGCGGCATCGTCAAGTTTTGGCGCCTACAGTTTTGCTTAGACATGGAGGAGTTCCCTTCCATATTAAGATGTCAGAGTCTTGATGGGACTAGGAGAGAGGGTGGCCAGCTCAAGGCGGAGTCCAAGACTAACTTGGAGATCAAAGGGAAGAAACTCCTTCCTTCCCTAATCCACCACAATATCACCCCAGGTGGGTTTCTTGTGTGGGCCAGTCTTGGGCCGTCCAAGTCTGGGCAGGATTTGGGCCGCTCCCTTATGGGCTTCTATTAATGGGCACCCAATTAATAGCCTTTAGGCTCAAATACTAACAACTCTCACTTGCTTATTATAGGCAACATCATGTGTGCTTTTATCTCAAGGGTTTATACATCATGGTCATATATGGAAATAGAGTGTACGACCTCCATGATTCTTTGAACATCTAGAAAATCGTCTATTAACTCATCACCAAACTAACGGATCACTTAAATCAATCGTGAACTGTACCTCAGACACTTAGTATTCACCAAACTCGATACTCTGGATCTCTCAAATATGGCAGTGTCAAATCATCGAGAATGTTTTGTGCTTATGACACTATGGCCTCATAGGCGACTGAGCCTCCCGGGAAATAAGTCACAAACCATGGTGCAATACTCATTTGTCTTCTTTGTGTTACTCATGCCATTCTGACTCGTCTCGACCACTTTCCTAGACTTGTCCTACTGGGCGATATTAACCATCGCCCTAAAGGAGCATGCTAAAGTAGCGACATAGAGCTTCCTCTTTGTGGCATATCACTCAGGTCATTAGCAGTACCGAGGGGGATCATGTCAGTGTGATCCATGAGCTCATATAATGATGAAAAATAATATGGTTGATCATAGCACATGCAGTATAAAATGCATGTTGTGTTGTTCTCCCACTAACGAGTGTGTCCTTCTGTAATCACAATAACACCACACGGATCTTGGATGTGACGTACCCAGTCAAGGTGAGTTCTGAGTGTAAGGATCTGAGCTGGGACTAGGATGAACATTGTGGAAATAGGAAAATAAATTTTTATCCGGGCACGTGTTGATCACTCGAGTGTGACTTCCATTAGCTATCTACAAGAAACATTTGATTTTACTTCTGCAATACGCGGATCGTAGCGAAGACAAAAGTGATCCATTCTGGTAGTAAAGAACCATGCAAGTGATCGGTCTTTAGCGGTATCAATACAGGCACAGACAATGGAGTTCTCTCCACGTAGCATTCCACGACCGATCTCTTCAATGACACTCCAGCAAAGTCTCTATGGTAGAGACAAGTAGATGAAGAGAGAGGAGGAGGCAACGCAACTACAAGAACCCTAGATGCTTGGTCCAAGGTTCCCTCCATGCAACTATTTATAGACTCCATCAATTTTTTACAAAAATTCTCATAAGTCTATAATTACACAAATACTCCCACCGTTGGTAACCCTAATGTGTATGACCCTCTAGGTCTAGTGTCAGTCTAGTTTCAGGCCCATTAATAAGAACTCCTTCTCAATTTTTCTATATTAATACTTGACACAGAATTAATTATTTAATTAACTTTTCATCTCATGATGGATAATCATCTCAGGATTATTCCTTATTGGGCTTTCAGATCACGATAAGCATCAAGCAACACTTCGTTACCCCAAAAGAAAAAGGGGGTCTATAAAATCACTCAGGGACCTTTCCATCCACAGTCACCTCACAGTTATAGTTTTTCATTCATACACAATGTCCATGGTCATAATTAAAGATATGGTCATACTGTCAAACCTTTTTTTACTTATGACTTGATAAACTCTGTATTCTAAGTCCCATTGTTAAACTCATTTTCCAATGAACTGTGTGACCCACCGTTCATAGGGCATTCTCTCTCATGCTATATTTGAGAGTGAATGATCTACTGTTGTCACTCAATTATCTTTGCATGCATTCCACTATATCCGAATACCTGAATATTTAGAACTTATGACTAAAGTTTTTTTCAGGAATCAAAATATAGAAGTCCTTATGCAAGATATCCTTAGTAGCTCATGTCCAAGGACCACTGTGCTACTATGACTGAAGAATCTTTTTGTTGGCAATTAGATATAATTATCATCCACAGATTAATAATCAGATTAGTTCAGTAAATCATATTCTTGAAATGAGCACCCACACATATATCTTAATGTTTCTACACTGATAACTATGAGACCAATCACCCTCAACATATGAGTGGATATCATGTGTACTACTGTATCAAAATTCTTTAATATCCCATCTCAAAGATCATACGACCATGAATATTTAGAACACATACATCTGGAAGGTTGGTCTCTTTATCATAATCTCATTATGATCCAACCTTCATCGCATATATTCAAGGACTGCATCACGTCAAGTGGTAATTCGCATAAATAAATAAGACATAATCAAAAAATGTTATAAATATTAATGAGAATATACATGAAATAATGCCATCACTTCATAAGTAATTTGCCTATAGTGCATAGATTTTTTTCCCATTTGCACTAAAGACAATCACTTCTTGCTTGATCCCCATTAGTCTTAGGTGATACTCAAACACACTTTGAGTCAATAGTTTAGTTAGTGGATTTGTAATGTTATCAACGGAAGAAACTCTTTCTTTAGTGACATCTCATTTTGCTATGATATCTTTGATCAGGTGGAACCATCACAGAAAGTGCTTCAACTTCTGATGAAACCTCAGTTCCTTAGCTATCACAATAGCCCCGTTGTTATCACATAACAAGGGTACCGTATTAGAGATGCATGGGACAACTCCCAACTCGATTATGAACTTCTTCATCTACACAACTTCGGTAGTAGCTTGTGTAGTAGTGATGTATCCTACTTAAATTGTCAAATCAGTGGTTGTATCTTGTTTGGAACTCTTTCAACTAACTGTCCCACCATTCAGGGTGAAGACAAACCCTGAAATTGATTTGCTTGTAGACACCCATTTTTGGCTGATAAGTTGAGCAATTTCTTTGTTCTCCTAGTTAATGCCCCAATTGATCTATAATTGGTTGATTTTCTGGGATATTTCCCTTTGTTCTTGGCCCTGCAATTCAATTTCTGTATCTTGGATCTCGTCTCGAACTTGGTATTTTCACGCCGCTTACTCATTTCACTTTCTCGTTCACAGCACGTTGGGGGCTGTTTGAACACCCATTTAAACAGTCACTATTTCTTGATATTATATCTTTGCAGCATCCACTGGGTCCCTATCTTAGTTAATACTTGATTGGGTGACTATCCAATGGGCGTTTATTCTTTTTCCAATCATTTGGCTGGTCAATCATTGTCACGCTATATCGTCATAGCGCGTTCATGATGAACGCGCCCGATCTTCCTAGCGCGTTCTCAGACAAAAACCCAGTCCGACCCAGACTTCCCTTTTTGATTTGGGTCCTTATTATGGTATGTTTTAAAGCTCGATTCGTCCAAAGGAAGGTTCCTAATCCTATTAGGAATCTTTTCCATTCGTTAATCGGCATGATTACCTTGATTTGAGCCGCCAAACCATTGGATTGGATCGGACTCCGACCTAGGGTTCGTTCTTCGTTCTCCTCCTATAAATTTGGCCCTTGGCCATCGTTCTAAGGGGATGCAACTCGAGATCCTGATAAGGAGGAGGTTGTTCCTCATTCCAAATCGTCAATCCCTCGCTCCTTCTACATCCAAGGGAGTATTTTAGGGCTAATTGTGTTCTTCCCCGTTCTTATTTTTTCTCCTCAATTCGTTTCTTTTAATCTTCACATAGCATTGCATATTGTTTTCAAAATCACTCCTTTTATAAAATACACGCATTCACACACACCAAACCTATTTTTGGCCCTTCCATAGGGGTTTAAAAACCACCAAACCCCAAGGTAATAATCTAGCCCCCTTTTATATGCTTTTGAATAGAATAGGGATAGATTCTACATTAATCACGATCTAATGGGCCTTTTATTTGTTGTCTAAACTGTTTTGCTGGCACTGAAAGAAGGATACGTGAAGCCCTTGCACCTTGGCCGGCCATGGAGCAAGGAAAGAACGAACCCCAATTCATCCTGCTCTCTATCTGTTATCGCGCCATATACACAGAGCGCGATCTTAAGAAGGCGCTAGCCAAACCTAGCGCATTAATGCCCTGGCAACCACTTGGCCATCTTTGAATTTTTAAGGTATGTAACGTGCCCTTGCTTTGATCTTTATATTATTTTGCATGTTATTAGCCTCAATGGCGATCAAGGATTATTTATATTATTACATGTGACCCCCCCTATTGTCATTATTCAGTTCTATCTTATCAATTCATAACATATTCATCTCATCAATTTGGGGGAGGTTTAATTTCGGATCTACATCTTTTGGCGATCACGGTGGGACACTTTGTGCCACCACGTTTGTTCTTTTAGTTGCCTACTTGTCAATTCATCAAAGTGTGTGTGATTATTTATCTTGTGGGGTTTTCCCTTTCTGTCTTTAGTCGTGCCCTACATACATAGCGCGTTCTTTTAGATCGCGCTCCTGACATATAGCGCGTTCATTACCCGAGAGCTTTTATTCAAATTATTTGTCGGGATTCTGATTATCATCTCTGGTTGCATCTTGTATATATGCATTCATCTTTTCCAATGTTTTCTTGTTATTTTCTAGTCTTAGTTTAGATATTCTTACATTGCATAGCATCATAACATCGTTGGTTCAGGAGACCCCCTCTCTCTACACTCCTTGGATCCCACACCCCTTTCTTGGAATTGGAAGGACCATCCATTGAGCATTCCGTCTCTTTGGACTGGAAATTCATTTTCCAAGGCCTCCGTAAGTCCCCGCACCCGTGGATTCCCTCACGGACGCCGGGCCGGTTGTACCTTGAAGTTCCCCGGGTTAAGTTGGCCTATGCGCGGTGATAGTAAACCTAGTTGGCACTGGAGTTAAACCATATTGAAAACTAGGTTCTTACCTTGAGTGAATTACTTAAATTTGTCAAAAAAAATATTCAGTCACATCAAGGTGCATATAGAAGCAAAAAGTGCAACATTCATTGTTTGATATCTTTGCTTATTTAGTGGAATCGCTTGTGGACTTGCATAGTGTTCTACTGTGATTAACAAGTCAACATGTCTAATAATTTTTACTACCAAGAGGATAATCAACCAAGCACATCTTATATTCCTCAATCCCATTGCTCTTACCGTGATATTTCCAAGGGGCCGCATCCTCACTCTTATGGTATTGCCCGACCCCTGGGTAATTTCCAATTTCATGGTCCCTCACATTCTACACGCCATTACTCCCTCGGGACCATCTCCTCCCAATGATGAGAAGGTTTCCCAAATCATCCGTGCATTAGATCATCTCATCTCACAACAAATCCAAGCCCTTAAGGATATCGTTGAGGGCACACCTCCTTCTCCTCCTCCCTCCAATCCCACATGGGTGGCCCATCACCCACCTCCTTCCGTTCATACACGGGTGGCTCATCGTCCTCCCTCCTCTCTTATTCGCACTGCCATTCAAGGAGCCCATCCTTCTTTAGCACATATTCCTTCCCGAGTAATCCATCATCCATCTCCTTCTATTCATCCTCCTCCATGGCCCCAAGGCCCACACATTCCTTGCAACCCGGTCCGTCCAGGTCCTTCCGTGGGTCAGCCCATTAACCCTCCACCACGGCCTTTACATCAAGGCACCCCTCCAAGGCAATCATGCCGATCTTCCATTGCTCAGGTCACACCCCTCCATCAAACTCTTCTTGATAAAGTCACTTCATTGGAGGAACAACTTAAGAGGGTTACGAGCCCGCAGCCCGCTCCTCCTTCGTCTTCCCCCATCAATTCCCTTCACGCCATCCTAAAGGACATCACGAAGATGGAGAAAGATTGGAAGAATAGGAGAGACAACTATGACATCGGCAGTTCAAGCGAGCAAGAGCCAGCATACTTCAACGCTCAAGTGGACACCATCCACCTTCCACCCACTCACCCCATTCATTCATATGGTCCTCCGCCTCCTCTTACGCATACACACTCGCACTCACAAAATCATCCTCAATACCATTACATTTCACCACCCATTATTACGTCTTCACCACGGTGTCCACTTGAGCCTAATAATAAAGAACCGGCAACTGAAGAATTCAAGATGGCACGTAACGATGAAGTCCTGAAGGCACCCCTCCCAAGTTTCCTTCGCTTTCCACTTCCTCCACTACCACTAGATGAACCCCCTGCTCAGGATGATGCCACCATCACCAATCCGACCCCCATTTCTGAGACTTATTGGTGCTATGATGATGGGTCGATACTCTAATCACCCACGCCGACTCATCATGAGTCTTCTCGTACACCTAACACCGCCCGTACCCCTAAAACCTGACATTTTCAACGTGTCAAACCCTCCATTATCACACCCCCAACTCCCACATCATCAACCTCCACAGCACCGGACTCTGCCAAACCTTCCACTAGACCTCCACCAATTATGCCGTCATCAGCCACCACCCCCTCGGCTTCCGCTGAGTCCACCACTAAACCTTCTCTAATTAACCTCCCATTACTGTAACCTCAGCCTTCCATTACACCTTTACCCCCTAACCTAACTACCCCTATTCTACCACTTAACCCTCCATCTTCACCCATGGCTAATCCTGAGCAGGATCCATCCCTTTTTGCACTCGAGCCAACCCCGACTGCTTCCGAGGAAAAGGAGAAGCTCGACCTATTTGAACCTCCGTTTCCACTCACCCTTTCTCCAACAACTCCCATTACGCCACCACCCATGGAGCCTTCCACCTCCGCTTCACCTTCCTTTACCACTCAGAATGGGTGTGCCACTTCAAGTGCTTGTGCCGAAGATAATCAAGAGCCGAGCAAGAAGAATTTGGCCACGGCCGTGCTATTCAAGATGCAAGAATTTATCTGTCGGATGCCGATCCGTGTTGTTGTGCCGAGCATGGTTGACGAGGCCGAGTCCCCGCCACTACTCGCTAGAAGAGAATTGATGCGGGACGGACACGGGGACCGACTCTACGTGGTATGGACCTCGGACTCTAGATGCGGACACGACCAGCAACACATGATAGGAGAGACACTAAACCCGACACGGAGAGCTCCTATGGGCTATACGTCACTAACAGAAACGCAAGCTCACTCGTCGTCCCAAGCGAGGGAAACGTTGATCGTGCGCGGTTGAAGAACCAGCAGAGTTCACGGGTAGTCGACTCACTTCCGGACTCGGATCGAGTCACGGGACGGGTCACTCTCACACTCACAGCGGTGACATGGACACACGGGCTAGTACCTATCGCTCTCGGCAGCGGCAAAAGACCATATACTAGCTAAGCAAATGAACGCCAAGAGGTTCGGACCATTACCTCCACGCACTCGGCGTGGCGAAGACAACCCCAGCCGAATCACGGACTCCTAGTTAACAATTATTATAGCAATACACTAAGTCGACCCACTCCACGCAGGGAGGTAAAAGGTCACATGTGGGGTCCGGGAATCACGCAACTCGGGTTGACGGGCAGCATCTTGATGTCGCCCGGCGGTGCCGAACTCCGCGTTTTCGTGCTTTCCGAACGGCGGCTTCTACAGGCCCGTGGGGCCCACGGATGGCGCTGTCCTCCGGATATGCGGGGGTGGGACCTGCTGTGATGGGGACCCCTGGTGGCGTGCCTCCACGGACGGCGGTCGACCGGGAACACCGATCGGGGGTCAATCGGCCCCGATTCCCAACTCTTGAACTAATAACCCACGGATTTTGGTTGCTGTCTTCCGGCGCGCGCTCCGGCGAAAACGGCCGCTGCGATCAATCCCGACGTCGGATCGGGACGCATGAGCTATCGTTGGAAAGCCCTCTTCAAATGCTTCAATCTAGACCCAGAGAGATCTGCTGGATCTGGTCGGATCAGAACTTTATTGAATTTACAAGTCCTTGTTGTACAGTAACCGAAATCTCAGATCTGCAGGGCACTTGTCTGAGAACCACCATTGACCGCCTAGTAAACCTCCGATTCAGCTCTTGATCCCTTCATAAAAGTTATGAGATTTTGGACAAGGAAGACGGGGATATTTGTTGTGGACTTATTGGAGGTGGCTGTGAGTTGTTATGATTTGTTTACTGGAGGGTGGTCGGATCTGGGAACAGATGGACAACACTGTAGCTATCTCTGAGATCAATTTTTGAAAAATATGGGATGGCCTCACAAAAATCCAAGAAAATTTGGGGACGGTGGGGTTGATGGACAGAACCCCCCGTAAAATTGGGAGATCTAAAAACAATCAGAAATAGGTCCGAACACTTGAAACACAGGGCGGGTGAAAGTTGTAACAGCAAGCAGACAGATCTAGAAATTAAGGTTGGATGAAAATAAAAAAATATCAAATAGGATCTTTATGACCAACCAAAATGTTTGGGACGTGGTTGACACCTCTGGAGCATCCCCTAAAATCCCCAGGTCGATCTGAGCTCGTGGCTGACACAGAGAATTTGTGGAAGCTGCTGTGGTCGGATGAAGGCAGAACTCCGGCGATCTCGGCGGTGATGCGATGGCGGCTCGTGGCGGCGGCGGCGGCGACCGGAATGATAAGGGGAGGAGTCACACCTCCAGAGGGAAGCCTTCACAGCTTCAAGGGGGAGAGGGAGGAGAGAGGAGGGGGGCGCACCAGCCCTTGCTCTTTGAATTTGTTTGGTTCAAATGGCATTAATTCATCAAAATGGGAAATTACAAGTATTTATGTGTTACATCTCACATCCATTGTCCACCGTTGGATCTAGGGGATGGGAATGGGTGGCCTGGATTGAGTGTGACACACACATACAAAATACAATAAATAATTAAGGGGGGGGCCTTGGACCAAGGGGAGTGGGCTTGACTTGGTAGGTGGAGTGGGTGGCCAAAATGTAGACTTTCCAAGCCACTTGTTCCCCACTTGGCCCACCCTTCTAGAAGCCTCCATGTGGAAGGTTGACTGACCCCACATGGGACCCTAGGCTGAGGTGGCTCAATGGGATGGGGCCTGGGGGGCCCGTGGGGCCCACGGGGTCCAAATTGCACATAAGCCCCTCTTACAATCAAAATAGCAAACCGAATACAACGAAATAAACACAAATTACACACACATAAAGTCTAACTAAATATGATAAATGAGGAGGCTCAAGGTGGAGTCTCCAGGCTGTCTCCGAGCCAGATGGACGCTGAGGTGGCTCGAGTCGTGCTCCGTGTGCGGTACCGGTGGCTCGGCGTATCACGCCGCTCAACTGCTCGGGTGTCCGCACCAATTCTCTCCGGGTGGGAGAAACTCGACCCTATCGAGTAAGGGTCTACATCACTCCTGTATCGCTCCAGAAGGTCCGGATCAATCTTCTGCAACTCGCCATGTGTCCTCGGTAGCGGGCCGTCCTCTCCATCGCACTAGGTAGCGCGGGTAGGATCCACTCCTGGTAACTGTCACCTGCTCATCCAGTATATGATCTATATGCTCACGCTGCCGTAACAACGGGGCTGGAGGTGGACACTCAGGTGTGGGATCACTCTCAAGGGGAGGAGATGGCTCGAAAGGCTCACTAGGGATCACCGCTGGGTCCCTATATGCAACTAGATCCGATACATTAAAAGTAGAGCTAATACCATATTCCTCGGGCAAGTCCATAACGTACGCATTGGATCCAACGCGTTTCAACACTCTGAATGGACTGGCTCCGCGAGCTTGCAACTTCTTAACGGTTCCAGAGGGAAACCGTTCAGGTCTTACCTTGATCATGACATATTCGCCCTCTTGGAACTCTGGGTGGTGTGGGTGGGCATCGGCTAACTCCTTGTAACGTGCATTGCTGGCCTCAATGTGACGACGGATGTCGTCATGCAAACTCCTAACATGCCTAGCAAACGACTCGGCCGACTCTGACACTCTAGCATGGATAGGCATGGGGACAAGGTCAACGGGTTTCCTAGGCCTACGACCTGTGACAATCTCAAATGGACTCATGCCAGTAGACCTATTCACCGAATCATTATATGCAAACTCGGCCATGGGTAGAATGAGATCCCAATCCCCAGTGCGGTCCCTAACAAGACACCTCAAAAGGTCTCCCAGACTCCTATTGACCACCTCGGTCTGACCATCTATCTGGGGATGATATGCAGTGGAAAACTTGAGGTGAGTACCCATCATATGTCATAGTGTCTTCCAAAAGCAAGAAGCGAATCTAACATCACGGTCAGACACTATAGTGCGAGGCAACCCGAACTTGCACACCACATGCGTAAGGAAAATGCGGGCTACCCTCGAAGCATCCGAAGTCTTCGAGCAAGGAATAAAGAGGGCCATCTTCGAGAAACGGTCAACCACCACATAGACCGAATCATGCTTCCTGGAGGTACGTGGCAATCTCAAAATAAAGTCCATGCTAACATCCTGCCACGGGGCATCAGGCATGGGAAGAGGCGTATAAAGGCCGGAGCTTTGCTTCTTCATCTTGGCCGTAGCACAGGTACGGCACTGAGCCACGATGTTAGCAACATCGCGCTTCAAGCTCGGCCAATAAAATCGATACTCCACTGCCTCAATAGTCTTGTTCCGAGCAAAGTGGCCGGCTAGACCTCCTGCATGTAGTTCCCACACTAAGAAATCTCGAACCGAAGTTTGGGGAACACATAGCCTGCTACCTCGAAAGAGGTAACCCTCCTGAAGCACATACTCATCAAGGTCTCTCGAGGGTCCGGCCTGGAGAGTGGTAAAAATCTGACCGAAGTCAGGACAATCAACATAGGCCTCCTTCATCTTCTCTAACCCTATGACCTCGGCACTCATGGTGGTAAGCAAACATGCTCGCCGACTCAAGGCATCAGCCACCTTGTTCTCCACTCCAGCCTTATGTTTAAGCACAAAGGTGAACTGCTGGAGATACTCAACCCAACGACTGTGACGCAAGTTAAGCTTCTTTTGGGAATGGAGGTACCTCAATGCCTCGTGATCGGAGTATAGGACAAACTCCTGATGTAAAAGATAGTGCCTCCAATGCCTAAGAGCCTGAACAACTGCGTAGAATTCTTTATCATATGTGGAATATCGCAGTTTCGCGTCATTCAGCTTCTCGCTGAAATATGCGATCGGATGGGACTCCTGACTCAAAACTCCTCCTATCCCAACACCCGACGCATCACAAGAGACCTCAAACAACTTCGAGAAGTCAGGCAATCGAAGGATAGGCATCTGGGTCATGCGCTCCTTGATGTCCTTGAAGGCGACAGATGCGGCCTTCGTCCATACAAATGTGCCCTTTCGGATACAATCCGTGATCGAGGCGGTGACGGAGCTAAATCTGCGGATGAAGCGACGATAGAACGTCGCAAGACCATGAAAGCTGTGGACATCATGAACGGTACGGGGTTCCGGCCACTCAACAATGGCCCGGACCTTCTCCGGATCGGCGGAGACCCCTGTACTAGACACAATGAAACCCAAGAAGGTAAGCTGAGGTGTCATGAAGGCACACTTCTGTGAGTTCGCAAACAGCTGCTCTCGCCGAAGAAGTAGACAGACCTGCCAAAGGTGGTCTAAGTGGTCCCCTGTGGTGCGACTATAGATAAGGATATCATCAAAATACACCACTACAAAGACTCCAATGAAAGGTCGAAGGACCTGAGTCATGAGCCGCATGAAAGTGCTAGGGGCATTGGTCAACCCAAAAGGCATGACCAACCACTCATATAGACCGTCCTTGGTCTTAAATGTAGTCTTCTACTCATCACCTGGCCTAATCCTCACCTGATGGTAGCCACTCTTAAGATCGATCTTCGAAAAGATAGTGGCACCTGCCATCATGTCCAGCATGTCATCAAGGCGGGGAATAGGGAACCTGTACTTCACGGTGATTTTGTTGATGGCACGACTATCAATGCACATTCTCCACGTGCCATCCTTCTTCGGGGCGAGTAATGCGGGTACAGCACATGGACTCATGTTGTCCCGAACAGACCCTCTCTGCACTAACTCATCGACCTGCCATTTAAGCTCGGCATGCTCCATGGGACTCATGCGATAATGAGGAAGGTTGGGCAAAGAAGAGCCCGGAACAAGGTCGATGGCATGCTGAATATCCCGCATAGGTGGGAGTCCCTCGGGAAGCTCATCGGGAAAGACATCAGCATACTCCTGCAGAATGGGAACAACCTCGGGTGGGAGCTCACCCTCGGAGTCCCGCTCCACCTCTCGGACCGTAATGGCAAACACCAGACAGCCCTGACTAAGCTCCTGCTCCATTTCTTGGGAGCTAATCATCATCAATATCCTCGTCGAGGGCTCTCCTGGGCCAGAGGTAACGGTCATAGCCCGAGCTGGGGATGGGGTACTAGGCCCGGGAACGGAAGGCTTCAGAGTACTAGGGCCAGTAGGGCCCCTGACTGATGGGCTCCTGGGCCGAACGGGTTGGAGGGTGACCCGCTGGCCAGCGTGGTCGAAGGTATAGGTGTTCGACCGGCCATGGAGCGTGGCATCCCGGTCAAATAACCACGGCCTACCAAGAATGATACTGCCCACTTCCATGGGGAGAACATCACACCAGATCTCGTCACGGTAGGAGTGGAGCTGCAGCAGGACCAAGCACCGCAGCCTGACCGAAATGGAAGTGGTATCCACCCATGATACCTGATAGGGACAAGGATGGTCTACGGGTGTGAGACCAAGACGGGCGACAGCGTTAGTGGACATTGCATTGATACAACTCCCGCTATTGATGACCACCTTGCAAATTTACTTTCCCAGCCTACAGAATACATGAAGGATAGTAGTCCGACGCCAGTCATCACTGACCTGCGGCTGGGGGAGGATACATCTGATGACCCCCACGTGGGTATCGTCCGAATGCTGGACATCCTGGGCCTCACCTCCCATCTCATAGTACTCGTCAGCTAGCTCTTCATCTGCCTCATAGCTGACTAACTCGAGGCCCGTAGGGGTGGTATCCCCGGCCTGTGTGTTCCCAATGTGAAGAGATGGGCGGGTGGGACACTGGTTGGCGAAATGGCCAAACCCATTGCAGCGATAACACTACTGCCATGATCCACTAGGCTCCCCAATCATAGGTCCTTTACCTTTATCCTCCCGACGGATAGGAGGCGTAGGCAACAAAGGACGTGCAGGAGGTGCGGGTGCCGGTGGACGGGCTATGGGTGGGGCCGTAAGATGCTGGGGACGAGGAAGGTCCCTCAGGGGTGGAGGACGAGGCCTAGGAGCAAAGGGCTCGGGGCGAGCGGGCTCCTGTGGTCGAGCCATGGGGGCCCTCGGATACGTGCCGGATGAGCCACGGGGCTCGACACTACGAAGGGGAAAAGAGCCCAACCGATGGGGTGACTCGAACTCGGCCTCGAATTGCTCCAATTCGAGAGCTATCTGATATGCCTGCTCCAAAGTGGTTGCATTGCGGTGAAAGAGTTTATATTGATAATTGGGCCGTAAACCTCTTTGAAAGCGGGATATAGTCATAGTTCTCTCTTCCGTGACCCCACACCGTAAGTAATACTCATCGAACTCGGCGGTGTACTCGGTCACGGATCGGTTCCCTTGGGAGATGCTTTGCCACTTGTCTATGAGACGTTGGCGATATGAGGCGAGAAGGTACTTCTCCCTCAACTTGGTTTTCATATCATCCCAAGTACCGATCTGGGGTTGACGTCGCTGGTTGAGCATGCTCTCCACATTGATCCAATAAGTTTGAGCCTGCCCTTGCAGCTTCATCTTCGCATATCGGACTCTTCGGTGGTCCGTCATCTCAAACCACTCGAATTACCGATCCATGCCGGCCTCCCAATCTAAATACACCCGAGGGTCCAAGGACCCGCTAAAAGTGGGAGGGTCCGCACGCACGCCCCTAAGAATGCGGTCGTCCTCCTCGTCATCACGATTCCGTCGTTGATGACGACGACCGTTACCCCCTTGATCATTATCAGATGCATAATCATCCACCACATGCACCTGTTGAACCCCAACATTCTCCGCCTAAGCTCTTGGTACAGCAGGTTGCTAAACCGGCTCCTGTTGGCCGTTCGTCGGCGCGGGTTGCGCCGCTACTGGGCCCCTCTCGAGGACGGCAATCCTCCCAACTAAGCCCTGGATGGACTGATCCGAACTCTCGGCCCGATCCTCGAGGGCTTTCATCCGCCCTTCTAGACGCGTTCCTATGCCATCCATACGCGTACTAAGGCCATCCATATGCGTGTCAAGACGTTCCATAATGGCTCGGAACATCTCGGCCGTCGAGGACTCATCGGAGCTACGGGCCCGGGAGTCCGCCATAAGTGGTGGTGGCCAGTATTGGGTACCTCGACGGGTGGGCATGCAACTGGCACACGACCTAGAAGACACCAACTAATGCAAACACTCACTAATGCAACAAAGATGCACTTAGACCTAACCAATATCCGGTACGTGGCGGAGATAAGCGATCCGAAGATCACTCACGCAAGTGTGCGGTCTTCCCGATAGGCATAACCTAACGTTCGGACAACACCTTTTGATATATCGGGTAAAGGGTGCAAATACAATTTAAAACACACTTTTTTTGTTGGTTTTGAAAATAATGATGATGCTAGACTTGACTTAGACCATGATCCCTGTAAGACATATGCAATGACTACCCTAGACTCGACTCGCTCTGATACCAAACTGATGCGGGATGGACACGGGGACCGACTCTACGTGGTATGGACCTCGGACTCTAGATGCGGACACGACTAGCAACACATGATATGAGAGACTCTAAACCAGACACGGAGAGCTCCTATGGGCTATACGTCGCTAACAGAAACGCAAGCTCACTCGTCGTCCCAAGTGAGGGAAACGCGGATCGTGCGCGGTTGAAGAACCGGCAGAGTTCACGGGTAGTCCACTCACTTCCGGACTCGGATCGAGTCACGGGACGGGTCACTCTCACACTCACAGCGGTGACATGGACACACGGGCTAGTACCTATCGCTCTCGGTAGCGGCAAAAGATCATATACTAGCTAAGCAAATGAACGCCAAGAGCTTCGGACCATTACCTCCACGCACCCGGCGTGGCGAAGACAACCCCGGCCGAATCACGGACTCCCGGTTAACAATTATTACAGCAATACACTAAGTCGACCCACTCCACGTAGGGAGGTAAAAGGTCACATGTGGGGTCCGGGAATCACGCAACTCGGGTTGACGGGCAGCATCTTGATGTCGCCCGGCGGTGCCGAACTCCGCGTTTTCGTGCTTTCCGAACGGCGGCTTCTACAGGCCCATGGGGCCCACGGACGGCGCTGTCCTCCGGATATGCGGGGGTGGGACCCGCTGTGATGGGGACCCCTGGTGGCGCGCCTCCACGGACGGCGGTCGGCCGAGAACACCGATCGGGGGTCGATCGGCCCCGATTCCCAACTCTTGAACTAATAACCCACGGATTTTGGTTGCTGTCTTCCGGCGCGCGCTCCGGCGAAAACGGCCGCTGCGATCAATCCCGATGTCGGATCGGGACGCATGAGCTATAGTTAGAAAGCCCTCTTCAAATGCTTCAATCTAGACCTAGAGAGATCTGCTGGATCTGGTCGAATTAGAACTTTATTGAATTTACAAGTCCCTGTTGTATAGTAATCGAAATCTCAGATCTGCAGGGCACTTGTCTGAGAACCACCATTGACCGCCTAGTAAACCTCCGATTCAGCTCTTTAGCCCTTCATAAAAGTTATGATATTTTGGACAAGGAAGACGGGGATATTTTTTTTGGACTTATTGGAGGTGGCTGTGAGTTGTTATGATTTGTGTACAGGAGGGTGGTCGGATCTGGGAACAGATGGACAGCACTGTAGCTATCTCTGAGATCGATTTTTGAAAAATATGGGATGGCCTCACAAAAATTCAAGAAAATTTGGGGACGGTGGGGTTGATGGAAAGAACTCCCAGTAAAACTGGGAGATCTAAAAAAAATTAGAAATAGGTCTGAACACTTGAAACATAGGGCGGGTGGAAGTTGTAACAGCAAGTAGACAGATCTAGAAATTAAAGTTGGACGAAAATAAAAAACTATCAAATAGGATCTTTATGACCAACCAAAATTTTTGGGAAGTGCTTGACACCTCTGGAGCATCCCCTAAAATCCCCAGGTCGATCTGAGCTCGTGGCTGACACAGAGAATTCGTGGAAGCTGCTGTGGTCGGATGAAGGCCGAACTCCGGCGATCTCGGTGGTGATGCGATGGCGGCTCGTGGCGGCGCCGGCGGTGACCGGAATGATAAGGGGAGGAGTCACACCTCCAGAGGGAAGCCTTCACAGCTTCAAGGGGGAGAGGGAGGAGAGAGGAGGGGGGCGCACCAGCCCTTGCTCTTGGAATTTGTTTGATTCAAATGGCATTAATTCATCAAAATGGGAAATTACAAGTATTTATGTGTTACATCTCACATCCATTATCCACCGTTGGATCTAGGGGATGGAAATGGGTGGCCTGGATTGAGTGTGACACACACACACAAAATACAATAAATAATTAAGGGGGGGGGCGGCCCTTGGACCAAGGGGAGTGGGCTTGACTTGGTAGGTGGAGTGGGTGGCCAAAATGTGGACTTTCCAAGCCACTTGTTCCCCACTTGGTCCACCCTTCTAGAAGCCTCCATGTGGAAAGTTGACTGACCCCACATGGGACCCTAGGCTGAGGTGGCTCAATGGGATGGGGCCTGGGGGGGGCCGTGGGGCCCACGAGGTCCAAATTGCACATAAGCCCCTCTTACAATCAAAATAGCAAACAGAATACAAAGAAATAAACACAAATTACACACACATAAAGTCTAACTAAATATGATACATGGGGAGGCTCAAGGCGGAGTCTCCAGGCTGTCTCCGAGCCAGATGAACGCTGAGGTGGCTCGAGTCGTGCTCCTTGTGCGGTACCGGTGGCTCGGCGTATCACGCCGCTCAACTGCTCGGGTGTCCGCACCAAGAATGCCAAGTGTTGATGCCACCCAAGGGTCGGGCATGGCACCCTCTGTTCCAACTTTCAAATCTTGAACCTTTTCTTCCATACAAGGGGCGAACGCCCATTTTGATCAATATTCTTCATACGCTACAGTCTTCGGGCATGACGATGCTTCCTATCCCAACTTTCCAACTCTCTCACTCTATTGCTTTTCACTCTTTAAGAAAGTTGTCATTTACTATTGAAGCTTCATCACGAGCTTTTACTTTATCCATTGGGCCAATTGGCTATACACTTTCACTGCCATGGAGGGGCGGTTATCTTGGTGCTAAGGGGACTTCCGCTATTCTATCCACCTTCTATTCAACGCCATCCATATTCCTGTCTATCATTGATTCTCTGTGGGCCACTCCAGGGGAAAGAAGGAGGATATCATCTTCTCGCCCTTCATATTCTTTGCATCTCATGCATTCCATGTCTTCATCGCATCCATTCTACTGCATCCGCATGCATTTGTATTCCTTCTCCTCTGGGTTTCCGGACTCGTATCTTCCCCGCCTTCCGGAACCTCCGGACCTTCTTCATTTCCCATCTTATTCATCTTTATCCTCGGGATCTTCGGGTCCCCTTACACTTCACGGGCATTGTGCCCATCTTCTTTCAGGGCATCACGCCCTTTTCCAACTCTCGCATGTGGACTCTCCGGATTTCTCGCTTGTCTTCTTGGGGCATCGCGCCCCATGGTGTCTTACTCCTCCGGAACCTCCGGACTTTCTCCTTGGGTATCGCGTCCCTTCCCTTTCTACTCTTCCGGAACCTCCGGATTTCTTATCTCCACTCCTAGGGCATCGCGTCCTTTCTTTCGCTATCCCTCCGGAACCTCTAGATTTATCTAATTCCCCAGGGCATTGCGCCCCTTTTTATCTTCTTCCTCCCAAATTTTTGGACTTATCTTTCCTCCATGGGCATCGCGTCCCTCGGTATTTGCCCCCTCCGGAACCCCCAGATCTCCCTTCCTTCTTCTCTCTCCTCCGATTTATCTTCTTACTTCTCCAGGACATCTCGTCCTTTGTTCTCTTCTTTCTTCTTAATCATCTTTTTCCATATCTTCTCCCAGGGCATTACGTCCCTTGGGATTTCCCTCCTTCGGAACCTCCGGATGATTCCTCCTATCATGATTTTCGTCCTCCACTGCTTCCGGAACCTCCAGATCCGCCTCTTTCTATCTATCAATTTCATCTTATACTTCCACCCAATCATGGGTCTGACCCGACTTCTTCCACATCTTTGGGCATCTGCCCTTTCTCCCATTTCTTTCGAGGCTTTAGTCCTCACTCATCCTATTGATTTTCCACTTCTTCTGTAGACCTTTTATGTGATCTGGGTCTCTGTACTTTAGTGAGGGAGTTCTAGCCTTTGCCTCTTTTCCGTTTATCCTTATTCGTCTGAGTCAGGTCTGGACACCACTCCTTCTTGTTAAGCTACTTCAAAACCTTCCAATCCCTTTTATCTGCTAAAGAAGACTATCCCATGTTCATCAACATCCCCTCTAGCAGCTGCTTCAACAAAGGTCGCCAATCTCGATACTCCCCAATACAAGAGGAGTCTCAAATAGGGGCAGTCTTGACCCAAAATAAAGCAAAATTTCATGATACATCTAGACAAAAGGGGCTATTATGGAAATCAAAGCCGAATTTGATAAATGTAAAATTATGAATTATGACATGTCAAGAGTGGCAAAGTCCTCGTAGGAAAAACCCTAGTCGTATGGATGTCAAGGGTCTAAAAATCAAAGACATAAAGCTCCGGCACAACAGACCGCCTCTTTGAGGGGTAATACCTTGAAAGGATTTCGAGTCCCGATATCTCCCATCATGCACAAAGCTTATCCCCAACTATTCTTCTCTTCTCCCTCCAAGACTGAGTGTTTCTCAGGTATGGTCTTGGTAGGGGCATCATTAATCAAGGGCAGTCGGTTATTGGGCGCCGCCCTTCAATGCACGCCCGGCTTCGGGAAGTCGTTAGCAGAAAGGGGAAAGAGCAAGGACCTCTAGTCGGTGGTTAAAAACACCCTTTGATGCTACATTAGCATGTCTAACCCAAAATTTCATAAAAATTTACATATTTCCAAAATTCCAAATATATTAATATTTCTAAGTATTCCCAAACAAAAAAAAAGAATATTTCCCAAAATTTCACAAAAATTCAAGTATTTTCCAAAATCTAACACAAAAATTCAAACATCTTCCAAAATCAACATAAAAATTCAAATATTTTTCGAAAAAAACTTATAAAAATTTGCATATTTCAAAAATCCAAAAAAATTACATTATATTTCTGATGGTGTTATTGCAGGGATATTCTTTTGCAGAGGCACGCAAAATCAAAAGAATAATCACAAGAAGTGCAAGAAGTACTAAAATCTGTCTCATTCCACTATATATGTCAAAAGGGTACAAAATGAGAATGGATGTACAAGCAAACTCTCTTGCTCTCCCCTCGACCTTCCAGATCTCCTCCTCTACACGAGCTCTCAGCCTCCACCTGTCCTCTCTGAGAAGTCCTAGGGGGAACCAGCGATCCCCGAGAAGCCGAACTCATGTCACCTCGTGCTCTCCTCTCAGCATCTTCCCTCCTCTGATGTTCAGAGGAGGTAACTAAATAATCGGTGCTCGAATAGGCCCGAGAGTACCCCTCACGCTGGGCTCGCTCACGCCCCCGCCGATAGCGCTCCTCTGCATCTTTCGCCCAATGCTCGGTAATTTTTAATCTAGTGCTCAACTGCACTCTCTCCAGTTCTCGCTCCACTCTCTCCCTATCTCTCTCTCTCTCTCTCTCTCTCTCTCCCATCTCTCTCTCTCTCTGTCTCGCTCCTCCCTCTCTCTCCCTGCCGCTCGCTCTTCTCCATGCCGAGGAGGGCACGCAGCTCTACCACATCTCGAGGAAGCTCCTCCGCGTCGCGGCGCCTCAGCTCTGCTTCTGCCATCCGTAGCTTCTGCTCCTGCACCCAAAATCTTGGTCAATAACTGATATTAATAAAATTTTCAAGACTAAGATTAAAAGAATAGGTTGCTTACTCTCTCCTGTAGGGAGGCCTCAGCTGCCTCCGCCCGAGCAACTGCACTGGCAAGCTGACTCTCAAGATCGGTGTGGTCGCAGGCGGGCTGAGTGAAGGATGAAGCGCCATGTGAGGATCGGACTGTCTATAGCTCCTCGCGATGAAAAGAAAGCATTACCATTAATTGAAATTCAAATTCAAATCATTCTAACTGCAAGAGAAAGTTCTTACCAGCTCGTCTACGGTATGCTGGAGGTCCTCGCGCTGTCGGATCGTGGAGTCAAGGAGCCCCTGTACCATGGCTAGTCTCCCCTCTATGTCAAACTGCATTAAACACATGGTGATCACATGTCAAGCAAGTAAGGCATTAACGTTGGAAGATTCTAATGAATTTAAAGCGTACCTGTCCACGTGCGCTTTGGTAGACCCGGCTGCCATATGTCTGCGAGTCGGCCTAGAGGTAGGCATCGTCTGAGTCCGCACCCGCGGGGACTGGTCGTCCACGCCGTTTCCAATCCACAAACTACTCACGGGCACGTTGCCGCCAATCATCTGTCCCCTAGAGGCCTCGAAAACGTTGCCCGGGTCGTGGGTTCGTCGCCTGGGTCGGGAACTCTACTACCCCCTAGTGGAGCCCCAGTGTCCTCATAATTAGCCTATAGTATAGGGGCTCAACCAGGTTGAGGGCGTACAACCAGATCTCTCTCCCGAAGTATGGGATGGCCGCCTCCACCCAAGGCTTCTCCCCGATATCCCTCTGATAGGGAGTCCAGACCACCTGTAGAGTTCAATATGTCATTGCCCCTGATTTTATACATATAATTGAATTCAATTTCAAAATTAAATCTTACCTCTATATGGGGCATCATATCTAGTGTCTCCTGAATATGGGTGACCTGGTCCTTCAGAGATCGGCTGTCTCGTGTTGGGGTCCATCGTCTAGCCAGGGGCATTAGATCTCCTTGATCCTCCCAAGCACGCCTGAGGGTAGGAAGGTAGAGATAACTCCAAACCTGAAATGTAGCTCATGTGATCAATATAAGAGGCAAGTGCATAATTTAATTCATGGAGTTTAAGGTTTGGAGAGATACCTAGAGTAGAGGGTAGAATCCCCCGAGCGAAGACTGGAGTGACGAAATGCCAAAACTATCAAACAAATGGGCTAAGACTGCCGCACCCCAAGCATACCGTCCAACTCTGCTCAGATCCTCCAGTAGAGGTAGAAATCGGCAACTCACTGCATCACCCTGGGTCGCTAGAAGCAGCTTGCCGATCATCAGAATAAGAAATCTTCTCAGCTCTATGTCGGCCTGTGCCCCAGCCTCTATCGTGAAGCTCTCTCTGGCCTCAGCCACTAGTATCCTCTCATGAGCTGTCGAGGTCTCTCCCACCTCCCTCTGTGTGTGGAATAGGCCAAGGCTCTCCTGTAAGGTAATTCTCGACACTAGCGAGTTCTGGCCGGTCCCCTCCAGCTCCAAGCCTAGCAGCCTGCGCCCCATCTCTCGGTAGCAAGGATACGTAAAGCCTGTCACTGCCGATCCGTGCACCCGCAGTCCAGTAATGCGGGTGACGTCCTCCAAGGTGGGGATCATATGACCCCAGGGGAAGAGAAAGGCATTGCATCTTGTGTCCCATCTTGCCTTCGGGGCCCTTATCAGGCCTACATCCACTCTCAGCACTTCTATCTCCAAGAATTCCCCAAAGCCCATTCGGTGGAGGCGGCCCCGTTGAAACTCCATAGAAGACGGCCCGAACTAATGTCCATGAGATCCTGGCCCTAACTGCACCCTCTACACCAATGCACACAACATAAGAAGAAGAAGGTGTCATTTTTTGGTCGTCTGAAAATTAAAATAAATAAACAGGGGGGGTTTACTTCTCTATCTTTGAACGCTCTATATCGAGCGAGCGCGTTCATGAAGAACGCGCTGCTGATACATAGCGTGTTTATTAACGGAGGGGGGTGGCGACTTTTCAGTCCCCAGGGCTATTCCATGGGCATTTTGCCCTCTACATTTGGTCTAAGGGGCATCTCCCCTTCCGTTTTCCTCTCTTATGAAAAGAAGAACAAGAAAAAAATCAAGAGGGATGGATTAGGGGCAGTTTTCTTACCATTATCCATTTTCGAACCGCCGCTCCACCGGTGGGCTCCACCACCATTTCCTCGGCCGCCGCGGTACCTTCAACCTCCTTGGCTTTGTCGGAGGGTACCTCCATTTCTTCTCCTTCAACCCTAGCCGAGACGGTCGCTTCAGAATCGGGGTTTTCCTCCGCCGGTGGGGTCGCCCGATCCTCCTCCGTGTAAGATCGCTGACGGCCGCGGATGGCACGCCGTTTGGAATGCCGGGAGGGTTCTCCTTCCATCAGGGCAGAGCAATGGAGGTGTGGGGGATAGAGGGTAAGAGGGAGTTGAGGGAAAGGGGGAGTTCGAAATGAACAAATGGGGGGGTTTGTTTTTGAACCGCCAGGTTATGAACGCGCTATTTATATATAGCGCGTTATTAATGCGCTATGTATATATATCGCGTCCATTAAAACATAAACAAAAAAAACAAATAAAGAAATAAAATTGAAGAAAAATGAAAATAACTAAAGGGAAAAAGGAGCAACACGATTAAAATATTTTAAGTGAATAAAGCCTGTGTTATCTTGCTTGTGTGATATTGTGTGCTTAAATTCGCATTTGTTTATTGTCGCTTAACATCTAATTCCCAGGAAAAGAAAAGGGTAAAATGACACGCCATCAGGTAAGTATTCCTTTTATCCCTTCCTTTTTTGTATTACTATATGATACTTACATTATTATATTATCTCAAGGACCGGCCGGTTCTTTGTATGTTTCAGGATCTGAGTTCCCCTCTACCAAAAACAGTGATGATCTAGAAACATGCAGTTAATCGTCGGATAGGCCGTCAGGTTGGATAGCCTTGTGGACGATGGACTTCATCTTGCACGCCATGGTTGCGGATAACTCTTGACCCGAGACTGTTTGATTTAACAATATTATCCTTGAGTATCTTATATTTTATTCTTTCTTTGCATTTGATTTAATGATTTCTTTTATTTTAGCCCTGCATGCATCATGCCCTTTTAGCATTCATGACTCACAAATGCCCAGTTTTCTTCCCAATTGAGGATCAATAATGCTTAAGTTCTCGAATAAAGAAACTCAATTCCATTCTGAATTTGAAAGATTGCTCCTAGTTGAACGCCAGATCTCGTTGGTCAGTGTGACCCTTGCCTGGAATTTGTCTATCTCCTTCCAATGCAATTCAAATTATCCCTTTTTTTGGTCCGCTCATTAGCTGTGAACCGCACGATGGCGTCGACAGATCCGCTGGGCTCGCATCTATTCCACTAACTGAGTGAAATTCGCAATTGTTACGCACTGCGGATGCCTCTTTTATGCAAGAGGTTGATCAGCTTCCTTTTCTTTATTCTGCGCCTGTCGTTCTAGGCAGGAGTCACCGGTGCCAGCTTGACCTTGTGGTTAGGTCGAAGTTTTCTGGATTATTCCTATCACTTGTCGGTTGTGACGGGTGTCTCTTTTTCCTTGATATCCACATATCAGTCCGCTCCACTACATTTCCACTTCATCTCTCCTTTGCTACCACTCTGTGTCATCTCTGTTTCGCCTCCGTAACACCTCCGCCTCACTCCCCTACAAAGCGGATATCATGGAGGGGCATCTATAGACACCCGTTTTTGGCCGATAAGTTGAGCAATTTCTTTGTTCTCCTAGTTAATGCCCCAATTGATCTATAATTGGTTGATTTTATGGGATATTTCCCTTTGTTCTTGGCCCTGCAATTCAATTTCTATACCTTGGATCTCGTCTCGAACTTGGTATTTTCACGCTGCTGACTCATTTAACTTTCTCGTTCACAGCACGTTCGGGAACTGTTTGAACGCCCATTTAAACAGTCGCTATTTCTTGATATTAGATCTTTGCAGCATCCACTGGGTCCCTATCTTACTTAATACTTGATTGGGTGACTATCCAATGGGCGTTTATTCTTTTTCCAATCATTTGGCTGGTCAATCATTGTCGCTCTATATCGTCATAGCGCGTTCATGATGAACGCGCCCTATCTTCCTAACGCATTCTCAGACAGAAACCCAGTCCGACCCAGACTTCCCTTTTTGATTTGGGTCCTTATTATGGTAAGTTTTAAAGCTTGATTCGTCCAAAGGAAGGTTCCTAATCCTATTAGGAATCTTTTCCATTCGTTAATCGGCAGGATTACCTTGATTTCAGCCACCAAACCATTGGATTGGATCGGACTCCGACCTAGGGTTCGTTCTTCGTTCTCCTCCTATAAATTTGGCCCTTGGCCATCGTTCTAAGGGGATGCAACTCGAGATCCTGATAAGGAGGAGGTTGTTCCTCGTTCCAAATCGTCAATCCCTCGCTCTTTCTACATCCAAGGGAGTATTTTAGGGCTAATTGTGTTCTTCCCCGTTCTTATTTTTTCTCTCCAATTCATTTCTTTTAATCTTCACATAGCATTGCATATTGTTTTCAAAATCACTCCTTTTATAAAATACACGCATTCACACACACCAAACCTATTTTTGGCACTTCCATAGGGGTTTAAAAACCACCAAACCCCCAGGTAATCTAGCCCCCTTTTATATGCTTTTGAGAATAGGGATAGATTCTACACTAATCACGATCTAATGGGCCTTTTATTTGTTGTCTAAACTATTTTTCAGGCACTGAAAGAAGGATACGTAAAGCCCTTGCACCTTGGCCTGCCTTGGAGCAAGGAAGGAATGAACCCCAATTCATCCCGCTCTCAGTCTGTTATCGCACCATATACACAGAGCGCGATCTTAAGAAGGCGCTAGCCAAACCTAGCGCATTAATGCCCTGGCCACCTCTTGGCCATCTTTGAATTTCTGAGGTATGTAACGTGCCCTTGCTTTGATCTTTATATTATTTTGCATGTTATTAGCCTAAGTGGCGATCACGGATTATTTATATTATTACATGTGACCCCCCTTTTTTCATTATTCAGTTCTATCTTATCAATTCATAACATATTCATCTCTTCAATTTGGGGGAGGTTTAATTTCGGATCTACATCTTTTGGCGATCACGGTGGGACACTTTGTGCCACCACGTTCGTTCTTTTAGTTGTCTGCTTGTCAATTGATCAAAGTGTGTGTGATTATTTATCTTGTGAGGTTTTCCCTTTCTGTCTTTAGTCACGCCCTACATACATAGCGCATTCTTTAAGATCGCGCTCCTGACATATAGCGCGTTCATTACCCGAGAGCTTTTGTTCAAATTATTTGTCGGGATTCTGATTATCATCTCTGGTTGCATCTTGTATATATGTATTCATCTTTTCCTATATTTTCTTGTTATTTTCTAGTCTTAGTTTAGATATTCTTACATTGCATAGCATCATAACATCGTTGGTTCGGGAGACCTCCTCTCTCTACACTCCTAGGATCCTACACCCCTTTCTTGGAATTGGAAGGACCTTCCATTGAGCATTCCGTCTCTTTGGAATGGAAAGTCCTTTTCCAAGGCGTCCGTAAGTCCCCGCACCCGTGGATTCCCTCACGGATGCCGGGCCGGTTGTACATTGAAGTTCCTCGGGTTTAGTTGGCCTATGCGCGGTGAGAGTAAACCTAGTTGGCACCGGAGTTAAACCATATTGAAAACTAGGTTCTTACCTTGAGTGAATTACTTAAATTTGTCAAACAAAATATTCAGTCACATCAAGGTGCATATAGAAGCAAAAAGAGCAACATTTATTGTTTGATATCTTTGCTTATTTAGTGGAATCGCTTGTGGACTTGCATAGTGTTCTGCTGTGATTAACAAGTCAACATGTCTAATAATTTTTACTACCAAGAGGATAATCAACCAAGCACATCCTATATTCCTCAATCCCATTGCTATTACCGTGATATTTCCAAGGGGCCGCGTCCTCACTCTTATGGTATTGCCCGACCCATGGGGAATTTGCAATTTCATGGTCCCTCACATTTGCTACACGCCATTACTCCCTCGGGACCATCTCCTCCCAATGATGAGAAGGTTTCCCAAATCATCCGTGCATTAGATCATCTCACCCCTCAACAAATCCAAGCCCTTAAGGATATCGTTGAGGGAACACCTCCTTCTCCTCCTCCCTCCAATCTCACACGGGTTGCCCATCACCCACCTCCTTCCGTTCATACACGGGTGGCTCATCGTCCTCCCTCCTCTCTTATTCGCACTGCCATTCAAGGAGCCCATCCTTCTTCAGCACATATTCCTTCCCGGGTAATCCATCATCCATCTCCTTCTATTCATCCTCCTCTATGGCCGCAAGGCCCACACATTCCTTGCAACCCGGTCTGTCTAGGTCCTTCCGTGGGTCAGCCCATTAACCCTCCACCACGGCCTTTACATCAAGGCACCCCTCTAAGGCAATCATGCTGATCTTCCATTGCTCAGGTCACACCCCTCCATCAAACTCTTCTTGATAAAGTCACTTCATTGGAGGAACAACTTAAGAGGGTTGCGAGCCCGCAGCCCGCTCCTCCTTCTTCTTCCCCCATCAATTCCCTTCACGCCATCCTGAACGACATCATGAAGATGGAGAAAGATTGGAAGGATAAGAGAGACAACTACGACATCGGTAGTTCAAGCGAGCAAGAGCCAGCAGACTTCAACGCTCAAGTGGACACCATCCACCTTCCACCCATTCACCCCATTCATTCATATGGTCCTCCGCCTCTGCTTACGCATACACACTCGCACTCACAAAATCATCTGCAATACCATAATTTTTCACCGCCCATTATTACGTCTTCACCATGGTGTCCACTTGAGCCTAATAATGAAGAACCGACAACTGAAGAATTCAAGATGGCACGTGATGATGAAGTCCTGAAGGCATCCCTCCCGAGTTTCCTTCGCTTTCCACTTCCTCCACTAGCACTAGATGAACCCCCTGCTCAGGATGATGCCACCATCACCAATCTAACCCCCATTTCTGAGACTTATTGGTGCTATGATGATGGGTCGATACTCTAATCACCCACGTCGACGCATCATGAGTCTTCACCTACACCTAACACCGACCGTACCCCTAAAACCCGACATTTTCAACGTGTCAAACCTTCCATTATCACACCCCCAGCTCCCACATCATCAACCTCCACAGCACCAGACTCCGCCAAACCTTCCACTAGACCTCCACCAATTACGTCGTCATCAGCACCACCCCCTCGGCTTCTGCTGAGTCCACCACTAAACCTTCTCTAATTAACCTCCCATTACTGCCACCTCGGCCCTCCATTACACCTTTAACCCCTAACCTAACTACCCATATTCCACCACTTAACCCTCCATCTTCGCCCACGGCTAATCCTGAGCAAGATCCATTTCTTTTTGCACTCGAGCCAACCCCGACTGCTTCCGAGGAAAAGGAGAAGCTCGACATGTTTGTACCTCTGTTTCCACTCACCCTTTCTCCAACACCTCCCAATACGCCACCACCCATAGAGCCTTCCGCCTCCGCTTCACCTTCCTTTACCACTCAGAATGGGTATGCCTCTTCAAGTGCTTGTGCCGAAGATAATCAAGAGCCGAGCAAGAAGAATTTGGCCACGGCCATGCTATTCAAGATGCAAGAATTTATCTGCCGGATGCCGATCCGTGTTGTCATGTCGAGCATGGTTGAAGAGGCCTGGTCCCCCCAACTACTCGCGAGAAGAGAATGCCAAGCATTGATGCCGCCCAAGGGCCGGGCATGGCACCCTGTGTTCCAACTTTCAAATCTTGAACATTTTCTTCCATACAAGGGGCGAACGCTCATTTTGATCAATATTCTTCATACGCTACAGTCTTCGGGCATGACGATGCTTCCTATCCCAACTTTCCAACTCTCTCACACTATTCCTTTTCACTCTTTAAGAGAGTAGTCATTTACTATTGAAGCTTCATCACGAGCTTTTACTTTATCCATTGGGACAATTGGCTATACACTTTCACTGCCATGGAGGGGATGTTATCTTGGTGCTAAGGGGCCTTCCGCTATTCTATCCACCTTCTATTCAATGCCATCCATATTCCTATCTATCACCGATTCTTCGTGGGCCACTCCAGGGGAAAGAAGGAGGATCTCATCTTCTCGCCCTTCATGTTAGCGCAGCAAGAGTGATATAGAAGGGGGGGGATGAATAGATCACTCCCAATTTGCAAAACTTAGGCAAGAAAATAAATCTACTGCTTATGCCCCTTCTAAACTAGCACACAAAGAATTGCAAATGCAGATACCACTCAAGATCGAATAAGAGAATGATGATGACGAGCTGAGCAAACAAATAGTCGAAGTGACAAATAGATAGAGAGCGCTGATAAAGACCGCAAACCACAGAGAAGACAACCGGTTTTTAAGGTGGTTCGACTGCATTCAGCAATCTACATCCACCCCTCACTCCAACTAGAGTGAGGATTCCACTAACCACTGCTAGAGCACAGCAGACTCAATCTGCGAACAACTTGCTGCCAAACAGCTTGAAAACCCAAGGGAGACAAATCCCTCACCCAAGTTCTGCCACCCGCAGAGCTTGAAACCTGTTCTAGCACCCAGCACGAACAGAACCGGAGAGTGCCTCTCCCTTCCTCCACACACCGGAGGGAACCTGCCAATGACAACCCGTCACTAGCAACACCAGAGATCAGCGATCTCTCTTCCTCTGCAACCCAGAGGGAAACCGGAGTTAGACTCCCTTCCTCCACATACCAGAGGGGAACAGATCAGAATTAGACGAAGAACACATAAAGAAAATCAGAAAAGAAACTAAAGACTGATCGAGAAAACATTCGATACTGAGAGTTAATACAAATGTAGCTTCCTGGGAAGCAATTTCAAAAACCAGATACTACAAACTCTCTTTCTCTCTTCACTGCTATCTCTCTTTTTCTTTCTCTTCACTGCTATCTCTCTTTTTCTCTCTCTTCACTGCTGGATCGAGCTCTCTGTAATTCTGCCTTTTCTTTCTTGGCTCTGATCTACCTTCATCGGTGGGCGAAGGTTTCTATTTATAGCGGCAGCAGGTGGATAGGGCACAACATGCGTGTGCTTCCCACGCTCGATCCAGAACCTTCCTGCCACGTGTCCTCATTGGGTTGGTTCCTCTTGTCTTGGATCACGTGCAGCCCATTTATTTGGGAATATTCTTCCTCGTACCTGTAAGGAGATAAGAACCATTAACACGCTGTATGGCCACTAAAACTAAAGCTGCATGAGGTATATGATAACAACACGACGTGACTGCTACACGAGATAAGAAAAGAACGACACGAGATACAATGGACAAGACTGACACAATCAAGGAAGGTGACGCGAGGTCAGATCAGGATAGCACGAGGTGAGAAGAAAATATCACGGAGTGAAAAAATAGAAGAACACGCGATTTAGAAGAAACCTGGATGAGGTTAGAACGAAACAATATGAACTAACAAACGGCAACAAAAGACGACACGAAGTGAAACAACACTTGAAAACATAAGAAAAACAACTCGAGCACAAAATAGCTCGAATGAACGACTCGAAGACGAGGCGACACGGGCTGACCACGACACGAAGATAAATAACAGAAATCGTCACGAGTTGAAGACAACACGAAGATGAAAATAGAAACCGACACGAGTTGAAAATAACACGAAGACGAAACACAGGAATTGAAACGGAGTGTGGTCAAGGCGAGAAGGACACGAAGTCTAAAGAGAAAAATAGCACGAAGACAGATGAGTGACACGGCTATCACGACACGTGATGAAGCAGTGACACTAAGAAAAAGAATGACTCGAGGAACAACAGTAAGTGACACGAAATTAAACAAGCAGACATAAAAGATGACACGAGATGAGCAACTAAAGGACAGAGGGAAACGACACGAGGTTCATAGAGAAGCGACTCAGAGTTCGTCAGAACTATTCGAGCTGCTTCAGTAACACGACACGAAGACAGAGGGAGACACGACATGAAGTTAAACAACCGAGACTAGGACTCGAAGACATAGATGACAAGGATAGAACAACACGAAGTATTACCTCATACAAGTTTTCCTGACAAGCATGGAAATCAACACGAAGTGTTGTAAGCTCAGACGACACGAAATCTTTTCGTGTTAGTGAGGGGAAACAACACGAAGTGTGGTTCAAGTGGCACGAAAACAACTCCCAAAATTAACTGAAGTGGCTCGAGGATTTACATTAACACAGAGAAACATTTTTGTTCACAAAGGTTCATAGTGTTGAAACCATCAAGGCATTATGACTCAGGCAACACTAAAATTCATTTGGTCAAATTGTTCAATTGAACAGGACATTCCCTTACTGTGTAATCCAATCACTTACATGATGAAACATGAGATTATCTTGAGATAAAGAAATGATTTATAGTGTGAGACATCATCAAAATCATAGGGACACAACAATCTCCCCCTTTTTGATGATGGCAACACTATGAATCAGGCAATATCAAGGTTTATCAAGATTTAACATGAAATCAATATCAGCTTCAACAACAGATTAAATTCAAGGCATGCTCATGCAAATGAATTAAACATTCCCTACAACACACTCTCATTTCCCCACAACTCATAAACATATCAGCATGAAGCAACATGACTCCCCCAAAGCTCAAGACAAAACCAAGACTCACTGATATTGTAGAACATTGCAGAACTTCTCACTAAAATTGTAGACATTGCAAACTTCTCTCCCCCTTTGACATCAGCAAAAAAAAAAATACAGAATGTGTGATAGTGCTGGAAACATGAGGACTCAGGGCAGTAACTACATAGCGCAGAAAGTCACGAGTAGGTCTTAAGAGAATAAGTGAGTTTCTAATCTCAAGACAAGATTCTTTAGATTTCAGTACACAATAGAGAAGTGGAATGATAGACAAGTTTATCATCATACATAGTGGATGATTTAGAGCAGGAGTTGACAAGTATGGCCAAAAATAGCTGATCATTCAACTATTTCACTAGACAGCAAGAGACTAAATCAGAGAGGTGTTCTCAAGGTATTGAGGACAAGCAATCCATTAGTTGCATAACAACAAGGAATTTTTGTTGGAGATGATATTCAAGAAGATCAATGAGTAAGTTGGTAGTTCACTTCCTTTGACATTAGGGAGACACCTTGATCAGAGGCCTAAATCCCTAGTTACTCAGAGTGAGTACCTCATTACTTCCTTCCCTTTTTTTTTTAATTAAGGAACAGAGTTAGTAACTGTGGCTTTTGACATGAGGAAACACCTTGATTAGAGGCTAGAGTCCCCAGTTACTCACCAGCAAGCCACCATTGCTCTGTCATGACTTTTCATTTATTTTAAGCATTTGACACCTCATGACTTGGGAGAAATATTCATTTCATTGATGAAGCTCCCAGTTTCTCAGTGATCAAAACAGAACATGTTTGTTCAGTTAAGCCCTTGAGTTAAAGAGATAGAATGATTGAAGACAATACCAAAAATGACTTTTCTTGAATTGAGTCTTGAAGTCTAGATTTCAAGTTGATTGGGTCAGATATCAAGACATACATATTTTTTTGGCCTGAACCATAATCAATGATAATGTAGGAAGATATACTTTATGCAATTAGTCCAGATCTCTGAAGGAGTACCAAAGGAAAGATTCTGACCTGGAGATTAGAGTCACTGACTTATAGACTTAAGAGATAAGTGACACTCTACTTTCTGAGAGAACCACACTAAATCAGTCATGCAAGACCAGCAAAGGTACACATCTGGACAGCCCTTTTGAATCTGTCAAAGAACTTCTCTTCTCACATTACAACTCAGCTCCCCCTAAGATATAGCATTCCTCAATAAAACATTTCAGCAAAATCTCAAGACTTTCCTTTATTTAGAGCATTCCTGAAAGCTAACCAGTAAGCATTCTGAACTCCCCCTCACAACAGGAACAGGCTCCAAAATTAAGACACTTTGTATAAGCCTAATTCTCTTCTCAATGTAGTGAATTTTTCATTATCCAGAGGTTTTGTGAAAATATCAGCAATCTGATTATCTGTCCCTACATGAATCAGTTCAAAATTATTCTTAGACACCTCATCTCTTATAAAATGATGTCTTATCTCTATGTGTTTGGTTCGAGAATGCAAAACAGGATTTTTAGCAAGATTAATGGCACTTGTATTATCACAGTAAATAGGTGTACACCCCAGGTCTACTTGGTAGTCCTGAAGCTGGTGTTTAATCCATATAACTTGTGTTTCACAACTCCTTGCAGCCACATATTCAGCTTCTGCAGTGGAGAGGGCCACAGAATGTTGTTTCTTGGAGCCCCAAGATACTAAACACCCACCCAAGAATTCACAATGGCCACTTGTGCTTTTCCTGTCTAGTTTACAGCCTGCATAGTCAGCATCTGTGTATGCTACTAGATTCAATGTGCGAGATGCAAGAAACCATAAACCAAGAGAGTGACTAGCTGACAAATATCTGAAGATTCTTTTAACTGCAGCTAAGTGTAGTTCAGTGGGTCTAAACTGATACCTTGCACACATTCCTACACTGAATTGTATATCAGGTCTAGAGGCTGTCAAGTAAAGAAGTGATCCAATCATACCTCTATAAAGTTTGGCATTTACTTCTTTACCTGTCTCATCTGCATCCAATGATGTATTGGTGCCCATGGGTGTAGTAATGTGCTTTAAGTTTTTCATGCCAAACCTTTTGAACAGTTCCATTATGTATTTGGTTTGGTTGATGAAGCACCCATCTTCTAGCTGCTGTACCTGCAATCCAAGAAAATATTTTAGTTCTCCAACCAAGCTCATTTCAAATTCAGCAGACATCATGGTAGAAAATTCATCACATAGTTCATGCCTAGTTGATCCAAATACAATGTCATCTACATATACCTGAACTATGATGAGATTTTTATTCATGCCCTTGGTAAATAAAGTCTGATAAACTTTACCTCTTTTGTAGCCCTTGCTGATCAGAAATTCAGATAATCTTTCATACCAAGCTCTTGGAGCCTGCTTTAGACCATACAAGGCTTTGTTTAACCTGAAAACTTGGTTAGGTTGAGGAGAAAATTGAAATCCAGGAGGTTGTTCAACAAAAACTTCTTCTTTAATAACTCCATTTAAAAGGCACTTTTAACATCCATTTGTTGGAGTTTAATGTTCTTTGAGCATGCAAAGGCAAGCAACAATTTTATAGCTTCCATCCTAGCAACTGGTGCATAGGATTCATCAAAGTCTACACCGAATTCCTGACAGTAGCCTTTGGCTACTAGTCTTGCCTTATTCCTCGAGATGATTCCATCTTCATTCATCTTATTTTTGAACACCCACTTGGTTCCTATGACATTAATACCATCTGGTCTTGGGACAAGCTCCCAGACATTATTCCTTTCAAACTGACCTAATTCCTCACTCATAGCATTGACCCAAGCTTGATCAGCTAAGGCCTCTTCTACTGTTTTGGGTTCAATTTGTGAGACTAAAGCAATTAAGTCATCATTATTCACATTTCTAAAATGAGACCTAGTCCGAAGAGGATCTTCAGGATTGCCTATGACTTTATCTAAAGGATGGTCTTTAAGAAATCTGATATTTGTTGAAGACTCACCTGTTTCTCTTGGCCCTTCCTGATTGGGGGAATTTGTTTCTCCATTTGGCTGAGTCTTCTCTTCTTCCTGTTGGTCTTCTAGAAAGTCTCCACCATGATTGGAATCCCTGTCAAGATTTTCAACATTAGAGACATCTTTCTTTTCACTAAAAAGGATGTGTGGAGATTCTTCCACTTTCTGATCTGATATGTTAAATACCCTATATGCCCTTGACACTTCAGAGTAACCCAAGAATATTCCAGGTGAACTCTTGGCTTCAAACTTGTCTAAATCTTTCTTATCATTGTTATGAATAAAACATTTTGCTCCAAAAATTCTGAAATGAAACAAGTTTGGTTTCTTACCTTTTAGAAGCTCATAGGGTGTTTTCTTGTGTATGGGTCTTACCATGGCCCTGTTGATTATGTAGGTTGCTGTATTGGCCACTTCTGCCCAAAACCTTCTAGGTAATTTACTTTCAATCAACATGGTTCGGGCCATTTCCACCACTGTTCTATTTCTTCTTTCCACAATCCTATTTTGTTCAGGTGTCCTGGGAGAAGAAAACCTGTGAGTTAGTCCTTCTTTGTCACAAAGATCAGTAAACATGGAATTTTCAAACTCACCTCCATGGTCAGATTGAATAGAACTAACCTTGTACTTCCCTTCTTGTTTGACCTTATTGAAAAACAGATTAAACTTTTGAAATGCATCACTCTTATTTGCTAAGAAAAATATCCATGAATATCTGGAGAAGTCATCTATGATGACATAGTCAAACCTGTTACCATTAAGACTCTGAGTTCTAGTTGGACCGAAAAGATCCATATGAAGAAGTTCCATTGGTCTAGAAGACAATGGCTCAGATCTTAATTTGAAAGAATTTCTGGTCTGTTTGCCTAGAGCACAAGCATCACATGCTTTTGATATAGAGTTGAATTTAATTCTAGGCATGCCTCTAACTAAATCATGCTTGACCAATTTATTTAAAGTTGAAAAGCTAGCATGACCTAGACGTCTATGCCATTCAAAGGCATCATTTTCAGAATCGGCAGATAAGCAAATAGTAGATTCAGAATTCTCATCTAAGTCTACAATGTAGACATTATTAATCCTGTTGGCTACAAATTTAACCATGTCAGAATTTGTTTCAAGGATTTTACATGAACTATCATCAAATACAACCCTGTGACCCCTGTCATATAATTGGCTAATGCTAATCAGGTTGTGTTGAAGCCCTTCCACAAGTAATACTTTTTCAATGGAATTTGTGGAAGACTTACCTACTGTGCCAACTCCAATTATTTTACCTTTATTCTTTCCTCCAAACTTGACCATACCCCCTGGCTTCATCTCTATCTTGCTGAACTTGGATCGGTCTCCTGTCATATGCCTAGAGCAGCCACTGTCGAGGTACCACTTGTTGTCTTCAGCTGTCAGGCCGACCTACACAAATATATCAAGCAGATTGATTTGGAACCCAGGATGAGTTGGGTCCAAGGACATTGTTCAAATCTCTGATCAAGTGTTTAGGTATCCAGATTTGTTTCAGCATGGTTTTCTCTGGCACCTTCCTTTCTGGTTTATTAAAGTTGAATCCAGCTGAACTTGAGAAGTGAGTTCTATTCCATTCATTAGTCTTCCTATTCCTAGGAAACTTCCTGTAGGCTTGTTGATTAGTATATCTTTGACCATGAAAGTTATTTCTCCAGTAGGTCCTGCTTGGATCCATCTGATTGTTGTAATTCCAGCTCTTATTCTGATTTACTTTCTTGGTCCATCTACCATTTGTGTTCTGGTAAGTGGGCTTAGTGTTATTCTTCATAAAATTCATTCCCATCTTAAGTGGTTGTCCAGTACTGATTTTTGTGTTTTCTTTAGGACTTTGAATTCTCTTAGAGTTGTTTGAGCTGGATGGTGTGTCCAGCTTTTCTTTTCCCTTCTCTGGACAGAAGGTGATGGTCTTGAATTGCAAGGGTCTCTTGTTGGTTGGGTCATAGTCTAGACCTTCCTTATTGAAATTGACCCTAGTCCCTAGTATAGCATCTAGGCTAGTCTTTCCTTGGATAAACTTTTCTAAGACTTTCTGTTTGTCTTCCAGCTCCTTTTGAAGAAGCTCAGAATTCTTTAGGAGTTCAGCATTTACTTTCTTCACAGCTTCATATTTCTCTAAATTCACTCTAATTTCATTCATGCTTTCTTCAATTTTAGTTTTGAATTCATTGAGCTGTTTTTGACTTTCTTGAATTTCTCCCTTAAGCTTATCATTCTCTTTCCTTAGTGAGGTCATTTCTTCTAGTTGTTCTTTTAGCTTTTCATTTTCCTCACAGACCAGAGTTTGTTCTTCAATATTTGTGTTAAATTTTCTTTTCAGAACTCTGTGCTCTTTGCTAAGAGAATTAAATTTATCTAGCAAATCACCATAAGCATCCTCCCAGTCATCAATTGAGAAATTTTCAAAGACGTTTATTACCTCCTCTTCACTGTTTGCCATAAGACAAATTCCATCTTCATATTCTTCTGAGGAAGCATCTTCGGGGTCTTCTTCTTCCTCGCTCCATGTGCAGACCATTGCCTGTGGCTTCTTCTTCTTCTTCACCTTTATGTTTTACATCTTATTTGTGTTGTGCCCCGTGTGCTTTATTGATGTTGTGGTGTTTTAATGATAGCAACATGAATGAGTCACCATATTGAATGATAGCAACATGATTGTTTATAACTGATATACTCTGTGGATAATGCATATGACTGTGACTGGTATATTATCTGGAGAATGCATGTGTTCTGTGACATTGTTGCATTGCTTGCATTTCAGAGTCTATACACCGTTCATGCATGCACATGTTCGTGGATATAGTCTATACATTGTGTTGTGTTTGTGTTTCGTTGAGAACACAAGTCCATACAGTCATGCATTGTCTCAGGCGAAGTCTGCACATTGCATTGATGCTTTGGTCGCATGAGTTGAAGTCCATACATTGGACTGTAGCATGTATGAGTCGAAGGCTTCATAAGTCTGTACATTGGACTGTATCTTCCAGCGTCTCACGTTATCCAAGTCCGTACAGCGTCTGTCTTCATGCATTAGCCAAAGTCTATTCATTGGAGCGTCTTGCTCAGTGTCTCATGGCATGAAGTCTGTACACTCGATTTGCCCTTGCTTTGGTCAAGTGTATACACTCTCTCACTATAGCTTTCAGCTATTCAAGTCTATACACTGGACTATTAGGTCATGTCTACACTGGGTCTCAATGTACACACTTATTCATTGTGCTGCTTCACGCACAAAGTCTAAACATCCTTCAATGAACTTTGAAGTCTATACACTGATTCACTGTTCATCGCCTTTGGGCATCAAAGTCTGTACATCGCCTTCAATCTTCAAAGTCTATACACTGGCTTATTCTTCAAAGTCTGTACAGCCGTTTGCATTGAATTTCAAGTCTAGACATTGCACTGTTGCATTCATCGTCTTCGTGTTGTATCCTTGTTGTGTCTTCGTGTCGTTTCCTTTTTGTGTCTTCGTGTTGTTTTCATGTCTTCGTGTTGCTTGTGTATCTCGTGTCGTTCTCTTCGTAGTGGTTGTTTTGTTACAGTGATACTTCGTGTCAATTACTGTAGTTCCTCGAGTTGTTCTTCTGCTTCCACCGTTTCAGTACGTGTCTTCTGTGTTATCTTCTTCTCACCTCATGCTGTCTTCATCTGACTTCGTGTCGTCTTCGTTGTTGTGTTAGCTGTGTTCTCGTGTACTTCGTGTCGTTCTCGTATTATCTCGTGCTAAACTCATCTAACGTACCTCGTGTCAGTCACAATATAGTGCACCTCGTTTTGTTATCATATATCTCGTGCAGTTCTTTGTTCTTATGGCCAACCAACTTATCTCAGCTACATATAGCGAACCCTGAGCATTAATGTAATTAATCTGCTTGCAGGGATCCGAGGAAGATTACTCCTCAGTGTCTGGGCAGCACGTGATCCAATGCTAGAGGAACCAATCCGATAAGGACACGTGGCAAGAAGGTTCTGGATAAAGTGTAGGAGGCACACGCATTCTGCACCTCATCCACCAGCTGCTGCTGCTATATATTGAAGCCTTCATCCACAGATGAAAAGAGATCGAAGAAGAAGCCTGGAGAGCAGAAAGTCCTTCGATCCAGAAGAAGAAAAGAGCTGTAGTAGAAAGCAGAAGGAGAAGAGAAGAGAAGAGACAGAGAGAGCCTGCGAAAGAAGAAGAAAAGAAAGAGAAGAAGAGCAGAAGGAAAAGAAGAGAAAGTGAGAGTTAGAAAGCTCGTGAGGGTTAAGAGAAAAAGAGAGTGAGAGAGAAGAGAAGAGGAAGAGAAGCTTACTTGAAGATCTGTCTACTGGACCGTGGATCAAATCCAGGCCAGTCAGCTCTTTAAGAGCCACATTGTGCCTTGCGTTTACAACTTTTCGATGTTGTTATCTTGTCTTTTGTTTTCTATTTTACATTTTCTTTCAAGCTGTTAGTCAGCGGTTTGCAGAGGAGGACTCCTCTGGACAGCAAGCTGTGCTGCTCAGCGGGCAGTGGAGGCTTCCACTGGACGGGTAAGCTGTAATCCCCAGCTGTTGCAGTGGTGGATTCCACTGGACGGCCAGCTGTGAGGCCCAGTGGTTGTAGGCTAAGCTGTATTGCCCAGCGGACGCAAGCTGTGTTGCGCAGCAGTAATCCACACTCGGGTTGAGTGTGGGGTGGATGTAGGTCTGCTGGACCGAACCACCTAAAAACCCCTTGTGCAGTGGTTTGTTGTTTCTATCTGTTTGCTTCCGCTAGATGTTTGCATAGGGGCGCTCCAAGTGTTTGATCACATGTTCATTAGATGATTTGATCAGCTTTTGTTCTAAGTGTTTAATCTGTTGAGTGAGCGAAATTCTAATTGAGCGAAAGTTTTTATTGGGTGGAAGTTTTTATAGGCTATATTCATTCACCCCCCCCCTCTGAATACTTGCACCGAACCCAACAATTGGTATCAGAGCAGGTCTCTGATCTATCAGATCTAACAATCTGCAGAGGATCCTGCTAGTGCTTAGTGCATTTCAGAGTGGGTCTTTTGAAATCGTGTGTTGCTTCATTAACTTGTGCTTTGCTTTGCTCATTTGTTTTTGGTGTTACTTGAGTTGATTCATTGTGCTTGATTAGTGTTCTTCCTAGAACTCTTATTCTGTCTAAAGCATGGAACTCACTGTTGATCCTCCGAAGTTTGAAGGTTCGGGTTTTTACAATTGGTTTAATCAGTTCAGAGAATATGTGATGCAAACTAATCCAGATCTGTGGATAGTCATTGCACACAGTTCCTATGAAGTTCCAAAGGATGAATCCTTTTGGAAAACTTCAGACAGACAAAAATTCTCTGATAATCAGAAGGCCCTGGAGCTAACTCAAAGGGCCATAAACACTGACAAGTTTCCATGTGTAGTTCATTGCTGCAGTGCCTCCGAAGTGGTCGAGATGATAGCAAGCAGCAGAACCCAAGATAAAGTGAATTGTCTCATGGCAACAGAAGAAGACGAATATTATGAGGAGGACACTTCGTCACAGGTAAACTCTGATACTAATAATTTTTCTCTGAAAAATATGATTGAATTGAATGAGCATTTATTGAATAAATATGATAGACTGAAATCTGAAAAGAGAAAAATAAGAAAAGAAATGTTGCATGAGGTTAGAAGTCTGAAAGCTGAAAATGAAAACTTGAAATCTCACATGAATAAAGAAAAAGATGAGTTGAACAAGTGGAAATCTGAGAATGAAGATCTTAGAAACAAACTCATCAGTGAAGATAATTCTTGTAAAGCATGTGCCATTCTCGAAGACATGATTAATGATTTTGATTCTGATGACATTTTTCAAAAAGAACAAATCAAATCTCTAAAAGAAGAAAATGTCTACTTGAAGGATCAAAATAAAAGGCTAATGGTTCTTAATACTGTCTTCTCTGAGAAATTGTTGTCAATTGAAAAAAGGAAAATCTGTTGTGAAGGAAAATGAGAACAACATTGAAATAAAGGTTCAACAAGAAAATGAAACTCTGAAGAACCTGAATGATGCTTTTCAACAGCAGCTAATTGCGTGTGAATCTGAGCTATCCAAGTAGGAAGTGAGTATTGCTTCATTGAATTCTGAAATTGAAAATCTGAAAAACACTCTGTCTAAATTTGTCAAAGGTAAAAATAGTTTGAATAAACTGCTTTGCTCCAATGTGAAAAGTTCAGAATGTGCTAGTACCTTAAAATGTATTTCATCTAAGAAATCTCAGAACAATAAGCACAGGGCTGAACAAAAGAAAAAGGAAAATTACTGTGAAAAATCTTCTCATAAAATTCAATTTAAAAAGGAAAAGAATGTGCTGTGTTTCTATTGTAATAAGATAGGTCATATGATGCATGAGTGTAAGATGTTTGAATTAGATGACCTAGCTGCCTCTACTGCATAGAAAATTCCTGCTAGAAATCATGTTTTTCAAAGAAGGAAAATAGAGTGTTTTCATTGTGGCAAGATGGGCCACATTGCAGCTCATTGCTGGCATGCCCAAGGAAAGAAAGTCAATTTAAAACCTGTAAATTTCCCTGCAAATGAAACTGCTTCTGGTAAAAGAACCCCAGCATGCTTCGAATGTGGAAAGCATGGCCATACAGTCGAGGACTGCTGGCATGCTCAGGGAAATAGATTGAACTCTAAGTCTGTAAAATTCCCTGCTCTCTATGATTCTTGTTTTGAATGTTAAAAACCTGACCACAAAGTTTCTGACTGCTGGATGGCAGGTTATGGAAAACAATATGTTCATGCCAACAATAGAAAATTTCATGTTAATGCACAAAGACTTCATGCTAATACTTGTGTGCATAACAAGAAAACAAAGCATGTTGATTCCTATTATTATTGTGGGCTATTTGGACATTCTATGGTTGATTGCTTTCTGATGGAATATGATGATAATTCTGCTAAGAAATTGTTCAGTACACCTGATAGGGGCAGTACAGGACCCAAGACTGCTTGGGTCCCTGCAAGATCATATTGATTGACATGTTGCAGGTGTGCCTTGGTGAGAGAAATAAAAGGGGTAATTTAGCCAAGGCACTCAAAAAGGAAGCCCCATGGTTCTACATCTCAGGTTAGTTCTGAACTTTGGTTTGAATTCATTTCTGCATATATGATGCTCTTCTCCCTTGCAATTTACTGCATATGTTCATAAGATGCTAGATGCACTACACAACCATGTTCATAGTCAATGCATGTGTCTAGTACTTGCATACATCATTTGCATGACTATCATTTGCCCATTGTCGTAGACTGCATGTTTTTCAATGCATAATAGGGCTGCTTTGCACTGCATTATCATTTGCTTAACCCTGGTATATCAAATTGTATGTTACTAAAAGGCAAGGAAATCTGCCCGGAGGTTTCTACCATGTGTGAGATGGTCTTTGAGACCAGGTTCTCCGCCGAGTACGATGGGTCCTGCCTTCATGTAGAACAGTGCACTGCATCATATGATGAAAAATCTGAAAATTTGAAATGAAAATGATGCATTTGATAAATTCTCTCTCTGATTGAACAAAGCATTTATTCTTCTTGAGCATACTCTAAAATCATGAGCAGTTCATTAATTGTATTTCATGCACTTTGTCAGGGGGAGTTTGACTAATGTTGCATATGAAGTGTAGTGGAGTTGAAAAACCTGAAAAGAAATTTAATTGCATCTAGACAGGGGGAGCACTTAAAATTGGTGGTTTGTTTGTCACATCTTGAACACCTCTTGCCTAAAAATTGATCAACTCTCATCTGATGTCATATTTCTCTCTCTCTTGAAAAATGATTCTGCCTTCTATTTGTTGAGCTGTTAAAGAAGAGTTTCTTTCAACTCCCTTCATGATACTATCTGTCTATATTCCAGCCTATACTCACCTTTCACACTCTTCTCAGCTGGTGTGACTGAATTGGTCCTACTATTGATTTGTTGGTCAGCTAAACTTATTTTTCTGATCTGAGGAACTCAAGCTGCATGTCATGCAATTCAGTCTGAGAACATTGTACAAATTTCTATCATATAGGTTTCAGAATTACCACTGAATCAGACTGATATAAGATTAATGTATTCTCAGATTTGTAATTAAATGATTTGAAAAATATCTGAATGATAATGGTTAATAAACTTTAACCACATGTGTCATGTAAACCTTAGACTCTCTCATCAGATATCTGAAAACTTGAATTCAGGGCTTCTTTGGTTAAGATGCATATAGTGTGTATTGTTGTTAAACATTAATTTGAAAAATGTTGACTAAATGAAGATATTATGAATTCAGAGCAATGACTCGGTCACTGAGAAACTGAGTTCTCTATCAATGAAATAAAGTAACTCGTGTCATGAGGTGCCATAGTTATCTCTGATAAAAATTTAGTGAAACAAAACCTGACAGAGTAATAGCTTATTTGTGTTGAGTAGCTGGGGAGTCTGGCCTCTGATAAAGGTGTCTTCTCATGTAAAAAGACACTCATATTGCTAACTCTGCTCTCAAAATGAGAGGCAATGACAGTTATCACACTGAGTAACTGGGTCACTTCAACTAAGACTTGTTGTGCCTCATGTAAAAAGGTGTTGATCAACTTAAATTGCTCAAGAAAAATATAATGTGCTTCAAATGAAATTATCGTGAAAAATCTGTCAACTCATGTTCTTGAAAAGTGTTTAACTTCTGTACTAATCTGTGTATCTTTCAAAGGTGCTATTGAGATCATATGTGTAAGATAAAAGATGTTTGATTTTGGGTGTTATCTGAATATTTGGTTCACCTTTATTAAAACTTAGATTCAGATATGAGTATTGAGTTTAATTTGACAAATTTGGTATACATCAAAATTAAATCAGATTGGTTAAGTTGTCACTTCATAACCCTTTATGATAGAAGAATCTACATCTTTTAAGACTTATTGAAGTGATGTATGCATTAAAATCCCTTATGATCAGATTTTCCAGATAGCCTGATCAGATTCAGTCTGATTATTCATTGAGATGTCTTGTGATGATTGTTGTCTATTATTGCCCTTCTATCACCAATCACTTTACTCTCCACACTGTTGGAATCTTCCATCTTGTTCTGCAATAAGTTCTGATTCTGTGGTATCTTCACCAAGATTCAGATTCTTTGAAATGACTGATTTCAGATTGATTTATTGGATAACCAGAGTCCATTCATGTGCTTCAGGGGGAGTTATGGTTTATTATCATCTAAGGGGAGAATAGTCAATCATGCATGTTGATAGGGGGAGAACTGTTTCATTGTCATAAGTGTCTTTGTGTGCTGCATTGTGTCTCTCAAACCATTCCCTTTCTTTTTGATTATGTCAAAGGGGGAGAATAGTTTGACGAGTCAGTGTGACTCATTATGTTGCCATCATCAAAAAGGGGGAGATTGTTGTGCCCCGTGTGCTTTATTGATGTTGTGGTGTTTTAATGATAGCAACATGAATGAGTCACCATATTGAATGATAGCAACATGATTGTTTATAACTGATATACTCTGTGGATAATGCATATGACTGTGACTCGTATATTATCTGGAGAATGCATGTGTTCTGTGACATTGCTGCATTGCTTGCATTTCAGAGTCTATACACCGTTCATGCATGCACATGTTCGTGGACATAGTCTATACATTGTGTTGTGTTTGTGTTTCGTTGAGAACACAAGTCCATACAGTCATGCATTGTCTCAGGCGAAGTCTGCACATTGCATTGATGCTTTGGTCACATGAGTTGAAGTCCATACATTGGACTGTAGCATGTATGAGTCGAAGGCTTCATAAGTCTGTACATTGGACTGTATCTCTTCATATTCTTTGCATCTTATGCATTCCATGTCTTCATCGCATCCATTCTATTGCATCCGCATGCATTTGTATTCCTTCTCCCCTGGGTTTCCTGACTCGTATCTTCCCCGCCTTTCGGAACCTCCAGACCTTCCACATTCCCCATCTCATTCATCTTTATCCTCGGGATCTTCGGGTCCCCTTACATTTCTCGGGCATTGTGCCCATCTTCTTTCAAGGCATCACGCCCTTTTCAAACTCTCACATCTGGACTCTCCGGATTTCTCGCTTGTCTTCCTCGGGCATCGCGCCCCATGGTGTCTTACTCCTCCGGAACCTCCGGACTTTCTCCTTGGGCATCGCGGCCCTTCCCTTTCTACTCTTCCGGAACCTCCGGATTTCTTATCTCCGCTCCTAGGGCATCGCATCCTTTCTTTCGCTATCTCTCTGGAACCTCCGGATTTATCTAATTCCCCAGGGCTTTGCGCCCCTTTTTATCTTCTTCCTCCATAATTTTTGGACTTATCTTTCCTCCATGGGCATCGCGTCCCTCGGTATTTGCCCCCTCTGGAACGTCCAGATCTTCCTTCCTTCTTCTCTCTCCGATTTATCTTCTTACTTCTCCAGGACATCACGTTCTTTGTTCTCTTCTTTCTTCTTAATCATCTTTTTCCATATCTTCTCCGAGGGCATTGCGTCCCATGGGATTTCCCTCCTCCGGAACCTCCGGATGATTCCTCCTATCATGATTTTCCTCCTCCACTGCTTCCGGAACCTCCAGATCCGCCTCTTTCTATCTATAAATTTCATCTTATACCTCCACCAAATCACGGGTCTGACCCGACTTCTTCCACATATTTGGGCATCTGCCCTTTCTCCCATTGCTTTCGAGGCTTTAGTCCTCACTCCTCCTATTGATTTTTCACTTCTTCTGTAGACCTCTCATGTGATCAGGGTCTCTGTACCTTAGTGAGGGAGTTCTAGCCCTTGCCTCTTTTCCTTTTATCCTTATTCATCTGAGTCAGGTTTGGACACCACTCTTTCTTGTTAAGCTACTTCAAAACCTTGGCTTCCAATCCCTTTTATCTGCTAAAGAGGACTATCCCATGTTCATCAACATCGCCTCTAGCAGCTGATTCAACAAAGGTCGCAAGGTAATATGTTGTATAAGTACGTGTTTTTATGATGGCATTACTTATTTCTTCACGCACGGTTTTCAAAATGAAGTGTTTCTTAACATGATTAAGAGTGGTCGCCATAGGCCTTTATCCTAGGTCTTTATCTTCATCTTCATTGAATTTCATCAAAAGAGTCTTTAGGCTTGCTTTTGTAGCACCTTTGGTTAATAAGAACCCCGTGCTGGGAGCTCGGCATTCTCTCCCTGCTTGTTAAGAGAAACCCTCTGCTGGGCACTGCACACACATCACGGCGTCCTTAGCCAGCTCCTTTGGGTAAACATTATTGCTACTTTGGCCATGCCATGAGCATAGATGAAAGTCTTTTCTCTTCTTTGCTCGACCAAGTGCAGGGGCAAGAGGTTGACGGACGAGATAACCAATCTTGGTACTCCCCAATACGAGAGGAGTCTCAAATAGGGGCAGTCTTGACCCAAAATAAAGCGAAATTTCATGATACATCTAGACAAAAGGGGCTATTATGGAAATCAAAGCTGAATTTGATAAATGCAAAATTATGAATTATGACATGTCAAGAGTGGCAAAGTCCCCGTAGGAAAAACCCTGGTCGTATGGATGTCAAGGGTCTAAAAATCAAAGACATAAAGCTCCAGCACAACAGACCGCCTCTTTGAGGGGTAATACCTTGAAAGGATTTCGAGTCCCGATATCTCCCATCCTGCACAAAGCTTATCTCCAACTATTCTTCTCTTCTCCCTCCAAGACTGAATGTTTCTCAGGTATGGTCTTGGTAGGGGCATCATTAATCAAGGGCAGTCGGTTGTAGGGCACCACCCTTCAATGCACGCCCGGCTTCCGGAAGTCGTTAGCAGAAAGGGGAAGGAGCAAGGACCTCTAGTCGGTGGTTAAAAACACCCTTTGATGCTGCATTAGCATGTCTAAGCCAAAATTTCATAAAAATTTACATGTTTCAAAAATTCCAAAAAAATTGAATATTTCCAAGAATTCTAAAACAAAAAAAAATATTTCCCAAAATTTCACAAAAACTCAAATATTTTTCAAAATCTAACACAAAAATTCAAACATCTTCCAAAATCAACATACAAATTCAAATATTTTTTGAAAAACACTTATAAAAATTTTCATATTTCAAAAATCCAAAAAAAATTGCATTATATTTCTGATGGGGTTATTGCAGGGATATTCTTTTGCAGAGGCACGCAAAATCAAAAGAACAATCACAAGAAGTGTAAGAAGTACTAAAATCAGTCTCATTCCACTATATATGTCAAAAGAGTACAAAATGAGAATGGATGTACAAGCAAACTCTCTAGCTCTCCCCTCGACCTTCCAGATCTCCCCCTCTACACGAGCTCTCAGCCTCCTCCTGTCCTCTCTGAGAAGGCCTAGGGGGAGCCAGCGATCCCCGAGAAGCCGAACTCCTGTCACCTCATTCTCTCCTCTCAGCATCTTCCCTCCTCTGATGTTCAGAGGAGGTAACTAGATAATCGGTGCTCGAATAGGCCCAGGAGTACCCCGCACGCTGGGCTCGCTCATGCCCCCGTCGAAAGCGCTCCTCTGCATCTTTCGCCCGATGATCGGTAATTCCTAATCTAGTGCTCAACTGCACTCTCTCCAGTTCTCGCTCCACTCTCTCCCTCTCCCCCCCTCTCTCTCTCCCATCTCTCTCTCTCTCTGTCTCGCTCCTCCCTCTCTCTCTGCCACTCGCTCCTCTCCATGCCGAGGAGGGCACGCAGCTCTACCACATCTCGAGGAAGCTCCTCCACGTCGCGATGCCTCAGCTCTGCTTCAGCCATCCGTAGCTCCTGCTCCTGCACCCGAAATCTTGGTCAATAACGGATATTAATAAAATTTTAAAGACTAAGGTTATAAGAATAGGTTGCTTACTCCCTCCTGTAGGGAGGCCTCAGCTGCCTCTGCCCGAGCAACTACACTGGCAAGATGACTCTCTAGATCGGTGTGGTCGCAAGCGGGCTGAGTGGAGGATGAAGCACCATGTGAGGATCGGACTGTCTCTAGCTCCTCGCGCTGAAAAGAAAGCATTACCATTATTTGAAATTCAAATTCAAATCATTCTAACTGCAAGAGAGAGTTCTTACCAGCTCGTCTACGATATGCTGGAGGTCCTCGCGCTGTCGGATCGTAGAGTCAAGGAGCCCCTGTACCATGGCTAGTCTCCCCTCTATGTCAAACTGCATTAAACACATGGTGATCACATGTCAAGCAAGTAAGGCATTAAGGTTGGAAGATGTTAATGAATTTAAAGCATACCTGTCCACGTGCGCTTTGGTAGACCCGGCTGCCATATGTCTGCGAGTAGGCCTGAAGGTAGGCATCGTCTGAGTCCCCTCCCGCGGGGACTGGTCGTCCACGCCGTTTCCAATCCGCAAACTACTCACGGGCACGTTGCCGCCAATCATCTGTCCCCTAGAGGCCTCGAAAACGTCACCCGGGTCGTGGGTCTGTCACCTGGGTCGGGAACTCTACTACCGCCTGGTGGAGCCCCGGTGTCCTCATAATTAGCCTGTAGTATAGGGGCTCAACCAGGTTGAGGGCGTGCAACTAGATCTCTCTCCCGAAGTATGGGATGGCCGCCTCCACCCAAGGCATCTCTTCGATATCCCTCTGATAGGGAGTCCAGACCACCTGTACAGTTCAATATGTCATTGCCCCTAATTTTATACATATAATTGAATTCAATTTCAAAATTAAATCTTACCTCTATATGGGGAATCATATCTAGTGTCTCCTGAATATGGGTGACCTGGTCCTTCAGAGATCGACTGTCTCGTGTTGGGGTCCATCGTCTAGCCAGGGGCATTAGATCTCCTCGATCCTCCCAAGCACGCCTGAGGGTAGGAAGGTAGAGATAACTCCAAACCTGAAATGTAGCTCATGTAATCAATATAAGAGGCAAGTGCATAATTTAATTCATGGAGTTTAAGGTTTAGAGAGATACCTGAAGTAGAGGGTAGAATCCCCCGAGCGAAGACTGGAGTAAAGAAATGCCAAAACTGTCAAACAAATGGGCTAAGACTGCCGCACCCCAAGCATACCGTCCAACTCTACTCAGATCCTCAAGTAGAGGTAGAAATTGGCAACTCACTGCATCACCCTGGGTCGCTAGAAGTAGCTTGCCGATCATCAGAATAAGAAATCTCCTCATCTCTATGTCGGCATGTGCCCCAGCCTTTGTCGTGAAGCTCTCTTTGGCCTCAACCACTAGTCTCCTCTCACGAGCTATCGAGGTCTCTCCCACCTCCCTCTGTGTGTGGAATAGGCCAAGGCTCTCCTGTAGAGTAATTCTCGACACTAGCGAGGTCCGGCCGGTCCCCTCCAGCTCCAAGCCTAGCAGCATGCGCGCCATCTCTCGGTAGCAACGATACGTAAAGCCTGTCACTGTCGATCCGTGCACCCGCAGTCCAGTAATGCTGGTGACGTCCTCCAAGGTGGGGATCATATGACTCCAGGGGAAGAGAAAGGCCTTGCATCCTGTGTCCCATCTAGCCTTCAGGGCCCTTATCAGGCCTACATCCACTCTCAGCACTTCTATCTCCAAGAATTCCCCAAAGCCCATTCAGTGGAGGCGGGCCCGTTGAAACTCCGGTAGTGCATAGAAGACGGCCCGAAATAATGTCCATGAGATCCTGGCCCGAACTGCACCCTCTACACCCTGCACACAACATAAGAAGAAGAAGGTGTCATTTTTTGGTCGTCTGAAAATTAAAATCAATAAACATGGGTGGTTTACTTCTCTATCTTTGAACGGGCTATATCGAGCTAGCGCGTTCATGAAGAACGCGCTGCTGATACATAGTGTGTTTATTAACAGAGGGGGGGTGGCGACCTTTTAGTCCCTAGGGCTATTCCATGGGAATTTTGCCCTCTACATTTGGTCTAAGGGGCATCTCCCCTTCCGTTTTCCTCTCTTATGAAAAGAAGAACAAGAAAAAAATCAAGAGGGAAGGATTAGGGGTGATTTTCTTACCATTCTCCATTTTTGAACCGCCGCTCCACCGGCGGGCTCCGCCGCCATTTCCTCGGCCGCCGCGGCACATTCAACCTCCTCGGCTTCGTCGGAGGGTACCTCCATTTCTTCTCCTTCAAGCCTAGCCGAGACGGTCGCTTCAGAATCGGGGTTTTCCTCCGCCGGTGGGGTCGCCCGTTCCTCTTCCGTGTGAGATCGTTGACGGCCCCGGACCGCACGCCGTTTGGAACGCCGGGAGGGTTCTCCTTCCATCAGGGCAGAGCAATGGAGGTGTGGGAGATAGAGGGTAAGAGGGAGTAGAGGGAAAGGGGGAGTTCAAAATGAACAAATGGGGGGGTTTGTTTTTGAACCGCCAGGTTATGAACGCGCTATGTATATATAGCGCGTCCATTAAAATATAAACAAAAAAAAGCAAATAAAGAAAGAAAAAAGAAGAAAAATGAAAATAACTAAAGGGAGAAAGGAGCAACACGATTAAAATATTTTAAGTGAATAAAGCCTGTGTTATCTTGCTTTGGTGATATTGTGTACTTAAATTCGCATTTGTTTATTGTCGCTTAACATCTAATTCCCAGGAAAAGAAAAGGGTAAAATGACACGCCATCAGGTAAGTATTCCTTTTATCCCTTCCTTTATTGCATGACTATATCATACTTACATTATTATATTATCTCAAGGACCGGCCGGTTCTTTGTATGTTTCAGGATCTGAGTTCCCTTCTACCAAAAATAGTGATGATTTAGAAACATGAAGTTAATCGTCGGATAGGCCATCAGGTTGGATAGCCTTAGGGACGATGGACTTCATCATGCACGCCGTGGTTGCGGATAACTCTTGACCCGAGACTGTTTGATTTAACAATATTATCATTGAGTATCTTATATTTTATTATTTCTTTGCATTTGATTTAATGATTTCTTTTATTTTAGCCCTACATGCATCATGCCCTTTTAGCATTCATGACTCACAAATGCCTAGTTTTATTCCCAATTGAGGATCAATAATGCTTAAGTTCTCGAATAAAGAAACTCAATTCCATTCTGAATTTGAAAGATTGCTCCTAGTTGAACTCCAGATCTCATTGGTCAGCGTGACCCTTGCCTGGAATTTGTCTATCTCCTTCCAATCCAATTCAAATTATCCCTTTTTTTGGTCCGCCCATTAGCTGTGAACCGCACGATGGCGTCGACAGATCCGTTGGGCTCGCATCTATTCCACTAACTGAGTGAAATTCACAGTTGCTATGCACTGCGGATGCCTCTTTTGTGCAAGAGGTTGATCAGCTTCCTTTTCTTTATACCGCGCCTGTCATTCTAGGCAGGAGTCACCGGTGCCAGCTTGACCTTGTGGTTAGCTCAGATTTTTCTGGATTATTCCTATCACTTGTCGGTTGTGACGGGTGTCTCTTTTTCCTTGATATCCACTTATCGATCCGCTCCACTACATTTCCACTTCATCTCTCCTTCACTACCACTCTGTGTCATCTCCGTTTCGCCTCCGTTTCACCTCCGCCACACTCCCCTACAAAGCGGATATCAAGGAGGGGCATCTGTAGACACCCATTTTTTGCCGATAAGTTGAGCAATTTCTTTGTTCTCCTAGTTAATGCCCCAATTGATCTATAATTGATTTATTTTCTGGGATATTTCCCTTTGTTCTTGGCCCTGCAATTCAATTTCTGTACCTTGGATCTCGTCTCGAACTTGGTATTTTCACGCTGCTTACTCATTTCACTTTCTCGTTCACAGCACGTTGGGGGACTATTTGAATGCCCATTTAAACAGTCGCTATTTCTTGATATTAGATCTTTGCAGCATCCATTGGGTCCCTATCTTACTTAATACTTGATTGAGTGACTATCCAATGGCTATTTATTCTTTTTCCAATCATTTGGTTGGTCAATCATTGTCACGCTATATTATCATAGCGCGTTCATGATGAACGCGCCCTATCTTCCTAGCGCGTTCTCAGACAGAAACCCAGTTCGACCCAGACTTCCCTTTTTGATTTGGGTCCTTATTATGGTATGTTTTAAAGCTCGATTCGTCCAAAGGAAGGTTCCTAATCCTATTAGGAATCTTTTCCATTCGTTAATCGGCAGGATTGCCTTGATTTGAGCCGCCAAACCATTGGATTGGATCGGAGTTTGACCTAGGGTTCGTTCTTCATTCTCCTCCTATAAATTTGGCCCTTGGCCATCGTTCTATGGGGATGCAACTCGAGATCCTGATCAGGAGGAGGCTGTTCCTCATTCCAAATCGTCAATACCTCGCTCCTTCCACATCCAAGGGAGTATTTTAGGGCTAATTGTGTTCTTCCCCGTTCTTATTTTTTCTCTCCAATTCGTTTCTTTTAATCTTCACATAGCATTGCATATTATTTTCAAAATCACTCCTTTTATAAAATACACGCATTCACACACACCAAACCGATTTTTGGCTATTCCATAGGGGTTTAAAAACCACCAAACCCCTAGGTAATCTAGCCCCATTTTATATGCTTTTGATTAAGAATAGGGATAGATTCTACATTAATCACGATCTAATGGGCCTTTTATTTGTTGTCTAAACTATTTTGCAGGCACTGAAAGAAGGATACGTGAAGCCCTTGCACTATGGCCGGCCTTGGAGTAAGGAAGGAACGAACCCCAATTCATCCCGCTCTCTGTCTGTTATCGCGCCATATACACAGAGCGTGATCTTAAGAAGGCGCTAGCCAAACCTAGCGCATTAATGCCCTGGTCACCTCTTGGCCATCTTTGAATTTCTGAGGTATGTAACGTGCCCTTGCTTTGATCTTTATATTATTTGGCATGTTATTAGCCTCAGTGGCGATCACGGATTATTTATATTATTACCTGTGACCCCCCTTTTCTCATTATTCAGTTCTATCTTATCAATTCATAACATATTCATCTCATCAATTTGGGGGAGGTTTAATTTCTAATCTACATCTTTTGGCGATCACGGTGGGACACTTTGTGCCACCACGTTCGTTCTTTTAGTTACCTGCTTGTCAATTCATCAAAGTGTGTGTGATTATTTATCTTGTGGGGTTTTCCCTTTCTGTCTTTAGTCGCGCCCTACATACATAGCGCGTTCTTTTAGATCCCACTCCTGACATATAGCGCGTTCATTACCCGAGAGCTTTTGTTCAAATTATTTGTCGGGATTCTGATTATCATCTCTGGTTGCATCTTGTATATATGTATTCATCTTTTCCTATATTTTCTTGTTATTTTCTAGTCTTAGTTTAGATATTCTTACATTGCATAGCATCATAACATCATTGGTTCGGGAGACCTCCTCTCTCTACACTCCTAGGATCCCACACCCCTTTCTTGGAATTGGAAGGACCCTCCATTGAGCATTCCATCTCTTGGGACTGGAAATTCCTTTTCCAAGGCCTCCGTAAGTCCCCGCACCAGTGGATTCCTTCACGGACGCCGGGCCGGTTGTACCTTGAAGTTCCCCGGGTTTAGTTGGCCTATGCGCGGTGAGAGTAAACCTAGTTGGCGCCAGAGTTAAACCATATTGAAAACTAGGTTCTTACCTTGAGTGAATTACTTAAGTTTGTCAAAAAAAAAAATTCAGTCACATCAAGGTGCATATAGAAGCAAAAAGAGCAACATTCATTGTTTGATATCTTTGCTTATTTAGTGGAATCGCTTGTGGACTTGCATAGTGTTCTGCTGTGATTAACAAGTCAACGTGTCTAATAATTTTTACTACCAAGAGGATAATTGTAGCAACCCTAATAAATGAATAATTGAAATGAATTAAAACATATATATTACAGAAGTAATATATAAAAGGAATAGGGTTAATTGGATGAAATAAAACAAAATTAAAAATAACGCCTCTTATTAAGGCGTTAATTTATAAAGAAACGCCTCCATCCATGGCGTTACTAAAGAAAGGACGCCCACACATGCGGTCGTCAGTTCTCATGCGACTAAATAAGTAAGTAAAAGAAACGCCTCTATCTTGGGCGTGTTTTAAAACACGAAACGCCCTTTTTCAAGGCGCTTTTTAAGAAACGCCCTAAAGTAAGGCGTCAATTAACGAATACACGCCCTGACCTAAGGCGTTAATTCAGTTCGTGAACCGTTCGAACCCAGAGCTTATCCAAGGAAAGATTAACCTAATCTAGTAAGTGTCTATTAGAGTAAGGACTCTATTAGGGATATATTACCCTCAATCAAACACTACTCTTGTTAGGACTTCCAAAATCCTATAAATAACATGTTCGATCGAACCCTAAAACCCATTTGATCGAACGTCTGCTGCTAGGTACGTGAAGAAAAAACGGTTCCTCTATTCTTTTATTTTTCTGCTTCTATTACATGAAGAACTAATGTTCTTCATCTGATTCTGTTATAGGTCTGTAAGGTGGCGTACGTGAAAGAACAAGGTATGTTCTTCACCATATACCTGTGAAGATTGATTTCATATCTTCATATTCCTTCCTCTCTTTTCCTACAGGTTGATTGAAGGCTATCATCTCCGTCATATTCATCAACTAAAATCTTCCTTCTTCCTGTCCAAGGTGTTCTTCTCAAGTTATTCACCGGTCACCTTCAAATCCATTGTTAAGGTAGGATTTTCTCAAGTTATTGTAGCCCAAATAAGAATTAATGCAAGATATCTATACATACGTATATGAGCATGGCATGCATACTGTTTATAAGGTTTTATTACGTTTTCTGCAAAATTTTGAAAGAAACGCCCTTGATTAGGGCGCTAATTTAAAAGAAACGACCATGCTAGTGGTCGTCAATTTAATATTTGACGCCCTCTACGCAGGCGTTAATTTCATAAGAATCGCATGTGATTAATAATTGATCCTGTTTAAAAATTACAATACATATGAAATATTGATTTTTAATATCTTGCATGACTCTGTGAATTCCTGTTAAATTTTACTGCCATGACATGTCTCCTGTCTCTCGAAATATTATTTATTAAAATATCGTAAATCCCTTGAAATTCACGACTTGGACAAAGTCGTTTTCCATATTCTAACGCCCCAGTACAAGGCGTGAATCTGAAAAGTAACGCCCCTTCCTAGGGCGTGTATCTGTTAAAAACCTGAAATTCACATATTCTGTAAAATGGAATTAGAAAGTAACGCCCCTTCCAAGGGCGCGTTTTTGATAAATTTCTGAGAATAATTATATCCTGTCGAATATGTAAATGATGAGACGCCTGCCCTGCAGTCGTCAACTTTGAAGAAACGCCCCCAGGAAAGGCGTGTTTTTGATAAATTAATGAAATAATGGAAATTCTGCAAATTGGCAATATATGTAAACGCCCTTCTGTTAGGCGTTAATTACTTGAGACACGACTTGACCTAAGTCGTTATTTTACTGTAAACTGATTTTATCCTGATTCTATTACCGATGGTTTCATATTATACATATATATATATATCGGCACTATTCTCCACTCCGTGAGTATAGTCCCACGTTTCATGTTGATTTATCGATCACACTCAACTCTCATTGACATACAAGCTCTCCATTGGACATTCCGTTCCTTTGGACTAGCAAGTTAGTCATAGAGACCTCCGTAAGACTCCTCGTAGCCTTGGATTCCCTCAAGGCCGACTGAGCTGGTTGTACCCTAAAAACCCATTACACAGTTTTTGCCATGTCAATCTAAAGAAACATGGTATACCGGCCCTTATGATTATACAAAGAGTATATCATAAGAAATTCTTAATGGGATGATGATATCATGCCATATCGTGTCGTTCTTGTAAACCTCAATTCTATGATAAGAATGAGGGTATCTTGCTTGATCTAATGTTCATGTGGACCTCAATTCTATATAAAGAATGTCCATATTGATTTGTCATGGTACCTAAGTTAAGGGAACCATAATCTACCTAGTTTTATCGACATCGTGATTATACCGTTATGATCGCCATTCTATGTCCTTGTCATATTTTGGACTCTATTCTATCAAAGTTGTCATACGTGTCTACAAGCTTGATTATTGAAATTCTATATTGGCTATATAAACAAGAGTGGATGTCAAAACACATGATAAATGCCTGCGCATATAGGGCCCGATCTGGTCCTGGGAGGAGCACCCGAAAGTACTTGTGCCCATGGGAGTTAAAATGATAAGGTATCTGGCATTATACCGAGTACTTGACTTGCTTGATTGGACATTCCACACACATCTTGTACTTGAATCGTACTTGACTTTACATGAAATGCGTGGCCCGAAAAAGGGTAATTTACTTGCTTGATACATGATAGCCAAAGTTCTTGACATGACTCGATAATGGTACTTGCTTGAATATCTTGAATAACTTGTATCTTGTTCATGAAAGTTCATCTTATTTCTTTGATATTACATTCTCTCTATCTTGTCGTTTCATGCGAGCATGCATAGCTTTATTGCATTCATGAAAATGTAATTACTTAAACCCCTCGCTAGTACTTGAGATATAATTTCCTACTGAGCGTTCGCTCATTCCGTTTGTCCCTTTTTACTTTTCAGGTAAGTCCGACGACGATGGAAGTCAATCGGATGGGAATGGTCAAGAGTGAAAGTGATAGAGCTTCTACAAGTGTCGTCTAGTCTTTTCTATAGTTTCTTGAGTCAACTATGTATTCTTTTCCTTTTTATTTAACAGAGTATTGGATTTGTAATAGTCTATCCATTATGAAATAAAGGATTGGGTTATCTTGCTATTTTGCGCATCTCTGTCTTTGTGTCGAATACATGACCACTCTGATTGACATGATTGATATAGACACGTCGCGCATCTCCGGGTATCTTCCGCGCTCGGGGCGTGACAGTCTTTGTGGTATCAGAGCCTAAGGTATTCAATTCCTAGGAAACCCAAGTCCAAGGATAGGTTTCAAAACCTTTAACCAAGTGAGAGTGGGTAGAACCAAGGGTTAAATGATCAATGAGTCCTTTATAAGATCATAGTGATATAATACTAACATAGCTATTGTAATTGTAGGATAATGGCTGCCGAACGTGCTCAATGGCGCAACATGCAGCGTACCCTTCAAGGGATGACCCAAGTGCTACAACAGGTAGCACAAGGTGGTGCTCCACGAGCTGGAAGCTTACACCAAGCTTTCAAGAATATGAATCCCCCGAAGTTCATGGGATCGACCGATCCAGACGATGCCGAGCATTGGGTTCGGGAGATTGAACGTATATTCCGTGTCATGCAATGCACGGATCAGGACAAAGTCTTATTAGCTACTTTCCAGTTAGAAAAGGATGCTAGATGCTGGTGGGAGTCGATTGAAGCTACTATTGACCCAACTCAAGTTACATGGGGTGAATTCGTTGAATATTTCAACGCCAAATATTTCTCTGATAGGGTCCAGGAAAAGAAGGCCGCCGAATTTGCCTCATTAAAGCAAAGATCTTTATCGGTGGCTGATTATGAAGCACAGTTCTCTAGACTGTCTAGATATGCTAAGCATTTAATTAGCACGGAAAAGATGAAAGCCCGTAGATTTCTTAATGGGCTTAGGCCCCACTACATTACTCAACTGGCGCCTATGGATATTCAAGTTTATACTGAAATAGTGCGCCGAGCTCAGTTGCTTGAAGATGCCACGGAACTATCTGATAGGATCCGTGGGAAAGACAAAAAGGAGCAAGTCACAAGTTCGGGTTCTTTTAAACCCAACTTTAAGAAGAGGCCCAATAATGGAGGTTCTTCCTCTCAAGATCAGAAGTTCAAGAAATCCAAGCCTTTCTCTATCACCACTACACCTTCAAACGTAGTATGCAAGCATTGTGACAAGGCTGGTCACAAAACAGAAGAATGCTGGAGGAAATTAGGAGCATGTCTCCGTTGTGGGAGTCGTGAACATCGGATTCCCGATTGTCCATTAATGAATGACCAAGACGGTGAGGGTAAACGCCCAGTGACAAGGAACGCGCGTCTTCATGCGATCCAAGAGACCGAACCAGAAGAAGAAGGCGGATTGGTGGAAGGTACATTAAAAATTTGTTCCAAATATGCACATGTCTTATTTGATACAGGTGCATCGCATTCCATTATTTCCAAGAAGTTTGCTGACCCATTACCTCTAGAACCAGAATGGATGAAGTTAATATTGTCTACTCCTCTCGGAAACGAGACGGATATCACACATCATTACCAAAATTGTGAGGTATTGGTTCGAGGAAAGAATTTTCCTATTGATCTTATCTGCTTAGATCTAAAAGAATATGATGTTATACTAGGAGCAGATTGGTTATCCAAATACCAGGCAACGGTTGATTGCCGTGATAGCAAGATTGTTTTCAAGGAATTTCCGGAACTGACTTATACTAGTCCTAAGAGTCGAAGCAAATCCCCTCTTATTTCGGCTCTTCGAGCAAGCAAGCTCGTCAGGAAAGGATGTGTATCCTTCCTTGCTTTTGTCACTAATAAAGAAGCTAAGGAAACCAAGATAGAAGACGTTCAAGTAGTACGAGAATTCCCAGACGTATTTCCGGAAGAATTGCCGGGATTACCCCCGCAAAGAGATGTGGCCTTTACCATCGACTTAGTCCCTGGTGCTGGTCCGGTTTCAAAGGCACCATATAGAATGTCCCCTGCTGAACTCAAGGAGTTGAAGGAGCAGTTGATGGAACTAATCCGAAAAGGGTTTATTAGACCAAGTACTTCCCCGTGGGGAGCACCAGTCTTATTTGTAAAGAAGAAGGATGGATCCATGAGATTGTGTATTGACTATCGACAGTTGAATCATCTTACTATCAAGAACAAGTATCCACTGCCGAGAATCGATGAATTGTTTGATCAGATTTCAGGATCCAAATATTTCTCCAAGATTGATCTCCGGTCGGGATATCATCAATTAAGGATCAAGGATGATGACATTCACAAGACCGCATTCAGAAGCAGGTATGGCCATTACGAATTTGTTGTTATGCCTTTTGGACTAACAAATGCCCCTGCTGCCTTTATGCAGTTAATGAATAGCATATTCAGGCCTTACTTGGATCAATTCATAGTAGTCTTCATCGATGATATATTGATATATTCTAAGACTAAGGAAGAACATGAAGAGCATTTGAGGATTGCATTGCAAGTCTTGAGGACAAATCAATTATATGCTAAACTCAGCAAATGCGAGTTCTGGCTTGAAGAAGTGGCTTTTCTCGGACATGTCATATCCAAGGACGGTTTATCTGTGGATCCGTCAAAAGTTGAAGCGGTGAGAAACTGGGAGAGACCCACTAATGCAAGCGAGATCAGAAGTTTCTTAGGTCTTGCAGGCTATTATCGGCGATTTATCAAAGATTTCTCTAAGATCGCCGTACCACTTACAAGATTAACTCGTAAGGAGATCCGATATGAATGGAGTGAGGAATGTGAAAGCAGTTTCCAAACTCTCAAGGATCATCTCACCACAGCTCCGGTCTTAGCCCTACCAATTGAAGGAGAGAAATTCGAGGTCTACACTGATGCTTCTGGCATTGGCCTCGGATGTGTTCTAATGCAACATGGGAAGGTCATAGCATACTCTTCTCGTCAACTGAAGAAGCATGAGGAGAATTACCCCGTCCATGACTTGGAATTGGCCGCGGTAGTATTTGCCCTAAAGATATGGAGACACTATCTCTATGGGGTACAGTTTACTGTATACTCCGATCACAAAAGTCTCAAATATCTATTTTCACAAAAGGAGCTGAACATGAGACAAAGACGTTGGCTAGAATATCTCAAGGACTTCGACTTCAGTATACAATACCATCCCGGAAAGGGTAATTATGTTGCTGACGCCCTTAGTCGAAAGCCGAGAGCAATGATAGCAAATTGTATGATGCAAGAATGGAGGTTGCTTGAACAATTCTCCGAGCTCAATATAAGCTTGGACACGGAATCCAAATTTATCACATTATCTCATGTAAGCATACAGTCAGACTTATTATCTGAAATACAAATACTTCAGGATGATGATCCTATATTAGTAGAAATCAAAAGCAGATTAGAAGGACAATCTGATTTTCAACTAACTTCTGATGGAAGATTATCGTTCAAAGATAGAACTTGTATACCCGATTGTCCGGAATTAAAGAAGAAGATCTTAGATGAAGCTCACAGATCAAGATACACTATTCATCCTGGATCAACTAAAATGTACCAAGATGTAAAGAGGAACTTTTGGTGGCCCAATATGAAAAGAGAAATAGCGGACTATGTATCACGCTGTCTCACATGCCAACAGGTCAAGGCGGAACACCAAAAGCCTGCGGGAAAACTACATCCTCTAGATATTCCTAAGTGGAAATGGGAGGATATTGGTATGGACTTCATCATGGGTTTGTCTAAATCTAAAGGAGGACATGATGGAATCTGGGTTATCATTGACCGATTGACTAAATCGGCACATTTCTTGCCAATCAAAAGCCGATGGTCGATTGATGTGCTAGCTGCACTATACATTAAAGAAATAGTCAGGATACATGGAATTCCTGTCTCAATCGTGTCTGATAGGGATCCCCGTTTTACTTCTCATTTTTGGAAGGGATTACAACATTCGTTGGGGACAAGGCTCAACTTTAGTACTGCTTTTCACCCACAAACGGATGGTCAGACCGAGCGAACTAATCAAGTTGTTGAAGATATGCTGAGAGCATGCATTATTGACTTTGGAGGAAGCTGGCATGACCACTTACCTTTAGTTGAATTTGCATATAATAATAGCTACCAAGCTAGTATCCAAATGGCACCTTTCGAAGCCTTATACGGAAGGAGTTGCCGATCTCCCATATGTTGGAACGAAGTTGGAGAGAAACAACTATTAGGTCCAGACATGGTAAGGGATACAACTGAGAAGATACAGGTAATCAGAGAAAGATTACAAGTTGCTCAGACCAGACAAAAGACTTATGCAGATACAAGAAGAAGAGATCTTGAATTCCAAATCGGAGATCATGTATTTCTTAAAATATCCCCTGGACGTGGCATACGAAGATTTGGTGTTAAGGGCAAGCTTACGCCAAGATTCATCGGACCATTTGAGGTACTCGAAAGAGTTGGCGAGGTTGCTTATCGCATCGCGTTGCCTCCTCAGTTGTCCGAGGTACACAATGTATTTCACATATCTATGTTGAAGAAGTATGTGCACGATCCGTCACATATTATTGAGCATGGAGATCTGGTGATCCAGAAAGATCTCACATATGAACAAAGGCCCTTGAAGATATTAGATCGAGAAATACGAGCTCTAAGGAATAAGGTTATTCCCATGATCAAGGTGCAATGGAATAAGAATCCTGAACGCGAAGCGACATGGGAGACCGAGGAATCTATGAAGAAACGATTTCCCGAGTTATTCTAAGAGGTATATGTCCTACACTCTCCGCATGTATAATTATATATATATTGAATTTGGGGACCAAATTCTTTTAAGTGGGGGAGGGTGTAGCAACCCTAATAAATGAATAATTGAAATGAATTAAAACATATATATTACAGAAGTAATATATAAAAGGAATAGGGTTAATTGGATGAAATAAAACAAAATTAAAAATAACGCCTCTTATTAAGGCGTTAATTTATAAAGAAACGCCTCCATCCATGGCGTTACTAAAGAAAGGACGCCCACACATGCGGTCGTCAGTTCTCATGCGACTAAATAAGTAAGTAAAAGAAACGCCTCTATCTTGGGCGTGTTTTAAAACACGAAACGCCCTTTTTCAAGGCGCTTTTTAAGAAACGCCCTAAAGTAAGGCGTCAATTAACGAATACACGCCCTGACCTAAGGCGTTAATTCAGTTCGTGAACCGTTCGAACCCAGAGCTTATCCAAGGAAAGATTAACCTAATCTAGTAAGTGTCTATTAGAGTAAGGACTCTATTAGGGATATATTACCCTCAATCAAACACTACTCTTGTTAGGACTTCCAAAATCCTATAAATAACATGTTCGATCGAACCCTAAAACCCATTTGATCGAACGTCTGCTGCTAGGTACGTGAAGAAAAAATGGTTCCTCTATTCTTTTATTTTTCTGCTTCTATTACATGAAGAACTAATGTTCTTCATCTGATTCTGTTATAGGTCTGTAAGGTGGCGTACGTGAAAGAACAAGGTATGTTCTTCACCATATACCTGTGAAGATTGATTTCATATCTTCATATTCCTTCCTCTCTTTTCCTACAGGTTGATTGAAGGCTATCATCTCCGTCATATTCATCAACTAAAATCTTCCTTCTTCCTGTCCAAGGTGTTCTTCTCAAGTTATTCACCGGTCACCTTCAAATCCATTGTTAAGGTAGGATTTTCTCAAGTTATTGTAGCCCAAATAAGAATTAATGCAAGATATCTATACATACGTATATGAGCATGGCATGCATACTGTTTATAAGGTTTTATTACGTTTTCTGCAAAATTTTGAAAGAAACGCCCTTGATTAGGGCGCTAATTTAAAAGAAACGACCATGCTAGTGGTCGTCAATTTAATATTTGACGCCCTCTACGCAGGCGTTAATTTCATAAGAATCGCATGTGATTAATAATTGATCCTGTTTAAAAATTACAATACATATGAAATATTGATTTTTAATATCTTGCATGACTCTGTGAATTCCTGTTAAATTTTACTGCCATGACATGTCTCCTGTCTCTCGAAATATTATTTATTAAAATATCGTAAATCCCTTGAAATTCACGACTTGGACAAAGTCGTTTTCCATATTCTAACGCCCCAGTACAAGGCGTGAATCTGAAAAGTAACGCCCCTTCCTAGGGCGTGTATCTGTTAAAAACCTGAAATTCACATATTCTGTAAAATGGAATTAGAAAGTAACGCCCCTTCCAAGGGCGCGTTTTTGATAAATTTCTGAGAATAATTATATCCTGTCGAATATGTAAATGATGAGACGCCTGCCCTGCAGTCGTCAACTTTGAAGAAACGCCCCCAGGAAAGGCGTGTTTTTGATAAATTAATGAAATAATGGAAATTCTGCAAATTGGCAATATATGTAAACGCCCTTCTGTTAGGCGTTAATTACTTGAGACACGACTTGACCTAAGTCGTTATTTTACTGTAAACTGATTTTATCCTGATTCTATTACCGATGGTTTCATATTATACATATATATATATATATCGGCACTATTCTCCACTCCGTGAGTATAGTCCCACGTTTCATGTTGATTTATCGATCACACTCAACTCTCATTGACATACAAGCTCTCCATTGGACATTCCGTTCCTTTGGACTAGCAAGTTAGTCATAGAGACCTCCGTAAGACTCCTCGTAGCCTTGGATTCCCTCAAGGCCGACTGAGCTGGTTGTACCCTAAAAACCCATTACACAGTTTTTGCCATGTCAATCTAAAGAAACATGGTATACCGGCCCTTATGATTATACAAAGAGTATATCATAAGAAATTCTTAATGGGATGATGATATCATGCCATATCATGTCGTTCTTGTAAACCTCAATTCTATGATAAGAATGAGGGTATCTTGCTTGATCTAATGTTCATGTGGACCTCAATTCTATATAAAGAATGTCCATATTGATTTGTCATGGTACCTAAGTTAAGGGAACCATAATCTACCTAGTTTTATCGACATCGTGATTATACCGTTATGATCGCCATTCTATGTCCTTTGTCATATTTTGGACTCTATTCTATCAAAGTTGTCATACGTGTCTACAAGCTTGATTATTGAAATTCTATATTGGCTATATAAACAAGAGTGGATGTCAAAACACATGATAAATGCCTGCGCATATAGGGCCCGATCTGGTCCTGGGAGGAGCACCCGAAAGTACTTGTGCCCATGGGAGTTAAAATGATAAGGTATCTGGCATTATACCGAGTACTTGACTTGCTTGATTGGACATTCCACACACATCTTGTACTTGAATCGTACTTGACTTTACATGAAATGCGTGGCCCGAAAGAGGGTAATTTACTTGCTTGATACATGATAGCCAAAGTTCTTGACATGACTCGATAATGGTACTTGCTTGAATATCTTGAATAACTTGTATCTTGTTCATGAAAGTTCATCTTATTTCTTTGATATTACATTCTCTCTATCTTGTCGTTTCATGCGAGCATGCATAGCTTTATTGCATTCATGAAAATGTAATTACTTAAACCCCTCGCTAGTACTTGAGATATAATTTCCTACTGAGCGTTCGCTCATTCCGTTTGTCCCTTTTTACTTTTCAGGTAAGTCCGACGACGATGGAAGTCAATCGGATGGGAATGGTCAAGAGTGAAAGTGATAGAGCTTCTACAAGTGTCGTCTAGTCTTTTCTATAGTTTCTTGAGTCAACTATGTATTCTTTTCCTTTTTATTTAACAGAGTATTGGATTTGTAATAGTCTATCCATTATGAAATAAAGGATTGGGTTATCTTGCTATTTTGCGCATCTATGTCTTTGTGTCGAATACATGACCACTCTGATTGACATGATTGATATAGACACGTCGCGCATCTCCGGGTATCTTCCACGCTCGGGGCGTGACAATAATCAACCAAGCACATCCTATATTCCTCAATCCCATTGCTCTTATCGCGATATTTCCAAGGGGCCGCGTCCTCACTCTTATGGTATTGCCCGACCCATGGGTAATTTCCAATTTCATGGTCCCTCACATTTGCTACACGCCATTACTCCCTCGAGACCATCTCCTCCCAATGATGAGAAGGTTTCCCAAATCATCCATGCATTAGATCATCTCACCCCTCAAAAAATCCATGCCCTTAAGGATATCATTGAGGGCACACCTCCTTCTCCTCCTCCCTCCAATCCCACACGGGTGGCCCATCACCCATCTCCTTCTGTTCAAACACGGGTGGCTCATCGCCCTCCCTCCTCTCTTATTCGCACTCCCATTCAAGGAGCCCATCCTTCTTCAGCACATATTCCTTCCCGGGTAATCCATCACCCATTTTCTTCTATTCATCCTCCTCCATGGCCCCAAGGTTGCAACCCGGTCCGTCCAGGTCCTTCCGTGGGTCAGTGATGCGGGACGGACTGAGGAGACGACACTATATGAGACGGACACGACTCGACCAGCAATGGCACGACTACTAGTGCGACCTCGGCTCGACACTAAGAGCTCCTATTGGCTACACATCGCTAACAGAAGTGCAAACTCACTCGTCATCCCATGCGAGGGAAAGCGTGGATCGTGTGCGGTTAAGAAATCGGCAGAGTTCAAGGTAGTCAGACTCAACTTACGGACTCGGATCAAGTCGCTGGACGGGTCACTGTCACACTCACAGCGGCGACATGAACACACGGGCTAGGAACCTACACTCTCACAGTGGCATAAGACATTATACTAGCTAAGCAAAGTAACGCCGAGAAGTTTAGACCGTTACCTCCACGCACCCGGCGTGGCGAAGACAACCCCGGCTGATTTACAGACTCCCGGTTAAACAATTTTACAGTGGTACAAATATTTGACCCACTCCACGCAGGGAGGTAAAAGGTCACATGCGGGGCCCAGGAATCATGCGAATCGGGTTGACGGGCAGCATCTTGATGTCACCCGGCGGTGCCGAACACGCGTCTAAAGTGCTGTCCGGACAGCGCGATCTACAGGTCCGTGGGGCCCAGGGATGGCACTGTCCTCCTGGCCTACTGGGGTGGGGCTCGCTGTGATGGGGACCCCTAGTAGCGCGCCTCCCTGGACGGCGGTTGGCCGGAAACTCTGGTCGGTGGCCAATCAACTCCGATCTCCACGTTGTGAAGTGGCTGCCCACAGATTATGATTTCTGTTTTCCGGCGCCTACTCCGGCGAGATCGGCCGCTGCGACCAATCCCGATGTCAGATCGGGGCACTGGAGCTATCGTTGGAAAGCTCTCTTGAAATACTTAAATATAGGCCTAGAAAGAGGACCTGGATCTGCGCGGATCTGGATGTTGTTGAATTTTTAAGCTTCTGTTGTACAGTAGCTGAACACTCAGATCTGCAGGTGAGTTGTCTGAGAACAGCCATTGACCGTGAGGTAGACGTCCGATTCAGCTCCTGAGCTCTTCACAAAAGTTATAGAATTTTGAACAAGGAATATGGAAATAGTTTTTGTGGACTGATTGGAGGTGGCTGTGATTTTTTATGATTTGTTTACTGGAGGGTGGTCGGATCTGGGAACAGGTGGATAGCACTGTAGCTAGCTCTGAGAACGAATTTTAAAAAATAGGTGGAGGGCTGATCAAAAAGCAGGAACATTCGTGGAAGGAGGGCTTGATGGATATAAATCCCAGTACAATTGCGAGCCCTAGAAAAAATCAAAAGGTGGATCGAAGATGCGAAACTCAGGAAAAGTGGAAAATCAGATCTGAAACTGGGAGAACTGAACTTGGAACTTGAACGAAAATGGGAAATTATCAAATCAAAGATTCATGACCCACCAGTTTTTTTAGAATGTGGGAAACACCTCTGGAACATCTCCTCAAAATCACAAGTCGATCTGAGCTCGTGACTGATAGCAGAATTTCGTGGAAGTGGCAGTGGTCGGCTGAAAATAGAACTCCGACGAACTTGATGGCGGTGCGATGGCGGCTCGTGGCGGCGGCGATGATGACCGGAACCGATAGGGGAGGCGTCACACCTCAGAATGGCAACCGTCTCAGCTACAAGGGGGAGAGGGAGGAGAGAGGAGGGGTGCGCCCAAGGGCTGCTCCAAGCAATTTCAGATTTCACAATGCATTAATTCCTCCAAAATGGGAAATTACAAGTATTTATGTGTTACATCTCAAATCCATTGTCCACCGTTGGATCTAGGGGATGGGAATGGGTGGCCTGGATTGAGTGTGACACACACACACACAAAATACAATAAAAATATTAAGGGGGGGGGGCGGCCTATTGACTAGAGAGGCAAGGGGGGGACATGGTAGTTAGCCACCTTGGACTTTGAATTAAGTCCACTTGTCTCCCATGTGCCTTTTACCATTCAACCTTCTAGATGCCTCCATTTGACATGTTGACTGACCCCACATGGGGCCCTAGGGTGAAGTGGATAAATGGGAGGGGTCTGGGGGGCCCGCGGGACCCGGGGGTCCCATTTTGCAAATAAACCCCTCTTACAATCAAAATTACAAACCGAATAAAATGAAACACACACACATTACACACAAATAACGTCTGAACAAATATGATAAATGTCGAGACTCAGGGGGGAGTCTCTAGGCTGTCTCTGAGCCAGATGGATGCTGAAATGGCTCGAGTCGTGCTCCGCGTGCGGTACCGGCGGCTCGGCGTAACTGCTCGGGTGTCCGCATCAATTCTCCCCGGGTGGGAGAAACTCGACCCTGTCAAGTAAGGGTTTGCATCGCTCCGGTATCGCTCCAGAAGGTCCGGATCAATCCGTTGCAACTCGCCATGCGTGATCCATGTGTCCTCGGTAGCGGGCCGTCCTCTCCATCGCACTAGGTAGCGCGGGTAGGATCCACTCCTGGTAACTGTCACCTTCTCATCTAGTATATGATCTATATGCTCACGCTGCCGTGACAAAGGGGCTGGAGGTGGACACTCAGGTGTGGGATCACTCTCAAGGGTAGGAGATGGCTCGAAAGGCTCACTAGGGATCACCGCTGGGTCCCTATATGCAACCAGATCCGAAATATTAAAAGTAGAGCTTATACCGTATTCCTCGGGCAGGTCCACAACATACGCATTGGATCCAACGCTTTTCAACACTCTAAATGGACCGGCTCCGCGAGCTTGCAACTTCTTAACGGTTTCCGAGGGAAACCGTTCAGGTCTTACCCTGATCATGACATATTCGCCCTCTTGGAACTCTCGGTGGTGTCTATGGGCACCGGCTAACTCCTTGTGCCGTGCATTGCTGGCCTTACTGTGACGACGGACGTAGTCATGCAGACTCCTAACATGCCTAACAAAAGAAAAACACACAGATGCACACACGACCCTACACAAACCTAATGTTAGTCAAACCCAATCATATGCAAGGTGGTCCAGGACATCCGAATGTGTGCCATGCATGCATTTGACATAACCGGAGGTTAATGTCATGGTGGACTCCTAGACATCCTATGATGCACCAATCATGGACATTGGGTTTGGATGTGGGAAGTCTGGGAGGTTTGGGCGGTTTAGGTGGACCGGGGGAACCAAAGTCTTCATTACCCCCAAATGATGGTTCGAACCTATTGCCATGTGAAGGTAGCCAGGCCCGAGTAGGAGGAGTGTGGTAGTGGACTTCCTTAAAGAGGTGAAATGGAGGTGGTGGGCCAAGGGGTCCACGAAGAAAGGGATCGAAGGGATCAAAGAAGATGTGACCCCTCGATATGAATTCCCTCATCTCAAGATCTCATGTGTGGAAGTCTAGAAGGTGTTGTTGATCTCCTTCATTCATGAAGGGAGATGAGACGGTGGGGGTATGATGGTGGACCCTCTCAAAAGGTGGAGTAAATATGGTGGGTCATGGGGTCCACAAGAGAATGGGTCGAACGGATCAAAGAAGGTATGACCCCTTGGACTAGGCTTCCACAAATCACTGTCCCACATTTGAAAATCTTGGAGGTGTAAATGATCACCTTCATTCATTGTGAGAGGTGGGATGGCAGTCATAGGTAGAAAGTAAGATTCCTCCCTTGGGCAAATGGGAATGAAGTCGGGCTCGGTCGACATAGAGAGGAGTAGAAGAACCTCCGTGGTAACATGACCCACGGTGTACACGGAGGTGATGGACCCTAAGGATGGATGTGTGAAGCTACGACCTATAGGTTGGTCAAAGCCTGGGGCCAACAAGTGTGTAAAAGTCAATTGCCGGTCTAACCCTTTAAGAAGGTCATCTAATGTATCCACATAGTGACTAGACCGGAAAGTGGTGTGAAATGAATTGATTGGCACCAAAGGTAGGATATGGTCTATATATGGGAGGGGAGATGGGGCCAGGCCATTCTTAAGCCAGCTAAGGAGTGGCTCGGCTAGAAGTAGCTTTCCCGTTAGAAACACGGGTAGCTGTGGCTGAGGTGGCTCCGAATAAAGATCGGAGAGTGAGGCTTCTCCAACCCTTTTGTCCCTAGGGCTAGAGATGTCCGAGTGGGACACTGTCCGGCAAAGTGGCCAAACCCTTGACAGTGATAACACTACTGTCGTGATCCTCTTCGCTCCTTGATAAGCGGACCCTTACCCTTATCCTCCTGACGGATAGGGGGTGTAGGCAATGGGGGTCTCGTGGGTGGGAAAAGAGGATCCACTATGATGGGGAGAGGACCTTGGGATGGAGCCATAGATGGCATCGGGTTGGGACTACCGGCGGCTACCTCCTTAGGCTCATGCTTGGTCCTATCTCGGCTAGGAGGTAGGCAAGGGGGAAGCAGGGACTCAATATAATCACACTTCCTATCCACTATATCCAAAATGATTTGGAAGAGTTCGGCAATGGTGGGGTTTGGAGTAGGAGTAATGTGGTGAACTTGCCCGTAATCAACTGGCCTAACCTTGGGTCTAGACTCCACTATGGGTGGGTCTCCTTGCCTCCGACTATGACCCGCTTGGTTGGAGGTGATTGGGTGGGGTCGGTTGGAGGTGATTGGACCGGGTAGGTAGACCTTCCTAAGTTCGCCCTTCATCTCATGCCACGACTTGATGGGCCTTTTCCTCCTAACCTCCCTCATGCGCTCAATGCTCTCCCATTTCCAGGAGGCTTTGTGGACAAGCCTCTCTCGGGCAAAACTAACTTGCATGGCATCGGACATGGTGTAACATTCAAAATATTTGTCAATGGCGACCTCCCACTTGAGGTAGTCACTCGGATCGTTAGAGCCATAAAAATCCGAGGCTTCGGGCCTACGGAAGGGGAGGGGATGGTTGCCAAGCCCATGGGTGGACCAACGGCCATATTGCCCGGGTGATGGGGAATCCATGGGAAATTGGGGAACTACATGTTAGACATGTCGACACTTGGACAAGACCGACTGACTCTTATAGGACTACACACGAACTAGGAGACACAAACTGATGCAAACACCGACTAATGCATCTAGACCTAAACCAATATCCTGTACGTGGCGGAGTTAATCGATCCGAAGATCACTCCCGCAAGTGTGCGGCCTTCTCGATAGGCGTAGCCTAGCGTTCGGACAACACCTTTTAAGATACCGACTTATCGGGATGAAATACAATTTTAAAACACCCTTTTTTTTATTTTGAAAACTAATGATGATCCTAGACTCGACTTAGACCATGATGCATGCAAGACTTATGCAAGACTACCCTAGACTCGACTCGCTCTGATACCAAACTGATGCGGGATGGACTGAGGAGACGACACTATATGAGACGGACACGACTCGACCAGCAATGACACGACTACTAGAGCGACCACGGCTCGAAACTAAGAGCTCCTATCGGCTACACATCGCTAACAGAAGTGCAAACTCACTCATCGTCCCATGCGAGGGAAAACGTGGATCGTGCGCGGTTAAGAAACCGGCCGAGTTCAAGGTAGTCAGACTCAACTTCCGGACTCGGATCGAGTCGCGGGACGGGTCACTCTCACACTCACAGCGGCGACATGAACACACAAGCTAGGAACCTACACTCTCGCAGTGGCATAAGACCGTATACTAGCTAAGCAAAGTAACACCGAGAAGTTTAGACCGTTACCTCCACGCACCCGGCGTGGCGAAGACAGCCCCGGCCGATTTACGGACTCCCGGTTAAACAATTTTACAGTGGTGCAAATATTTGACCCACTTCACGCAGGGAGGTAAAAGGTCACATGCGGGGCCCAGGAATCACGCGAATCGGGTTGACGGGCAGCATCTTGATGTCGCCCGGGGTTGCCGAACACGCGTCTAAAGTGATGTCCGGACGGCGTGATCTACCGGTCCGTGGGGCCCACGGATGGCGCTGTCCTCCCGGCCTACTAGGGTGGGACCCGCTGTGATGGGGACTCCTGGTGGCGCGCCTCCCTGGACGGCGGTCGTCCGGAAACTCCGGTCGGTGGCCGATCGGCTCCGATCTCCACATTGTGAAGTGGCTGCCCACGGATTCTGATTTATATTTTTCGGCACGTGCTCCGGCGAGATCGGCCGCTGCGACCAATCCCGATGTCGGATCGGGGCACTAGAGCTATCGTTGGAAAGCTCTCTTGAAATACTTCAATATAGGCCTAGAAAGAGGACCTAGATCTACGCGGATCTGGATGTTGTTGAATTTTGAAGCTTCTGTTGTACAGTACCCGAACACTCAGATCTGCAGGTGAGTTGTCTGAGAACAGCCATTGACCGTGAGGTAGACGTCCGATTCAGCTCCTAAGCTCTTCACAAAAGTTATAGGATTTTGAACAAGAAAGATGGAAATATTTTTTGTGGACTGATTGGAGGTGGCTGTGATGTTTTATGATTTGTTTACTGGAGGGTGGTCGGATTTGGGAACAGGTGGACAGCACTGTAGCTATCTCTGATAACGAATTTTGAAAAATAGGTGGAGGGTTGATCAAAAAGCAGGAAAATTCTTGGAAGGAGGGCTTGATGGATAGAACTCCTAGTAAAATTGGGAGCCCTAGAAAAAATCAAAAGGTGGATCGAAGATGTAAAACTCAAGAAAAGTCAAAAATCAGATCTGAAACTAGCAGAACTGAACGTGGAACTTGAACGAAAATGGGAAATTATCAAATCAAAGATTCATGACCCAAAAAATTTTTTATAACGTGGGCAACACCTCTGGAACATCCCCTCAAAATCATAAGTCAATTTGACCTCGTGACTAATAGCAGAATTTCGTGGAAGTGGCAGTGGTCGGCTGAAAACAGAACTCCGACGAACTTGATGGCGGTGCGATGGCGGCTCGTGGCGGCGGCGATGATGACTGGAACCGATAGGGGAGGCGTCACACCTCAGAATGGCAACCTTCTCAGCTGCAAGGGGGAGAGGGAGGAGAGAGGAGGGGTGCGCCCAAGGGCTGCTCCAAGCAATTTCAGATTTCACAATGCATTAATTCCTCCAAAATGGGAAATTACAAGTATTTATGTGTTACATCTCAAATCCATTGTCCACCGTTGGATCTAGGGGATGGGAATGGGTGGCCTGGATTGAGTGTGACACACACACAAAAAAAATACAATAAAAATATTAAGGGGGGGGGGGGGGCTATTGACTAGAGAGGCAAGGGGGGGACATGGTAGTTAGCCACCTTAGACTTTGAAGTCCACTTGTCTCCCATGTGCCTTTTACCATTCAACCTTCTAGATGCCTCCATTTGACATGTTGACTGACCCCACATGGGGCCCTAGGGTGAGGTGGATCAATGGGAGGGGTCTGGGGGGCTCGTGGGACCCGGGGGTCCCATTTTGCAAATAAACCCCTCTTACAATAAAAATTACAAACCGAATAAAATGAAACACACACACATTACACACAAATAACGTCTGAACAAATATGATAAATGTCGAGACTCAGGGGGGAGTCTCCAGGCTGTCTCCGAGCCAGATGGATGCTGAAGTGGCTCGGGTCGTGCTCCGCGTGCGGTACCGGTGGCTCGGCGTAACTGCTCGGGTGTCCGCACTAGTCTGCCCATTAACCCTCCACCACGGCCTTTACATCAAGGCACCCCTCCAAGGCAATCATGCCGATCTTCTATTGCTTAGGTCAAACCCCTCCATCAAACTCTTCTTGATAAAGTCACTTCATTCGAGGAACAACTTAAGAGGGTTGCGAGCCCGCAGCCCGCTCCTCCTTCTTCTTCCCCCATCAATTCTCTTCACGCCGTCCTGAACGACATCACGAAGATGGAGAAAGATTGGAAGGATATGAGAGACAACTACGACATCAGCAGTTCAAGGGAGCAAGAGCCAGCAGACTTCAACACTCAAGTGGACACCATCCACCTTCTACCCATTCACCCCATTCATTCATATGGTCCTCCGCTTACACATACACACTCGCACTCACAAAATCATCCCCAATACCATTACATTTCACCACCCATTATTACGTCTTCACCACGGTGTCCACTTGAGCCTAATAATGAAGAATCGGCAACTGAAGAATTCAAGATGGCACGTGACGATGAAGTCCCGAAGGCACCACTCCCGAGTTTCCTTGGCTTTCCACTTCCTCCACTACCACTAGATGAACCCCTTGCTCAGGATGATACCACCATCACCAATCCGACCCCCATTTCTGAGACTTATTGGTGCTATGATGATGGGTCTATACTCTAATCACCCACGCCGACGCATCATGAGTCTTCTCCTACACCTAACACCGCCCGTACCCCTAAAACCCGACATTTTCAACGTGTCAAACCCTCCATTATCACACACCCAACTCCCACATCATCAACCTCCACAGCACCGGACTCCGCCAAACCTTTCACTAGACCTCCACCAATTACGCCATCATCAGCCACCACCCCCTTAGCTTCCACTGAGTCCACCACTAAACCTTTTCTAATTAACCTCCCATTACTGCCACCTCGGCCCTCCATTACACCTTTAACCCCTAACCTAAGTACCCCTATTCCACCACTTAACCCTCCATCTTCGCCCATGGCTAATCCTGAGCAGGATCCATCCTTTTTTGCACTCGAGCCAACCCCAACTGCTTCCGAGCAAAAGAAGAAGCTCGACGTGTTTGAACCTCCGTTTCCACTCACCCTTTCTCCAACACCTCCCATTACGCCACCACCCATGGAGCCTTCCGCCTCCGCTTCACCTTCCTTTACCACTCACCTCTTCAAGTGCTTGTGCCGAAGATAATCAAGAGCCGAGCAAGAATAATTTGGCCACAGCCGTGCTATTCAAGATGTAAGAATTTATCTGCCAGATGCCGATCCGTGTTGTCGTGCCGAGCATGGTTGAAGAGGCCGAGTCCCTGCCACTACTCGCCAGAAGAGAATGCCAAGCGTTGATGCCGCCCAAGGGCCGGGCATGGTACCCTTTGTTCCAACTTTCAAATCTTGAACATTTTCTTCCATACAAGGGGCGAACGCCCATTTTGATCAATATTCTTCATACGCTATAGTCTTCGGGCATGACGATGCTTCCTATCCCAACTTTCCAACTCTCTCACACTATTGCTTTTCACTCCTTAAGGGAGTTGTCATTTACTATTGAAGCTGCATCACAAGCTTTTACTTTATCCCTTGGGCCAATTGGCTATACACTTTCACTGCCATGGAGGGGCGATTATCGGGGTGCTAAGGGGCCTTCCGCTATTCTATCCACCTTCTATTCAACGCCATCCATATTCCTATCTATCACAGATTCTTCGTGGGCCACTCTAGGGGAAAGAAGGAGGATATCATCTTCTCGCCCTTCATATTCTTTGCATCTCATACATTCCATGTCTTCATCGCATCCATTCTATTGCATCCGCATCCATTTGTATTCCTTCTCCCCTGGTTTCCGGACTCATATCTTCCCCGCCTTCCGGAACCTCCGGACCTTCCGCATTTCCCATCTTATTAATCTTTATCCTCGAGATCTTCGGGTCCCCTTACACTTTCCGAGCATTGTGCCCATCTTCTTTCAGGGCATCACGCCCTTTTCCAACTCTCGCATCTGGACTCTCCGGATTTCTCGCTTGTGTTCCTGGAACATCGAGCCCAAGGGTGTCTTACTCCTCTGGAACCTCCAGACTTTCTCCTTGGGCATCGCGTCCCTTCCCTTTCTACTCTTCCGGAACCTCCGGATTTCTTATCTCCACTCCTAGGGCATCACGTCCTTTCTTTCGCTATCCCTCCGGAACCTCCGGATTTATCTAATTCCCCAGGGCATTGCACCCCTTTTTATCTTCTTCCTCCATAATTTTTGGACTTATCTTTCCTCCATAGGCATCACGTCCCTCGGTATTTGCCCCCTCCGGAACCTCCAGATCTCCCTTCCTTCTTCTCTCTCCTCCGATTTATATTCTTACTTCTCCAGGACATCCCATCCTTTGTTCTCTTCTTTCTTCTTAATCATCTTTTTCCATATCTTCTCCCAGGGCATTGCGTCCCTTGGGATTTCCCTCCTTCGGAACCTCCGGATGATTCCTCCTATCATGATTTTCCTCCTCCACTGCTTCCGGAACCTCCAGATCCGCCTCTTTCTATCTATCAATTTCATCTTATACTTCCACCCAATCACGGGTCTGACCCGACTTCTTCCACATCTTTGGGCATCTGCCCTTTCTCCCATTACTTTCAAGGCTTTAGTCCTTACTCCTCCTATTGATTTTCCACTTCTTCTGTAGACCTTCCATGTGATCAAGGTCTCTGTACCTTAGTGAGGGAGTTCTAGCCCTTGCCTCTTTTCCTTTTATCCTTATTCGTCTGAGTCAGGTCTGGACACCACTCCTTCTTGTTAAGCTACTTCAAAACCTTGGCTTCCAATCCCTTTTATCTTCTAAAGAGGACTATCCCATGTTCATCAACATCGCCTCTAGCAGCTGCTTCAACAAAGGTCGCAAGGTAATATGTTGGTGTAAGCACGCATTTTTATGATGTCATTACTTATTTCTTCACGCACAGTTTTCAAAATGAAGTGTTTCTTAACATGATTAAGAGTGGTCGCCATAGGCCTTTATCCTAGGTCTTTATCTTCATCTTTATTGAATTTCATCAAAAGAGTCTTTAGGCTTGCTTTTGTAGCACCTTTGGTTAATAAGAACCCCGTGCTGGGAGCTCGGCATTCTCTCCCTGCTTGTTAAGAGCAACCCTCAGCTGAGCACTGCACACACATCACGACGTCGTTAGCCAGCTCCTTTGGGTAAACATTGTTGCTACTTTGGCCATGCCATGAGCATGCATGAAAGTCTTTTCTCTTCTTTGCTCGGCCAAGTGCAGGGGCAAGAGGTTGACAGACGAGATAACCAATCTCGATACTCCCCAATACGAGAGGAGTCTCAAATAGGGGCAGTCTTGACCCAAAATAAAGCAAAATTTCATGATACATCTAGACAAAAGGGGCTATTATGGAAATCAAAGTCGAATTTGATAAATGTAAAATTATGAATTATGACATGTCAAGAGTGGCAAAGTCCGCGCAGGAAAAACCCTGGTCGTATGCATGTCAAGGGTCTAAGAATCAAAGACATAAAGCTCCGGCGCAACAGACCACCTCTTTGAGGGGTAATATCTTGAAAGGATTTCGAGTCCCGATATCTCCCATCCTGCACAAAGCTTATCCCCAACTATTCTTCTCGTCTCCCTCCAAGACTGAGTGTTGCTCAGGTATGGTCTTGGTAGGGACATCATTAATCAAGGGCAGTCGGTTATAGGGCGCCACCCTTCAATGCACGCCCGGCTTCGGGAAGTCGTTAGTAGAAAGGGGAAGGAGCAAGGACCTCTAGTTAGTGGTTAAAAACACCCTATGATGCTGCATTAGCATGTCTAAGCAAAATATTCATAAAAATTTACATATTTCCAAAATTTTAAAAAAAAATGAATATTTCCAAGAATTCCCAAACAAAAAAAAGAATAGTTCCCAAAATTTCACAAAAATTCAAATATTTTCCAAAATCCAACACAAAAATTCAAACATCTTCCAAAATCAACATAAAAATTCAAATATTTTTTGAAAAAAACTTGTAGACACCCGTTTTTGACCGATAAGTTGAGCAATTTCTTTGTTCTCCTAGTTAATGCCCCAATTGGTCTATAATTGGTTGATTTTCTGGGATATTTCCCTTTGTTCTTGGCCCCGCAATTCAATTTCTGTACCTTGGATCTCGTCTCGAACTTGGTATTTTCACGCTGCTTACTCATTTCACTTTCTCGTTCACAGCACGTTGGGGGACTATTTGAACGCCCATTTAAACAGGCGTTATTTCTTGATATTATATCTTTGCAGCATCCACTGGGTCCCTATCTTACTTAATACTTGATTGGGTGGCTATCCAATGGGCATTTATTCTTTTTCCAATCATTTGGCTGGTCAATCATTGTCGCGCTATATCGTCATAGCGCGTTCATGATGAACGCGCCCTATCTTCCTAGCGCGTTCTCAGACAGAAACCCAGTCTGACCCAGACTTCCCTTTTTGATTTGGGTCCTTATTATGGTATGTTTTAAAGCTTGATTCGTCCGAAGGAAGGTTCCTAATCCTATTAGGAATCTTTTCCCTTCGTTAATCGGCAGGATTGCCTTGATTTGAGCCGCCAAACCATTGGATTGGATCGGAGTTTGACCTAGGGTTCGTTCTTCATTCTCCTCCTATAAATTTGGCCCTTGGCCATCGTTCTATGGGGATGCAACTCGAGATCCTGATCAGGAGGAGGTTGTTCCTCGTTCCAAATCGTCAATCCCTCGCTCCTTCTACATCCAAGGGAGTATTTTAGGGCTAATTGTGTTCTTCCCCGTTCTTATTTTTTCTCTCCAATTCGTTTCTTTTAATCTTCACATAGTATTGCATATTATTTTTAAAATCACTCATTTTATAAAATACACGCATTCACATACACCAAACCTATTTTTGGCCCTTCCATAGGGGTTTAAAAACCACCAAACCCCTCAGGTAATCTAGCCCCCTTTTATATACTTTTGATTAAGAATATGGATAGATTCTACATTAATCACGATCTAATGGGCCTTTTATTTGTTGTCTAAACTGTTTTGCAGGCACTGAAAGAAGGATACGTGAAGCCCTTGCACCTTGGCCCGCCTTAGAGCAAGGAAGGAACGAACCCCAATTCCTCTCGCTCTCTGTCTGTTATCGCGCCATATACACAGAGCGCGATCTTAAGAAGGCGCTAGCACGATATAGCGCGTTAATGTCCTGGCCACCTCTTGGCCCTCTTTGAATTTCTGAGGTATGTAACGTGCCTTCACCTTGATCTTTATATTATTTGGCATGTTATTGGCCTCAGTGGCGATCACATATTATTTCTATTATTACAGGTGACCCCCCCTTTTATCCTTATTTTAGTTCTATCTTATCAATTGATAACATATTCATCTCATCCATTTTGGGGGAGGTTTAATTTCGGATCTACATTGCTTTCATCGACCATTGATTAAAAACTAGAGTCAGTGTAAAAGTCATCTCCTCCATACAGTAGGAATATATACTAAGTCATTCTCAAGTACTTAAGGATACATTTCACAGTATTCCAATCCTACTCACCTGGATCCCCCTGATACCTACTTGTAACACACTTAGAGCATCCGCTATATCAGATCTTATATATAGCATAGCATACATGATGGATCCTATAATAGAGGCATATGAAATCTTACTCACGTACTCTCTCTTCTTAGGAGTTTTAAGGACATCTTCTTTGAGAGGTAAATTTCATGTCTCATCAGTATGAGGTCCCTTTTGAAAATTTTCATGTCAAACCTTTTGACAATGATGTCTATGTACATAGATTGGGTCAAGCTAAGTATCCATCTAGATTTATATCTATAGATCATGATCCTTAATGCAAAGGATGCTTCTACCAAATCTTCATGGAGAAGGTTTTAGACAACTATAATTTCACTGAAGACAACAAACCTACATCATTCCTAATGAGTAGTATGTCATCCACACATAGTACCAAAAATATGACTGCACTCCTTTTATCTTCCTATACACATAAGGCTCATCTTCATTCCTCATTAAATCTTTTGTTCCAACTACGGAAAATGTGCTATAGTCTATAGATGGATTTTTGAAGTTTGCAAACATTATTTGGGTGTTTAACGGAGGTGAAGCCTTCCACCTGTAACATGTACACTTCCTCATCTAGGTTATGTTGAGGAGTGCCATTTTCACATACATCTACCAAATTTCATAATTATGGTATATAGTAATGACAAGTAAAATCCTCGTGAATTCAATCATAACAATTAGGAAGAAAGTTTCATCATAGTCAACACCTTACCTTTGACGATATCCTCTCGCCACCAACCTTTCCTTGTAGATATCAACATTTTCATCTTCTCTAACTTTCTTTTTGAAAATACACTTGTATCCGATGGGTACAATACCCTCAAGTGGATTTACCAAGTTCTGAACTTAGTTTGAGTACATGAAATCTATCTTTGATTTTATGACCTTTTGCTATTTTCTAGAGTCAATAACACGCATTGCCTCCTCGTAGGTCTTAGGATCTTCATCTTCATTGTATAGTACCTTATCACTCTCACCAGAGATATGTCCAACATATCTTTTTGGTTCTCTGGGCACTCGACTAACCTATGAGCAGTTTGTGTATAATTAACTTGAACTGGTTCTTGAGGCAACTTTGAGCTTTATGGTCCTAGAATTTTTTCTAGATATATCTTGCTCCTGCTATTCCTATTAAAAATGTATTCATCCTATACGAATACAACACGCTTAATGATAAACACCCTTTGTTCACTAGGATGGTCGAAATAATACCTACAAGTTTCCTTAGGATCTCCCACTAATATGTACCTCTCAATCTTAGACTCAAGCTTGTCCAGACTACGCCTTTTACATGGGCGGGGCAACCCCAAATCTTAACATGCTTAAAGTCTGGCTTTCTCTCTCTCCATATCTCATATGGAGTGGAGAATACTGATTTAGATGGAATCTTGGTCAATAGAAAGGCAGTAGTCCCTAGGGCATAGCCCTAGAGAGATAAGAGTAATTCTACAAAGCTCATCATGGACCGTACCATGTCTAGGAAGGTACGATTCCTCCTCTCTGCTACACTATTCAACTGAGGTATGTAAGGAAGTGTCCACTAGGATAATATGCCATTATCCTTGAGATAGCGTGCAAACTCTATACCTAATTATTCTCCTACTAGAATAATATGCCATTAAAAAGTTCTAATACTCTTTCCAATCTGTTTCTCTGTTTCATTCTTAAACTCATTGAATTTTCCAAAGGCTTCAAATTTGTACTTGATCAAGTATGCTTATCCAAAACTAGAGAAATCGTCAGTGAAAGTAATTAGGTAAGAGAACTTTTCTCTAGCCTAGGTAGACATAGGTCCACGTACATCAGAATACATGGGTTCTGGTAACATCTTGGCTATTTCTCTATGTCTAGTAAATGAAGAATTGGTTGTCTTATCCATGAGACATGATTCACAAGTTGCAAATGATTCAGAATCAAATAGATCAAAATATCCATCTTTATGCAACTTTATTATCCTTCCCTCACTAATATAACCAAACGTATAATTCTAGAGATAGACTTGATTTACATCAACCCTCTTTCTTTCAAAAAGCACATCTACATAAAACTTAAAAGTCATAGTATTTAAAATAAGCAGACCATTACATAAACTTCCATTGGCAAAATATTTGCCATTCAAGAACATTACACAACCATTGTATCTAAAAGTAACATTAAATCCATACGAGTTTAACGTAGTATTGGAAATAATATTTTGATAATGAGAGAATCATAAAAGTGATCTATCAATCCTAAAATAGCTCTTGAAGGCATCCCAAGGTTAGTTGTCACGTCCTGAGCACGGAAGGAACCCGGGAGTGCGCGACGAGTTTATATCATTCATGTCAATCAGAGCACGAGGTAAACAACACATAGATAGAGCGCGCTAATCATAAGAAATAACCAAGTCCAATATTATTAATAACTCCAAATGATTCTATTACATAATCCCAAAAGAGGCAAATATACTTAAATGATAATCTAGACTCAATACAAAGAAAATTACAATAATGACTCAAGGAAAATAGAAAAGACTTGACTCGATGATAACATAAGACATCCGGTTCAGCTCTACTCTCAACTCTCTTGGCCATGCCCATCCGATTGAGCCTCATCATCGAACATACCTGAAAAATAGGGGAAAACACTAGATGAGCGAATGCTCAGTAGGAATTATATCTCTAATCTAGACTTGCTTAAAGTAATTAACGTTTTATGCAACATGCCATGATCATATAGGATAGAATGCAAGATAATATCGAGAGTGGAGTAACAAGAAATAATAAAGATGGACTAGCAAGTATTCAAGATATAACAAGTGCAGTTTAACAAAGGTATCAAGCATGTAATATCAAGTCATGTCATAAGATATTGGCTGTTTTAATGTTGCAAGTAAATACCCATTTCGGGCCATGCAAGTCACGTTATATCATGTCAAGTCAAGTACGAGATGTGGAATGCCATAGATTAATCAAGCAAGTCATGCACTATGGTGCAATGTCACACCGTGGTCAATATAGCACCCATGGGCACAAGTACTTTCGGATGCTCCTTCCAGGATCAGACCGGGCCCCATTAACGCCAGGCATTGAGTCATGTAAATATCTAGACATCCACTACAATTTATAGCCAATAAAGTTTTAAAGAATTAAGCCTTTGTAGGAACAATAAGGTAGATTCATGGAATAGGGAGTTCACGGACAGAACTTTGTGTAAGGACAATATAACGATAAATCACTCATGAAAGCCGATCATTCATAAATCTGGGAAAAATGGCGTCAATATAGTCGGTGCAAATTAAAGAAAAAAGCATTGCCTATCTGGATGCTAATTCTTCTGAACAATAGGCATGAAGGAAAATGGCGTCAACTGTTAGGGTGCTATTTCTAATTGGCGTCAACTGCCTGGTCTCCAATTCCAGACAGTGACTAAACTTCTCACAAAAACCCATCGGGGTGATCCATGAGGGCTAGGGAGTCATGCATCTTTAGAGTGACATGACAAGACATGGTGTCTAGGATTTTTAGGGTACAACCAGCTTAGCTGCCTTGAGGAATTCCAAGGCTAGCAAAGTCTTATGGAGGTCTTAATGAAGAAAGTCCTGATCCGGTAGAAGGAATATCTGGCGGAGGGTCCTAACCTCACCAAGAGTTGAAGTGTAAGTGGTAGAACACAAAATAGGGACCATGCCTCGGTCTTGAGACAATGGTGCCAAAGATCCAGCGGTATTGAATCAAAACACACGAATAAAACAGTCATAGGAAACAACATCTGAACAGTGGTTGCTAATTGAAATTAGTGTCCACTCTATGGACGTAAATTCTTAAATTTCCAAAATTATAGTTTAAATTTCAGGAATCTGCATCTCTTCAAAGAGGCGCAAAACTTAAATTTGCGTCACTTCGAAGGACACCAATTCTTGATAATTAATTTTCTTGGAGGGATTTAACGTCAGGGTACCAAACGCTCATTAATTGGCATCTCTGTAAAGGGGTGCAAGAACTCGAATTAACGTCTGATATCCCGTCGTCAATACCTTTGAGTGCCAGGTCATTAAGATTTTGCATCATTTTACAAGGGCGTTACTTCTTTAATCTACGTCAAAGTCACTAACGCTAAATCAATTTTTTTTAATTTTATTTATTTTAATAATTGAACACAGGAATTAGCATCTCTTTGGAGAGGCGCTATTTCTTGGGTACGCGTATGTTCCAACAGTCACCAATTATTTCTTCTTACAAGTTAGTATGCATCGACCAGGTATGTTTATAGAAACATACTACTGTTCATTTCTTATTTTAAAGATGAACAGTAGCACCTTTTTTTTATTTAAAATTTCTTGGAACAAAAGATACAATAATTAAGAGAAAAATAAGAGGATCCTAAAAACATGCATATCAGGATTTCACTATTCACGGTTTCATAGATATAGATTTTTAAACATGCATGTAATTATTAATTAACAGGAAATTTGCGTCAAGGTTGTTGATGCAGATTGATTTTACATCTATGAACAAGACGTAGTTCTTAAAAATAGCGCCCACTACTGTGGTCGCTAATTCTTGTTCAAATAGAATGAGCAAACACATGATTAAAGACATGCATGAATCATGAATCAAGGAAGTAACATGATGATTGCTTAATTATCTTGCATGCATGTTAGTTACTAGGGTTTTGCTTGGGGAGAAAATCTACCTTGGTTTGGGTTGATCAGAGGATAGAGACGACAGATGCAGAGGAAGCAGAGGAACAAGGAAGAAGATGCTCTCTTCTTCTCGTCCACAGCAACAACCGCAGCAGCAGTAGTACGTAGGAAGCAGAGGAAGAAGGATGTAGGTAGCAGGAGGAAGAAGGAAGAAGAGCAGTGCCTTCTCTACACACAGGTCGACGCAACAGCAGTAGCACGACCTCCTTCACACGAGCAACAATAACCCTTGCTGTGTGCGTAGGGGTTCTATTTATAGGGGTTTTGGCTTCCACGAATCCTAAGTCGAACAAGGATCCTAGTCCCCTTCAAATTTCCCAGTTTGATTCTATCCCTTCCAAAATCTTAGCCGCTTTTCTTGTTGGATTAAAACCCTAAATTTCCCATGCATGGCCAAGCTCATATGTTCGAACTCCCTAATGGGTTTAAAATTATGTTTATTAGTATTGAGCCTTTCTACGTTCAAGGAACTCTGGCCCATGAAGGGGTTTTGGGTTTATTTTTAAATGTGGGTTTTTTGCTTAGCACTGAGTTAGGCCCATTTACAAAATTCTTCTAATTGGGCTTCTTATACGAACTAGTGTTTGACTATTGGGCTTTAATGTTTTATGTCTAATGAAATCCCTTTATGCTCCTTTGTCTATTTAATTGTGTTACATATTTTCTATTATTTATTTGGGGTGCTACACCCTCCCCCACTTAAAAGAATTTTATCCCCAAATTTAATCGCATAGATAGATAGAGGGTGTATATTACCTACTATTGGAATAGTTCGGGGAACCTCTTGCGCATAGATTCCTCCATTTCCCATGTGGCTTCTTGCTCCGAGTTTTTGTTCCATTGAACACTCACCATAGGAATTGTCTTGTTCCGTAGCACACGAACCTCTCGATCAAGGATCTTTATTGGCTTTTGTTCATATGTCAGATCCTTTTGTATCACTAGGTTGTCATGTTCTATCACATGGAATGGATCATGAACATACTTCTTCAGCATGGAGACATGGAACACATTGTGGACTTCGGACAGTTGAGGTGGCAAGGCAATCCGGTAGGCAACCTCATTAACCCTTTCCAAAACTTCAAAAGGGCCAATATATCTTGGTCTAAGCTTACCCTTAACACCGAATCTTTGAATTCCTCGACCTGGGGAAACCTTAAGGAATACATGGTCTCCAACTTGGAACTCCATGTCTCTCCTTCTAATATCGGCATATGTCTTCTGTCTTGACTGAGCCATCTGAAGTCTTTCCCTAATGATTTTCACTTTCTCGGTTGTGTCTCTTACTAGCTCCGGGCCTAGAAGTTGCCTTTCGTCAACTTCATCCCAGCATATAGGTGAGCGGCAATTCCTTCCGTACAGTGCCTTGAATGGTGCCATTTGATTGCTTGCTTGATAGCTATTGTTATAGGCAAATTCCACAAGAGGTAGATGATCATGCCAGCTCCCACCAAAATAGATGACACAAGCCCTGAGCATGTCTTCCACTACCTAGTTTGTTCTTTCTGTCTGACAATCTGTTTGGGGATGGAATGCAGTGCTGAAATTCAATCTTGTCCCCAATGAGTGTTCTAGACCCTTCCAGAAGTGTGAGGTGAAGCGCGGGTCTCGGTCGGACACTATTAAAGTAGGTACTCTATGCAATATGACGACTTCCTTGATGTACAAAGCTACCAATATATCCACTGACCATCGACACTTGATGTGTAGAAGGTGCACAGACTTGGTCAACCGATCTATAATCACCCATATCCCATCATGTCCGCCCTTTATTTCTGACAAACCCATGATGAAATCCATCCCTATCTCTTCCTACTTCCACTTAGGGATGTCTAAGGGATGTAATTTACTGGCGGGCTTTTGATGTTCCGCCTTAACCCTTTGGCAAGTAAGGCAGCGAGAGACAAAGTCTGCCACTTCTTTTTTCCTGTTGGGCCACCAGAAATTCCTTTTTAAATCTTGGTACATCTTGGTAGAACCATGGTGAATAGTATACTTTGATCGGCGAGCTTCTTCTTGGATCTTGTTCTTCAATTCCGGGCAATCCAGTACATAAGTCCTCTCATGAAATAATAGTCTTCCATCAAATGCTAGCTTGAAATCAGGTTGCTCATTCATCTTGTTTTTAATCCCTACTATTACCGGGTCATCATCTTGTAACTCCTTGATCTCGGAGAGTAAGTTAGGATGTAAGCTCATGTGGGATAGAATAACACATCCCTTCTCCTTGTTCACATCTATGTTCAACTTGGAGAATTGTTCCAACATTCTCCATTCTTGTATCATGCAACTGGCTAATAGTGCTCTCGGGTTCCGACTAAGGGCATTAGCTACGGGATTACCCTTTCCTGGATGATATTGAATAGAGAAGTCGAAGTCCTTGAGATATTCAAGCCAGCGCCGTTGTCTCATGTTCAACTCCTTTTGAGAGAATAAATACTTCAAGCTCTTATGATTGGAGTACACAATAAACTACTCTCCATAGAGATAGTGCCTCCAGATCTTCAAGGCAAATACTATCGCGGCCAGTTCCAGGTCATGCACCGGATAGTTTTCTTCATGTTTCTTAAGTTGCCAGGAAGAATATGCAATTACCTTCCCTTGTTGCATTAACACACATCCTAGTCCGACGCCAGATGCATCGGTATATACCTTGAACTTTTTTCCTTCAAAAGGTAATGATAATATCGGGGCAGTGGTCAAACGGTCTTTTAGAGTTTGAAAGCTCTCTTCGCAATCTTCAGTCCATGCATATGGATTCTCCTTTCTTGTCAATCTTGTAAGTGGAACAACAATCTTGGAGAAGTCCATATTAATGAATCGTCGGTAATAACCAGTCAGACCAAGAAAACTACATATTTCGGTAGCATTGATGGGTCTTTCCCAATTCTTTACTGCTTCGACCTTAGTAGGATCAACAAAAATTCCTTTCTTTGATATCACATGCCCCAAGAATGACACTTCTTCAAGCCAAAAATCACATTTCGAGAACTTTGCATATAATTGATTGTCCCTCAATAATTGTAATACAATCCTCAAGTGCTCTTCATGCTCTTCCTCAGACTTTGAATATATCAATATGTCATCGATAAATACCACAATAAATTGATCAAGATGAGGCCTAAATATGCTATTCATCAACTGCATAAAGGCTGTAGGGACATTTGTTAGTCCAAAAGACATAACAATAAATTCATAATGCCCATACCTGCTCTTGAATGCCATTTTGAAAATATCATCTTCTTTAATCTTCAATTGATAGTATCCAGACCTGAGATCAATCTTTGAGAAATATTGAGCTCTTGAAATTTGATCAAACAATTCATCAATCCTCGGCAGCGGGTACCTTTTCTTAATAGTGAGTTGGTTCAACTGCCGATAATCTATACATAGTCTCAATGATCCATCCTTCTTCTTGACAAACAGGACGGGCACTCCCCACGGGGAAGTACTCGGCCTGATGAATCATTTCTTCAAGAGTTCCATCAATTGTTCCTTTAGCTCCTTGAGTTTGGCGGGGGACATTCTATAAGGTGCCTTTGAAACGGGGCCAACACCAGGGACAAGGTCAATTGTAAAAGACACTTCCCTCTCTGGGGTAGACCGGAAAAATCCTCCGAAAACACGTCGGGGAAATTCTTAACCACTCGAATATCTTCTAGCTTCGATTCCTTAACTTCCACTACAAGAAAAAGCAGATTTAGCGAAGGATTTTTTCGACGGAATATATTCCGTTGAAAAATCCATCAATATTTGAGACGATAAATTATCTATCGGGAAGTCCGTCGGAAGTTACGACGGATAATTTTTAGACAGTATTTCCAACGAAAATTTATTCCGACGGAAATTTCTGACGGATTTTTAGTCCGTCGGAAATCCGTCGGAATAAATTCGTTTTCCCCCCTTTCCTTCAAACCTTTCCCCTCTCTCTCCCTCTCCTCTCCCTCTCTCTCCAGTGTGGTGTCCCTCCTCCGGCGGTGACCTAGCAGTCCCCCCCTCTCTCTCTGGCGGTGAAGGCGTGGTCTCCCCCTCTCTTCGGCAGCGTACCTCTCCGACGACCCTCTCTCTCTCCCTCCAGCGAGTGCGACCGTCTCCCCCGGCTCCGATAAATCCCCTCCCTCTCCCTCTCCCTCTCTCTGTAACCCTCTCCCTCACTTGGTCTCCCTCACTCCCTCTCCATAACACACGCACGCACACACAAAGCAGAGGGGGCGCCGGCCGGCGGTGCTCGACCCCCTCTCTCTCCCCCGATTTGGTATGCGAGCACTGGAATGCCAGGGTTTTTATGGGTGTTTTGGTGCTATCATCGTCTCTGAGACATCTGTGTTCCAAGTCATCGCCCTCCCCCCCGCCCACTGTGCGTTTCTCCCCGCTCTTCCCTCTTTATTGTTGATGTTGCTCTACTGGAGGGTAAACGAGATGAATGAATGAGGAGCCGATGATGTCGAGGTACCAAATGAAGTAAACGAGAGTGCTGGGGAGCTTGTTGTAGTTGCTTGAGTGAAAATGAATGATGATGAAGTCGCAGGAGCAGATGAAGTGAAAGTCAACGGTGAAGATGAAGAACCAAATGGTGTGGTAGGTGACGAGCTAGATGATGTTGCAACATGGTAGAGGTGGAAGTTGAAGAGCCAAATACAGAACCAAAGATTGAAGAGGTGGTTGACTGAGAACTTGATCCAAACAAGCTTGGTGATGTCGCACTTGGTGCAAAGGAAGAACTACTGGGACCACTGGAATCAGAAACTGCAAGAGATGAAGTTGTAGAACTTTGACCAAATCTAGAGCTTGAGACCAATGGCTTTATAGTGCTGGTTGATGACCCAAATGATGAACTGCCAAAACCAAGCGAGGAACCAGCCAAACCAAATGATGGAGATGTACCAGGACCAAACTGACTAGTCATGCTCTGAGCAAAAGGTGAAGTCCCACTTCCGGATTTAGTTTCATGAGTGCCAAATATTGAACTAGAAGTGCCACTAGCACTGGGTGATGCTGAAGCACCAAAACCAAAGATGCCGGTGCCCACGCTCAATGGTGTCGCTGCAGTAGAAGTAGAACTGATGATAACAAAAGGCGATTCTTTGACAGGTTCTGGTCCCAAACTTATAGAGCCAGATTTAACTCCGGATGGAACTGAATCAGTGGAAACTGCTGAAACAGACCAAAACTGAGCCATTGCAGGGGAAGTAGATGGAGCAATGGATGCACTGTAGGAAGCACTTGCGGAAGCTGAGGTTGCAGAGATGATTGCACCTGCTGAACTACCCGAAAGAGATGTTGCAGGTGTTGCAGCAGAAACTGAGAATATGGATGAGGTTGATGCTAGGAAACCATTGCTTTGGCTGGAGGTTGTCGAAGCAGCAAACGAGAAATTTTTTGAGGTAGTTGAAGTCATTAATGCCGATGAACTTGTAGCTCCAACTGATTGAAAAAAATCTCCAGGCTTCTTAGTATCAGATTTACCAGATTCCGACTCCACTGGAGTTGTTACTGTTCCAGTAGCCACACTGCTGCAAGACATAAAGCATCAAATAAGATGATTGGAATAATAGCATTTGATAATGCACTAAAAGACAATGCCTAAACAAGTTCAGAATACAATTACAGCTAAGAGAAAGGAAATAGCAAAGAAATAATCTCTTCTGCTTCCAGTAAAAGAGAAGTCAGCAATGTTGAGCAAGATCCAAATTCCTCAACTACATATCAGATCCTAACTGACATAATTGACGGGAAATGTTTATGATTTGTTATCAGATAGTAATAAACATAAATGTAACCATTTCTAAGCCTTTGACAGATTATGATAAAATGAAAGCATAAAATGGGCAAAATTGAGGAAACAGCAAAATTTATCCAAATTACTTTTTTTACAAGAACAAAGGCATCTGTTCTATGTTCTAGGTTGACATTAAGAAACCTTGTAAAGTAATGATATAGAACCATCATTTCTAATTTTTTTAAAAAAAATATAACAGATCCGTATAGTAGGACATGGAACCTTCTGCACTGCTCTTATTTTGCAGAAGAAATGGTAGACGAATTTTGCGCCCAAAGTATGCACTGAGTTAAGAGTTCTTACAGCCTTATTTATACAAGTTTTTTACCATTATTTTTAGCATCCAAGATCCATTGCATATCTAGGAGCTATACTGTTTGATTTACCTTTTCAAGCACGTTTTTGGTTCGTGGACACTATGCAGCAGTATTAATACTTCACAATAAGGCAGCCAGCCACGGTTTGCACTTACGGAAAAAGTTAAACCAAAATTCACCAATTCATATGTTGAAAATTATAGGGCATCCACAACCAAATACTACTAAAAAAGAACTCAAAACCAATTCCCACAACAGTCAGTAGTATATTTGGAGAACTACCTGCTAATGAACTAGCTAATCGGTAGTCTGGAAAGAAATCAAATTAAACACAGAAAACAAGTATCACGGTTTTTCGACCATGAGAACAAAGCAAGCCAAACAAGGATTCCCAACCAATGCAAAGAATAGAGGTCACCTTCCAAATAACTGCCCTTTCAAATCTGACTTTGCCCCAAATTTTAGACTTGTAGGTTCTGTGGAACTCGTCTAAACTGTCTATTGATTAGTGTTAGAGCCAAAAGTGAATGTAGGAGCAGTGATTTCTTCACTCAATGGAGCAGATTTCTGAACACGTGGGGATGGCATGGTAGGTGTCAAAGGGGGCTGAGGCAGAGGTGATGTAACTTGGAATGTAAAACAAGGGTCTTTATCAGCAACAGCAAGTCTATCAATGCCTTTTAGAGCCTCTTTGCTTAATGAGAGGCTAGAAGCAACTTTACTTTCAGAGGAAAATGGAAACGGTTTCTTCATGACTTGAGCCTCAGATATGAAGATATTGGGTTCTTTTGCTGATGCTTCTATTTTCCTTTTCCGGTGGCTGAAGAGCCAGAAGTATCTCTGTGGTAGCTGTTGTCATCCTCAAGCTCCAACAAGCCCTTCATAAGTATTGCAAAACACAGGCAAACCAAGCACAATAGTTCATTCCATACATACAAAAGAAATAGTATACATGGAAGAACAGGTTCATAATTTTGCATAGTTGAAGAAAGGACAGATGAGGTCCCGTACCTCAGGAGCCTGCATTGTGAATGCTGGTTTTTTCTGCAGCGGGCCAACAACAGAACGTGGGAGGATGGAGTCTGAAGGACCCTTAGTCGGCCTTGCATATGCAACAGGAACCAGGTCACTGTCCGCACCTTGGATGCTTCCATTGGCTTCAGATGGAATTTTAAGCTCCGAAGGAGTAGCCCTTGAAGGGCCATTCTCCTGAAACCCCCTCCCTCTCCCTCTCCCTCTCTCTGTAACCCTCTCCCTCTCTTGGTCTCCCTCACTGCCTCTCCATAACACACGCACGCACACACAAAGCAGACACTACCAGACAAAGCGGGATTTCAGACGGCCCGTATCCGTCTGAAATCCGTCTGAAAATCCGTCACAAACCACGTTTGTGACGGATTTGCGATATATTTAAGACTGAAACCGACCGTCTGAAATTCTTAGTCACAAATTTGTGACAGTTTATGTTTCCGTTGGAAATTCCGTCTGAAACGAAGACAGAATTTAATCAGTCACAAATTCCGTCTGACTTTCATACGAGTAATTTCCATCTGAAATTTGAAATTATCAGTCTGAAATTTACGACGGACATATTTTCCGTGTGAAAATCCGTCTGAAATTTCAGACGGCTATTACGACGGAATATAGTTACCGTCTTAAAATGAAGCCCAACTCTTAGTCTGAAATCATGTACCGTATGAAAAGTCGTCCGAAATCTGTCGCTATTTCAAACGGATATTACGACGGATACAATAACCGTCTGAAATTCAACTCATTTCCTGTCTGAAATGTGGTTTGAAATCCGTCTATATTTCAAACTGATTTTACGACGGATAATAGACGGACAAAAATCGTCGCACATCCCGTCTGAAAATCCGTCTGAAATCTACGTTTTTTAAAAAAAAATCTTCAATTATTTTACAAAACCTGTTTAATCATAAATAAACATCAAGAAATTCTACATGTTGAAAAGAAAATATTGGGAACCTGCTAATCAAATAAACACCACCGAAAAATAAAATTCTGATCAAATAAATACCACAAAAAAAGAGATTAACCCTGCTGATCCGTCTAAATATCAAGAAATATCCGGTACATCGTCCATATCCTCATCGTCCGTATCCTCACCGCCTTGCTCATCTCCTCTGTCGCCGCCCGCAGAAGGATCCCCCTATATTAAAAAAATAATAACATTCATTCATAGATAAAAAAATTAGTGCGAAGAAATTAGCATAAATTGAAAGCAAACATATCAAATTGATAACTGCATATTTTATAAATCAACCACTAGCCTGAAACAGTATTTAAACTAAGTGTATTTTAGAAATGAATTTTGATTCCGTCAGTTCTGACAAGTCACTTTCATCTCCCCGGTCGTGTTGGAACGATCGGCACGGGCATCCGGCCGGTATTTCAAGTTTTAGACCCCCGGCCCCGACTTGGCAGTTCATTTGAACCAAGTGTATTTTAGAAATGAACTTTGAGCGCCGAGCTCAAACCGGGCATCCGATTTGGATTCCGTCAGTTCTGACAAGTCACCTTCATCTCCCCGGTCGTGTTGGAATGATCGGCACGGGCATCCGGCCGGTATTTCAAGTTTTAGACCCCCGGCCCCGACCTGGCAGTTCATTTGAACCAAGTGTATTTTAGAAATGAAGTTTGAGCGCCGAGCTCAAACCGGGCATCCGATTTAGATTCCGTCAGTTCTGACAAGTCACTTTCATCTCCTGGTCGTGTTGGAACGATCGGCACGGGCATCCGGCCGGTATTTCAAGTTTTAGACCCCTGGCCCCGACCTGGCAGTTCATTTGAACCAAGTGTATTTTAGAAATGAAGTTTGAGCGCCGAGCTCAAACCGGGCATCCGATTTGGATTCCGTCAGTTCTGACAAGTCACTTTCATCTCCCCGGTCGTGTTGGAACGATCGGCACGGGCATCCGGCCGGTATTTCAAGTTTTAGACCCCCGGCCCCGACCTGGCAGTTCATTTGAACCAAGTGTATTTTAGAAATGAACTTTGAGCGCCGAGCTCAAACCGGGCATCCGATTTGGATTCCGTTAGTTCTGACAAGTCACTTTCATCTCCCCGGTCGTGTTGGAACGATCGGCACAGGCATCCGACCGGTATTTCAAGTTTTAGACCCCCGGCCCCGACCTAGCAGTTCATTTGAACCAAGTGTATTTTAGAAATGAAGTTTGAGCGCCGAGCTCAAACCGGGCATCCGATTTGGATTCCGTCAGTTCTGACAAGTCACTTTCATCTCCCCGGTCGTGTTGGAACGATCGGCACGGGCATCCGGCCGGTATTTCAAGTTTTAGACCCCCGGCCCCGACCTGGCAGTTCATTTGAACCAAGTGTATTTTAGAAATGAAGTTTGAGCGCCGAGCTCAAACCGGGCATCCGATTTGGATTCCGTTAGTTCTGACAAGTCACTTTCATCTCCCCGGTCGTGTTGGAACGATCGGCACGGGCATCCGGCCGGTATTTCAAGTTTTAGACCCCCGGCCCCGACCTGGCAGTTCATTTGAACCAAGTGTATTTTAGAAATGAAGTTTGAGCGCCGAGCTCAAACCGGGCATCCGATTTGGATTCCGTCAGTTCTACCAAGTCACTTTCATCTCCCTGGTCGTGTTGGAACGATCGGCACGGCCATCCGGCCGGTATTTCAAGTTTTAGACCCCCGGCCCCGACTTAGCAGTTCATTTGAACCAAGTGTATTTTAGAAATGAAGTTTGAGCGCCGAGCTCAAACCGGGCATCCGATTTGGATTCCGTCAGTTCTGTCAAGTCACTTTCATCTCCCCGGTCGTGTTGGAACGATCGGCACGGGCATCCGGTCGGTATTTCAAGTTTTAGACCTCCGGCCCCGACCTGGCAGTTCATTTGAACCAAGTGTATTTTAGAAATGAACTTTGAGCGCCGAGCTCAAACCGGGCATCTGATTTGGATTCCGTCAGTTCTGACAAGTCACTTTCATCTCCCCGGTCGTGTTGGAACGATCGGCACGGGCATCCGGCTGGTATTTCAAGTTTTAGACCCCCGGCCCCGACCTGGCAGTTCATTTGAACCAAGTGTATTTTAGAAATGAAGTTTGAGCGCCGAGCTCAAACCGGGCATCCGATTTGGATTCTGTCAGTTCTGACAAGTTACTTTCATCTCCCCGGTCGTGTTGGAACGATCGGCACGGGCATCCGGCCGGTATTTCAAGTTTTAGACCCCCGGCCCCGACCTGGCAGTTCATTTGAACCAAGTGTATTTTAGAAATGAAGTTTGAGCGCCGAGCTCAAACCGGGCATCCGATTTGGATTCCGTCAGTTCTGACAAGTCACTTTCATCTCCCCAGTCGTGTTGGAACGATCGGCACTGGCATCCGGCCGGTATTTCAAGTTTTAGACCCCCGGCCCCGACCTAGCAGTTCATTTGAACCAAGTGTATTTTAGAAATGAAGTTTGAGCGCCGAGCTCAAACCGGGCATCCGATTTAGATTTCCGTCAGTTCTGACAAGTCACTTTCATCTCCCCGGTCGTGTTGGAATGATCGGCACGGGCATCCGGTCGGTATTTCAAGTTTTAGACCCCCGGCCCCGACCTGACAGTTCATTTGAACCAAGTGTATTTTAGAAATGAAGTTTGAGCGCCGAGCTCAAACCGGGCATCCGATTTGGATTCTGTCAGTTCTGACAAGTCACTTTCATCTCCCCGGTCGTGTTGGAACGATCGGCATGGGCATCCGGCCGGTATTTCAAGTTTTAGACCCCCGGCCCCGACCTGGCAGTTCATTTGAACCAAGTGTATTTTAGAAATGAAGTTTGAGCGCCGAGCTCAAACCGGGCATCCGATTTGGATTCCGTCAGTTCTGACAAGTCACTTTCATCTCCCCGGTTGTGTTGGAACGATCGGCACGGGCATCCGGCCGGTATTTCAAGTTTTAGACCCCCGGCCCCGACCTGGCAGTTCATTTGAACCAAGTGTATTTTAGAAATGAACTTTGAGCGCCGAGCTCAAACCGGGCATCCGATTTGGATTCCGTCAGTTCTGACAAGTCACTTTCATCTCCCCGGTCGTGCCTCAGCAATCGAACCCTCCACCTGTGCCTTGTTGCGAACTTTCATTTTTAATTCATGCATGCACCTACAACAACAAGTCAGATGGCAACAATATGTAGCGGCTATGGACGACTTATAAGTTAACAAAAATTGTCACATACCTCTCAAATGGATACATCCATCGAAATTGTACTGGACCTCCGACGATAGCCTCATATGGCAAATGAACGACCAGGTGCTCCATCGAATCAAAGAATGCCGGAGGAAATATCTTCTCTAGCTTGCAAATGGTTGTGACAACTTCTTGTTCGATAGTTTGTACATCCCGAAGTCTGAGTTCAGATGCACATAAAATCTTGAAAAATTGACTCATCTCAGCTAGTGCTCCCCATATCTGCTTTGGCAACAAATCACGAAATGCAATGGGCAGTAGCCTCTCCATGAACACATGACAGTCGTGACTTTTCATACCATATATTTTCCCCTCATTAACATTCACACAACGGGCTATGTTGGATGCATATCCATCTGGGAATCTCAGCTGTTTCAACCACTGGCATACTTCCTTGATCTGTGTATCATGAAGCACATAAGTTGCTTTAGGCTGCACAGTTTTACCATTGACACTTTGTAGTTCCAGTTCTGGACGTCTACAAAGCATCTTTAAATCCATACGTGCTTTGGCGTTGTCCTTTGTTTTCCCTTTAACATTCATGATCGTATTGAACACATTATCAAAAAAATTCTTCTCGGTATGCATGACATCAAGATTGTGTCGTACAAGAAGAGTTGACCAATAAGGTAATTCCCAAAAAATACTTTTCTTGACCCAGTTGTGATCCTTTCCAAAATTAGGGAGTTGTCGTGTGCTACCAGACAATTGAACTACATCTGGTAAATTGTGCACCCGTGACGCCATATGTAGACCCGACACCCATTGCAAGTCAGCTTCATCCATTTCAACAGTATTTTTTTTAAACGAGTCTTTTTGCCTTCAAAAAGGATGGTCACTTGGTAGCAACCGCCGATGGTAATCAAACCAGCAGCTTTTCCCCCCCATGTTTCAATACAAATGATTTGGTATCTTCCATACAGTAAGGACATGCTAGCCTCCCATGTGTGCTCCAACCAGATAGCATTCCATATGCAGGGAAGTCACTTATTGTCTACATCAGTGCAGCCTTCATAATAAAATTTTTCTTCCTATATGCATCATAAGTAACAACTCCATCAGTCCATATAAATTTGAGCTCATCAATCAACGGCCTGAGATATATGTCCAAATTTTTTCCGGGACTTTTTGGACCAGGAATTACTAGGGACAAAAACAGATTTTCTTGCTTCATGCACATGTGCGGCGGAAGGTTGTACGGTGTCATGAACACTGGCCAACAAGAATAAGCTGCCACTGAACCACCGAATGGATTAAAGCCATCTGTGCATAAACCCAATCGAACATTACGTGACTCCCTTGAAAAGGCAAGATGAGTACGACTAAAGTGAGTCCAAGCTTCACCATCGGCAGGATGACTGATTATATCATCGGCACGACGTACTCTTTCGGTGTGCCATGTCATATGCCGAGCCGTCTTTGAGGACATATACAGTCGCTGCAGCCTAGGCACAAGAGGGAAGTATCGCAACGCCTTGTAAGGTACATCTCTTGCCTTTGAATTGACCTCCCCCTTAGGTTTGAATCTGTCATGGCCACAAATGGAACATGATATCTTATCTGCATCATCTTTGTAATATAACATACAATGATTCGGACATGCATCTATTTTCACATATCCAAGTCCTAAGTCATTGACCATCTTTTTTGCACGGTAAAAAGTTTCTGGCAACTTCTCGTCTCGAGGCAACATACTCTTGATCAAGAGGAGGAGACGGTCAAAACAAGTCTCACTGATGTGAAATTCAGATTTTAAGTTCAATAACTGTGACACTGCAGACAATCGAGTGTGATTTTCACAACCATCCCACAGCGGCTCATCAGCATCCCTAAGTAGTTCATAAAATCTTCCGGCTGTCTTATTCGGCGCTTCATCGTGAATATTAAAACTAGGACCAGCAGCATCTACAGCCATATCCACGTACCCACTTGTGCCTGCAATATTGTCGGGCTCATACCTCAAGAATTGCTCACCATGACACGTCCAATTCGTATAACCATCCACGAACCCTTTCGTGTACAAATGATGTTGCACATCCCATGTTGAACACCACCTCAAGTTTCTACAACTTGAACAAGGGCATCGAATGTGACCGTCGCGATCTATTGCTGCATTTGGATTCCCCAATGCAAATTGAATGAAACTCTCAACCCCAAGCTTAAAGTCATCTGACACCACCCGGTCAACTATTCTATGATACATCCATGAACGATCTGTCGACATTTTACCTGCACCCAATAAATGACAATACACATCCTAACTTTCAAATCATTACTCATAATATTACACCCGACCCTTTCCTCACATCGTTCATCATAGACCATTTGCAGTTGGAAGAGGAATATTGATTAGATTATCACTTTTTAACCCATCCATGAAGGTTTGATCGCACAATCACTTACTATATGTGCTGCACGATTTGCTAAAAATTTCGGCATCATCTCCCCACACTTCTCCGATATACCAAATATATTTATTGATTTTAAAATTTTCTTAAACACTTACAAGTAAGTGGTTAAGAAAACACTCAAAATCAATAATGGTATATCAGAGAAGAGTGAGGAGACGCAACCGAAATTCTCAACAAACCATACAAACATATATAGTAAATGACTGCCTAAGTGCGATCAAACATTCACAGACTGTCCAAACGGGACAATTCAAGACTTTGAGGTAGATATATACATTCTCATAAACAAATGAGAACATACACATCAATCCCAAAGTCTTGAACGGGAAGGCACATTGACACGGTTTTAACGCGCTCTCCTGAGGTGCGTGTAATGTTAGGTCGCACCCACGCACCTCAACTCACAGGGAATACCCCATGCATTTATATAACATAAAATTAAATAACAACGCAATAATCATTATGCACATATCAAATTAAATAACACCCAAATTACAAAATTTTTCAAATGAAGAACAACGAAGCTAAACAATCTACATTTCTGGTCAAATTAACATCAAATTTCTATTACAATCAGATTTAAAAATATATTTACATGCAATTAAATTCCACATAATTTTAAAGCACAAAACAAAATTTTTGGGTATTTACCTATTGCTATAGAGAATTCTGATTTCTTTGCATTTATCCACATCTTTGTATATATGTACTACTTAAGATATGTGGTCATTCCATTTCTCTATATCTTCTTATCATCATAAGACAAGGTTCAATTGGGTGGGTGGGTTCTCTTATAAAGAACAAGCCCCAGGGGAGGGGGAGGGGGGCTGTTTAGAACTAGACCAATGTGTTGTGTTCAGTATTTGGATGATGTCTAATTATGACTAAAAAAATAACAATCTAATCTTGTGTGTGCAACTTAGACAAATATGTCAAAGTCAGGATGTATAAAGTCTCCTAAGTAATTTACAAAGTGTTTGATTCCTAGGATATCTAGTTGACCAGAAGAAGGGGGGTGACTTTAATCTTGTTTTATCTCCCGAGGAGAAGAAGGGGGGCACTATGGGCTATATCAATTCCATGACTGATTTCCAGGTCTTCGTTGCTCTCCCAAGTATCTTCAAGTGAAACAAAGGAGAGCTAGAATGACCATTGACAAAATCAAAACTGACAATGGAGATTGGTGTGATAAGGAGTCTCTGCTGAAGGACAACTGCTTATTTTAAATCCACAAGGGGTGTCCGATAGGGTGACCCCTTGGCCCCAGCTTTGTTTATCATTACTGAAGAAGCTTTAGGCACATGCATTACCAGCCTTTTTAGCAATGGGAAGGTTTAACACTTTCATGTGTCTCGTGATAGTATGCAAATATCTCACTTACTGTATGCCGATGACACATTGGTGTTTTCTAATGGTTCATCCAAGAACGTCAGATGTCTGTTGGCTTTCATAAAAGACTATGAGGATTCTCCTGATCAGAAAGTTAACAACAATAAAAGCAGCTTTATAGTTTCCCATAAAGCTTCTCTTGTTGTTATCAGAAGAATTGTAGACATAACAGGTTTCGTTTACAAATGTGTTCTCCATATTAATTAATGACTGGCCGGATCAGAGATTTTGGTGCCCCAATAGCATCGGTTTATTTTCTGTTGCCTCCTTTCATAGGACTCTTGGTTCAGCATCCATGTGTTCTTTTTCCTTGAAGATATGGGATTCCTTTATTCCATCAAATACTTCTCTCTTCTTATGGAGGGTCTACCATTCGGCGGTGCCAACTAATAATCAGATCAGGTGCGGTGTTTGCATATGCTCTATGTGTCTCTACTATAGAATGCCCCATGCTGAAACAAAGGACCATTTGTTCCTTTCTAGTGACCTTGCTAGATCATCTTGGTCTTTGATCGCCGCTATCTCTAATCTAAATCCCGCTGATTACACTTTTGTGTGCTACTTCCTGTCTGGCTTTTTTTGCACTGTTAGTGACACTTCGTTTACCCGGGATGGTGAGTAAGCATATACCTCACAAGGGTTAGATAGGGTCATGATATTGTTGTAGTGTTCTACTCGTCGCGAGTCATGACCCCCTCCCATACCTCCTACTGGCCCCTCCCCCCCACTGGAGCCCCCCTCCTGCTGGCACCTCCCCCTCTCCCCTCCCCACCACCCACCGCACCCCCCTCCCCCCAGCGACCACCTCTTGCTGCTCCTCCCCCTCCCCCCCACCCACCGAAATCCCCCTATTGCTAGCCCCTCCCCCCCACCCAGTGCACCTCCCACCCCCCAGCGACCCCCTCCCTGTTGGCCTCCCGGACGCGGGAGCTAGCTAGGGTGGGTGACGGTCTCCCGGACGCAAAGGCACGGTGAGAGGGTCGTGCGTGTATTAGGGAAAAGAAATTTTTTCCCACGGATTTGAGACAGAAATTCTTCCGTTACAAATTTCATACTGTAATTCTGACCATCTATGATATGCCGTCTGTATTTAAGACTAAATGCAGACAATATATTGTTCGTTGTAAATAACGTTGAAATTTCAGACGGATATTCTGATCGACATAATCCGTCTGAAATGCAGACGGATATTCTGACGGAAATCACAAGCAGAATTTTTTGAGTATTTACCTATTGCTATAAGTCGACTATTGTTGTGGGCGCACTAATTTTTTTTTAAAAAAATTATTCCTTTATTTACAAGTAGATGCATTCAGAAACAAATTTCTATATTTATGTATATGGGAACCTTCTCCGAACTTAGCCATACGCCAATGGGACCTCTAAGTTCATGCACTAAGTTTGCATTTCTAATTTCTTGTATGCAGAACGAAACCCCTTTGGGCTTATTCATGGCAAAGTATGCTTGAACTCAGGCATGTAGAATGAAATTCTTGAATTCATGCACGTGAGATGACGTTTACACTGTCTGAACTTGAGTTCCCAGTTTTCCCATTTTCAGAACTAAACCTACCTTTATGGTTGCAATTCGTGCATTCAGTTTGGAATCTTTGGAGCATGGCACAATAATGTTATATGATGCTGGTTATGTGGGTTCTAAGTATACATGGCACAATAATCAACAAGGCAAGAAGGGGATTTGGGCTACATTAGATAGGGTTCTCATTTATACTAATTAGCTGAATTTGTACCCAATCACGGTGCAACACTTATCTAGAGAGGCCTCAGATCACGCGCCTCTACTTATTAAATTGATGTTTCCCAACAAATTTAAGAGTAAATTTTACTTTCAGCAAATGTGGACTAGCCATGAGCTTTTTCTTAAGGTTGTTGATCAATATTGGAGAACCATCCCTATTGCTTCATCTGCTATCACTACTTTTTATCTTAAACTTAAATCCTTAAGATACATGCTCCGAGAATGGATTGGCTAGCTGCTAAGGACCAAATTCTAAAACACAACAGATTCTTCAAAGCCCCTAGGCTATTTTCATTCTGGAAAGATACATGGCTTGGTGATAAACCCCTCAGTGACCTTATTTTACCCAGTCAATGGAGGCTCATCGAGGACAAAAATATCACCATTCAAGATTTGAGTAATACTCTCAATCCAAATTGGAATGTTATTCGGCATGTTCTTCCACAAAACATTGCTCGGGCAGCCACATTTTATATCAACAAAGATCCTTTGCCCAATGATACAAGGGTATGGTCTCTCACTGCAACAAGAGATTTTACTATCAGCTCATAGAGGAAGCACTTGACTGTAGCTGATCAATCCTTTCCATACTCTCTCATTTGGTCTACCTTCATTCCCCCCAAAGTTTCTCTATTCCTGTGGAAGCTCATCCATAGAATTTTACCCAATGATAGAAGAGTCCAGCAGAGTGGAATATCTTTGTGTTCTAAATACTTATGATGTCCACATGCTCAGATTGAGTCAACCACTCACCTTCTCTTGCATAGCAAGCTGTCAGCTGCCACTTGGGCTCTGCATAAACCATGCATTCATATTGATCCCCCTCATGATGGCTGCCAACGTCATCTTACTGGACCCCCCCTCTCCAGTCTCTTCCCACTAACCCCCCCCCCCCCACCCACCGGAGTGGGTCGCGTGATCTTGCACCCCCACCCCCACCCTTCGACCAACAGTCCTCCCCACCCCTCCCTACCCCCTTTCTCCCTCTAGCAATATTCAGGCGAGCTCGCGGCCCCACACCCTCCCAGCCAGCAGTCCCCACCGCGGACCCCTTGTAGCACCTCTCCCTGAACCTCCCACTCCCAGAGTAGCCCCCCTGGACCAACCTGAACTCTCCTCCCCCGGACCCCCCACCCTCCCAGAGATGAGCCCCCACCCGAGACCCCCTGTCGGATCCCCCCTCTCTGAACCACCCCACTCGCAGAGCAACCCCCCATCAGACCTGCCGCAATCGAACCCTCCTCCCCCAGACTCCCCCCCCACTGGAACCCCCCACCCTGCCAGCCAGTGGCCCCCACCCCGGACCCCACGTCAGAGACACCCTCCCTGAAATCCCCAGTCCCAGATAGCCCCTCACCCACCGGAACCCTCCTCCGGACCCCCCATTGGAACTCCCAACCCTCCTAACCCGTAGCCCCCACCCAGGACTCCCTGCTGGATCCCCCTGCATGCCTGAACCGCCCTCTGCCAGAGCACCCCCGGCCCCCTCCGAGCCTGACCCTCCTCCCCCAAAATAGTTGTTGGAACCCCCCCCCCCTCCCAGACCAACCTCCCCCTCTCACATCGGCTAGAACCCCCGCCCTCCCTGATGATCCCCAAGCTTTAAAAAAAAAGGAACAACAAATGCAGCAATGGCAATGGAGGAGGCGCGGCAGGTAGGGAGAGTTTTACAGAGAGAGGGTGAGGAAGGGGACTTACCAGACAGGAGAGGATGGCGACAACGCGCCACCGACGGTGACGACGAGGACGGGTTTGACGGCAACGACGAGGACGGCTTCGACGGCAACGGTGAGGGCGGCTCTGCGGGGACGACGATGACGAGGAAGGCTTCAACGGCGACTGCGAGGGCGGCTCTGGCGGCGATGATGACGACAAGGAAGGCTTCGATGGCGACGGTGACTACGGCACCGGTGGACCTCTCCTCGGCAAGGAGATAGTGGAAAGAGAGTGAGAGGGAGAGTGGGAGTGAGACGGAGATCGCGGGGGAAGGGGGAAAGCTCGATCCGTCGCGGGGGAAGGGGGGAAGAAGGGGGAAAGCTCGATCCGACACGGGGGAAGGGGGGAAGAAGGGGGAAATTTTCACTAGAGGTAATAAATATTTGTAACGGATTTCAGACGAATTATTTCCGTCTGAATATCCGTCCCAAATCACGACGGATATAAAGACGGAATATATTCCGTCTCTAATTATAGACGGATATTCAGAGGGAATATAGTATGTCTTTAATAACAACGGAATTTGTAACGGAAACTAATCCGTCACAAATACAGACGGATTTTAGGACGGAAAAATATCCATTTGAAATATCCGTCTGAAATCCCGCTTTTTCTGGTAGTGCGCTAGAGGGGGCGCCGGCCGGCGGTGCTCGACCCCCTCTCTCTCCCCCGATTTGGTATGCGAGCACTGGAATGCCAGGGTTTTTATGGGTGTTTTGGTGCTATCATCGTCTCTGAGACATCTGTGTTCCAAGTCATCGCCCTCCCCCCCGCCCACTGTGCGTTTCTCCCCGCTCTTCCCTCTTTATTGTTCATGTTGTTCTACTGGAGGGTAAACGAGATGAATGAATGAGGAGCCGATGATGTCGAGGTACCAAATGAAGTAAACGAGAGTGCTGGGGAGCTTGTTGTAGTTGCTTGAGTGAAAATGAATGATGATGAAGTCGCAGGAGCAGTTGAAGTGAAAGTCAACGGTGAAGATGAAGAACCAAATGGTGTGGTAGGTGACGAGTTAGATGATGTTGCAACATGGTAGAGGTGGAAGTTGAAGAGCCAAATACAGAACCAAAGATTGAAGAGGTGGTTGACTGAGAACTTGATCCAAACAAGCTTGGTGATGTCGCACTTGGTGCAAAGGAAGAACTACTGGGACCACTGGAATCAGAAACTGCAAGAGATGAAGTTGTAGAACTTTGACCAAATCTAGAGCTTGAGACCAATGGCTTTATAGTGCTGGTTGATGACCCAAATGATGAACTGCCAAAACCAAGCGAGGAACCAGCCAAACCAAATGATGGAGATGTACCAGGACCAAACTGACTAGTCATGCTCTGAGCAAAAGGTGAAGTCCCACTTCCGGATTTAGTTTCATGAGTGCCAAATATTGAACTAGAAGTGCCACTAGCACTGGGTGATGCTGAAGCACCAAAACCAAAGATGCCGGTGCCCACGCTCAATGGTGTCGCTGCAGTAGAAGTAGAACTGATGATAACAAAAGGCAATTCTTTGACAGGTTCTGGTCCCAAACTTATAGAGCCAGATTTAACTCCGGATGGAACTGAATCAGTGGAAACTGCTGAAACAGACCAAAACTGAGCCATTGCAGGGGGAGTAGATGGAGCAATGGATGCACTGTAGGAAGCACTTGCGGAAGCTGAGGTTGCAGAGATGATTGCACCTGCTGAACTACCCGAAAGAGATGTTGCAGGTGTTGCAGCAGAAACTGAGAATATGGATGAGGTTGATGCTAGGAAACCATTGCTTTGGCTGGAGGTTGTCGAAGCAGCAAACGAGAAATTTTTTGAGGTAGTTGAAGTCATTAATGCCGATGAACTTGTAGCTCCAACTGATTGAAAAAAATCTCCAGGCTTCTTAGTATCAGATTTACCAGATTCCGACTCCACTGGAGTTGTTACTGTTCCAGTAGCCACACTGCTGCAAGACATAAAGCATCAAATAAGATGATTGGAATAATAGCATTTGATAATGCACTAAAAGACAATGCCTAAACAAGTTCAGAATACAATTACAGCTAAGAGAAAGGAAATAGCAAAGAAATAATCTCTTCTGCTTCCAGTAAAAGAGAAGTCAGCAATGTTGAGCAAGATCCAAATTCCTCAACTACATATCAGATCCTAACTGACATAATTGACGGGAAATGTTTATGATTTGTTATCAGATAGTAATAAACATAAATGTAACCATTTCTAAGCCTTTGACAGATTATGATAAAATGAAAGCATAAAATGGGCAAAATTGAGGAAACAGCAAAATTTATCCAAATTACTTTTTTTACAAGAACAAAGGCATCTGTTCTATGTTCTAGGTTGACATTAAGAAACCTTGTAAAGTAATGATATAGAACCATCATTTCTAATTTTTTTTAAAAAAATATAACAGATCCGTATAGTAGGACATGGAACCTTCTGCACTGCTCTTATTTTGCAGAAGAAATGGTAGACGAATTTTGCGCCCAAAGTATGCACTGAGTTAAGAGTTCTTACAGCCTTATTTATACAAGTTTTTTACCATTATTTTTAGCATCCAAGATCCATTGCATATCTAGGAGCTATACTGTTTGATTTACCTTTTCAAGCACGTTTTTGGTTCGTGGACACTATGCAGCAGTATTAATACTTCACAATAAGGCAGCCAGCCACGGTTTGCACTTACGGAAAAAGTTAAACCAAAATTCACCAATTCATATGTTGAAAATTATAGGGCATCCACAACCAAATACTACTAAAAAAGAACTCAAAACCAATTCCCACAACAGTCAGTAGTATATTTGGAGAACTACCTGCTAATGAACTAGCTAATCGGTAGTCTGGAAAGAAATCAAATTAAACACAGAAAACAAGTATCACGGTTTTTCGACCATGAGAACAAAGCAAGCCAAACAAGGATTCCCAACCAATGCAAAGAATAGAGGTCACCTTCCAAATAACTGCCCTTTCAAATCTGACTTTGCCCCAAATTTTAGACTTGTAGGTTCTGTGGAACTCGTCTAAACTGTCTATTGATTAGTGTTAGAGCCAAAAGTGAATGTAGGAGCAGTGATTTCTTCACTCAATGGAGCAGATTTCTGAACACGTGGGGATGGCATGGTAGGTGTCAAAGGGGGCTGAGGCAGAGGTGATGTAACTTGGAATGTAAAACAAGGGTCTTTATCAGCAACAGCAAGTCTATCAATGCCTTTTAGAGCCTCTTTGCTTAATGAGAGGCTAGAAGCAACTTTACTTTCAGAGGAAAATGGAAACGGTTTCTTCATGACTTGAGCCTCAGATATGAAGATATTGGGTTCTTTTGCTGATGCTTCTATTTTCCTTTTCCGGTGGCTGAAGAGCCAGAAGTATCTCTGTGGTAGCTGTTGTCATCCTCAAGCTCCAACAAGCCCTTCATAAGTATTGCAAAACACAGGCAAACCAAGCACAATAGTTCATTCCATACATACAAAAGAAATAGTATACATGGAAGAACAGGTTCATAATTTTGCATAGTTGAAGAAAGGACAGATGAGGTCCCGTACCTCAGGAGCCTGCATTGTGAATGCTGGTTTTTTCTGCAGCGGGCCAACAACAGAACGTGGGAGGATGGAGTCTGAAGGACCCTTAGTCGGCCTTGCATATGCAACAGGAACCAGGTCACTGTCCGCACCTTGGATGCTTCCATTGGCTTCAGATGGAATTTTAAGCTCCGAAGGAGTAGCCCTTGAAGGGCCATTCTCCTGAACCTTTTCCTGCCTTGGAGATACCGAACTTCCAAGGTGTGAATAGTCTAGAACAAAATCTAAAATATTTAAGAAGTTGGGTTTGGGGGTGATGGGAGGGGCGGGGAGGGGGATGAGGGAGGGGAAGGGGGGGCTCGACGGGATATGGCGGCGGAGGGGAGGGGTTAAAGGAGAGGGTGGGATGGATGGATTTTTAAAAAAAAATTGAGTATGTGTCTAATATTTTTTTAATTTGGAGGGTGGGAGGACTTTTTTTTAAGTGAGAGGGAAGGGGGCGGGGAAGGGAGGGTGGGAGGGTGCAAATCATTCCAACGCGACCTGGGTGATGAGAGTGACTTGGGAGAGCTGACTGAATTCAAAGAGGATACTCAGTTTGAGCCCAGCGCTCATAAGTGCATTCTTCAAATGCACTTAGTTTAAAATTAAAGAAGTTAGGTTCGGGAGTCCAAACTCTAAAATATCGCTCTGATCGACGTGCCGATCATTCCAACACTACTTGAGAGGTAAAAGTGACTTGTGAGAGCTGACATAATCTAAATCGGATACCCGATTTGAACCCCGCGCTCAGAAGTACATTCATCAAATACACTTAATTTAAAATTAAAGAAGTTGGGTTCAGTGGTCCAAAATCTAAAATATCACTCTGATCGGCGTGCCGATCGTTCCAACACGACTTGGGAGGTAAAAGTGACTTGTGAGAGCTGACGGAATTCAAATCGGATACCCAGTTTGAGCCTGATACTCAAATTACTCAAATCAAAACTAAGTTAATTTTCAAAACTAACTTTGTGTAAAACAATTCACATAACTAGGGGTTCGGAGGTCCAAAATATAAAATACTGGCATGATCGGCATGCCGATCATTCCAACGCGACCTTGCTGATGAGAGTGACTTGGGAGAGCTGACTGAATCCAAATCGGACACCTGGTTTGAGCCCGGCGCTCAGAAGTGCATTCTTCAAATGCACTTAGTTTAAAATTAAAGAAGTTGGGTTCGGGAGTCAAAAATCTAAAATATCACTCTGATCGACGTGTCGATCGTTCCAACATGACTTGGGAGGTAAAAGTGACTTGTAAGAGCTGACGGAATCCAAATCGGATACCCAGTTTGAGCCCGCCGCTCAGAAGTGCATTCTTCAACGGCACTTAGTTTAAAATTAAAGAAGTTGGGTTCAGGGGTCCAAAATCTAAAATATCACTCTGATCGGCGTGCCAATCTTACCAACACGACTTGGGAGGTAAAAGTGACTTGTGAGAGCTGACAGAATTCAAATCGGATACCCGGTTTGAGCCCGATGCTCAAATTACTCAAATCAAAACTAAGTTAGTTTTCAAAACTAAATTTGTGTAAAACAATTCACATAACTAGGGGTTCGGAGGTCCAAAATATAAAATACTGGCCTGATCGACATGCCGATCATTCCAACGCGACCTGGCTGATGAGAGTGGCTTGGGAGAGCTGACTGAATCCAAATCGGACACCTGGTTTGAGCCCGGCGCTCAGAAGTGCATTCTTCAAATGCACTTAGTTTAAAATTAAAGAAGTTGGGTTCGGGGGTCCAAAATCTAAAATATCACTCTGATCGACGTGCCAATCTTTTCAACACGACTTGGGAGGTAAAAGTAACTTGTGAGAGCTAACGGAATCAAAGTCGGATACCCAGTTTGGGCTCGGCGCTCAAATTACTCAATTCGGAACTAAGTTTTCAAAGTTAACTTAGTTTAAAACAATTCACATAACTAGGGTTTCGGGGGTCAAAAATGTAAAATATTAGGTTGATCAGCGTGCCGATCATTCCAACGCGACCTGGGTGATGAGAGTGACTTGGGAGAGCTGACTGAATCCAAATCAGACACCTGGTTTGAGCCCGGCGCTCAGAAGTGCATTCTTAAAATGCACTTAGTTTAAAATTAAAGAAGTTGGGTTCGGGGGTCCAAAATCTAAAATATCACTCTGATCGACGTGTCGATCGTTCCAACACGACTTGGGAGGTAAAAGTGATTTGTGAGAACTGACGTAATTCAAATCGGATACCCGGTTTGAGCCCAGCGACCAGAACTGCATTTTTCAAACGCACTTAGTTTTAAATTAAAGAAGTTTGGTTCGGGGGTCCAAAATCTAAAATATCACTCTGATCGACATGTCAATCTTTCCAACACGACTTGGGAGGTAAAAGTGACTTGTGAGAGCTGACGGAATCCAAATCGGATACCCGATTTGAGCATGACGCTCAAATTACTCAAATCAAAACTAAGTTAATTTTTAAATCTAATTTTGTTTAAAATAATTCACAACACTAGGGATTCAGGGGGTTCAAAATATCAAATACTGGCCTGGTCGACGTCCCAATCATTCCAACGCGACCTGGGTGATGAGAGTGACTTGGGAGAGTTGACTGAATCCAAATCGGATATCTGGTTTGAGCCTGGCGCTCAGAAGTGGATTCTTCAAATGCACTTAGTTTAAAATCAAAGAAGTTAGGTTCGGGGGTCCAGAATCTAAAATATCACTCTGATCAGCATGTCGATCGTTCCAACAAGACTTGGGAGGTAAAAGTGACTTGTGATAGCTGACGGAATCCAAATCGGATGCTCGGTTTGAGCCCGGCACTCAGAAGTGCATTCTTTAAATGCACTTAGTTTAAAATTAAAGAAGTTAGGTTCGGGGTCCAAAATCTAAAATATCACTCTGATCGACGTGTCGATCTTTCCAACATGACTTGAGAGGTAAAAGTGACTTGTGAGAGCTGACAGAATCTAAATCGGATACCTGGTTTAAGCTTGATGCTCAAATTATTCAAATCAAAACTGAGTTAGTTTTCAAAGCTATCTTTGTTTAAAACAATTCACATAACTAGGGGTTCGGGGGTCCAAAATGTAAAATACTGGCCTAGTCGATGTACTGATCATTCCAACGCGACCTGGGTGATGAGAGTGACTTGGGAGAGCTGACTAAATCTAAATCGGATATCCGGTTTGAACCCGGCGCTCAGAAGTGCATTCTTCAAATGCACTTAGTTTAAAATTAAAGAAGTTGGGTTCGGAGGTCTAAATTCTAAAATATCGCTCTGATCGGTGTGCCAATCGTTCCAACACGACATGAAAGGTAAAAGTGACTTGTGAGAGCTGATGGAATCCAAATCGGATACCCGATTTTAGCCACGCGCTCGAAAGTGCATTCTTCAAATGCACTTAGTTTAAAATTAAAGAAGTTGGGTTCGAGGGTCCAAAATATAAAATATCACTCTGATTGGTGTGCCGATTGTTCCAACACGACCTGAGAGATAAAAATCGCGTGTGAGAGCTGACGGAATCTAAATCGGATACCCAGTTTAAGCCCGCCGCTCAAAAGTGTATTCTTCAAATGCACTTAGTTTAAAATTAAAGAAGCAGGGTTCGGGGTCCAAAATCTAAAGTATCGCTCTAATCTATGAGCCGATCATTCCGACACGACTTGGGAGATAAAAGTGACTTGTGATAGTTGACAGAATCCAAATCTGATACCCGGTTTGAGCCCGACGCTCAAATTACTCAAATTAAAACTAAGTTTTCAAAGCTAACTTTGTTTTAAAAAATTCACATAACTAGGGGTTCGGGGGTCCAAATTGTAAAATACTGACCTGATCGGCGTGCTGATCATTCCAATGTGACCTAGGTGATGAGAGTGATTTGGGAGAGCTAACAGAATCTAAATCGGATACCCGGTTTGAGCTCGTCGCTCAGAAGTGCATTCTTCAAATGCACTTAGTTTTAAATTTAGGAAGTTGAGTTCGGGAGTCCAAAATCTAAAGTATCGCTCTGATTGACGTGCTGAGTGTTCTAACATGACCTGGGAGGTAAAAGTGACTTGTGAGTGATGACGGAATCCAAATCGGATACCCAATTTGTGCCCGACGCTCAGATATGCATTATATCTGATTTGAATTTATACAATCAAAGAAAATATTTAATTTATCTACTCAATAAATTTTTTTTATGAATGCATATTTAATGTTATTATTTTCTTAATATAGGATCCTCCAACGAGTGGCGATTGAGGAGACGAGCAGGACGGAGAGGATGAGGCTATGGAGGATGCAGAGGATATTTGTTGATTTTTTTATTATTGTAAAATTGATCAATGTTATGGTGTTTCTTTTCTTGCATATCTTTTGTTTTGCTTGTGATCGTTTGCTTTTATATTTTTATATTTAAACATATTTTTATATAAATGTTATGTATTTTTTAAAAAATAAAAAAATATTTTTCGACGGATCCTTCGGAATTATTTCGACGGAATAATCGACAAAATAGGAATTCCGTCGAAAAACATATATATTTTTATCTATTTAAACCTTACAGTTTCCGACGGTATTTCTGACGAAACACGAATTCCATCAAAAAACATTTCAGACAGAATGTCCGACGAAATTGCATTCCATCAGAAACAATTTTTGACAAGATTACAGACGGATATAAAATCCGTCGGAAACCTAACGTTCCAAATATTATCAACGGAATTTTCGTCAACCATTTATTTGTCGGAGACTTCCGACGGATTTTTGATGGAATACTTATCCGTCGGAATTACCGACAATGAGTACCCAACGGACCTTATCCATCGAAAATCTGTCAAAAATCCTTCGAAAAATTTAGTTTTGACAGAAATTCCATCGGAGTTCCGATAGATTATTGCCGTCGGAAACTCCGGCTTTTCTTGTAGTGTTCTGTACAATTACAAGGGCAAGGAAAGTCATACAACCTCTCCTTATTAGTTTACTAGCTCGAAGAGCCGAAATAAGGGGTGACTTGTTTCGACCTTGGAGACTAGTGTAGACAAGCTTCGGGTGATCACTAAAAGTTACCCTACCCTTCCGGCAATCAATAATCGCCTGGTGAGTAGATAGCCAATCCGCACCTAGTATGACATCATACCCATCCATATCGAGGAATATTAGATCGGCAGGTAGATTATGTCCTTCAATTAAAACTTCACTATACGGGTAATGATGTGTAATTTCGGATCCGCTTCCAGGGGGAGTAGAGATAACTAGATATGTTTCTAACCAAATAGGTTTCATTGATAATGAAGCAACAAATCTTTTTGAAACAAATGAATGAGTGGCACCGATATCAAACAAGATATGTGCAGTCTAGGAACAAATAGTCAGTGTACCTTCCATGATTCCTCCTTCACCTTTTTTTTTTAATCCAGTCAATGCCTGCAGGGTAAAGCGAGGGAGAGCATTCACCCCTTCGAGGAAGGGAAGGTATGCTCTGCCCCCAGCCGTCCAACAGGGAAATTTTAATATAGTAGGGAAAGAAGGGAGTACAATAGATAGTTAGGGCCTGAGAGAAGGGCGCCCTAACTTATCGAGACAATAAGGGCCTTTTACAGTAGTGGGAAGTTCAGCCCAAGATGCCCAGCAAGTAGGAGAGAACAAAGAACATACAATAGATAGCTAGGGCCTGAGAGAAGGGCACCCTAAAGTGATTTGCTTCCCTATACACATGAGTGATGGATACATGCATAGACCATAGTAAGACAGCCGCCTCGTACAAGACAAAATGCAGCTGCCACGGACGAGAGAACCGGCCATTAACAATTTGCGCCACTAGAAGGGAGTCAGTCTCAACCGCCACGGAATGAAACCCACGGTAAAGGCAAAGTGATAGCCCATCCCGGAGGGCAAGGGCTTCAGCATCAAGGCTGGAAGCGATGTGCGGATAAGCAGTAATAAAGGCAAAGACCATGTTACCATTAGAATCACGGAGGACTCCACCGCCCCCCGCTGCTCCGGTGTCGCGCTTGAAGGAGCCATCGACGTTCAACTTCAGCCTACCTGGGGGAGGAGATAACCATCGGACAAGTCTAGGAGGGGCCTGTTGTGGCGTCATAATGGGAATGCCCCAAGAGGCGAGAAACTGGCGTTGAACCGGTAGGAGGGTTCTTCCTTTAGGCTGAAGAAGAGGTGCGATGGGATGGACGACCTGTATAACTCTACATAGGATGCGGCGCGAGTTCATGAGTAGGCCCTCGAACCGCGCTAAGTTTCTACTGTACCAAATTTCCCATAAAATGGCCATGAAGATATATCTGGAGAAGAAGCCAGCAGGGGTGTTGAAGTGCAGGCCAGCCAAGTACTCAGTAATGCCTAAGGCCACGGAGGAGGTGGCCGAGTTGTTAAAGCATAGAAAATCGGACAGCGTTGACCACACATCCAGAGCAATTTTTCCATGAATGAATAAATGAAGGCAATCCTCAGCATAGTTGGGAGAGCAACAAGAGCAAATGGAGCATAGAGGGACACCTCAAGCCATTATGATGTCATCAGTTGGGAGGCAGCCGCGAATGAGACGCCATGAGAGCACCGACCACTTAAGGGGGATGTGCTGGTTCCACAACAAAGCCCATGTAGGGGAGGCCGCCGAAGAGAGGAGGCTGCAAACAGACTTTGAGGAGAATGTGGCATCAGGTTTGAGAGTCCAGATCCACTGATCACGGCGGCTGGTACAAGCCAAAGCCTACGAAAGGAGACCTGGCAGGTAATAGGAGTTGGCAGCCGCTAAACAACCAGCCGACTGGCCGGATATGGCTTGCTGAACTGAGCAGAGTTTGTCCGGAAAATCATTCCAAATATGAGGTGGCAGAAAGTCCTTCAAAGGAGCACTTCCAACCAATACATCCAACCAAAATGAGGCCCAAGAGTTGTATTGAGAGATGATGTAACGACCCGAGAATCCGATTACGGGGAAGGCCCGATAACCCGAGACTCGAACCGCCGTCCACGAGCCAAGAGGGCTCAGAAGGGCTAAAAGGAGTGTGGAGGCACAAAGAAATAAGAAATAAGGTAGGACAATTCAACAATTAATAGAAATAAATAACATCTACAGCTACAACAGAGTCCAGTCCAACAGAAAGTACAATCTAAAGTAGTAAAGCGTACCACATGCCAAGTGAACACTCGGCCCGGTGAGCTGGCAACTGAGAACCTCCGTACCGCACCCTCAAATCTCGAGGAAGAACCGTCACACCTGAAAAGTAGGGAATGAGTCTCCAAAACAGAGACTCAGTAGGGATCCCACGGAACCCCAACCGGAAACAACGGCGGTAGCGGAAAGGAAGGGTACAATGACAGCATGAACAACGAACCGGTGGCCGGTCAAAACTTGGCACTACAGCTACTCATACTGTACCAGAAACCATGGTTCGCCGACTTGGCCCGACTCGGGCGTATCGTACCGTATCAGGGCAAACCCGGTACACTGCGGATCACCCCTAGGATCGACCGAGTCGGGCCGAGTCACAGTGAGAGAGAGATAGAGGAGGGGGAGAGGGGGAGAGAGAGGGCCGAGTCAGACCGAGTCAGATGCGAGTCGGATGAGACTCGGGCGTACCATACCAGATCAGGAGGATCCCGATCCGGTACGGATCAGCGAGTCGGCGAACCTTGCCAGAAACACACCCCGGACTCACAGTCGGGGGCAACCGAACTACACTAGTACCGCTTACCAAAGTAAAAACCCACGGCAACCACGCCGTAGAGGCCTGTCTCCCAGGACACTGCCAACCTGGACACGCTGTCCAAGGTGCAAGCCTGACCGTCTGGTCATGAGTACCGCACAACAAGACGCAATCTCGATAAAGCTACTAGCACCAGTCTCACGGCGCGAAAGCCGACACACGCGCCATGGTGAAACAACCGAAACTCAACGGTCAACACGACCGAAAACCCGAAGGTCAAAGTCACGGAAATAGATAGTATGTCACTCTCTGTCCAGAACAGGAGTACCTCCCACTAGAAGCAAGGCCGAATGCGTCCACTGACGTCTTAGTCCGCGCCTCAGGTGTCTCCCTCCGGCCCAGCGGGAACTGCGACACCGTACAAGTAACCACAACAAGTGACTAGCAGGGGTCACGCCCGTCGACGTGGGTCCAACCGCCCCCAACCACGTGTGCACACACAGACCATGCGTCCTAGGTCTGGCCCTCTGATTGGTTTTCCCCTAGAGCCGGACTCTAGCTACCGACTAGGGGCCTGACAGAAACCGGTCCACAAATCGTCTCTAAGGGTAGCCTCTCCACCACTCCCCGGTGGGACCACACGCGTGTAAGCAAGCTACGACTAGTGGAGGGTCACTGAGAGAGTAGACTCTCAAGACAATGGAAAACAACGTCCGAACCTGACGAAGTATGGGGACCGTCCCACGTACCAGCACCGTCGCACGGTGACCACAGTCGGAGAAGAAACGGGACTCATAGTCCACGGGCTGCACGCTCGGCCACGCAGAAATGTAAAAACATGATTCCCAAGGCAGCTCACAGGCTGCCACCAAATCCCACTCTCAGGGAAAGGCGGGAACCCACCAACCCCAGCCTGGGCAACTAGACTCGCAGTCCAAGGCCACACACATGGCCCACGCGAAAAGCACAGAAGCATGATTCCCAGGGCAACGAACAAGCTGCCACGCCGATAACTGGACTCACAGTCCAAGGCCAAACACATGGCCCACTCGGGAATCATCTTCTAGGAAAACTCACGGCATGCGGGGGAGACCCCACCGCACCCCCACCGACACACGGTGACTCGGCCTAGAGTAACACGAAAGCCCTACACGCGAGAAGTCACCCGGACTCTCAAACCCATAGGCACACTAAACGAGGTAGCACAGTCCTCCCAACACCCTCAAAACACAGACACATAATCCAACGGGTGTCTGGGACACTCACGAGACCGTAGGTCGACCCCTGGGTCCCAACCGGGTCGACCGGGGATCCACACATCGCGGAACAGGGTGAAGAACACGAAAACTCACCTCGGCGCAACACAGAGCCTGACGGTCTAACCTTGGGCCGTCACAATCTGTGATGGTGCAAGCCTTGACCATCATAACCACTCTAACGCACCAACAAAGGGCCGTCAGACACTCGGTGTAAACCGGTTATGACGCGCCTACCCTGGTGCATCACGGTCTCTGACGCGCCAGCCCTTGTGCGTCAAAGTCTGTGACACGCCAGCCCTGATGCGTCACAAGACAAAATGAAACCAACTATTACGCGTCCCGCTCTGTGCGTCACAGGCTGTAACGGACCAACTCTGGTGCGTTACAAGGTGGGAACACGTCCGCTCTGACGCACCCACACAGGGGCGTTACAAGGCTGTGACGCGTCAGCCTTGGTGCGTCACAGGCTTTGACCCTGAACGGTCAAAACCAACGACCGAAAGCCAACGGTCAGATCGTCCCTGACGGTCCAACCCAGGTGCGTCACAGCGCCGTGGCGGTCTATCATGGGACCGTCACACCCACAGACCACCAGTTGGCTAAACGGGCCCTGTGACGCGCTCACCTTGGGGCGTCACAGGCTGTGACGTTCATTGGAAGGACCGTCACACCCGTCCGAGAGTGAAACGGCGGGAAACAACCCAAAAATCCGATCCACGCCCCGATCACCCTCGGGTGATGGGTGATAGGATTGGTGCAAGGATTCAGAGGGGGGGTGAATGAATCCCACCCTTAAAAAAACTTTTCGCTCAATAAAAGACTAGAACACTATCCAGGCAGAACAACCAATCTGAAGAACAATTAGAATATTCTTTTAAACCAAAGAGCAAATATGTAACTCGCGCCCAAATAAACAACTAGCGGAAGCAGCACAGATATAAACGAGAATGCAATGCAACCTGTGAAGGGTGGTAGAAGATATGGAGGAGCACACCACAAAGCAACCAACCACTGCACAGTAGATTTTTTAGGTGGTTCGGTCACCAAGACCTACATCCACCCCTCACTCCAAACCGGAGTGAGGATTCCACTAGCACGAGCTAGAACACAGACTCAGTCTGCAAACAAGAGCTGCCACACAGCTTGACCAGGGGAACAACCTCCCCTCTTCCTCCCAACCGGAGGGACACCCCAAGTGACTCCCAGCCACTTGGAAACCAGAGACACACAGTCTCTCTTCCTCCAAACCGGAGGGAACACCTAGTCTTGCAACCCACAAGACTAGAACCGGAGGACCAATCCTCCCTTCCTCCAAACCGGAGGGGAACCTAGAGACCCAAGTCTCTCTTCCTCTGAAACCCAGAGGGCAGCACAAGTGACCCCTAGTCACCTGCAAACTAGAGGTCTCGGACCTCTCTTCCTCCAGACCAGGAGGGACCCCTGGACTTGCAACCCACAAGCCCAGAACCGGAGAAAAATCTCCCTTCCTCCAACCCGGAGGGAACCCGACCTCACACAAGAGAATCGGAGGAATAACTAGAGAATAGTTGAAAAGAAAAAACAAAACGCAGCAACAGTAAGCTGGAAAAATGAAATGCACAAAGGCTCTCGCAGAAGCAGGCTGGCCTGGATTTGATCCACGGTCCAGCAGGAACTGATCTTCAGTTGAGGCTTCCTTTGCTCTAGCTCTCTCTTCTTCTCACTCTTCTTTTTCTTCTCTTTCGCAGGCTCTCTCTCTCTGTCTCTTCTTCCTTCTTTCTTTTTCTTCTGCTCACTACCTCTCTGTATCGTGGAGGCACTCACTGCTCTTCAGCTTTTCTTGATGGCTCACTATGTTTCGATCACACTCAGCCGATGGAGGAAACTCCATATTTATACCAGCAGCAGGCTGCTAGGGCATGAACTCTCGACGATTCCCGCCCAGCAGGTTTGGTCCACGTGTCAGCATCTCAGCCTCTAGGATCACGTGCCAGTCTTAATAACCTCGTCCATTAATCCTGTCAGATAATCAGTCGAAGACAGTATCAGATGATGTATAGACTTGAAAGTTAACTGAGTGTACAGACTTCGTGTGAAGTAAGAGTGTATAGACTTGAAGCTTGATATCGAGTGTATAGAGTTGAAGCTTATCAAACGGATGTATAGACTTCATGTTAGCGAACGAGTGTATAGACTTCGTGATGCCAACAGACAATGACTGTGCAGACTTGTTAAACCATGCACACTGTATAGACTCTTCATGCAACAATGTATGGACTTAGTTTATGTGCAGCTAACAGATGTATAGACTTGCTTTCTGAACGATGCACAAAAGTAGTGTATGGACTTAAAGGTTAACACTCGAATGTATAGAGTTGAAGGCCTAACAATCGAGTGTATAGACTTCAAAGGACAAAGCATCCACAGAACAGATGATGTACAGACTTTGCCAATATGAGACACTGTACAGACTTTGTCAAGTGACTGGCTGTACAGACTTCAGAAGATGAAGACTCTGTATCGACTTGAAGACCATGAGCCAATGTATAGACTTGCCTTAACAATGAATGTGTAGACTTTGAAACAGGAGTCAGGCAAATGGATATACAGAGTTGGCCAAAGCAGTAATGTATAGACTTTGAAACAAAGACAATGTATCGACTTTGAAACAAAGGCAGTGTATAGACTTGATGCAGTTCTGCTGCCAATGTACATACTTTGATTCCCAAATGCGATGTAGAGACTTTGTGAGAGGCACACGATGCAAAGACTCTATACAGACTTAATGGCACGCAGCAATACACTGGACGATGTATAGACTTTAGAGCAACAAAAGAATAAGTGTGTACACTGAGGGAGTGTACCGACTTTGACTTGAAGATCGTTCAGGAACAAGCCATAGCAGTGTATAGACTTAAGCGTTCTGAGCATAACAAAAACCAATGTACAGACTTCATTCAATGCAAATGAATGTGTGGACTTCGTTTCAAGCAACGTAGGTAAAAGAAGAGACACTGTATAGACTTTCACACAAAAAGTAGACAAAGCAGCATGGCGTCAACCCAGCTGTTCCACTGCGTCAACGCAGCAAGTAAACCAGCAACTACTGCGTCAACGCAGTGTCCTTGTAGCGTCAACGCAGCTAGTGAACAGACAGCTAATGCGTCAACCCAATCTCCAACTGCGTCAACGCACTGCATGAACAATTAGCCACTACGTTAACCCAATCTAGCCATATTCATGAATTAGCTATTCAAGCAAACAATCAGATATTTAAGCAGTCAAACAATCATCTAAATTAATTAGCACACCTCAGTGTGACTCATGGTGTGTCAGCCATCATCAAAACCACACAGGGGCACAACAATCTCCCCCTTTTTGATGATGGCAACACTATGAGTTACACTGACTCAGATTAGATTCTTCTCCCCCTTTGCCTTCATCAAAAATATGAAATAGGGAAACAATTCAGTAAAGCACAGGAATGTTATACTTCCCTTTGGATTGTTGATGGTTCGAAGGAGGCCTTTTCTTTGGAGACATCTATCTTCCAAATGTATCCTTTCAAGAGCTTCTCCCCCTGTAGATATGTCATATTTTCAATCACACAGGAGCACTGAAGTATGAAGAACTCAATCATGTAAAGAGTTAGGAGCTCAATAAATGCATGAATCAAGTCTCCCCCCCTTTTTTTTAGAATTATTGAAAGAGCAGCTATTTTCTGACACCAATTGAAAGTTTCTGACATAACAAATTTCCCCTAACGAAGTGGAGCATAGCAGCAAGCACACAGGGAGTTCGAATTGGATCTGATTCCAGGACTTCAGGAGTCGACCCATGGGGTCGACCCATGAACACAGCAAGCAGTGACTTATGCATCAGAACATAAGTTCATCTAAGCAAAAATAACATTGAAAATTAACTATATGAGTGCAATTAACTATATGAATGCAATCAAAAATCATCAACTAGAAAGGTGTTATGAATGCAGTGCAATGAACTATATGAGTGCACAGTCATTGACAATTCATGTAGGATATGAGAACTATGCATGAGTCAAAACCTGAAAGGCATGTTATGCAATTAGTTTGACTAGCTCCCCCTTAGTCATACAACCCTTATGCATCCACCATGCTTATGCAGGCCCAAGATATGAGTGGAAGTCAACAGTTGAGACCAATTGATAGAACTGAGTGCAAATGAATCAGTCAGTTTGGTCTGAACGACTGGAGTCCAATATGAGAGAGTAAAAAAGAATTCAGAAAGAATGAGAAAGATTTTCAATGGAATATCAAATTTCATAAATCTGATTTAAACAGATGATTACAGACTCTTCCATCATAGAAACCTATGAATGAACCTACGTTGACAAACCAGATCAGAATTTTATGTATGCAAGGTTTGAACATGAGCCTTTTCTACTCATATCTGAAATCAGTTTTCTTAATAACAAGTGAACCAAGTTTTCATATTGAGAGACCTTTTTAACCTTCTTCATTCTTACTCACTTAATTTCAAAGATTTCCTCAAGAAATGCAATCGATAGTATTGAGGATAAACAAACAAGAAACCATTTATTTCTGTCAAAGTTTCTATTGAAAGAAGATTCTTTTCCAAACAATTTCAGATGATATGCTAGATAGGCAACGAATTTTTAACAACAATATTCAGGAGCAATTAAGTTAAGTACATCCTTACAACTGGAGGATACACGTTGTTTAGACGCCAGTATCCCTAAGCGCTTGGAAGGACTAACTGTCATGCTTCTTAAGAACAGAGATAGCATTTACACCTCATGACACACTGAAACTCATTTCTTTGATGAGGGACATGTATTTCTCAGTGTGCCTGCCATTGCTCTGCCAGATTTTTAATCAACATATTTAAGCAGAGTTAACTATGGCACTTCATGACATATCTCAATTCATTTCTTTGATGAATGAGATGTGTTTCTCAGTGACCAAAGACATTGCTCTGACAAGATTTGGTATTTGACATAATCCATATTCCCTGATGTTTAAAAACAATACATATTTTCATACAAATCAGTCAAGGAAAATCATGATTTCAGAATTTCAGATTTCAGAAGAGTTTAAAAGACACAACATGAAAGGGTTGGTTAAAGTTTATTAAGACTAACTCAGATATTTTCAAGAAGAATTCATAAGCAAACACAAGAAATACATGAAACTTCAACCGGCTGAAAGCTTCAGACATTCATAGTCCTATATGATAGAAATTTCCTTAAAAACAATGTTTTCGGATTTATGATCAAGATATGCGCAGAGAAATCTTTCTGGGACTTCAAGGAAGGCAAGAGCATTTTTCAGGTACAGCCAAGTCAACAAATGCCAATGGATACCAATTGATAGTATGAGTGACAATGGCTGACAAGAGTTGAAGCAAGAGGCTGAAATACAATGCATTTCACAATCACCAAGGAGTTTATCAAGATTGCAGTTCAAACAGGAAGGTGAGTATTAGTCATCAGACATGAGCTTTGATGAGAGGTATGATGGTCACATGCAATTACATGAATGAATAATGAGAAATGCTCCCCCTCACTAAATGCATAAACTGAAACCCTCCCTTTTCTTTTGAAAAATTTCATGATTAAATGATGCCACTCTAAGATGCAATTAGATGCATTAACTACTCATGAAGGGCATGAAGACCCTGAAGGGTATTAGACTAGTCAAATGTGCATGATATGCAGTGCAGCCCCCCCTGACGGTATGCATTCAAAATATTTGAAAATTATTCATGAGTCATGAATTCTAGATGTATGCAGTCACAGAATGAGCATATCCAGACGCAACAACTATTGCATGGAAATGCAAACATGCATGTTTAAACCACTAATTAACAAATCTATCTATATACCTAATGCCATCTAAGCAGACTCATTGAAAAGTCAAGAGACTTACCTGAGAAGTGCATGAGTGGGGTTTACCTTTTTAGGGTGTCTTGGTTTATTTGCCCCTTTTATTTCTCGTTCCCAAGACACACCTGCAAAAAGTTTCTCACTTGGCACATTTTGGTACCCAAGTTTCCTTGGGTCCTGCAGGGTTAGTGGCATTTTGATGGGATGTTTTCAAAGCTTCTGAGCCATCATATCATCATGCTTTTTCATATAGCAACTAGGCATGGAATGTCCAGACCGACCACAATAATCACATGAACCACTCGGTCTGAATTTCTTACTATGCATGTAAGCAGGTGTGCTAAATTCATGAGCATGAATGTTTCTGTTTTTACCACCACTTTGTTTCAGATGGTCAGAAAACCAGCAATCAGTCACCTTGTGACCTTGCTTTCCACACTCAAAGCATGTGAGGGATTTTCTTGTTTGAACAGATTTGTTCCTACCAAACACACTTTGTTTAACAAATTTAGAGTTGACCTTCTTTCTCTGAGAATGCCAGCAGTCTTTGACTGTATGGCCAGGTTTCTCACAGTGATAGCAGAAGATGGAATTTCTTCTACCAATATTAAGCCAGCAGTCAACCGCCCTATGGCCTGACTTGCTGCAGGTGGAACACACCATGTGTTGGCCCCTGGACCCATTTTTGTTCCTTTTAAAGACATGCTGATTTTCATACAAATTGACATGATTAGAATTTGAAAAATATTTGCCTTTACCTTTGGCAAACCAACATTGTTCACTAACATGACCTGTTTTTCCACAATGATAACAATAACTTTTTCTTTTCTGTTCAACAGGACTATTTTTGTCATTGTACTTCCTAGCATGCATTCTATCATCCTGTTCCATCAATTTACATTCATGCATCAAGTGACCAAACCTATGACAGTAATGGCATGAAATTTTCTTTTTATTTGCATGAATGTGTTTGTTCAATTTAGCACAGCATTCTCAGTTTTATCATGAGAGTTCCTTGAATCTTTGTTCTGAACATGAACAGTCTTTTTCTGTTTTTGAACTTGTTTCTCAGACTTAGGGCTGTCAGTGGAATTTTGATTCTTCTTAGCACTAAATTCAAAAATAGGCACATTCAATGTGCTGCCAGACTTAGAGCTACTCACGAATGAAGTTTGAAGCTTACTTTCAAAGCTCTTTTTATTTATTGGTTTGTAGCCCAAACCCTCTCTTCGGAGATTCACTTTAGATCCAAGAATTTTATCAAGATTTTCTTTTCCACTGACAAATTTCTCAAGAGATTTCCTCAATTCTGTAACTTCTGATCCAAGCTTTGATACATGGATTTCATATTCATCAGCTTTCTTTTTATAGCAAACAACATCTTCTTTCAACATTTGATTAACAGTCCTAAGACTTTCAATTTCCTGTTCAGCTTTCATTAGCTCATCAGAGCTATCTAGGGTAACACTCTTCCCTTTTTCAAGAGTGATAAGTCTCTCAGACATAGCTGTATTTAACTGTTTTAGCTTGCAGATCTCCTGTCTCATTTTACCATTTTGTTCCAGGATTTCATCATCAAATTTCAAAACACTTAAGGAGGTCTGACATTCACTAAACACTTCTTGTTCATCTTCAGATTGAAGATTTTCAAGCCTTTTCTGAAGTTCTGAGTTTTCTATTCTGACAGTCTCCAAAGTTTCAGAAATCAATCTATTTTCATTTTCAAGGCTCACTGATTTAGATCCAGATTCCTCAGTTTGTTTTTTGAGTCTAGCATTTTCAGATTTCAGATATTCCAGATCTGAAGTAATAGAATCAAGATCAGTCAGCTGTCTTCTAAATATCTGATTTTCAGTTTTCAGAGTATCACTGTCCTCACCAGTAAGTTTAGAATTCTCAAACCTATCTAACCGTTTTTTCATAGATCTGTTTTTCTTGCTCAATTTATTACTAGATCTTAACAGCTTGGAATAAGCATCTACCCAATCATCTAAGGTATAGTCCGCAAAGGGTTTTACCTGAACTTCGTTCTCTTCTTTATCACTGTGGCTGCTGCTATGGTCGCTCCCATCAGCCATCATGCAGTTTTCCTTCCCTGTTCTGCAAGTTAGTTTCATCTTGTCCAGAATATCCTTGGCGGACCTACAATCATGAATACAAGACCACAAGGCTCTGTCAGTAGCTGCTCTCATCAGGCTAAAGGCTTTCTGATTTTCTCCATATTTTGACTTGTGACTTTTAGTCCACTTGGACTTTTCCTTTGGCAATCTATGGGGACCTTGTGAAATTAACTTCCACAGATCCGGATCAATCAATTTCACATAACTATGAAGACTGCTAATCCATGAGTTAAAGTTAGAGCCATTGAAAATCGGTGGAGAACCCATTAATTAATTCGACAAGCAGATTAATGCAGCAAAGAATAAAATCAGAAATGCACCAATGGACAACAGGATTCTCTGCAGATCGCTGGATCTGATCAATCAGAGAACCGCTCTGATACCAATTGATAGGATCGGTGCAAGGATTCAGAGGGGGGGTGAATGAATCCCACCCTTAAAAAAACTTTTCGCTCAATAAAAGACTAGAACACTATCCAGGCAGAACAACCAATCTGAAGAACAAGTAGAATATTCTTTTAAACCAAAGAGCAAATATGTAACTCGCGCCCAAATAAACAACTAGCGGAAGCAGCACAGATATAAACGAGAATGCAATGCAACCTGTGAAGGGTGGTAGAAGATATGGAGGAGCACACCACAAAGCAACCAACCACTGCACAGTAGATTTTTTAGGTGGTTCGGTCACCAAGACCTACATCCACCCCTCACTCCCAACCGGAGTGAGGATTCCACTAGCACGAGCTAGAACGCAGACTCAGTCTGCAAACAAGAGCTGCCACACAGCTTGACCAGGGGAACAACCTCCCCTCTTCCTCCCAACAGAAAGGGACACCCCAAGTGACTCCCAGCCACTTGGAAACCAGAGACACACAGTCTCTCTTCCTCCAAACCGGAGGGAACACCTAGTCTTGCAACCCACAAGACTAGAACCGGAGGACCAATCCTCCCTTCCTCCAAACCGGAGGGGAACCTAGAGACCCAAGTCTCTCTTCCTCTGAAACCCAGAGGGCAGCACAAGTGACCCCTAGTCACCTGCAAACTAGAGGTCTCGGACCTCTCTTCCTCCAGACCAAGAGGGACCCCTGGACTTGCAACCCACAAGCCCAGAACCGAAGAAAAATCTCCCTTCCTCCAACCCGGAGGGAACCCGACCTCACACAAGAGAATCGGAGGAATAACTAGAGAATAGTTGAAAAGAAAAAACAAAACACAGCAACAGTAAGCTGGAAAAATGAAATGCACAAAGGCTCTCACAGGAGCAGGCTGGCCTGGATTTGATCCACGGTCCAGCAGAAACTGATCTTCAGTTGAGGCTTCCTTTGCTCTAGCTCTCTCTTCTTCTCACTCTTCTTTTTCTTCTCTTTCGCAGGCTCTCTCTCTCTCTCTGTCTCTTCTTCCTTCTTTCTTTTTCTTCTGCTCACTACCTCTCTGTATCGTGGAGGCACTCACTGCTCTTCAGCTTTTCTTGATGGCTCACTATGTTTCGATCACACTCAGCCGATGGAGGAAACTCCATATTTATACCAGCAGCAGGCAGCTAGGGCGTGAACTCTCGACGATTCCCGCCCAGCAGGTTTGGTCCACGTGTCAGCATCTCAGCCTCTAGGATCACGTGCCAGTCTTAATAACCTCGTCCATTAATCCTGTCAGATAATCAGTCGAAGACAGTATCAGATGATGTATAGACTTGAAAGTTAACTGAGTGTACAGACTTCGTGTGAAGTAAGAGTGTATAGACTTGAAGCTTGATATCGAGTGTATAGAGTTGAAGCTTATCAAACGAATGTACAGACTTCATGTTAGCGAACGAGTGTATAGACTTCGTGATGCCAACAGACAATGACTATGCAGACTTGTTAAACCATGCACACTGTATAGACTCTTCATGCAACAATGTATGGACTTAGTTTATGTGCAGCTAACAGATGTATAGACTTGCTTTCTGAACGATGCACAAAAGCAGTGTATGGACTTAAAGGTTAACACTCGAATGTATAGAGTTGAAGGCCTAACAATCGAGTGTATAGACTTCAAAGGACAAAGCATCCACAGAACAGATGATGTACAGACTTTGTCAATATGAGATAATGTACAGACTTTGTCAAGTGACTGGCTGTACAGACTTCAGAAGATGAAGACTCTGTATCGACTTGAAGACCATGAGCCAATGTATAGACTTGCCTTAACAATGAATGTGTAGACTTTGAAACAGGAGTCAGGCAAACGGATGTACAGAGTTGGCCAAAGTAGCAATGTATAGACTTTGAAACAAAGACAATGTATCGACTTTGAAACAAAGGCAGTGTATAGACTTGATGCAGTTCTGCTGCCAATGTACATACTTTGATTCCCAAATGCGATGTAGAGACTTTGTGAGAGGCACACGATGCAAAGACTCTATACAGACTTAATGGCATGCAGCAATACACTGGACGATGTATAGACTTTAGAGCAACAAAAGAATAAGTGTGTACACTGAGGGAGTGTACAGACTTTGACTTGAAGATCGTTCAGGAACAAGCCATAGCAGTGTATAGACTTAAACGTTCTGAGCATAACAAAAACCAATGTACAGACTTCATTCAATGCAAATGAATGTATGGACTTCGTTTCAAGCAACGTAGGTAAAAGAAGAGACACTGTATAGACTTTCACACAAAAAGTAGACAAAGCAGCATGGCGTCAACCCAGCTGTTCCACTGCGTCAACGCAGCAAGTAAACCAGCAACTACTGCGTCAACGCAGTGTCCTTGTAGCGTCAACGCAGCTAGTGAACAGACAGCCAATGCGTCAACCCAATCTCCAACTGCGTCAACGCACTGCATGAACAATTAGCCACTACGTTAACCCAATCTAGCCATATTCATGAATTAGCTATTCAAGCAAACAATCAGATATTTAAGCAGTCAAACAGTCATCTAAATTAATTAGCACACCTCAGTGTGACTCATGGTGTGTCAGCCATCATCAAAACCACACAAGGGCACAACAATGGGGAAACAAAGGGGAATCCATCCCCAAGCCCCTAGGCATGCATCTAAACCCCTGGATCGGCCAAAAACGCCGTAAAACGAGAGATCCGGCTCACTCCCCCAAAACATGGATTTTCCCCAAAATGCAAAAAAAAACCCGCTCGGCTCACCACGCTGGAAAGGGAAAGCACGAGCTGGGGGTCCATCTCCCTACCTCCACCGAAGAAACGATGCGCCGTGGACGCCGATCCACGAAAAAAATGCCGTGAAACCATCGCCGCTCCACGAACCCGCCGCCTAGCTTCCACGCGCCACCGGCCCTCGATCCTCGACCCGTTCCACGTTCGTCACCTCCCGCCATCGCCGCCTCACCCTCCTCCGCCACCGTCGGCCGCCCGGGGAGAGGGGGAGAGAAAGAGATGAGAGAGAGTGAGAAAGAGAGAATGAGAGGGGGAGAGAGAAAATGGTTAATATATATAGAAAAACCAAAAAATTGTAGAAATTTGGAAAATTATGAAACATTACCTCCGCGATCCTCGGAAGGAACACAATGCAGTGGTACTATCCTGGAGTCGAAGAACTTCACGGTTCGCCCTGCACCGAGTTCCGAAGGCACATCAGGGAAAAACACGTGTAAAGTACAAAATACACTCCAAGACCCACTAAAAGATCCGAAAAAAAACATGGGGCATTACAGATGAACACTCGGTGGTTAGCATGGATGATGCCAGGGGCCAGCCGCCAAAGAGCCTAGTCAGCTACGTAAGAATGACAAAAGGATGCTGTAGAAAAGTGCTCTGAGTGTGGATGCTTGGCTCGGAAGAAGTTGTCTCCGTCTCTTGCAGTGCTTGCAGACGGCCTTGCTTCTTTATCGGGCGCTTGTCGTTGCTAGCTTGCTCATTTAGCAGAGGACAGTCAGGAATCCGGTGTTCACAGCTCTTGCAACGGAGACAAGCTCCTAATATTCTCCAGCACTCCTCGGCCTTATGTCCGGCCTTATCACAATGCTTACATACTTCTTTAGATGGTGTAGTGGTGATGGAAAAAGGCTAGTCGTTCTTCTTAATATTCTTATCTTTAGAGTGGTTTCCTCCATCACTAAACCTCTTCTTTGTGGACGAGTCCTTGAAGGAACCCGAACTAGTAACATGTTCCTTCTTATCTCTTCCACAGATCCGGTCAGACAGCTCCGTGGCGTCTCCTAGTAACTATGCTCTTCTCACCATCATTGAATAGACTTATATGTCCATCGACGCCAGTTGTGTAATGTATTGGGGTCTAAGCTCGTTTAAGAACCTACGGGCCTTCATCTTTTCCGTATGCACTAGATGTGGTGCATAACGGGACAGCCTAGAGAATTGGGCCTCATACTTGGCCACCAATAGATTTCTTTGCTTCAATGCGGCAAATTCTACGGCCTTCTTCTCTTGTATACAATTAGAAAAGTACTTGTTATTAAAATGGTCGACGAACTCGCCCCATGTGATGTGTTCATGCGGCAAGGACACTTCCAGGGACTCCCACCAGAATCGAGCACCCCGCTCTAGTTGGAATGTTGCTAGTAACACTTTATCTTCATCCGTACATCGCACAACATGGAATATGTGCTCGATCTCCTTCATCCAATTCTCGGCATCGTCAGGATCAGACGAGCCAGTAAACTTTGGTGGGCTCATATTCCTAAAACTTCGGTGGAGATCTCATGCTCCACAGTTCAAACCACCCTGCGCTACTTGTTGAAGCGCTTGGGTGAGGCCTTGAACAGTTCGTTGCATGTCGCGTTACTGGGCTCTCTCAGAAGCCATGATCCTACAGGAATTTTAAATAACTAAATTAATATTGAATTAACTATAGGTCTAATCTGCCTATGTTGACTCAACCCATGACTCTACCCATCTCATTGGGTGAAAGGTATAAACTAATCCTTGGACTTGGCAACCTAGGAAATTTGAACACTTAGGCTCCGATACCACAAAACGGTCACATCCCGAGCACGTAAGGAACCTGGGAGTGCGCGACGAGTTTATATCATTCATGCCAATTAGAGTATGAGATAAACAACACATAGATAGAGCGCGCTAATCATAAGAAATAACCAAGCCCAATATTATTAATAATGTATATATAATTTATTTATATGTTATATATTTAATATTCAATTATGTTATATATTTAATATTCAATTCCATTTTTATATTAGTTTTATATTTTTTCTATAACTCCAAACGATTCTATTACATAATCCCAAAAGAGGCAAATATACTTAAATGATAATTTAGACTCAATACAAAGAAAATTACAATAATGACTCAAGGAAAATAGAAAAGACTTGACTCGATGACAACATAAGACATCTGGTTTAGCTCTACTCTCAGCTCTCTTGGCCATCCCCATCCGATTGAGTCTCGTCATCGGACATACCTAAAAAATAGGGGAAAACACTAGATGAGCGAACGCTCAGTAGGAATTTTATCTCTAATCCAGACTTACTTAAAGTAATTAACAGTTTATGCAACATGCCATGATCATGTATAGAGTGCAAGATAATATCAAGAGTGGAGTAACAAGAAATAATAAAGATGGACTAGCAAGTATTCAAGATATAACAAGTGAAGTTTAACAAAGGTATCAAGCATGTAATATCAAGTCATGTTGTCACGCCCCGAGCGCGGAAGATATCCGGAGATGCGCGACGAGTTTATATCAATCATGTCAATCAGAGTGGTCGTGTATTCGACACAAAGACAGAGATGTGCAAAATAGCAAGATAACCCAATCCTTTATTTCATAATGGATAGACTATTACAAATCCAATACTTTGTTTAATAAAAAGGAAAAGAATACATATTTGACTCAAGAAACTAAAGAAAAGACTAGATGACACTTGAGCAGCTCTATCACTTTCACTCTTGACCATTCCCATCCGATTGACTTCCATCGTCGTCGGACTTACCTGAAAAGTAAAAAGGGACAAACGGAATGAGCGAACGCTCAGTAGGAAATTATATCTCAAGTACTAGCAAGGGGTTTAAGTAATTACATCTTTCATGAATGCAATAAAGCTATGCATGCTCTCATAAAACGACAAGATAGAGAGAATGTAATATCAATGAAATAAGATGAACAAATCATGAACTTTCAACAAGATAACAAGATATTTGAGATATTCAAGCAAGTACATTTAACAAGTCATGTCAAGAACTTTGGCTATCATGTATCAAGCAAGTAAATTACCCTTTTTCGGCCACGCATTTCATGTCAAGTCAAGTACGATTCAAGTACAAGATATGTGTGGAATGTCCAATCAAGCAAGTCAAGTACTCGGTATAATGCCAGATACCTTATCATTTTAACTCCCATGGGCACAAGTACTTTCGGGTGCTCCTCCCAGGACCAGATCGGGCCCTATATGCGCAGGCATTTATCATGTATTTTGACATCCACTCTTGTTTATATAGCCAATATAGAATTTCAATAATCAAGCTTGTAGACGTGTATGACAACTTTGACAGAATAGAGTCCAAAATATGACAAAGGACATAGAATGGCGATAATAACGGTATAATCACGATATCGATAAAACTAGGTAGAATATGGTTCCCTTAACTTGGGTACCATGACAAATCAATATGGACATTCTTTATATAGAATTGAGGTCCACATGAACAGTATATCAAGGTAAGATACCCTCATTCTTATCATAGAATTGAGGTTTACAAGAATGACATGATATGGCATGATATCATCATCCCATTAAGAATTTCTTATGATATACTCTTTGTATAATCATAAGGGCCGGTATACCATGTTTCTTTAGAGTGACATGGCATCAATGGTGTAATGGGTTTTTAGGGTACAACCAGCTCAGTCGGCCTTGAGGGAATCCAAGGCTACGAGGAGTCTTACGGAGGTCTCTATGACTAACTCGCTAGTCCAAAGGAACGGAATGTCCAATGGAGAGCTTGTATGTCAATGAGAGTTGAGTGTGATCGATAAAACAATCATGAAACGTGGGACTATACTCACGGAGTGGAGATATAGTGCCGATATATGTATATAATATATATTGAAACCATCGGTTAACAGTAATGAGTTAAAAACAGTTTACAGTAAAATAACGACTTATGTAAAGTCATTTCTCAAGTAATTAACGCCTAACAGAAGGGCGTTGATCTATTTTCCATTTTTGCAAAATTTCAATATTTCAGTAATTTGTCAGAAACGCGCCCTGGTCAGGGGCGTTTCTTTACAATGAGACGACTACAGTAGCAGGCGTCCTTTTATTTACAATATTTGACAGAATATAAAGAATTTCAGGAATTATCAAAAACGCACCCTGGGCAGGGGCGTTACTCTCAGATTCTTATTTTTACAGAATATGTTTTTCAGGAATTTAACAGAACGCGCCCTATTAAGGGGCGTTACTTTTCAAGTTACGCCTTAGTGTCAGGCGTTAGTCCAGTGAGAGACGACCTAGACAAGGCCGTTAATTCAACTTTCAGAAATTAACAGTAATAATTTCAGGATAACAGAGAGGAACGAATATAAGATCATGACAATAAATTTAGCAGGTTTGAAGACATATGATCATGTATTATTATAGAATCTTGATTCCATATATAATCAGTTCTTAACATGGGTGATTAACGATTAAATGAAATTAACGCCTGCGTACAGGGCGTCAAATATGAAATTGACGACCTTGTAAGGGTCGTGTCTTGTAAAATAGCGCCCTTGACAGGGGCGTCTCTTTCAAAATATTGCAGATACGTATTAAAACTATAATAAACCGTATGCATGTCATGCTAATATATACGTATCTTGAATTATTTTTATTTGGGCTACAGTAGCTTGAGAAAACCTACCTTAATATGATTGAACTGACGAAGGGTTTGAAAGATCTGAAACTTCCACTGCAACCAATCAACTGCAGTAGCAGCAGGAGGAAGAAAATCCTTTTAAGAAGGAGTTCGTTTTCGATGAAGAACACCTGTTCTTGGTTTTGTCAATTTTGCTGTAGATCCTACAGGAAAGAAGAAACATATATTAGTTTCTTCAACTACCTAACGAGAGGATAAGGAAGAAAGAACATTACCTGGTTCTTTCGTAGGAGCTTCCCGACCTGTAAGAAGGAACATAAGATGAAGAATCATTAGTTCTTCATGTAACCGAAGCAGAAAACAAAAGGAATTAGAAGAACATATGTTCTTCACGTACCGTTCAGCAGTCGTCCGTCCAAATAGATTTAGGGTTGGATCGAACAGTTTATTTATAGGATTTTGGAAATCCTATTAGGGTTAGTGATTGTGTGGAAGTAATACTTCCATGATAGAGTCATTACCACGTTTGAACTCTTTCTAATGCTTATCAATTACCCTGGATAAGATCTGGATTCGAACGGGACTGGAATGGAATTAACGACTTCGGTCAGGGCGTCGATTCTTGAATTGACGACCTGGTTCAGGTCGTTTCTAAAGAAGCGCCTTGAGTAAGGGTGTTTCATGTTTTAAAACACGCTCAAGCTAGTGGCGTTGCTTGACCTTGCCCTGTTTGTCGTTGGGAATTGACGCCGTTAGGTGAGGGCGTCACTTCTTTATTAACGCCGTAGCTAGAGGCGTTTCTAATTTGAATAGAGCAGTTATCAGAGGCGTTATTTATTTTTTATTTATTTTTTTTTCCATTTACTTGATTTATTTATAAATCTTTATCATTATTAATATTTTATCAGGGTTGCTACACCCTCCCCCACTTAAAAAGAATTTGGTCCCCAAATTCCATAATACATAATATTTATACATGCGGAGAGTGTAAAGTATATACCTCTTAGAATAACTCGGGAAATCGTTTCTTCATAGATTCCTCGGTCTCCCATGTCGCTTCGTGTTCAGTATTCTTATTCCATTGCACCTTGAGCATGGGGATAACCTTATTCCTTAGAGCTCGTATTTCACGATCTAAGATCTTCATAGGCTTCTGTTCATAGGTGAGATCTTTCTGGATCACCAGATCTCCATGTTCAATAATATGAGATGGATCGTGTACATACTTCTTCAACATAGATATGTGAAATACATTATGTACTTCGGACAATTGAGGAGGCAACGCGATGCGATAAGCAACCTCGCCAACTCTTTCGAGTATCTCAAATGGTCCGATGAATCTTGGCGTAAGCTTGCCCTTAACACCAAATCTTCGTATGCCACGTCCAGGCGATATCTTGAGAAATACATGATCTCCGATTTGGAATTCAAGATCTCTCCTTCTTGTGTCAGCATAAGCCTTTTGCCTTGTCTGAGCAACTTGTAATCTTTCTCTGATTACTTATATCTTCTCAGTTGTATCCCTTACCATGTCTGGACCTAACAGTTGTTTCTCTCCAACCTCGTTCCAGCATAAGGGTGATCGGCAACTCCTTCCCTATAAAGCTTCGAAAGGTGCCATTTGGATACTAGCTTGGTAGCTATTATTATATGCAAATTCCACTAGTGGCAAATGTTCATGCCAGCTTCCACCAAAGTCAATGATGCAAGCTCTTAGCATATCCTCAACAACTTGATTAGCTCTCTCGGTCTGACCATCCGTTTGTGGGTGAAAAGCAGTACTAAAGTTGAGCCTTGTTCCCAACGAATGTTGTAGTCCCTTCCAAAAATGAGAAGTGAAACGGGGATCTCTGTCAGACACGATCGAGACAGGTATACCATGTAACCTGACTATTTCTTTGATGTATAGTGCAGCTAGCACATCAATTGACCATCGGCTTTTTATTGGCAAGAAATGCGCCGATTTAGTTAATCGGTCAATGATAACCCAGATTCCATCATGTTCTCCTTTAGATTTAGACAAACCCATGATGAAGTCCATACCAATCTCCTCCCACTTCCACTTAGGAATATCTAGAGGATGAAGTTTTCTAGCAGGCTTTTGGTGTTCCGCCTTGACCTGTTGGCATGTGAGACAGCGTGATACATAGTCCGCTATTTCTCTTTTCATGTTGGGCCACCAAAAGTTCCTCTTTACATCTTGGTACATTTTGGTTGATCCTGGATGAATAGTGTACCTTGATCTATGAGCTTCATCTAAGATCTTCTTCTTTAATTCTGGACAATCGGGTATACAAGTTCTGTCTTTGAACAATAATCTTCCATCAGAAGTTAGTTGAAAATCAGATTGTCCTTCTAATCTGTCTTTGATTTCCACTAATATAGGATCATCATCCTGAAGTGCTTGTATCTCAGATAATAAATCTGACTGTATGCTTACATGAGATAATGTGACAAATTTGGCTTCCTTGTCCAAGCTTATATTGAGCTCGGAGAATTGTTCTAGCAACCTCCATTCTTGTATCATACAATTGGCTATCATTGCTCTCGGCTTTCGACTAAGGGCATCAGCAACATAATTACCCTTTCCGGGATGGTATTGTATATTGAAGTCGAAGTCCTTGAGATATTCTAGCCAGCGTCTTTGTCTCATGTTTAGCTCCTTTTGTGAAAATAGATATTTGAGACTTTTGTGATCGGAGTATACAGTAAACTGCACTCCATATAAGTAGTGTCTCCATATCTTTAGGGCAAATACCACCGCGGCCAGTTCTAAGTCATGGACGGGGTAATTCTCCTCATGCTTCTTCAGTTGACGTGAAGAGTATGCTATGACCTTTCCTTGTTGCATTAGGACACATCCGAGGCCAATGCCAGAAGCATCTGTGTAGACCTCGAATTTCTCTCCTTCTATTGGTAGAGCTAACACCGGAGCTGTAGTGAGATGATCCTTGAGAGTTTGGAAACTTCTTTCACATTCCTCACTCCATTCATATCGGATCTCCTTGCGAGTTAACCTTGTGAGGGGCACGGCGATCTTGGAGAAGTCTTTGATGAATCGCCGATAATATCCTGCAAGGCCTAAGAAACTTCTGATCTCGCTAGCATTGGTTGGTTTTTCCCAGTTTCTAACAGCTTCGACCTTTGACGGATCTACTGATAATCCATCTTTTGAAATCACATGTCCTAGAAAAGCCACTTCTTCAAGCCAGAATTCACACTTGCTGAGTTTTGCATATAATTGATTTGTCCTCAAGACTTGCAATGCAATCCTCAAATACTTTCATGTTCTTCCTTAGTCTTGGAATATATCAATATATCATCAATGAAGACTACTATGAATTGATCCAAGTAAGGCCTGAATATGCTATTCATTAACTGCATAAAGGCAGCAGGGGCATTTGTTAGTCCAAAAGGCATAACAACAAACTCGTAATGGCCATACCTGCTTCTGAATGCGGTCTTGTGAATGTCATCATCCTTGATTCTTAACTGATGATATCCCGACCTGAGATCAATTTGGAAAAATATTTGGATCCTGAAATCTGATCAAATAACTCATCGATTCTCGGCAGTGGATACTTGTTCTTGATAGTGAGATGATTCAACTGTCGATAGTCGATGCACAATCTCATGGATCCATCCTTCTTCTTCACAAATAAGACTGGTGCTCCCCACGGGGAAGTACTTGGTCTAATAAACCCTTTTCGAATTAGTTCCATTAATTGCTCTTTTAACTCTTTGAGTTCCGCAGGGGACATTCTATAGGGTGCCTTTGAAACTGGACCAGCACCAGGGACTAAGTCAATGGTGAAGGCCACATCCCTTTGAGGGGGTAATCCCGGCAAATCTTCCGGAAATACGTCTGGAAATTCTTGCACTACCTGAATGTCTTCTATCTTAGTGTCCTTTGTTTCCTTAACTGTGACAAATGCAAGGAAGGATACACATCCTTTCCTGACGAGCTTGCTTGCTCGAAGAGCCGAAATAAGAGGGGATTTGCTCCGACTCTTGGGGCGAGTAAAGACTAATTCTGGAATATCTTTGAAAGCAATTCGGCTATTGCGGCAATCAACCGTTGCCTGGTATTTGGATAACCAGTCCGCTCCTAGTATAACATCATACTCCTTTAGATCGAGGCATATGAGATCTATAGGTAAATTCCTACCTTGAACCATTACCTCACAGTTTTGGTAGTGATGAGTAATATCATTTTCACTTCCAAGAGGAGTAGTTAGAACTATTTTTATCCATTCTGGTTCTAACGGTAACGGGTCGGCAAACTTCTTAGAAATAATGGAATGCGATGCACCCGTATCAAATAAGACATAAGCACTTTTGGAACAAACTGTTAATGTACCTTCTACCAGTCCACCTTCTTCTTGCTCGGTCTCCTTTATTGCATGAAGTCGAGCGTTCTTTGTCACCGGGCGTTTACCGTCACCGGCTTGGTCATTCATTAATGGACACTCGGGAATCCGATGTTCGCGACTCCCACAACGGAGACAAGCTCCTAATTTCCTCCAGCATTCTTCTGTCTTGTGACCAGCCTTGTCACAATGCTTGCATACTGTATTAGAAGGTGTAGTGGTGATAGAGAAGGGCTTGGATTTCTTGAACTTAGAATCTTGAGAGGATGAACCTCCATTATTGGGCCTCTTCTTAAAGTTGGGTTTTGAAAGAACCCGAACCTGTGACTTGCTCCTTCTTGTCTTTCCACGGATCCTATCAGATAGTTCCGTGGCATCTTCAAGTAATTGAGCTCGGCGCACTATTTCAGAATAAACTTGGATGTCCATAGGCGCCAGTTGAGTAATATAGTGGGGCCTAAGCCCATTAAGAAATCTACGGGCTTTCATCTTCTCCGTGCTAATAAGATGCTTAGCATATCTAGACAACCTGGAGAACTGAGCTTCATAATCTGCTAATGATAAAGATCGTTGCTTTAATGCAGCGAATTCTGCAGCCTTCTTTTCTTGGACTCGGTCCGAGAAATATTTAGCATTGAAGTATTCCACAAATTCTTCCCATGTTACTTGAGTAGGATCGATGGTTGCTTCAATAGACTCCCACCAACATCTAGAATCTTTCTCTAACTGGAATGTAGCTAATAGAACTTTGTCCTGATCCGTGCATTGCATAACACGGAATATACGTTCAGTCTCCCGAACCCAATGCTCGGCATCGTCCGGATCTGTCGATCCCATAAACTTCGGGGGATTCATGCTCTTAAAGGCTTGGTGTAAGCTTCCAGCTCATGGAGCACCACCTTGTGCTACCTGTTGTAGCACTTGAGTCATCCCTTGGAGGGTACGCTGCATGTTGCGCCATTGAGCACGTTCGGCAGCCATTATCCTACAATTACAATAACTATATTAGTACGTGATCGTATTTAAAGACTCCTACACTATGTTAAATTTAACCCTTGGTTCTACCCAATCTCACTGGTTTAAAGGTTCAAACATATCCTTGGACTTGGGTTTTTCCTAGGAATTGAATACCTTAGGCTCTGATACCACAAAAACTGTCACGCCCCGAGCGCGGAAGATACCCGGAGATGCGCGACGAGTTTATATCAATCATGTCAATCAGAGTGGTCGTGTATTCGACACAAAGACAGAGATGCGCAAAATAGCAAGATAACCCAATCCTTTATTTCATAATGGATAGACTATTACAAATCCAATACTCTGTTTAATAAAAAGGAAAAGAATACATATTTGACTCAAGAAACTAAAGAAAAGACTAGATGACACTTGAGCAGCTCTATCACTTTCACTCTTGACCATTCCCATCCGATTGACTTCCATCGTCGTCGGACTTACCTGAAAAGTAAAAAGGGACAAACGGAATGAGCGAACGCTCAGTAGGAAATTATATCTCAAGTACTAGCAAGGGGTTTAAGTAATTACATCTTTCATGAATGCAATAAAGCTATGCATGCTCGCATAAAACGACAAGATAGAGAGAATGTAATATCAAGGAAATAAGATGAACTTAATCATGAACTTTCAACAAGATAACAAGTTATTCAAGATATTCAAGCAAGTACGTTTAACAAGTCATGTCAAGAACTTTGGCTATCATGTATCAAGCAAGTAATTTACCCTTTTTCGGGCCACGCATTTCATTTCATGTCAAGTACGATTCAAGTACAAGATGTGTGTGGAATGTCCAATCAAGCAAGTCAAGTACTCGGTATAATGCCAGATACCTTATCATTTTAACTCCCATGGGTACAAGTACTTTCGGGTGCTCCTCCCAGGACCAGATCGGGCCCTATATGCGCAGGCATTTATCATGTGTTTTGACATCCACTCTTGTTTATAGCCAATATAGAATTTCAATAATCAAGCTTGTAGACACGTATGACAACTTTGATAGAATAGAGTCTAAAATATGACAAAGGACATAGAATGGCGATAATAACGGTATATTCACGATATCGATAAAACTAGGTAGAATTATGATTCCCTTAACTTGGGTACCATGACAAATCAATATGGACATTCTTTATATAGAATTGAGGTCCACATGAACAGTATATCAAAGGTAAGATACCCTCATTCTTATCATAGAATTGAGGTTTACAAGAACGACATGATATGGCATGATATCATCATCCCATTAAGAATTTCTTATGATATACTCTTTGTATAATCATAAGGGCCGGTATACCATGTTTCTTTAGATTGACATGGCAAAGATTGTGTAATGGGTTTTTAGGGTACAACCAGCTCAGTCGGCCTTGAGGGAATCCAAGGCTACGAGGAGTCTTACGGAGGTCTCTATGACTAACTCGCTAGTCCAAAGGAACGGAATGTCCAATGGAGAGCTTGTATGTCAATGAGAGTTGAGTGTGATCGATAAAACAACATGAAAACGTGGGACTATACTCACGGAGTGGAGATATAGTGCCGATATATGTATATAATATATATTGAAACCATCGGTTAACAGTAACGAGTTAAAAATAGTTTACAGTAAAATAACGACTTATGTAAAGTCGTTTCTCAAGTAATTAACGCCTAACAGAAGGGCGTTTATCTATTTTCCATTTTTGCAAAATTTCAATATTTCAGTAATTTGTCAGAAACGCGCCCTGGTCAGGGGCGTTTCTTTACAATGAGACGACTACAGTAGCAGGCGTCCTTTTATTTACAATATTTGACAGAATATAAAGAATTTCAGGAATTATCAAAAACGCGCCCTGGGCAGGGGCGTTACTCTCAGATTCTTATTTTTACAGAATATGTTTTTCAGGAATTTAACAGAACGCGCCCTATTAAGGGGCGTTACTTTTCAAGTTACGCCTTAGTGTCAGGCGTTAGTCCAGTGAGAGACGACCTAGACAAGGCCGTTAATTCAACTTTCAGAAATTAACGTAATAATTTCAGATAACAGAGAGGAACGAATATAAGATCATGACAATAAATTTAGCAGGTTTGAAGACATATGATCATGTATTATTATAGAATCTTGATTCCATATATAATCAGTTCTTAACATGGGTGATTAACGATTAAATGAAATTAACGCCTGCGTACAGGGCGTCAAATATGAAATTGACGACCTTGTAAGGGTCGTGTCTTGTAAAATAGCGCCCTTGACAGGGGCGTCTCTTTCAAAATATTGCAGATACGTATTAAAACTATAATAAACCGTATGCATGTCATGCTAATATATATGTATCTTGAATTATTTTTATTTGGGCTACAGTAGCTTGAGAAAACCTACCTTAATATGATTGAACTGACGAAGGGTTTGAAAGATCTGAAACTTCCACTGCAACCAATCAACCGCAGTAGCAGCAGGAGGAAGAAAATCCTTTTAAGAAGGAGTTCGTTTTCGATGAAGAACACCTGTTCTTGGTTTTGTCAATTTTGCTGTAGATCCTACAGGAAAGAAGAAACATATATTAGTTTCTTCAACTACCTAACGAGAGGATAAGGAAGAAAGAACATTACCTGGTTCTTTCGTAGGAGCTTCCCGACCTGTAAGAAGGAACATAAGATGAAGAATCATTAGTTCTTCATGTAACCGAAGCAGAAAACAAAAGGAATTAGAAGAACATATGTTCTTCACGTACCGTGCAGCAGTCGTCCGTCCAAATAGATTTAGGGTTGGATCGAACAGTTTATTTATAGGATTTTGGAAATCCTATTAGGGTTAGTGATTGTGTGGAAGTAATACTTCCATGATAGAGTCATTACCACGTTTGAACTCTTTCTAATGCTTATCAATTACCCTGGATAAGATCTGGATTCGAACGGGACTAGAATGGAATTAACGACTTCGGTCAGGGCGTCGATTCTTGAATTGACGACCTGGTTCAGGTCGTTTCTAAAGAAGCGCCTTGAGTAAGGGCGTTTCATGTTTTAAAACACGCCCAAGCTAGAGGCGTTGCTTGACCTTGCCCTGTTTGTCGTTGGGAATTGATGCCGTTAGGTGAGGGCGTCACTTCTTTATTAACGCCGTAGCTAGAGGCGTTTCTAATTTGAATAGAGCCATTATCAGAGGCGTTATTTATTTTTGTTTTATTTTTTTTTCCATTTACTTGATTTATTTATAAATCTTTATCATTATTAATATTTTATCAGGGTTGCTACACATGTCATAAGATATTGGCTGTTTTAATGTAGCAAGTAAATACCCATTCCGGGCCACGCAAGTCACGTCATGTCATGTCAAGTCAAGTATGAGATGTTGAATGTCATAGATTAATCAAGCAAGTCATACACTCTGGTGTAATGTCACACCGTGGTCAATATAGCTCTCATGGGCACAAGTAGTTTCAGGTGCTCCTCCCAGGACTAGACTGGGCCCCATTAACATCAGGCATTGAGTCATGTAAATATCTAGACATCCACTACAATTTATAGCCAATGGAGTTTCAAAGAATTAAGTCTTTGTAGGAACAATGAGGTAGATTCATGGAATAGGGAGTTCAAGGATAGAACTTTGTGTAAGGACAATATTACAATAAATCTCTCATGAAAGCTGATTCATAAATCTGGAAAAAATGGCGTCAATATAGTCGTCGCGAATTAAAGAAAAAAATGTCGCCTATCTGGATGCTAATTCTTTTGAACAGTAGGCATGAAGGAAAATGGCGTCAACTATTAGGGCGCTATTTTCAATTGGCATCAACTGCCTGGTCGCCAATTCCAGATAGTGACTAAACTTCTCATCGAAATCCATCGGGGTGTTCCATGAGGGCTAGGGTGTCATGTTTATTTAGAGTGACATTTCAAGACATAGTGTCCAGAGTTTTTAGGGTAAACCAGCTTGGCCACCTTGAGGGATTCCAAGGCTAGCGAAGTCTTACGGAGGTCTTAGTGAAGAAAGTCCCGATCCGACGGAAGGAATATCAGGCGGAGGATCCTAACCTCACCAAGAGTTGAAGTGTAAGCGGTAGAACACAAAACAGGGACCATGCCTCGTTCTTGAGATAATGGTGCCAAAGATCCAACGGTATTGGATCAAAACACTCGAATAAAATAGTCACAGGAAACAACGTCTGAACAATGGTCGCTAATTGAAATTAGCGTCCACTCTATAGACATAAATTCTTAAATTTCCAGAATTATAGTTTAAATTTTAGGAATATGCATCTCTTTAGAGAGGCGCAAAACTTAAATCTGCGTCACATCAAAGGACGCCAATTCTTGATAATTAATTTTTTTGGAGGGATTTAACGTTAGGGTACCAGACGCTCATTAATTGGCATCTCTATAAAGGGGCGTAAGAACTCGAATTAGCGTCTGATATCCCGTCGTCAATTCCTTTGAGTGCCAGGTGATTAAGATTTTGCGTCATTTTACAAGGGCGTTACTTCTTTAATTTACGTCAAAGTCACTAGTGCTAAATCTATATTTTTCCACTTTTATTTATTTTACTAATTGAATACAGGAATTAGCGTCTCTTTGGAGAGGCGCTATTTCTTGGGTACGCGTCTGTTCCAATAGTCGCCGATTATTTCTACTTACAAAACCGTATGTATCGGCCAGGTACGTTTATAGAAACATACTACTGTTCATTTCTTATTTAGAAGATGAGCAATATCACTTTGATTTTTATTTAAATTTTCTTAAAACAAAAGATACAGTAATTAAGAGAAAAATAAGTGGATCCTAAAAACATGCATATCAGGATTTCACTGTTCACAGTTTCATAGATATAGATTTTTAAACATGCATGTAATTATTATTTAATAGGAAATTTGCGTCAAGGTTGTTGACGTAGATTGATTTTGCATCTATGAACAAGTCACAGTTCTTAAAAATAGCGTCCACTGCCATGGTCGCTAATTCTTGTTCAAACAGACCGAGCAAACACATGATAGAAGACATGTAGGAATCGTGAATCAAGGAAGTAACATGATGATTGCTTAATTATCTTGCATGCATGTTATTTACTAGGGTTTTGCCTGGGGAGAAAACCTACCTTGGTTTGGGTTGATCAGAGGATAGAGACGACGGATGCAGAGGAAGCAGAGGAACAAGGAAGAAGATGCTCTCTTCTTCTCGTCCACAGCAACAACCGTAGTAGCAGTAGTACGCAGGAAGAAGAGGAAGAAGGACGTAGGCAGTAGGAGGAGGAAAGAAGAAGAGCAGTGCCTTCTCCACACACATGTCGATGCAACAGCAACAACACGACCTCCCTCGCATGAGCAGCAGTAACCCTTGCTGTGTGCACAGGGGTTTTATTTATAGGGGTTTTGGCCTCCACGAATCCTAAGTCGAACAAGGATCCTAGTCCCCTTCAAATTTCCCAGTTTGATTCTATCCCTTCCAAAACCTCAGCTGCTTTCCTTGTTGGATTAAAACCCTAAATTTCCCATGCATGGCCGAGCTCATACATTCGAACACCCTAATGGGTTTGAAATTATGTTTATTAGTATTGGGCCTTTCTACGTTCAAGGAACTCTGGCCCATGGTAGGGTTTTGGGTTTATTTTTAAATGTGGGTTTTTAGCTTAGTAACGAGTTAGGCCCATTTACAAATTTCACTTAATTGGGCTTCTTATACGTACAAGGGTTTGACTATTGGGATTTAATATTTTATATCTAATGAAATCCCTTTATGCTCTTTTATCTATTTAATTGTGTTACATATTTTCTACAATTTATTTGGGGTGCTACATTGGTAGTCCTCATTGCAATAGTAGCAACTCTTGCTCTATTTTCCATCCATAGAATAACCTCGAACCTATTCAATTACATTTTACTTGTCAGCATCTCAAGTTTCAACAAGCTTCTACTTTGCCTTTCCTGTAAGGTACAACTTTTAGTTTCCCTTCCAGTGGCCATCCCCATAGCAATAGAAGTGTTGTGCATGTGATTTTGATGATTATAAAATGCCTTTGTTGCTTGGCTGTGTGCGAGAATGGTTGTTCATGTCCTCATGTGTATGGAGGTTGAAATGGTTGAGGAAATGATCATAAACTGTTTCTATTGTGATATCATCATGTGGGTGCATTGTGATTCTATAAGGCTCATACATGCTTTGAGGTTAGCATAAAAATTGCATATACATTGTCTCTACACTTGGTGAGATTGCTTTGTGATGTGTGGGTTGATGAGCTTGGAGATTGAACAAATGGAATATGACTCAATAATGGTTTACGTGCCTTGATTCTCAAGTTGTTCATCATGCAATGGTAAGAATTTATATTGGAATCCATGGTGATACTCTTCTAATCTTGAGTTAGAAAAATGGGTTCTCAAGTGCTTTCATAGAGATCTTTCATGGGAATTCTTATGAGCCTCATGCTAATACTTTCATAATCATATATTTTGATCTTGATCTAACATCTTACTTTATCATATTTTTCAGGATGAAAAATCATGATTGATCTTCATGGGATTATGGTAACATTTAATCAATTGTTTCCCTTTGGTTTGATGGAGGTTTTAGTTATTTTTTAAACTCAAACTGTCTTATAGTCTTCACCATTTTCAATCCCACCGTTGGATCTCTCTCTAAAAATTATATGTTGTAGCTCTGGGAGTCCTCTTTCCAACGCCTCCAGTCTTGCTTCGATCGGAGTTCGGAGCTAGGAGAATTAATTCCTGTCGCTGAAGCGCGTAGAGTCATTTTTGTGAAGCTGCCTGAAAGGGTCGACCCTTAGGGTCGACCCCTCAAGAAAGGGTCGACCCTTGGGGTCGACCCCTGTAAACCAAAACCAAAGTGTGTTCTGTTTGGGTTCTGGAAACCCAAGGGTCGACCCCTGGGGTCGACCCCTTGTATTCTGGAAACCCGAGGGTTGACCCCAAGGGTCGACCCATGTAAAACAGAACACAAAATTCGTTCTGTTTGGCTTCTGTATGCCCAAGGGTTGACCACAAGGGTCGACCCATTGCTTTTGGGTCTTTAACCCTCTCACGAGGGTCGACCCCAAGGGTCGACCCATCCCGGTCGGACCTCCAGCCACCTTTGTTGACCGTCGTTTTCTTGCCCCAAAAGTCATACCAATCAATTCCTAATGCCCTATATGTCTTCCTACTTCATGGATCTGGTCTCCAAGATGTATCTTGACCATTCTAATCATATATATACTTCTCTTTGGGTCACAAACCTTAAGGAGAGAGGTGAGATCCGATTTTTGGGTGTGTTGCTAACCCTTGTGTATGCAGGTTCGGAGTTGAAGCTCCCAAGCCCTCTTCCACCTTGTTTTGAGCTTATATGTGAAGGGGAGAACGTGGATTCAAGTCCCTAATCGATCCTTTACTGGAAGCAACGTGGAGAATCAAGATACAAGCATCATCTATGCAAGAATCGATCATTTTTCTTCAAGAATGGTTCCTCATCCTGCAGAAGCTCTTCATCAAAAATCTGAGGGAGTTGTCTTGATCTTTCACTTCTGTGTTTTTGTTTGAGATTGCTCAAGGTCTTGAATGATTATCTATGAGCTGAAATATATATATATACATGTTCATTTGTTCATCTATTGATTGCTATCTTATTAGTGCTATGTTTTTCATCCTAAGCAACAAGATGAACTAATACTTTCTTTTCTCTTGCAGAAGAAGAAGGAAGAGTGGTACCACAAGGATGAGAGTAGAGGGGTTTATGAGGCTAATTAATTCTATGATGTAACAGGCTTGATTTGGAGCTTATCATTTCTATCTGTTCTTTCAAGTGAAGAAGAAATTAGAAGAAGGTAAAGAAGTGCATCTCGAGGAGACGAAGAAGATGATGTCTAAATCATGATCATCCGTTAACGAGCAAGGAGAATGAGATTGTGCTGAAGAAGGGGGAGCCTTATACTTGATGCATACTTCTAGTTTTCATCTATAGAATTCGTTGGGAGGTCATAGCATATATATGTTTTGATTCATATACATTTGAGATAATATCTTGTATGGGTGTTCGGAGAAGGGGATCTCCGAGTGTGTGTGTTGTTATATGTGTGCTGCTTGTGCAGAGTATATCCGCATGTGTGTTTTGTTAGGCGCTTTCTCCCGTGTGGTTGAGTAGGCATTATCCTACGTGTGTGTGGACGGAGTTGTGACTCCGTGTGAGGAATTTGTTTGGGGTGTGTTCCCTAGTGTGTGTGTGTGTGCTACTGTGGCAGCAGGTTGAGGCAAGGCCTCGTGTGTGTGGTTTACTGCGAAAGCAGCGTGTGTGTGTGTTGGGGTTCGTCCCCGTGTTGCTACATTTTGTAGCGTGTAGTGAAGCCTCACCGGTTTGGTGAGGGGTGGACGTAGGGAGCCCGTCGTGGTCCCGAACCACCTTAAAAATCCCCGTGTCTTGTGGTTTGATTATTGTGATTGTGTGTTCACTATCCTATCTGTTTGTGCCATCGTGTGAGCTCGGCGAGATTGAGTGAATCAAGTTTAAATTTGTTTATATTAATTTCCTCAATCCTATCAATCTTGTATATTCCGCTGTGTGGTAGTTGTGTTTTTAATTGGACATAGTTTTCAGTAGTAGGATTTATTCACCCCCCTCTAGATCCGTGTTCCTGCACTACGGGACCCAACAATTGGTATCAGAGCGAGGCTCTGTTATTCCTAGATCTTGCGATCTACAGAGTGATCCTAGTGCATTCTACAATCATGAATTTTTCTGAACATATCTCAATGAATTGTCTGCCAATCTTCACTGGTTCGGATTTTGATTTATGGCTAGGTAAATTGTGTGTGGTGATCAATTCTACTAATCCTAGTATTTGGAAATTGATTTATCATGGTCCACACACATTACCTCTAGATGAGACCAAGTGGTCTAATCAGGATAAAATGATGCACCATGACAATGTTACTGCTTTGAGTTTATTGAAAGCTTATGTAAGTACTAACAAGTATCCATTTGTGTCTTCACGTAGGACGGCAAAGGAGCTTATGGACCGGTTGATCAAAGCTCAAGAAAAGGAAAGACAAAAATGTCTCATGGCCGATGATGCTGATCAACAAAGTGACAAAAGTGCAGAAGAGGTAAATTCAGATTCTGAAGAATTTACTCTTGATGATCTTGTTGAAGCTTATGATGAGTTGGAAAAATAATATAAGAAAGTCAAGTCAGAAAATAGAAAATTGAAAAAGAAATATGAAAACTTGGTCCATGAAAATGGTTCTTGTGATAAATGTTCTGAGCTTGATAACTTGACTGAAATCCTAGAGCATGATGTTGAATGTCACAAAGAAACCATTGCTTGTTTGAGAAATGAGAATGTTGCCCTCAAGAACAAAATCAATCAATTGGAGAAAATTAAAAAAGATCTAAGAAACAAAATGGAGTCAAACTCTATTGATCATGATATTTGTAATGAATTGATTATGAATGATAAACTTGCAAATAAAAATAAAAAACTTGAAAAAGGAAATGCATTGTTAAAATCTGAAAATGAAGAATTGAAACATCTAAACACAACCATGTCTAAAAAATTGCTTACTTTTGAAAAAGGGAAAAGTTTGGTTGTTGATGAATTTGACAAGATGTATGTGTTAGAACAAAAGATGGAAAGCTACCAAACCATCAATGCCCAATTGAATGAAAAAGTCATTTCTTGTGACAATGAGATCATTTCCTATGAATTGCACATTTCATCTCTTGAAAAAGAAATTTTTGATCTGAAAGCTTCTTTGTCTAAGTTTGTAAATGGGGAAGAAAATCTGAACAAGATATTGGGAACTAAGGTGAATTTCCAAAGAGAGGGACTAGGCTATAATCCTGTGAACAAAAAGAATTTTGAAAACAAAGTCTATACATCCTTTGTCCATAGTTCAAACATAGCCATCACATCAAATGAGTCTCCAAATAAAACTACTGCTCAAACAACAAAGAGATCAAATGAAAATCTGGAAAAGAAACAAAACTTGCATCAAAAGGCTAAAAGTGTTGGTGTCACGATGAATGCTAAGAAAAATCATGTTACACACACATGCATCCACAAAGAAAATCTCATGTTTTTATTGTGGTGAACTTGGTCATATGATGCATGATTACTTTTTGATGAAATCTGAAGATCTAGATACATGCAAGAAAATGAATGGCTTCACAAAGCCAAGAAAGCTTTTGAAAACAAAAAGAACTCTTGATAACTCTCATGCTCATGGAAGAAGACCATTTGAGAGATTTGTTACATTGAACTGTTTTCATTGTGGAAGGTTTGGTCACATGATGAACAATTGCTTTGATTTGAAAAATGAGAACATCTCTTCAAACCCACAAAAAATTCATGCTCATTCCTTCAAGAGAAATCTGAAGTCTCTTGGTTGTTGTCATTATTGTGGTGAGTTTAGACATATCATGTATGATTGCTCTTTAATGCATTTTGATGATATGCATATCCAAAAACTATGGAAGGCACCCTCTAGAGGTGTAACTAACCATCCGGGACCCAAGAAGGTTTGGGTACCCAAAATAACCAAATGAGAACTTTGTTGCAGGATTGCCTTAAGGCCAAGGGGAAGGCTCTAAGTCGACTTGGCCAGTCTTTGGAGCAAAGCTTTGGTAAACATGGGTTGTCCTTGAATTGATACTAATTTGATTGTAGAGGCAGTCTTATGTGTTTCATATGCCTTATATGCATAGACTTGACTCTTTACACATGTTGGACTAAACCTGAAATTTCTGAAATTAGTTTTGAACTCATGGCAGCTTGAGTCAATCACTTGTATTGATATTTACAATTCATCATACAGACTTGCAGCTCATAAGAGATTATCTTGTGGAAGAAAAACAGTGAAATTGGTTTTCTCACTTGTATTGAATTGAGATTGACATGAATTGAGCTCTTTTCAGTGCAGGTTTGATAATGACCATCAACCTTTGAAATCATGGAGAGAAAGAAAGGAGCTCAAGAGGACTTCAATGCAAGATTTGATCTGCTTCTATTTCTTTTGGCTAATATCATTCTATTTCTTACAGGAGAGAAAGAAAGGAGGTTAAGAAGACTTCAATGCCAAAGTTATTCTACTTCTATTGAGATTTGGAGCATTTTGATGAAGATTACTCAACCAAAATAAAGCAAAGAATTTGAAGATGTCAATAAAGGTAACACAAGGCAAAGGTGAGAAAATAAAGTGTTTGGCTGAAGTTCTATGGTCTTGATGTTAATGCCATAACTTGAAAGACAGTGATTGTGAAGGTTTGGATACCCCTTGGTTGTTCTTGATAATGTGGATAATGAATGCTTGGCTGAATGGTATTGAAACATCTGAGCAGTATATATGAGAGTGTAGCCATTGAATACTTTTTGCTAAACCCCCGATGTCAAATGAGAATACATTTATTTCTGATCATCATTTCAATGATTACATGGTATATAAAATGGTGACATGTGGAAGGGCAGGTCAAGCCTGTCTGAAAGCTATCACCATGCGTGAGGATGTGCCTCCGCCTGGTACCATGAATCATATATGTATATGGCATCCAACTTAAATGAAATTTTTGAAATCATGCATTAATTATGGGGGAGTTTTGCATGCTGAAAATATTAAAAATGATATTTTTCCATTCTCTCAGCATGATGATATTGTGTTTGTGGCTGCACATCTTGAGGACTGAAGTTGATCAATGTTCCATGGTCTTTACCAATGTGCCACGCATCTTTCTGGATAAAAGCACAACTATTTTCAAGAAAAGTTCACATGTGATGATTTTGATGATTTGAATGAATTTTCTGAATTCTCTTTTCAGAATAAAATTATGTCCTCACATTTGAATTTTTGGTAATGTGTGTCATACATTAGTTGCATTGGGTGCATATAGTGTGTCTTGTAGCATAGTTGGCATTTTCAGCATACATATAGTGCATATTTTGAAATGCATCATTTTACACATTTCATGTTGCATAAATGCCAAAATGAATACATCCAACAATTGATCTCATATCTTTGGAGTCAACATTTCAAGAACTGAAATTGCATATCTTTTCATTTTGCATCGCATATGCATATCTTCATCGTATGCTTGCATGTTATTATATGCTATTCAACCCATTCCTTGAAACTTCTAAGACCATATACTTCATTGATAAATAATGTTGCATCTGAGTCTTAACAAGTGTGCTTCATGTAAAACTCTAAGGGGGAGCATTTCATGCTTATTGCATTTACATAGGGGGAGCTACACTATCCTATTCTAAGTTAAATTTTCTCCATACATATTAAATCAAATTCGTATACTTCATGCACTTTAATGTGAAATTGAGTGTTATTCATAAGGATATAGGAATTTCATTTCAACACTCTAAAGTAATTCAACTTGCTGCATGGATGATAAGAGACAGTTGAGGAAAAAGCTGCTTGCCTCCACATACAAAAAAAAATGGTTGATATGAAAGGCAGAGCAATGCTAAGTCTCACTGAGTAAACTAGACACATGTCACCTGAGACGTGATGTGGTTCATTTCTGAAAAGCGATGATTAAAGTATCTCTGTTCAAATGAGGTGACAAGGTTCAACATTCTGAGTAACCGGGGATTCTGGCATGAGCTCCATGTGTCTCCTCGCGTAAAAAGGAATTATTTTGAACCTGATCCTTCTTAGAAAAATTCAGATGGTCAGTATGAAAATTTCTAATGATATATTTGATTGAGGTAGAGCGAAGCCTCTAATACGCTGTTCTCTAGATTGAAATGTAGTTTGTACACTTACTATTATGTTTACTTGAAAATCTGATTATCCATATGGCTAAACTTCATTCTCATGTTACTCACTTGCACATGGTAATTTGATTTGATATGTATTTTGAAAATTTGATTAACTGCTTGACCTACTGTACGTCTTCTCCTATTTATCTGCACAATCCTCTAGGTGTAATCATGAGCATTCTGAACTTAATGACTCACTTGCACTTTTCCTACACCTATCCCCTCACTGTAATTCAATTGGTATCACTTCTTGTGAAGGAGTTTTGTTGCATGTATCTATAGATATCTGCTTGATTACATTGTATGCATTTCATGTCTCATCACTTTCATACATCCTGTTTCATGCATTTCACAAGAAAACTAAAAATCAAAAATTTGAAAATCAAAGTCAGTCATCTATTGTGTCAATGTCAAAGGGGGAGCTTTACATGTGATCTTATCTGCCCAACTCATCAGGACTTGCATAAGTCAATACCTTTTTCTGGGTGTTTGAGTGTTTGTTTGCTTGCTCATCATTGTCATACCATACGCCATTTCCAATTGCTGTAACTTGTGAGCATTTGCATATCGTATTGTCATCTTGCATACAACATGACCATATTGTCCACATTTGTATTTCCAATTTCAACAATTGGTATCCAACAATTTTGTAATTAGTTCATGCATATCATGTCATCTTGCATCCCCCATCATGATCCCCATTTCTGATTCTGTCAAAGGAGGAGAGAGAGCTTTATGAGAGAGCATTATAGCATAAATATTTTGTCATCATCAAAATGGGGGAGATTGTTGTGCATGTGATTTTGATGATTACAAAATGCCTTTGTTGCTTTGCCGTGTGCGAGAATGGTTGTTCATGTCGTCATGTGTATGGAGGTTGAAATGGTTGAGGAAATGATCATAAACTGTTTCTATTGTGATATCATTATGTGGGTGCATTGTGATTCTATAAGGCTCATACATGCTTTGAGGTTAGCACAAAAATTGCATATACATTGTCTCTACACTTGGTGAGATTGCTTTGTGATGTGTGGGTTGATGAGCTTGGAGATTGAACAAATGGAATATGACTCAATAATGGTTTACGTGCCTTGATTCCCAAGTTGTTCATCATGCAATGGTAAGAATTTATATTGGAATCCATGGTGATACTCTTCTAATCTTGAGTTGGAAAAATGGGTTCTCAAGTGCTTTCATAGAGATCATTCATGGGAATTCTTATGAGCCTCATGCTAATACTTTCATAATCATATATTTTGATCTTGATCTAACATCTTGCTTTATCATGTTTTTCAGGATGAAAAATCATGATTGATCTTCATGGGATTATGGTAACATTTAATCAATTGTTTCCCTTTGGTTTGATGGAGGTTTTAGTTATTTTTCAAACTCAAACTGTCTTACAGTCTTCACCATTTTCAATCCAACCATTGGATCTCCCCTCTAAAAATTATATGTTGTAGCTCTGGGAGTCCTCTTTCCAACGCCTCCAGTCTTGCTTCGATCGGAGTTCGGAGCTAGGAGAATTAATTCCTGTCGCCGAAGCGCGCAGAGTCATTCTTGTGAAGTTGCCTGAAAGGGTCGACCCTTGGGGTTGTTAGAATGTAAGGCCCGGATACAGAGGGGGGTGAATGTATCCCTCTACAAAAATAGCCTAATTAAAAACTCTAAAGCTCAGTTATGCGGAATTAAAACTATTGCAGAAATAAACTGAGGAAACTTAGAAGGATCAAAGCAAGACAATAACTCAAGAAGCCCTCAAACGACCCTAAGCAAGCATCAAAAGCGCAGCAATTAAGTGAACATATAAGAAGATCAAACCACGAGGAACACCAGGATTTTTAGGTGGTTTGGTCAACAGACCTACGTCCACCCCTCACTCCAAACCGGAGTGAGGCTTCCACTAGTAACACTAGCACAGCAGACTCAGTCTGCAACAACTGCTGCCAAACAGCTTGACCAGGGGAACAACCTCCCCTCTTCCTCCCAACCGGAGGGACACCCCAAGTGACTCCCAGTCACTTGGAAACCAGAGACACACGGTCTCTCTTCCTCCAGACCCGGAGGGAACCCCTGGACTTGCTACCCACAAGCCCAGAACCGGAGGACCAAACCTCCCTTCCTCCAAACCGGAGGGGAACCTAGAGACCCAAGTCTCTCTTCCTCTGAACCCCAGAGGGAAACACAAGTGACACCAAGTCACTTGCAAACTAGAGGTCTCGGACCTCTCTTCCTCCCAACCGGAGGGAAACAACCAATGACACCCAGTCAAAGGCAACCAGAGACGCAAGTCTCTCTTCCTCCACACTGGAGGGAACCCGATCTCACACTAGAGGATCGGAAGAACAGCAAGTGAATAGTTTAAAGAAAAAACAAAACCTAGCAACAGAAAGCAAAAAAAAAATAAAATCAAATGTGGCTCTCGCAGGAGCTGGCTGGCCTGGATTTGATCCACGGTCCAGCAGGAACTTCTTCTACTGCTTCTCTCTTTCTCCCAGCACAAACTCTCTTTTCTTCTTCTTCTTCTTTCTTACTTCTTCTTCTTCTCAACCTCTCTATCTCACTGTCTCTCTTTCTTTTTCTTCTTCTGCTCTCTCGATCTGGCTCTCAGCTTTCTCTATCTCTTCTTTCTCTTCTGCACTTCTTCTCTTAGCTCTAGATGCTTCTACTTCAGTCACTCTCTACCCTCGCTCCCTCTTCTGAGGAAGAAGACACATATATATAGCATCAGCAGATTAGGGCGGCGTGTGCTCTCCACGATTCCCGCCCAAATGCTTCAGTCCACGTGGAGGCTCCTCTGCATCTCGGATCACGTGCTAGATGCCAGCCTCGTATCACGTGCCCACTCTTACAATAGAGCAAACTGGTTCGGATTTGATCCTGTAACCAGAATCCTTCTTCTTCTTCTTTTTCTTCTTCTCCTGCAAAGAGATTACAACCATTAATACTCAGGGTTCTCTATATATATATATATATACCTGAAATAAGTCGGTTGACACACAAGCTAAAGCTGCACGAGGTGTGTAGGAACAACAAAAGGTGCACTATACTGAGAACGACACGAGATACACACGATGACTACAGCACGAAATAAAGAGAGAATGACACGAGGTCGGATGAGAACAACATGAGGTGAGAAGGAAATAACACGGAGTGAAACGATAGAAAACACACGATCAGAGGAACCTTGGACGAAGATAGAAAGCACACGATCAGAGGAACCTTGGACGAAGATAGAAAGAAGCAACACGAAGACACAAACACAGAAACAACACGAAGACATTAAAAAAACGACTCGAATACGAGGACGACACGGACTGAAACCAACTCGAAGATGAAAACAGAACCCTAGACGAAGTGTGGTCACAAAGCAAAAAGGACACGGGGTCTAGGAAAAACAACACGAAGACATAAGACAGGAACGACTACAACGACTCGTAATAAAACAGTGGAAGCAGGAAAACGACTCGAGTAACTACAGTAAATGACACGAAAACACAAGAGCAAGAATAAAAAGATGACTCGAGATGAGCAACTAAATACTGAAGAAACGACACGAGGTTCACAGAAAAACGACTCGAAGTACATCAGAACAAATCGAGCTGCTTCAGTAAACAGCACGAAGACAATCAACAAACATAGTTGGAACAACACGACGTACAAAAGGACAACACGAAGTGTAGTGAACACAAACAACACGAAGTATGAAAGGAACAGTACGGACATACAAGGTACTACCTCATAGTAGTTTTCCTGTTAATCATGGAAATTTCAAATGCATAACATTACGCCAGATATCTGATTAAAATGACAATACTTAACATAGTGATGCTCATCATCAAAACACTAGGGAAGTCACAAACAAGAAAGCTGTGAACAACAAGGCATGTTGTACAGACTTCAATCAATATGCATCAGACGACTGTGTATGGACTTGAAGACCCTTAGCCAATGTATAGACTTCAAGTGGAGACCAATGTGTAGACTTCACGTGAAATCCCAATGTGCAGACTTGAACTATGCAAGCTACAATGTCGATGTATGGACTTTGTGAATGTTCAGACTTGAATGCTCGACCAGTGTACAGACTTGCAGAGCCGACCCCAATGTATAGACTTGAGGAATTGAAGCCAATTTACAGACTTGTCGAATGGCTCAACAATGTATAGACTTGATGAACTACAACATGAACATATCAGCAGAGAAGCAATGCACAGAACAGAAATCAAGCACAAACCAATTTATCACAGCATGGCTCAAGCATACACATGCATTCTTCACAATTCAGACATGGCACACTCATGCAATCTCCCACAGAATAGATCAGACATATTCAAGACAATGTGGTGACTCATTCATGTTGCTATCATTAAAACACCACATCATCAACAAAGTAAAAGGGGCACAACAATCTCCCCCTTTTTGATGATGGCAACATAATGAGTCACACTGACTCATCAAACTATTCTCCCCCTTTGACATAATCAAAAAGAAGGGAAATGGTTTGATAGTCAAATGCAGCACATAAATGCAGCACACAAAGATAGCACATAAATGCAGAGAATGAGTCATGGTTCTTTTAAAATGAAGATCTCCCTTATGACAATGAAACAGCTCTCCACCTATCAACATGCATGATTGACTACTCTCCCCTTATATGTGAATAAACCATAACTCCCCCTGAAGCATAAGAATGGACTCTGGTTATCCAATAAATCAATCTGAAATCAGCCATTACAAAGAATCTGCATTCTGGTGAAAATATCACAGAATCAGAACTTATTACAGAACAAGATGGAAGATTCCAACAGTGTGGAGAGAAATACATCTCATAAATCAATCTGAAATCCACCACCAAAAGGATTCTGAAGTTCAGAGGGCTGCAAGTGAACAAGGTAATAATGGGAGTGATGAGGGCATCTCCCGACACCCCTCTAGCTTTGATCGCCTGCACACTCTTGATATGGATTGATCATGGTCTACACTTGTTATCTTCATTTCCCAAGTTTCATTTTATGTATTTTCTTTTTATTGAGTCCTATCTTATGTATTTTCCTTTATTGAGTCATATGGTTTTAGTCCATTTCCCTTGTTATGTTTAATTGGGCCTTATTACTTTAGTTATGGGCCCATAGGATTGAGTCTAGGATATGCTCGGTCTTTTATCTTATTGTCAAGGGTATTTTGGTCATGTAAAGAATGGTTGCCTATATATAGGCCCCATCTCTCCTCTTGTATAAAACTTTTGATGAATATTGAAGAAAGCCCTTTCAAACTCTCTCAATATCTCTCTCTCTCTCATTATCTCTCCATTCTCTCTCCTCCTCTCTCTAAATTTCGAAATTCACTCTCTCTCCTCCCCCTCTCAACCACTTCCAACCCCCACCTACCTCCATTAACTCCCCACAACTTCCCACAACCCCTCTTTAATCCTCACCTAGTCCCAAGGAAGTTCCACCACTCAAAACCCCACCCTCCAACCACCACCTACCCCTTTCACTTCCCTAAGCATATCTCCACCTTCCCAAGGCTGAATTAACTCATTCCAAAGCCCAAATTCGAATCTCCCCTTCCCTCCTTGCTCCCTAGGTCGCACCCCTCCTCTCCCCTCAAGCCAAGTTCGCCCCCTCCTCTCTTCTCCACTCCAGCTTTGTGTGCAGGCCGACCTGCAGTTTAGCACTCTGTTGCAGCGACGTCCACGACTGCATCCTGGTTCTGCTGGTGGCTTGGCCTAACTTTCTGGAAAGGCCTCCCTGTGCTCTTCGCAGGCGAGGTGGAATCACTCCATTCCGAGTTCGTGGCCGTCCGTGAAGGCTGTTCTTCCCCGACTGCGCAGAACCTCTCAGACCAGGAGCCAGAGCGGCAGAGAAGACTCTCCCACGACGAACCTTGAAGGAACCAGTCTTCGAGGTCTTCTACAAAGTTCTTCCTCCCCCTGTCAGCGTCCAGGAACAGAAGGCGGAACCCCGTTCGGCATCCGACAACCAGAGATACCAATTTTCTACCACACCCACGCCGGTCTGCCTCCTCACAGTCTGCACCGACCACCGTCCACTTCTCTGGACACCCAGCTCATCTCCAACATCAGAAGACTTCCCCGTTTGTTTTGCTGCAAAGTAGACTCGTCCACGATTCCAACGAGTCTAGCGGTGCCAAATTTGAGCTCAGGAGCGATCGTGGCAGCTTCTGCAACCTGCTGTTTCAGACTGAGCTCGGCCAGAGACCAGAGCTGCATCCATCTTCCAGTCGCTGGAGCAGTCAGCCCCCAGATCAGAACGTCGTCCAAAAATTCAAGCCTCACCCCTCTCCGGTTAGCAAGCTTTTGGCGCAAGTTTCATCAGATTCCAAGCTCGGTGGAATTATTGGCAGCATCGACATCGGCCCTCTGTCCAGAATTACAGAAGCTAGGCAGAATCGGCAAAGCTCGGAAAGTCGACTCTATCTCGCTCGTTCCCCTCCCCGCTTGGCCGGCTGAAGGCCCCTCCCTGCGTGGAGGTAATTTTTGGTTGTAATACATTAACCCCCACCCCAAGATCCCCCCCTTGCAAGGGGCGTAGTGCTGTACCTCTTCACATTTTCAGGTCAAGCTCCATCGCCGCGGCGATCGGGTGTATACCCTCGCCTCCCGGCGCGCCCTCGTCTCCGAACGGGATCGGTGTCTTCACACCGATCAGGTGAGCTTCTGATCACACCCTTGTAGCTTCATTTCTGCAAATGTAGTATTGCCTTGAATGCCCGTCGGACGGTAAGAGAGTGCTCGGAATTCATTTTAAGCAATATCGTGCCCACCGCGGCCCGTGAGTGAGTGCCACCCCACACCCCGCCTTGCGGGCCAGCCACCCACAAAGTTGGGACTCCCAGGCCCATTGGAGGTCAGCCTTAGCATTGTAAGTCCATTAGGACAATTGGGTCCCGCCTCGGACCCTCACCATCATCTCCCGGACCCACCGGGTGAACGTGTGAACCGAGTGAGCAGAAATCGTCGTTGTGAGAATCATTGAGCGCTTGTATGCTTGCGGGTCTAAGTCCTAGGGTCACCTTATCATATTTAGTGGTCTTTGGGCTGTGCCACATCAAGTGGTATCAGAGCGGTCATAGGCTTGTCCTTACAAGTCTAGTCTTGGGTCACACTAAGTCTTTCATAGGTGCATCCGCACACCCTTGCATAGCCCACCCAACCTTGCATGACCACTCGTAGTGGTACTCGCTTTCAACCCAATACTACATCTTCCAATCCCACAATGAATCCAAAACCCCAAGGGATGCCTACCACTAACACTCATGACTTCAACTACTTCATGAAAGCCTTGACCTATGCCAATGAGCGGCTTGATAACATATCGGGCCGACTCAACCAACTTGGAAAAAATAGGCCCGCCCTAAGGACGGACGATAGGATGGCCCCTTTCCCACTTCCCACCTTTGATGGGACCTCTCCTAGCAAATATTTAGATTGGGAAGCTACAATGGACCAATACTTCAATTGGTATCATATTTCCGAGGATGAAAAGGCATGGGTTGCCAAAATACAACTAACCAAAAGGGCTCAAACTCATTGGTGTAAAATTGAGGGCTTAAGGATAATTAGACGGGAAGCTCCCCTCACCACATGGGAGGACATGAAGGATCAACTAAGGGCTAGGTATGTGTCCCCTTCCCACTCGGATCACCAAAACCCAAGGAGCACTCCCACTCCTCCCACCCCACCCGTCCAAACCCTTATCACTAAAACCCAAGTACCTAAGACCTCCACCTCCCCACCTAACCCCATGAGGTCCCCCACATCCCAACCAAAACCCCCTTCCCTAACCTACACTAGTCAAGCCCCTTTAGCCCCCACTTCCACCCCAAGTGATCCCAAGGGCAAGAGACCCCTAACCAACCCAATTCCCTCCATGGTGACCACCACTCATCCAACCCTCACCATTAAAAACCATGTGGACACCATGTCCACCCCTCCACCAAGGCCCATAATGGCCACCACCCCAAAACCCAAAACCCCTCACCCAACCCACCTCCCGCTTCCTACACCAATCTTACCCCAAATTAGGCCTCCACTACTTCCACTCCCAAGTCCAACCCATGTCCGACCTTGCTCACCTCCTCGAGTGCGCCATGCCTCGACTAACACCAACCCACCCACCATAGACCTTCCTACCCCATTGTCCTTAGGAGTTGCAACCCACACACCTACCCAAGTGGAGAGGGATACCAATTCGGATCCACCTCCCAAAATCAAGGAAATCCAAGGGCCATACAACTCACCCACCCCTCCTAACCTAGTTCCTCAAGAGCTATACACCCTTCCCCATGACACCATCACCATAGATAAGTCCATATTCCTATGGCTCAAGCGAGGCCTCACCATTCCTAGTTTACAACCAAGCCACCTACTCATGGGACATCAATCCCAACTCATTCCCACTCAGCCTCATGTCACTTATCAAACCTCCTATTGTGTAGAAGATTTGGGAGACTTAGTGGCCTACCTACATTGGCAAGTCCACTTGACCGATATGCTAGCCATGAGGCCATCAGAGTCTAGCACCATTAGCTTAGCTTACCCCACCATTGGCTCCATCACTTCCATCTACACCAATGGCCAATTTACAAGTGAGATCATACTCCTTCTTCCCATGGAGGAGGAACCCATCCTAGTCTACTCCCCAACCATTGAGATCCCAAGTACTTTGATTAGCCAACCCATTAGCAACCTTGGCCCAATTATCTTAGAGAGAGATGATTCGCCATTTGAGGACCTTGAGAACATGGAGTACCCCTACCTAGGTGACCCTTACCATAATCCCTTTGACCCTTTTCTATGGGAGCCTAAATCTCCATGTGACCCACTTTCCCTATTCACCACCCACCTCACCTTACCCACATCGCCCATGTCGACCCAAACTCCTCCTTCCTAGAATCGGGTTACAACATGAGAGCCTTGACCTTAGGCAACAAACACCTTGGGATTGATGAAGTGCCCCACCCCATAACCACGTTCGTAGATCCCTTCGACCCATTCACGTGGACGTTCAAAAGTCATCCCACATCTATGCACATGGAAGTCACCTTTGGGATAAACATGCATGTGTCCAGGCCTACCACACCATTTGACATGATTCATAAGTCGGGTACATTCATCCACATCACCCACATGTCAAGTAGGCAGCATAAGTGGACCATATTCGGATGTATTGGCCCACCTTCATTCATCATGAGTCTTAAGCATGATAGGAGCATACATGGATGTCCGGGTCCCCCGACATTTATCACACCCATGCATAAAAGGTTCATCTATGGATGTCCCGGCCCTCCTAAGACTACCACAGTCTTCATAGCATCAAAGTGTGATCGGTCTACATTTGGCTGCCCAGGTCCACCTTGGCATACCATTCGTTTCACACTAACATCGCATCATCATGCATGGCATACGCATTCTCGCAAGCATATAGGAAGGATCAATGAGACTTACAAAAGGCGGGCAGATGCTCATCGGCGCCACTACGAGTTCCAAGTGGGAGACTCGGTGATGGTGAGGACGGAGCAGCTCCTTCCGGGACCTGCCTCCAAGTTGAGGGCACGGGGTTCGGGACCCTTTCGAGTTCTACGACGACTTGGCAGCAATGCTTATGAGCTTGACCTACCAGAAAGCTATGGGGTGCACCCTACCTTCAGTGTGGCGGACCTGGTACCCCACAAAGGCCCCGCGGTGGAACCCAGTGAGGAGCTTGAGCCTTTACCCCCCCTTATGAGAGACACTCCCGGAGGGACTCCACTTTCTAGCTTGAGAGACCGACGAGAGCAGGTAGAGGCAATACTGGATGAGCAGAGTATCATTACGAGGCACAGGGTGTATCAGCGCTATCTGGTTAGGTGGAAGAGCCGTCCCCCGATCGAGGATACATGGGTGAGTCGGGAGGATTTGATATGCTTGGATCCCGACATGATGGAGCAGTACGACAGCCAGGCAGACCCATACTCGACAGGGTCGAGCTCTCCCCACCCCGGGGGATTTGATGAGGGCATCTCCCGACACCCCTCTAGCTTTGATCGCCTGCACACTCTTGATATGGATTGATCATGGTCTACACTTGTTATCTTCATTTCCCAAGTTTCATTTTATGTATTTTCTTTTTATTGAGTCCTATCTTATGTATTTTCCTTTATTGAGTCATATGGTTTTAGTCCATTTCCCTTGTTATGTTTAATTGGGCCTTATTACTTTAGTTATGGGCCCATAGGATTGAGTCTAGGATATGCTCGGTCTTTTATCTTATTGTCAAGGGTATTTTGGTCATGTAAAGAATGGTTGCCTATATATAGGCCCCATCTCTCCTCTTGTATTCAACTTTTGATGAATATTGAAGAAAACCCTTTCAAACTCTCTCAATATCTCTCTCTCTCTCATTATCTCTCCATTCTCTCTCCTCCTCTCTCTAAATTTCGAAATTCACTCTCTCTCCTCCCCCTCTCAACCACTTCCAACCCCCACCTACCTCCATTAACTCCCCACAACTTCCCACAACCCCTCTTTAATCCTCACCTAGTCCCAAGGAAGTTCCACCACTCAAAACCCCACCCTCCAACCACCACCTACCCCTTTCACTTCCCTAAGCATATCTCCACCTTCCCAAGGCTGAATTAACTCATTCCAAAGCCCAAATTCGAATCTCCCCTTCCCTCCTTGCTCCCTAGGTCGCACCCCTCCTCTCCCCTCAAGCCAAGTTCGCCCCCTCCTCTCTTCTCCACTCCAGCTTTGTGTGCAGGCCGACCTGCAGTTTAGCACTCTGTTGCAGCGACGTCCACGACTGCATCCTGGTTCTGCTGGTGGCGTGGCCTAACTTTCTGGAAAGGCCTCCCTGTGCTCTTCGCAGGCGAGGTGGAATCACTCCATTCCGAGTTCGTGGCCGTCCGTGAAGGCTGTTCTTCCCCGACTGCGCAGAACCTCTCAGACCAGGAGCCAGAGCGGCAGAGAAGACTCTCCCACGACGAACCTTGAAGGAACCAGTCTTCGAGGTCTTCTACAAAGTTCTTCCTCCCCCTGTCAGCGTCCAGGAACAGAAGGCGGAACCCCGTTCGGCATCCGACAACCAGAGATACCAATTTTCTACCACACCCACGCCGGTCTGCCTCCTCACAGTCTGCACCGACCACCGTCCACTTCTCTGGACACCCAGCTCATCTCCAACATCAGAAGACTTCCCCGTTTGTTTTTCTGCAAAGTAGACTCGTCCACGATTCCAACGAGTCTAGCGGTGCCAAATTTGGAGCTCAGGAGCGATCGTGGCAGCTTCTGCAACCTGCTGTTTCAGACTGAGCTCGGCCAGAGACCAGAGCTGCATCCATCTTCCAGTCGCTGGAGCAGTCAGCCCCCAGATCAGAACGTCGTCCAAAAATTCAAGCCGCACCCCTCTCCGGTTAGCAAGCTTTTGGCGCAAGTTTCATCAGATTCCAAGCTCGGTGGAATTATTGGCAGCATCGACATCGGCCCTCTGTCCAGAATTACAGAAGCTAGGCAGAATCGGCAAAGCTCGGAAAGTCGACTCTATCTCGCTCGTTCCCCTCCCCGCTTGGCCGGCTGAAGGCCCCTCCCTGCGTGGAGGTAATTTTTGGTTGTAATACATTAACCCCCACCCCAAGATCCCCCCCTTGCAAGGGGCGTAGTGCTGTACCTCTTCACATTTTCAGGTCAAGCTCCATCGCCGCGGCGATCGGGTGTATACCCTCGCCTCCCGGCGCGCCCTCGTCTCCGAACGGGATCGGTGTCTTCACACCGATCAGGTGAGCTTCTGATCACACCCTTGTAGCTTCATTTCTGCAAATGTAGTATTGCCTTGAATGCCCGTCGGACGGTAAGAGAGTGCTCGGAATTCATTTTAAGCAATATCGTGCCCACCGCGGCCCGTGAGTGAGTGCCACCCCACACCCCGCCTTGCGGGCCGGCCACCCACAAAGTTGGGACTCCCAGGCCCATTGGAGGTCAGCCTTAGCATTGTAAGTCCATTAGGACAATTGGGTCCCACCTCGAACCCTCACCATCATCTCCCGGACCCACCGGGTGAACGTGTGAACCGAGTGAGCAGAAATCGTCGTTGTGAGAATCATTGAGCGCTTGTATGCTTGCGGGTCTAAGTCCTAGGGTCACCTTATCATATTTAGGGGTCTTTGGGCTGTGCCACATCAGGGAGTGGCACCTCACATTTGTATGGTCAGAAAAAAAATGCAGATGGAATCAGTCAACTGATAAGAGAGGAGTTGACTATACAGTTTTTGTTAATCATGCACGAATCTGATCATGAGGGATTTGAATGCATTCATCACTTCAATAAGTCTTAAAAGATGTAGACTCTTCTATCATAAAGAGTTATGAAGTGGCAACTTAATCAATCTGATTTAATTTTGATGTATACCAACTTTGCCAAATTAAACTCAATACTCATATCTGAATCCAAGTTTTAATAAAAGTGAACCAAATAGTCAGAAAACACTCAAAAACAATCATCTTTTATCTTACACATATGATCTCAATAGCACTTTTGAAAAATACACAAGTTAGCACTGAAGTTAAACACTTTTTCAAGAACATGAGTTGACAGATTTTTCAAGATAATTTTATTTGAAGCACATTATATTTTTCCTGAGCAATTTAAGTTGATCAACACCTTTTTACATGAGGCACAACAAGTCTTAGTTGAAGTGACCCAGTTACTCAGTGTGATAACTGGCATTGCCTCTCACTTTGAGAGCAGAGTTAGCAATATGAGTGTCTTTTTACATGAGAAGACACCTTTATCAGAGGCCAGACTCCCCAGCTACTCAACACAAATAAGTTATTGCTCTATCAGGTTTTGTTTCACTAAATTTTTATCAGAGATAACTGTGGCACCTCATGACATGAGTTACTTTATTTCATTGATAAAGGACTCAGTTTCTCAGTGACCGAGTCATTGCTCTGAATTCACAATTTTTCATTTTGTCAACTTTTTCAAGTTAATGTTTAACCACAACACTCACTCTATGTATCTCTACCAAAGTTGCCTAGATTTTAAATTTTCAGATATCAGATGAGAGACTTTAAGGATTACATGACACAAGAGGTTAAAGTTTATTAAACCTTATCAACAGATATTTTTCAATTCATTTAATTACAAAGCTGAGAATACATTAAACTTATATCAGTCTGATTCAGTGATAATTCTTAAACCCATATGATAGGAGTTTCTACCAAAATCTCAGACTGAATTGCATGACATGCAGCTTAAGTTCCTCAGATCAGAACAATAAATTTAGCTGACCAACAACTCAATAATGGAGCCAAAATAGTCACACCAACTAAGAGGTATATGAAGGAAGAGTACAAGCTGGTGGAAGAGTCAATCAGCAAGAGAGAATAAGGTTTAAAGCCACTAGCAGAGTTAAACACTCAATACAGGTTTAAAGTCATTTCAGTCAGACAAAATGAGACACTCCTTCTTTAACAGATTGAGGATTAGCAGCCAAAATTTTTAGATTCAAGAAGGTATGAACTCAAAATAGTCAATTGATGATTTGAAAGAGTGTAGAGTGTGAATTTCAAATAGTGACAACAATATAATAATGCTCCCCCTTGTCGATATGTAGTGACTCACATAAGACTCAACAAGCTCCCCCTGAATTGATGCAATTTATGAAAGATGATTATTCAAACGTCAGAGCATTCTTTATTCAGAGAGGATCATGCTAGAGCAATCAAGTTTTCAAGATAATTCAATTTAGCACAGACAGATTATTATGATATGCATTGATCAAAAACAGTTGGACTCCTCCTGACTATATGCATGAAATGTATTGAAATCACATCACATGATATCAAATTTAACATTCAGATATGATTCATGCAAATTAGACAGAAGAGAATTACTATAAGCATGATTGTTCAATTCATATTTCAGAAAACTTCAGTTTAGCACCAACAGATCAACATGATATGCAATACACTGCTCTATATGACTTGACCCATGGTACTGGGCGGAGGACTTGGTCCAAGGACCACCTCACACATGGCTGTAGCATCCAGACATACTTCATCTGCCCTCCAGCACTGTTCCATTTCATATACCATGATGGTCATGCAAATGACATATGCAGTGCAAAGCAATCTCATTTATTTAGTGCAAACAACAGCATGAGAAGAGCATCAAAAATCGACCAAGCAAAACAACAATTTCAGATAATGAAATTGAAACAGATTTCAGAACTGACATGAATTGAGTCCTGGGGTTTTCTTTTTGAGCGCCTTGGTTAACCCCTTTTATTTCTCCCTCCAAGGCACACCTGCAAAGTATTTGATCATCTTGATCCTGCAGGGACCCAAGCAGCTTTGGGTCCTGCGTTAGCCCTGAGAGGTTTTCTAAATATTTTCATAGCAACATTATCATCAAATTCCATCAGTGAACAGTCATCCATAGAATGTCCAAATTTTCCACAGTATCTACATGAAATGGCTGGTGTTTGATTCTTATGATGCATATTAACAGCAGGGTGATGTTTATAAACATGTTCATAAGATTTTCTGTTATATGCATGAGCAATTTGATGCTTGATCTTAACCATCCAACATTCAGCAGATTTATGGCCTGGCTTCCCACAGTTATAGCATGAAATTGTCACAAAAGGTTTTGCAGGGAATTTGACAAAATGGGGTTTAACATAGTTCTTTGAACATACCAACAGTCCTTAACTGTATGCCCATTTTTCCCACAGTGGGAGCATGCAGAAGAATTTCTTCTATGAAAACCATTTTTACCCCAAGTGGATCTAAACCAGCACTCAGCAGCCTTGTGCCCAGGCTTATTGCAGCTGAAACACACAATGTGCTGACTAGAATTGTGTTTAGATCCATATAGACCATGAACATGAATGGGGGACTTGGCATGCTGTTTATTGTCTTCTTTCATGATAAAACATTCACTCATGAGATGATCATGCTTTCCACAATAATAACATGAGGCAACAGGCTTCCTAGCAACATTGTTTCTATCAAAAGAGTTTCTAGAATGTAAAGTTCCACTAGCATGCTCATCCTTTAGCATCAATCCACAATCCTCCATTATGTGACCTCCTTTCCCACAATAATAACATGAACCCTTTTTAATGTGAGTGTGTGAGAGATCATGTGAATTGTGTGCAGTCTTCTTTACAACAACAGGAGTGTCTTTTTCCTTTTTCTGTGAATTTTCACCCTTTTTCTGTTTTGGAGTTTGTTCCACAGTTTTGGGTTTCACAGTGGACTTTTGTGCAGTGAATTGAAAGACAGAAGGAGCAGAGGTTGTTTTCTGATTGGTGGCTTTGACAAAAATAGTAGATGTTTCATTCCCCTTACTCCTTTTATTTGTCGGACTATAGCCCAGTCCCTTTCTCTCAAAATTATCACTATTTCCAAGAAGCTTGTTCAGATTGTCCTTACCTTTGACAAATTTTGATAGAGAATTTTTCAAATCATTAATCTCAAAATTCAAATCAGTAATTTTAGCTTCATATTTGGACAAATCAGTTTCACAGGAAATGAGTTGTTGATGCAAGGCATCATTCAAACTTTTGACTTTTTCAACTTCCTGTTTTAGCTTTGTTCCATTGTCAGCTTCAGATAGGGACTTATAAAGATCATCAACTTCTTGTTGAAGGGATGTGATAGTGAGCTCATAATTAGCTACCTTCTCTTCACAGCATTTGACATTTCCACTCAAAATTACGTTGATGGTTTTTAGACTCTCAATTTCTTGTTCAGCATTCATCAACCTATCAGAATTATCTATGCTCACACCCTTGCCTTTTTCAATTGTCAATAGCCTATATATCAGCTGGGTGTTTAGATGTTTCAACTCATTGATTTCCTCTTCCAGTTTACTGTTCTGCTCTAGGAGATCAGCATCAAGCACCCATTCATCTGAGAGAGACTGACATTCATGAAATATTTCCTGTTATTTTTCAGAATCTTTCTGTAATTCTATGTTTACAGATTTTATGGCATTAAGCTTTTCAATCAGTAATTTGTTCTCCTGTCTAAGTTTCTCTGATTTTTCATCATTTTTATTGGAGAACTCTTTAAGAGAATCATTTTCAGATTTCAGCTTGTTTAATTCAGACTTAACACATTCAATTTCTTTCAGCAAACCCTTGCTCTGAACAGAATCATGACTAGCTAGACTAAGCTTCTTTTCAAGTTCAGAGATTTCTTTCACATGATCTTGATTCTCAGGTTTCAATAATGAAATTTGTTTCTTCAACATTAGAAGATCAGACATACAGGCATCATGAATATTTTTCAATTCAACACAATTTCTACAAGGAGAACTTGAACTATCTAAACCAGTACCCTTCTTCAATTTTTTATACTGTTTTCTTAACAGTTCATGAGATTCAAATAATTCAGCATATGCATTCTCCCAATCTTCTAGAGAAAACTTCTCGAAGAGATTTACCTCATCATCATCATCTTCTTCAGTCTGACTGCTGCCTTGATTGCTGCCACTTGGATTACTTCTGTTAGACATCATGCAGCTGTCCTCGTTTACCCTGTGAAATTGCTTCAGCCTATCCAGGATGTCCTTTGCTGAGCTGCAATTATGAAGACAAGACCATAAGGCTCTGTCAGTAGCTGCTTTCAACAGGTTAAAGGCTTTCTGATTTTCTTCATCCTTTGATCTGTGTCTGTCGGTCCATTTGGACACTTTCGTTGGTAGGGTGTGAGGACCTTGTGAAATTAATTTCCACAAATCAGGATTAGCAGAATTTACATAAGCATGTAAAGCAGTGTACCACTGACTGAAATCAGAACCACTAAAGACGGGTGGAAGAGCCATTGAAAAACAAATAGCGAGTAAGTTCGAGGCAACAGAAATATTTATGCACTAAAAATAAATTAGCACCTAAGACTGCAAGATCGAATCTGCAGGTCGCTGGACCTTGTATGCAGACACCGCTCTGATACCAATTGTTAGAATGTAAGGCCCGGATACAGAGGGGGGTGAATGTATCCCTCTACAAAAATAGCCTAATTAAAAACTCTAAAGCTCAGTTATGCGGAATTAAAACTGTTGCAGAAATAAACTGAGGAAACTTAGAAGGATCAAAGCAAGACAACAACTCAAGAAGCCCTCAAACGACCCTAAGCAAGCATCAAAAGCGCAGCAATTAAGTGAACATATAAGAAGATCAAACCACGAGGAACACCAGGATTTTTAGGTGGTTCGGTCAACAGACCTACGTCCACCCCTCACTCCAAACCGGAGTGAGGCTTCCACTAGTAACACTAGCACAGCAGACTCAGTCTGCAACAACTGCTGCCAAACAGCTTGACCAGGGGAACAACCTCCCCTCTTCCTCCCAACCGGAGGGACACCCCAAGTGACTCCCAGCCACTTGGAAACCAGAGACACACGTCTCTCTCTTCCTCCAGACCCGGAGGGAACCCCTGGACTTGCTACCCACAAGCCCAGAACCGGAGGACCAAACCTCCCTTCCTCCAAACCGGAGGGGAACCTAGAGACCCAAGTCTCTCTTCCTCTGAACCCAGAGGGAAACACAAGTGACACCAAGTCACTTGCAAACTAGAGGTCTCGGACCTCTCTTCCTCCCAACCGGAGGGAAACAACCAATGACACCCAGTCAAAGGCAACCAGAGACGCAAGTCTCTCTTCCTCCACACCGGAGGGAACCCGATCTCACACTAGAGGATCGGAAGAACAGCAAGTGAATAGTTCAAAGGAAAAACAAAACCAGCAACAGAAAGCTGAAAAAATAAAATCAAATGTGGCTCTCGCAGGAGCTGGCTGGCCTGGATTTGATCCACGGTCCAGCAGGAACTTCTTCTACTGCTTCTCTCTTTCTCCCAGCACGAACTCTCTTTTCTTCTTCTTCTTCTTTCTTACTTCTTCTTCTTCTCAACCTCTCTATCTCACTGTCTCTCTTTCTTTTTCTTCTTCTGCTCTCTCGATCTGGCTCTCAGCTTTCTCTATCTCTTCTTTCTCTTCTGCACTTCTTCTCTTAGCTCTGGATGCTTCTACTTCAGTCACTCTCTACCCTCGCACACCCCTTCTTCTGAGGAAGAAGACACATATATATAGCAGCAGCAGATTAGCGCAGCGTGTGCTATCCACGATTCCCGCCCAAATGCTTCAGTCCACGTGGAGGCTCCTCTGCATCTCGGATCACGTGCCAGATGCCAGCCTCGTATCACGTGCCCACTCTTACAATAGAGCAACCTGGTTCGGATTTGATCCTCAAACCAGAATCCTTCTTCTTCTTCTGCAAAGAGATTAAAACCATTAATACTCAGGGTTCTCTCTCTATATATATATACCTGAAATAAGTCGGTTGACACTCAAGCTAAAGCTGCACGAGGTGTGTAGGAACAACAAAAGGTGCACTATACTGAGAACGACACCAGATACACACGATGACTACAGCACGAAATAAAGAGAGAATGACACGAGGTCAGATGAGAACAACACGAGGTGAGAAGGAAATAACACGGAGTGAAACGATAGAAAACACACGATCAGAGGAACCTTGGACGAAGATAGAAAGCACACGATCAGAGGAACCTTGGACGAAGATAGAAAGAAGCAACACGAAGGCACAAACACAGAAACAACACGAAGACATTAAAAAAATGACTCGAATACGAGGACGACACGGACTGAAACCAACTCGAAGACGAAAACAGAACCCTACACGAAGTGTGGTCACAAAGCAAAAAGGACACGAGGTCTAGGAAAAACAACACGAAGACATAAGACAGGAACGGCTACAACGACTCGTAATAAAACAGTGGAAGCAGGAAAACGACTCGAGTAACTACAGTAAATGACACGAAAACACAAGAGCAAGAATAAAAAGATGACTCGAGATGAGCAACTAAATACTTTAGAAACGACACGAGGTTCACAGAAAAATGACTCGAAGTACATCAGAACAAATCGAGCTGCTTCAGTAAACAGCACGAAGACAATCAACAAACATAGTTGGAACAACACGACGTACAAAAGGACAACATGAAGTGTAGTGAACACAAACAACACGAAGTATGAAAGGAACAGTACGGACATACAAGGTACTACCTCATAGCAGTTTTCTTGTTAATCATGGAAATTTCAAATGCATAACATTACGCTAGATATTTGATTAAAATGACAATATTTAACATAGTGATGCTCATCATCAAAACACTAGGGAAGTCACAAACAAGAAAGTTGTGAACAATAAGGCATGTTGTACAGACTTCAATCAATATGCATCAGACAACTGTGTATGGACTTGAAGACCCTTAGCCAATGTATAGACTTCAAGTGGAGACCAATGTGTAGACTTCACGTGAAATCCCAATGTGCAGACTTGAACTATGCAAGCTACAATGTCGATGTATGGACTTTGTGAATGTTCAGACTTGAATGCTTGACCAGTGTACAGACTTGCAGAGCCGACCCCAATGTATAGACTTGAGGAATTGAAGCCAATTTACAGACTTGTCGAATGGCTCAGCAATGTATAGACTTGATGAACTACAACATGAACATATCAGTAGAGAAGCAATGCACAGAACAGAAATCAAGCACAAACCAATTTATCACAGCATGGCTCAAGCATACACATGCATTCTTCACAATTCAGACATGGCACACTCATGCAATCTCCCACAGAATAGATCAGACATATTCAAGACAATGTGGTGACTCATTCATGTTGCTATCATTAAAACACCACATCATCAACAAAGCACAAGGGGCACAACAATCTCCCCCTTTTTGATGATGGCAACATAATGAGTCACACTGACTCATCAAACTATTCTCCCCCTTTGACATAATCAAAAAGAAGGGAAATGGTTTGATAGTCAAATGCAGCACATAAATGCAGCACACAAAGACAGCACATAAATGCAGAGAATGAGTCATGGTTCTTTAAAATGAAGATCTCCCTTATGACAATGAAACAGCTCTCCACCTATCAACATGCATGATTGACTACTCTCCCCTTAGATGTGAATAAACCATAACTCCCCCTGAAGCACAAGAATGGACTCTGGTTATCCAATAAATCAATCTGAAATCAGCCATTACAAAGAATCTGAATTCTGGTGAAAATACCACAGAATCAGAACTTATTGCAGAACAAGATGGAAGATTCCAACAGTGTGGAGAGAAATACATCTCAGGAATCAATCTGAAATCCACCACCATAAGGATTCTGAAGTTCAGAGGGCTGCAAGTGAACAAGGTAATAATGGGAGTGGCACCTCACATTTGTATGGTCAGAAAAAAAATGCAGATGGAATCAGTCAACTGATAAGAGAGGAGTTGACTATACAGTTTTTGTTGATCATGCATGAATCTGATCATGAGGGATTTGAATGCATTCATCACTTCAATAAGTCTTAAAAGATGTAGACTCTTCTATCATAAAGAGTTATGAAGTGGCAACTTAATCAATCTGATTTAATTTTGATGTATACCAACTTTGCCAAATTAAACTCAATACTCATATCTGAATCCAAGTTTTAATAAAAGTGAACCAAATAGTCAGAAAACACTCAAAAACAATCATCTTTTATCTTACACATATGATCTCAATAGCACCTTTGAAAAATACACAGGTTAGTACTGAAGTTAAACACTTTTTCAAGAACATGAGTTGACAGATTTTTCAAGATAATTTTATTTGAAGCACATTATATTTTTCCTGAGCAATTTAAGTTGATCAACACCTTTTTACATGAGGCACAACAAGTCTTAGTTGAAGTGACCCAGTTACTCAGTGTGATAACTGGCATTGCCTCTCACTTTGAGAGCAGAGTTAGCAATATGAGTGTCTTTTTACATGAGAAGACACCTTTATCAGAGGCCAGACTCCCCAGCTACTCAACACAAATAAGCTATTGCTCTGTCAGGTTTTGTTTCACTAAATTTTTATCAGAGATAACTGTGGCACCTCATGACATGAGTTACTTTATTTCATTGATAAAGGACTCAGTTTCTCAGTGACCGAGTCATTGCTCTGAATTCATAATTTTTCATTTAGTCAACTTTTTCAAGTTAATGTTTAACCACAACACTCACTCTATGTATCTCTACCAAAGTAGCCTAGATTTCAAATTTTCAGATATCAGATGAGAGACTTTAAGGATTACATGACACAAGAGGTTAAAGTTTATTAAACCTTATCAACAGATATTTTTCAATTCATTTAATTACAAAGCTGAGAATACATTAAACTTATATCAGTCTGATTCAGTGATAATTCTTAAACCCATATGATAGGAGTTTCTACCAAAATCTCAGACTGAATTGCATGACATGCAGCTTAAGTTCCTCAGATCAGAACAATAAATTTAGCTGACCAACAACTCAATAATGGAGCCAAAATAGTCACACCAGCTAAGAGGTATATGAAGGAAGAGTACAAGCTGGTGGAAGAGTCAATCAGCAAGAGAGAATAAGGTTTAAAGCCACTAGCAGAGTCAAACACTCAATACAGGTTTAAAGTCATTTCAGTCAGACAAAATGAGACACTCCTTCTTCAACAGATTGAGGATTAGCAGCCAAATTTTCAGATTCAAGAAGGTATGAACTCAAAATAGTCAATTGATGATTTGAAGAGTGTAGAGTGTGAATTTCAAATAGTGACAACAATATAATAATGCTCCCCCTTGTCTATATGCAGTGACTCACATAGACTCAACAAGCTCCCCCTGAATTGATGCAATTTATGCAAGATGATTATTCAAACGTCAGAGCATTCTTTATTCAGAGAGCATCATGCTAGAGCAATCAACTTTTCAAGATAATTCAATTTAGCACAGACAGATTATTATGATATGCATTGATCAAAAACAGTTGGACTCCCCCTGACTATATGCATGAAATGTATTGAAATCACATCACATGATATCAAATTTAACATTCAGATATGATTCATGCAAATTAGACAGAAGAGAATTACTATAAGCATGATTGTTCAATTCATATTTCAGAAAACTTCAGTTTAGCACCAACAGATCAACATGATATGCAATACACTGCTCTATATGACTTGACCCATGGTACTGGGCGGAGGACTTGGTCCAAGGACCACCTCACACATGGCAGTAGCATCCAGACATACTCCATCTGCCCTCCAGCACTGTTCCATTTCATATACCATGATGGTCATGCAAATGACATATGCAGTGCAAAGCAATCTCATTTATTTAGTGCAAACAACAGCATGAGAAGAGCATCAAAAATCGACCAAGCAAAACAACAATTTCAGATAATGAAATTGAAACAGATTTCAGAACTGACCTGAATTGAGTCCTGGGGTTTTCTTTTTGAGTGCCTTGGTTAACCCCTTTTATTCCTCCTCCAAGGCACACCTGCAAAGTATTTGATCATCTTGATCCTGCAGGGACCCAAGCAGCTTTGGGTCCTGCGTTAGCCCTGACAGGTTTTCTAAACATTTTCATAGCAACATTATCATCAAATTTCATCAGTGAACAGTCATCCATAGAATGTCCAAATTTTCCACAGTATCTACATGAAATGGCTGGTGTTTGATTCTTATGATGCATATTAACAGCAGGGTGATGTTTATAAACATGTTCATAAGATTTTCTGTTATATGCATGAGCAGTTTGATGCTTGTTCTTAACCATCCAACATTCAGCAGATTTATGGCCTGGCTTCCCACAGTTATAGCATGAAATTTTCACAAAAGGTTTTGCAGGGAATTTGACAAAATGGGGTTTAACATAGTTCTTTTGAACATACCAACAGTCCTTGACTGTATGCCCATTTTTCCCACAGTGGGAGCATGCAAAAGAATTTCTTCTATGAAAACCATTTTTACCCCAAGTGGATCTAAACCAGCACTCAGCAGCCTTGTGCCCAGGCTTATTGCAGCTGAAACACACAATGTGCTGACTAGAATTGTGTTTAGATCCATATGGACCATGAACATGAATGGGGGACTTGGCATGCTGTTTATTGTCTTCTTTCATGATAAAACATTCACTCATGAGATGACCATGCTTTCCACAATAATAACATGAGGCAACAGGCTTCCTAGCAACATTGTTTCTATCAAAAGAGTTTCTATAATGTAAAGTTGCACTAGCATGCTCATCCTTTAGCATCAATCCACAATCCTCCATTATGTGACCTCCTTTCCCACAATAATAACATGAACCCTTTTTAATGTGAGTGTGTGAGAGATCGTGTGAATTGTGTGCAGTCTTCTTTACAACAACAGGAGTGTCTTTTTCCTTTTTCTGTGAATTTTCACCCTTTTTCTGTTTTAGAGTTTGTTCCACAGTTTTGGGTTTCACAGTGGATTTTTGTGTAGTGAATTGAAAGACAGAAGGAGCAGAGATTGTTTTCTGATTGGTGGCTTTGACAAAAACAGTAGATGTTTCATTCCCCTTACTCCTTTTATTTGTCGGACTATAGCCCAGTCCCTTTCTCTCAAAATTATCACTCTTTCCAAGAAGCTTGTTCATATTGTCCTTACCTTTGACAAATTTTGATAGAGAATTTTTCAAATCTTTAATCTCAAAATTCAAATCAGCAATTTTAGCTTCATATTTGGATAAATCTGTTTCACAGGAAATGAGTTGTTGATGCAAGGCATCATTCAAACTTTTGAGTTTTTCAACTTCCTATTTTAGCTTTGTTCCATTGTCAGCTTCAGATAGGGACTTATAAAGATCATCAACTTCTTGTTGAAGGGATGTGATAGTGAGCTCATAATTAGCTACCTTCTCTTCACAGCATTTGACATTTCCACTCAACATTAGGTTGATGGTTTTTAGACTCTCAATTTCTTGTTCAGCATTCATCAACCTATCAGAATTATCTATGCTCACACCCTTGCCTTTTTCAATTGTCAATAGCCTATCTATCAGCTGGGTGTTTAGATGTTTCAACTCATTGATTTCCTCTTCCAGTTTACTGTTCTGCTCTAGGAGATTAGCATCAAGCACCCATTCATCTGAGAGAGACTGACAATCATGAAACATTTCCTGTTGTTTTTCAGAATCATTCTGTAATTCTATGTTTACTGATTTTATGGCATTAAGCTTTTCAATCAGTAATTTGTTCTCCTGTCTAAGTTTCTCTGATTTTTCATCATTTTTATTGGAGAACTCTTTAAGAGAATCATTTTCAGATTTCAGCTTGTTTAATTCAGACTTAACACATTCAATTTCTTTCAGCAAACCCTTGCTCTGAACAGAATCATGACTAGCTAGACTAAGCTTCTTTTCAAGTTCAGAGATTTCTTTCACATGATCTTGATTATCAGGTTTCAATAATGAAATTTGTTTCTTCAACATTAGAAGATCAGACATACATGCATCATGAATATTTTTCAATTCAACACAATTTCTACAAGGAGAACTTGAACTATCTAAACCAGTACCCTTCTTCAATTTTTTATACTGTTTTCTTAACAGTTCATGAGATTCAAATAATTCAGCATATGCATTCTCCCAATCTTCTAGAGAAAACTTCTCGAAGAGATTTACCTCATCATCATCATCTTCTTCAGTCTGACTGCTGCCTTGATTGCTGCCACTTGGATTACTTCTGTTAGACATCATGCAGCTGTCCTCGTTTACCCTGTGAAATTGCTTCAGCCTATCCAGGATGTCCTTTGCTGAGCTGCAATTATGAAGACAAGACCATAAGGCTCTGTCAGTAGCTGCTTTCAACAGGTTAAAGGCTTTCTGATTTTCTCCATCCTTTGATCTGTGTCTGTCGGTCCATTTGGACACTTTCGTTGGTAAGGTGTGAGGACCTTGTGAAATTAATTTCCACAAATCAGGATTAGCAGAATTTACATAAGCATGTAAAGCAGTGTACCACTGACTGAAATCAGAACCACTAAAGACGGGTGGAAGAGCCATTGAAAAACAAATAGCGAGTAAGTTCGAGGCAACAGGAATATTTATGCACTAAAAATAAATTAGCACCTAAGACTGCAAGATCGAATCTGCAGGTCGCTGGACCTTGTATGCAGACACCGCTCTGATACCAATTGTTAGAATGTAAGGCCCGGATACAGAGGGGGGTGAATGTATCCCTCTACAAAAATAGCCTAATTAAAAACTCTAAAGCTCAGTTATGCGGAATTAAAACTGTTGCAGAAATAAACTGAGGAAACTTAGAAGGATCAAAGCAAGACAACAACTCAAGAAGCCCTCAAACGACCCTAAGCAAGCATCAAAAGCGCAGCAATTAAGTGAACATATAAGAAGATCAAACCACGAGGAACACCAGGATTTTTAGGTGGTTCGGTCAACAGACCTACGTCCACCCCGCACTCCAAACCGGAGTGAGGCTTCCACTAGTAACACTAGCACATCAGACTCAGTCTGCAACAACTGCTGCCAAATAGCTTGACCAGGGGAACAACCTCCCCTCTTCCTCCCAACCGGAGGGACACCCCAAGTGACTCCCAGCCACTTGGAAACCAGAGACACACGGTCTCTCTTCCTCCAGACCCGGAGGGAACCCCTGGACTTGCTACCCACAAGCCCAGAACCGGAGGACCAAACCTCCCTTCCTCCAAACCGGAGGGGAACCTAGAGACCCAAGTCTCTCTTCCTCTGAACCCCAGAGGGAAACACAAGTGACACCAAGTCACTTGCAAACTAGAGGTCTCGGACCTCTCTTCCTCCCAACCGGAGGGAAACAACCAATGACACCCAGTCAAAGGCAACCAGAGACGCAAGTCTCTCTTCCTCCACACCGGAGGGAACCCGATCTCACACTAGAGGATCGGAAGAACAGCAAGTGAATAGTTCAAAGGAAAAACAAAACCCAGCAACAGAAAGCTGAAAAAATAAAATCAAATGTGGCTCTCGCAGGAGCTGGCTGGCCTGGATTTGATCCACGGTCCAGCAGGAACTTCTTCTACTGCTTCTCTCTTTCTCCCAGCACGAACTCTCTTTTCTTCTTCTTCTTCTTTCTTACTTCTTCTTCTTCTCAACCTCTCTATCTCACTGTCTCTCTTTCTTTTTCTTCTTCTGCTCTCTCGATCTGGCTCTCAGCTTTCTCTATCTCTTCTTTCTCTTCTGCACTTCTTCTCTTAGCTCTGGATGCTTCTACTTCAGTCACTCTCTACCCTCGCACACACCCTTCTTCTGAGGAAGAAGACACATATATATAGCAGCAGCAGATTAGGGCGGCGTGTGCTATCCACGATTCCCGCCCAAATGCTTCAGTCCACGTGGAGGCTCCTCTGCATCTCGGATCACGTGCCAGATGCCAGCCTCGTATCACGTGCCCACTCTTACAATAGAGCAAACTGGTTCGGATTTGATCCTGAAACTAGAATCCTTCTTCTTCTTCTGCAAAGAGATTAAAACCATTAATACTCAGGGTTCTCTCTCTATATATATATACCTGAAATAAGTCGGTTGACACTCAAGCTAAAGCTGCACGAGGTGTGTAGGAACAACAAAAGGTGCACTATACTGAGAACGACACGAGATACACACGATGACTACAGCACGAAATAAAGAGAGAATGACACGAGGTCAGATGAGAACAACACGGGGTGAGAAGGAAATAACACGAAGTGAAACGATAGAAAACACACGATCAGAGGAACCTTGGACGAAGATAGAAAGTACACGATCAGAGGAACCTTGGACGAAGATAGAAAGAAGCAACACGAAGACACAAACACAGAAACAACACGAAGACATTAAAAAAACGACTCGAATACGAGGACGACACGGACTGAAACCAACTCGAAGAAAAAACAAAACCCTACACGAAGTGTGGTCACAAAGCAAAAAGGACACGGGGTCTAGGAAAAACAACACGAAGACATAAGACAGGAACGGCTACAACGACTCGTAATAAAACAGTGGAAGCAGGAAAACGACTCGAGTAACTACAGTAAATGACACGAAAACACAAGAGCAAGAATAAAAAGATGACTCGAGATGAGCAACTAAATACTGAAGAAACGACACGAGGTTCACAGAAAAACGACTCGAAGTACATCAGAACAAATCGAGCTGCTTCAGTAAACAGCACGAAGATAATCAACAAACATAGTTGGAACAACACGACGTACAAAAGGTCAACACGAAGTGTAGTGAACACAAACAACACGAAGTATGAAAGGAACAGTACGGACATACAAGGTACTACCTCATAGCAGTTTTCCTGTTAATCATGGAAATTTCAAATGCATAACATTACGCCAGATATCTGATTAAAATGACAATATTTAACATAGTGATGCTCATCATCAAAACACTAGGGAAGTCACAAACAAGAAAGCTGTGAACAACAAGGCATGTTGTACAGACTTCAATCAATATGCATCAGACGACTGTGTATGGACTTGAAGACCCTTAGCCAATGTATAGACTTCAAGTGGAGACCAATGTGTAGACTTCACGTGAAATCCCAATGTGCAGACTTGAACTATGCAAGCTACAATGTCGATGTATGGACTTTGTGAATGTTCAGACTTGAATGCTCGACCAGTGTACAGACTTGCAGAGCCGACCCCAATGTATAGACTTGAGGAATTGAAGCCAATTTACAGACTTGTCGAATGGCTCAGCAATGTATTGACTTGATGAACTACAACATGAACATATCAGCAGAGAAGCAATGCACAGAACAGAAATCAAGCATAAACCAATTTATCACAGCATGGCTCAAGCATACACATGCATTCTTCACAATTCAGACATGGCACACTCATGCAATCTCCCACAGAATAGATCAGACATATTCAAGACAATGTGGTGACTCATTCATGTTGCTATCATTAAAACACCACATCATCAACAAAGCACAAGGGGCACAACAATCTCCCCCTTTTTGATGATGGCAACATAATGAGTCACACTGACTCATCAAACTATTCTTCCCCTTTGACATAATCAAAAAGAAAGGAAATGGTTTGATAGTCAAATGCAGCACATAAATGCAGCACACAAAGACAGCACATAAATGCAGAGAATGAGTCATGTTTTAAAATGAAGATCTCCCTTATGACAATGAAACAGCCCTCCACCTATCAACATGCATGATTGACTACTCTCCCCTTAGATGTGAATAAACCATAACTCCCCCTAAGCACAAGAATGGACTCTGGTTATCCAATAAATCAATCTGAAATCAGCCATTACAAAGAATCTGAATTCTGGTGAAAATACCACAGAATCAGAACTTATTGCAGAACAAGATGGAAGATTCCAACAGTGTGGAGAGAAATACATCTCAGGAATCAATCTAAATCCACTACCATAAGGATTCTGAAGTTCAGAGGGCTGCAAGTGAACAAGGTAATAATGGGAGTGGCACCTCACATTTGTATGGTCAGAAAAAAAATGCAGATAGAATCAGTCAGCTGATAAGAGAGGAGTTGACTATACAGTTTTTGTTGATCAAGCATGAATCTGATCATGAGGGATTTGAATGCATTCATCACTTCAATAAGTCTTAAAAGATGTAGACTCTTCTATCATAAAGAGTTATGAAGTGGCAACTTAATCAATCTGATTTAATTTTGATGTATACAAACTTTGCCAAATTAAACTCAATACTCATATCTGAATCCAAGTTTTAATAAAAGTGAACCAAATAGTCAGAAAACACTCAAAAATAATCATCTTTTATCTTACACATATGATCTCAATAGCACCTTTGAAAAATACACATGTTAGTACTGAAGTTAAACACTTTTTTCAAGAACATGAGTTGACAGATTTTTCAAGATAATTTTATTTGAAGCACATTATATTTTTCCTGAGCAATTTAAGTTGATCAACACCTTTTTACATGAGGCACAACAAGTCTTAGTTGAAGTGACCCAGTTACTCAGTGTGATAACTGGCATTGTCTCTCACTTTGAGAGCAGAGTTAGCAATATGAGTGTCTTTTTACATGAGAAGACACCTTTATCAGAGGCCAGACTCCCCAGCTACTCAACACAAATAAGCTATTGCTCTGTCAGGTTTTGTTTCACTAAATTTTTATCAGAGATAACTGTGGCACCTCATGACATGAGTTACTTTATTTCATTGATAAAGGACTCAGTTTCTCAGTGACCGAGTCATTGCTCTGAATTCACAATTTTTCATTTAGTCAACTTTTTCAAGTTAATGTTTAACCACAACACTCACTCTATGTATCTCTACCAAAGTAGCCTAGATTTCAAATTTTCAGATATCAGATGAGAGACTTTAAGGATTACATGACACAAGAGGTTAAAGTTTATTAAACCTTATCAACAGATATTTTTCAATTCATTTAATTACAAAGCTGAGAATACATTAAACTTATATCAGTCTGATTCAGTGATAATTCTTAAACCCATATGATAGGAGTTTCTACCAAAATCTCAGACTGAATTGCATGACATGCAGCTTAAGTTCCTCAGATCAGAACAATAAATTTAGCTGACCAACAACTCAATAATGGAGCCAAAATAGTCACACCAGCTAAGAGGTATATGAAGGAAGAGTACACGCTGGTGGAAGAGTCAATCAGCAAGAGAGAATAAGGTTTAAAGCCACTAGCAGAGTCAAACACTCAATACAGGTTTAAAGTCATTTCAGTCAGACAAAATGAGACACTCCTTCTTCAACAGATTGAGGAATAGCAGCCAAATTTTCAGATCAAGAAGGTATGAACTCAAAATAGTCAATTAATGATTTGAAGAGTGTAGAGTGTGAATTTCAAATAGTGACAATAATATAATAATGCTCCCCCTTGTCTATATGCAGTGACTCACATAGACTCAACAAGCTCCCCCTGAAATGATGCAATTTATGCAAGATGATTATTCAAACGTCAGAGCATTCTTTATTCAGAGAGCATCATGCTAGAGCAATCAACTTTTCAAGATAATTCAATTTTGCACAGACAGATTATTATGATATGCATTGATCAAAAAATAGTTGGACTCCCCCTGACTATATGCATGAAATGTATTGAAATCACATCACATGATATCAAATTTAACATTCAGATATGATTCATGCAAATTAGACAGAAGAAAATTACTATAAGCATGATTGTTCAATTCATATTTCAGAAAACTTCAGTTTAGCACCAACAGATCAACATGATATGCAATACACTGCTCTATATGACTTGACCCATGGTACTGGGCGGAGGACTTGGTCCAAGGACCACCTCACACATGGCAGTAGCATCTAGACATACTCCATCTGCCCTCCAGCACTGTTCCATTTCATATACCATGATGGTCATGCAAATGACATATGCAGTGCAAAGCAATCTCATTTATTTAGTGCAAACAACAGCATGAGAAGAGCATCAAAAATCGACCAAGCAAAACAACAATTTCAGATAATGAAATTGAAACAAATTTCAGAACTGACCTGAATTGAGTCCTGGGGTTTTCTTTTTGAGTGCCTTGGTTAACCCCTTTTATTCTCCATCCAAGGCACACCTACAAAGTATTTGATCATCTTGATCCTGCAGGGACCCAAGCAGCTTTGGGTCCTGCGTTAGCCCTGACAGGTTTTCTAAACATTTTCATAGCAACATTATCATCAAATTTCATCAGTGAACAGTCATCCATAGAATGTCCAAATTTTCCACAGTATCTACATGAAATGGCTGGTGTTTGACTCTTATGATGCATATTAACAGCAGGGTGATGTTTATAAACATGTTCATAAGATTTTCTGTGATATGCATGAGCAGTTTGATGCTTGTTCTTAACCATCCAACATTCAGAAGATTTGTGACCTTGCTTCCCATAGTTATAGTATGAAATCTTGCAAATGGTTTTGCAGGGAATTTGACACCATAGGGGTTAACAGTGTTCTTCTGAACATGCCAACAGTCTTGACTGTATGGCCATTCTTCCCAGAGTGAGAGCAAGCAAAAGAATTTCTTTTATGAAAACCATTTCTACCCCAAGTAGATCTAAACCAGCACTCAGCAGCCTTGTGCCCAGGTTTATTGCAGTTGAAGCACACAATGTGCTGATTAGAATTGTGTTTAGATCCATATGGATCATGAAGGTGCATGGAAGACCTGACATGTAGTTTATCGTCTTCTTTCATGATAAAGCATTCATCCATGAATGAGATGACCGTGCTTCCCACAATAATAACATGAATCCTTTTTAATGTGAGTGTGTGAGAGATCATGTGAATTGTGTACAGTCTTCTTTATAACAACAGGAGTGTCTTTTTCCTTTTTCTGTGAATTTTCACCCTTTTTCAGTTTTTGAGTTTGTTCCACAGTTTTGGGTTTCACAGTGGACTTTTGTGCAGTGAATTGAAAAACGGAAGGAGCAGGGGTTGTGTTCTGATTAGAAGCTTTGACAAAAATAGTAGATGTTTTATTTCCACTACTCCTTTTGTTTGTCGGACTGTAACCCAGTCCCTCTCTCTGAAAGTTAACATTATTTCCAAGAAACTTATTCAGATTGCCCTTTCCTTTGACAAATTTTGACAAGGAATTTTTCAAGTCTTGAATTTCAGAATTTAAGCCACAAGTATTTGCTTCATATTTGGACAAATCTGTTTCACAGGAAATGAGTTGTTGATGCAAGGCACCATTCAAACTTTTGAGTTTTTCAACTTCCTATTTTAGCTTTGTTTCATTGTCAACTTCAGATAGGGACTTATAAAGATCATCAACTTCTTGTTGAAGGGATGTGATAGTGAGCTCATAATTAGCTGCCTTCTCTTCACAGCATTTGACATTTCCACTCAACATTAGGTTGATGGTTTTTAGACTCTCAATTTCTTGTTCAGCATTCATCAACCTATCAGAATTATCTATGCTCACACCCTTGCCTTTTTCAATTGTCAATAGCCTATCTGACAGTTGGGTGTTTAGATGATTTAGCTTGTTGATTTCCTCTTTCAATTTCTTGTTTTTCTCTAGGAGATCATCATCAAACATCCAATCATCTAAGGAAGACTGACATTCATAGAAGTTTCCCTGTTGTTTCTCAGATTCGTTCTGTAATCCTATGTTTACAGATTTTATGGCATTAAGCTTTTCAATCAGTAATTTGTTCTCCTGTCTAAGTTTCTCTGATTTTTCATCATTTTTATTGGAGAACTCTTTAAGAGAATCATTTTCAGATTTCAGCTTGTTTAATTCAGACTTAACACATTCAATTTCTTTCAGCAAACCCTTGCTCTGAACAGAATCATGACTAGCTAGACTAAGCTTCTTTTCAAGTTCAGAGATTTCTTTCACATGATCTTGATTATCAGGTTTCAATAATGAAATTTATTTCTTCAACATTAGAAGATCAGACATACATGCATCATGAATATTTTTCAATTCAACACAATTTCTACAAGGAGAACTTGAACTATCTAAACCAGTACCCTTCTTCAATTTTTTATACTGTTTTCTTAACAGTTCATGAGATTCAAATAATTCAGCATATGCATTCTCCCAATCTTCTAGAGAAAACTTCTCGAAGAGATTTACCTCATCATCATCATCTTCTTCAGTCTGACTGCTGCCTTGATTGCTGCCACTTGGATTACTTCTGTTAGACATCATGCAGCTATCCTCGTTTACCCTGTGAAATTGCTTCAGCCTATCTAGGATGTCCTTTGCTGAGCTACAATTATGAAGACAAGACCATAAGGCTCTATCAGTAGCTGCTTTCAACAGGTTAAAGGCTTTCTGATTTTCTCCATCCTTTGATCTGTGTCTGTCGGTCCATTTGGACACTTTTGTTGGTAAGGTGTGAGGACCTTGTGAAATTAATTTCCACAAATCAGGATTAGCAGAATTTACATAAGCATGTAAAGCAGTGTACCACTGACTGAAATCAGAACCACTAAAGACGGGTGGAAGAGCCATTGAAAAACAAATAGCGAGTAAGTTCGAGGCAACATGAATATTTATGCACTAAAAATAAATTAGCACCTAAGACTGCAAGATCGAATCTGCAGGTCGTTGGACCTTGTATGCAGACACCGCTCTGATACCAATTGTTAGAATGTAAGGCCTGGATACAGAGGGGGGTGAATGTATCCCTCTACAAATATAGCCTAATTAAAAACTCTAAAGCTCAGTTATGCGGAATTAAAACTGTTGTAGAAATAAACTGAGGAAACTTAGAAGGATCAAAGCAAGACAACAACTCAAGAAGCCCTCAAACGATCCTAAGCATGCATGTAAAGCGCAGCAATTAAGTGAACATATAAGAAGATCAAACCACGAGGAACACCAGGATTTTTAGGTGGTTCGGTCAACAGACCTACGTCCACCCCTCACTCCAAATCGGAGTGAGGCTTCCACTAGTAACACTAGCACAGCAGACTCAGTCTGCAACAACTGCTGCCAAACAGCTTGACCAGGGGAACAACCTCCCCTCTTCCTCCCAAACGGAGGGACACCCCAAGTGACTCCCAGCCACTTGGAAACCAGAGACACATAGTCTCTCTCTTCCTCCAGACCCGGAGGGAACCCCTGGACTTGCTACCCACAAGCCCAGAACCGGAGGACCAAACCTCCCTTCCTCCAAACCGGAGGGGAACCTAGAGACCCAAGTCTCTCTTCCTCTGAACCCCAGAGGGAAACACAAGTGACACCATGTCACTTGCAAACTAGAGGTCTCGGACCTCTCTTCCTCTCAACCGGAGGGAAACAACCAATGACACCCAGTCAAAGGCAACCAGAGACGCAAGTCTCTCTTCCTCCACACCGGAGGGAACCCGATCTCACACTAGAGGATCGGAAGAACAGCAAGTGAATAGTTCATAGGAAAAATAAAACCCAGCAACAGAAAGCTAAAAAAATAAAATCAAATGTGGCTCTCGCAGGAGCTGGCTGGCCTGGATTTGATCCACGGTCCAGCAGGAACTTCTTCTACTGCTTCTCTCTTTCTCCCAGCACGAACTCTCTTTTCTTCTTCTTCTTCTTTCTTACTTCTTCTTCTTCTCAACCTCTCTATCTCATTGTCTCTCTTTCTTTTTCTTCTTCTGCTCTCTCGATCTGGCTCTCAGCTTTCTCTATCTCTTCTTTCTCTTCTGCACTTCTTCTCTTAGCTCTAGATGCTTCTACTTCAGTCACTCTCTACACTCGCACACACACACACACACTTCTTCTGAGGAAGAAGACACATGAATATAGCAGCAGCAGATTAGGGCGGCGTGTGCTATCCACGATTCCCACCCAAATGCTTCAGTCCACGTGGAGGCTCCTCTGCATCTCGGATCACGTGCCAGATGCCAGCCTCGTATCACGTGCCCACTCTTACAATAGAGCAACCTGGTTCGGATTTGATCCAGAAACTTGAATCCTTCTTCTTCTTCTGCAAAGAGATTAAAACCATTAATACTCAGGGTTCTCTCTCTATATATATATACCTGAAATAAGTCGGTTGACACTCAAGCTAAAGCTGCACGAGGTGTGTAGGAACAACAAAAGGTGCACTATACTGAGAACGACATGAGATACACACGATGACTACAGCACGAAATAAAGAGAGAATGACACGAGGTCAGATGAGAACAACACGGGGTGAGAAGGAAATAACACGAAGTGAAACGATAGAAAACACACGATCAGAGGAACCTTGGACGAAGATAGAAAGCACATGATCAGAGGAACCTTGGACGAAGATAGAAAGAAGCAACACGAAGACACAAACACAGAAACAACACGAAGACATTAAAAAAATGACTCGAATACGAGGACGACACGGACTGAAACCAACTCGATGATGAAAACAAAACCCTACACGAAGTGTGGTCACAAAGCAAAAAGGACACGGGGTCTAGGAAAAACAACACGAAGACATAAGACAGGAACGGCTACAACGACTCGTAATAAAATAGTGGATGCAGGAAAATGACTCGAGTAACTATAGTAAATGACACGAAAACACAAGAGCAAGAATAAAAAGATGACTCGAGATGAGCAACTAAATACTGAAGAAACGACTCGAGGTTCACAGAAAAATGACTCGAAGTACATCAGAACAAATCGAGCTGCTTCAGTAAACAGCACGAAGACAATCAACAAACATAGTTGGAACAACACGACGTACAAAAGGACAACACGAAGTGTAGTGAACACAAACAACACGAAGTATGAAAGGAACAGTACGGACATACAAGGTACTACCTCATAGCAGTTTTCCTGTTAATCATGGAAATTTCAAATGCATAACATTACGCACGATATCTGATTAAAATGACAATATTTAACATAGTGATGCTCATCATCAAAACACTAGGGAAGTCACAAATAAGAAAGCTGTGAACAACAAGGCATGTTGTACAGACTTCAATCAATATGCATCAGACGACTGTGTATGGACTTGAAGACCCTTAGCCAATGTATAGACTTCAAGTGGAGACCAATGTGTAGACTTCACGTGAAATCCCAATGTGCAGACTTGAACTATGCAAGCTACAATGTCGATGTATGGACTTTGTGAATGTTCAGACTTGAATGCTTGACCAGTGTACAGACTTGCAGAGCCGACCCCAATGTATAGACTTGAGGAATTGAAGCCAATTTACAGACTTATCGAATGGCTCAGCAATGTATAGACTTGATGAACTACAACATGAACATATCAGCAGAGAAGCAATGCACAGAATAGAAATCAAGCACAAACCAATTTATCACTGCATGGCTCAAGCATACACATGCATTCTTCACAATTCAGACATGGCACACTCATGCAATCTCCCACAGAATAGATCAGACATATTCAAGACAATGTGGTGACTCATTCATGTTGCTATCATTAAAACACCACATCATCAACAAAGTACAAGGGGCACAACAGGGGTCGACCCCTGTAAACCAGAACCAAAGTGTGTTCTGTTTGGGTTCTGGAAACCCAAGGGTCGACCCCTGGGGTCGACCCCTTGTATTCTGGAAACCTGAGGGTCGACCCATGTAAAACAGAACACAAAATCCGTTCTGTTTGGCTTCTGTATGCCCAAGGGTTGACCACAAGGGTCGACCCATTACTTTTGGGTCTTTAACCCTCTCACGAGGGTCGACCCCAATGGTCGACCCATCCCGGTCGGACCTCCAGCCACCTTTGTTGACCGTCGTTTTCTTGCCCCAAAAGTCATACCAATCAATTCCTAATGCCCTATATGTCTTCCTACTTCATGGATCTGGTCTCCAAGATGTCCCTTGACCATTCTAATCATATATATACTTCTCTTTGGGTCACAAACCCTAAGGAGAGAGGTGAGATCCAATTTTTGGGTGTGTTGCTAACCCTTGTGTATGCAGGTTCGGAGTTGAAGCTCCCAAGCCCTCTTCCACCTTGTTTTGAGCTTATATGTGAAGGGGAGAACGTGGATTCAAGTCCCTAATCGATCCTTTACTGGAAGCAACGTGGAGAATCAAGATACAAGCATCATCTATGCAAGAATCGATCATTTTTCTTCAAGAATGGTTCCTCATCCTGCAGAAGCTCTTCATCAAAAATCTGAGGGAGTTGTCTTGATCTTTCACTTCTGTGTTTTTGTTTGAGATTGCTGAAGGTCTTGAATGATTATCTATGAGGTGAAATATATATATATATACATGTTCATTTGTTCATCTATTGATTGCTATCTTATTAGTGCTATGTTTTTCATCCTAAGCAACAAGATGAACTAATGCTTTCTTTTCTCTTGCAGAAGAAGAAGGAAGAGTGGTACCACAAGGATGAGAGTAGAGGGGTTTATGAGGCTAATTAATTCTATGATGTAACAGGCTTGATTTGGAGCTTATCATTTCTATCTGTTCTTTCAGGTGAAGAAGAAATTAGAAGAAGGTAAAGAAGTGCATCTCGAGGAGACGAAGAAGATGATGTCTAAATCATGATCATCCGTTAACGAGCAAGGATAATCAGATTGTGCTGAAGAAGAGGGAGCCTTATACTTGATGCATACTTCTAGTTTTCATCTATAGAATTCGTTGGGAGGTCATAGCATATATATGTTTTGATTCATATACATTTGAGATAATATCTTGTGTGGGTGTTCAGAGAAAGGGATCTCCGAGTGTGTGTGTTGTTATATGTGTGCTGATTGTGCGGAGTATATCCGCATGTTTGTTGTTGTTGGGAGCTTTCTCCCGTGTGGTTGAGTAGGCATTGTCCTACGTGTGTGTGGACGGAGTTGTGACTCCGTGTGAGGAATTTGTTTGGGGTGTGTTCCCTAGTGTGTGTATGTGCTGCTGTGGCAGCAGTTTGAGGCAAGGCCTCGTGTGTGTGGTTTGCTGCGAAGCAGCGTGTGTGTGTTGGGGTTCGTCCCCGTGTTGCTACATTTTGTAGCGTGTAGTGAAGCCTCACCGGTTTGGTGAGGGGTGGACGTAGGGAGCCCATCGTGGTCCCGAACCACCTTAAAAATTCCCGTGTCTTGTGGTTTGATTATTGTGATTGTGTGTTCACTATCCTATCTGTTTGTGTCATCGTGTGAGCTCGGTGAGATTGAGTGAATCAAGTTTAAATTTGTTTAGATTAATTTCCTCAATCCTATCAATCTTGTATATTCCACTGTGTGGTAGTTGTGTTTTTAATTGGACATACTTTTCAGTAGTAGGATCTATTCACCCCCCCTCTAGATCCGTGTTCCTGCACTACGGGACCCAACAAGAAGCATTGTCCCTTATCTTTCATAATCTCATCTCTCTTGATATATTTAACTTGCGATGTCTTCTTCTTGGTCTTGCCTTTCTTAAAGGCATGTTGAGCTCTCCTTTTCTTGTTGGTCCTACCAATAAGGAGTACACATAGCTTTGCCCAATTCATTGTGCCCTCAGCAATGGTTAACATGTGTAGAAGATCTTCTTGAGTGTATTCTATCTTGTTCATGTTGAAATTCACAATGAAAAAAGAGATAGGAAGAGACTGTTGGATCAAGTCAACGTTGAGTTTATTATCCATGATAAATCCCAACTTAGCCAACCTCTTGATCCAAACAATCATCTTCAGAACATAAGTCTAAACTAATTATCTCTCAGTCATCTTTGCCCTGAACAAACTCTTGGATATCTCATATCACTCTATTTAGTTATGTGCACTAAACAACATTGTAGGTGCAACTGTTTGACATAGAACCCAACATGTAATGTTTGGCAAAGGTGATGTCTTACTTATGCTTCCCATAAGTATTGATTTTTCCTCTTTCAACACAACCACTAGGAGGTACAAACAACAGCTTATCAAGAAATCTTAGCTATGAGAATTATTTTCATATTTTTGAGCCAGTCACTAAAATTGGGTTCAGTGAATATTTGGCATCCAGAATGCCATATAATAAATGATTCGACATTTTAATCTAAAAAGGGATGCACATACTAAAATAAAAATGTAGACATTGGATCAAGATATGGTCTTTAATCTTAATTTTAAACTCCCACTAATTTTCGGTGAATTCACATAACTCTCATTATGTAAAGACAGGAAACTCTATTAATTAGTTTCCTAATGAGAACTAGAATCCCTTAACATTACAGTAGTGACATTATGGTAGCATAACAAATCACCTCATACTTAATGAGTAGGTAACTCCTGCCAATTACAACTCCTTACAATTCTCAGTTTTATTCGATCTCTAGAGCACTTGGCCTTGTGGAAGAATAACAAATCACAATGTCTAGTTAGGTTACACCCATTTTTACGTGGTGATCATGGATTTGTGATGTAGCTCTTGTGATAACACAAAAAGTTACACCAGTCCTCCACCCCGCACAACATAAGCATGCCATAGTTAAGGTCTCTAAGCCCTTGCTAAGTCAGTCTTGTGTTAGTACAACAAACCTTCCCAGTTTAAGACCGGCTCATCTAATCTATAATAACGGTAGGCCACATGGGTCATTCTTAATGTCTCACATTTAAAACCTAATATTAATTGAAGGAGAGATTTAAAATTTTATTTAGTCTCATCAAATACGCTACATAATATATATATATATATATATATATATCATACACATATTTACCATACCTAATAGACATAGATTTAAATTATAATCTAAATGCGCATATAAATCATAAACATATGTTGTGGGTGAGTATGGATAGTTTATTGTGACCTGACCAGAGTTAGACAGTTAGTTATCAACCCCTGAACATCATTACATGATATTTACATAGACATCACATGCATGAAGGCATTTAGATGGACTTCGGCAACACACAACTTGTAGCCCTTGTTTATGGCAGCTCCGGTTGATGGATCATCCTACTTCTCATGTACGCACCCGCAACGTCTTCAATATATGTACATAAATTTACACATATAATGATAGAAGATGCACTATGATGAGTACATAGCTGAGAGGGAGGTAGAATTTATATCACAAATTTTTTAGAGAGAGGAGGAAGGCGCGCAGGTCTCATAAAAATATACATCATCCATCAACATAAGTAGCTATGCATCATTCATCATATGAACACATCAATCACATCTAAGCACTGTCCATATTCACTCAATCATCGCACCTATGCCATACTTAAATAATATTTTATTATCTCAAAATAAAATAACTTTATTCTTAAAACATGGGTTTCAAATCAAAATCAAGATTTTTTATTATTTTGAAATATATATTTAATCCCATTAAATCTAACATCCAATCTGGAATTTTAACTGTACAATTTTTAGCATAATTTTCTACATTTTAAAATTAACTACAATATAACATTTAGATTTTAAAATAAATTTCCTATTTTAAACATCGCATGCTAAAAAAGAAACTATCAAAATTAGATTTTTCATAAATTCCCTACTGCATTTCTTGGCATTTCGGGTATAAATCGGAGAAAATTGGATTGAAATCAGATTTCAAAGGAGAAAAAGGCCTTCAGATGGCACACTATAGCCTGGTAGACCTGTAAACGGGTCGGATATGAAGCAGGTAGTGTGATATCTGAATTCGTATCCGATTAATAATCGAATTATCTGATAAATAATTGAATTATCCGTCGGATACTTTATTCGGATAATGATCAGATAAATATGAATTCAAATTCGGTTCAAATTTTAAACTGATAATTACTAGGCCTACTTAGGGGTGAGTTGTGTTAGCCTTGTGAAAGCATCGTATATTATTTTCTCAAAAAAAAAGAAAGAGTGAAAGTTATTTTTATTTTGGGAGATGTTATCAAAAAATTAGACTTCATCCTAAAAAATAAGAGATAACTTATCAAGTGGGTGTAAGTGAATTTCTTATTTTTAAATTATATTTTGAGATAAGAAAAGATAAAAAAGAGTAATCAAATAATATATTAAGATTAAAGTTAATTATATATAACATATGTGTATCATTAGATTTTTATCTAAGAGTTCATATTCGGTCGGATAATATTCAACACAGATATTTCAATATCTGAATTTGTATCTGATTAATAATCGGATATCCGATTTTTGATTAAATTATTTGTCAGATATTTTATTCAGATAATTATCTGATTAAACGAATACGAATTCGAATTCGAATTCAGTTCAAATTTTAAACGGATAATTATCAGACTTATGACGTGGTATACTTCCATAGGAGTCTTTGGACCATCGAGCCAGGGCTTAGAGTGGGGTGGACCCGGACGCATTGCATCGGATCATCTCTTTCGTTGCAACCTAGCAGGTGTGACTAGTCCGCCGCCGCCATGGTCAAGGGCCGCTCCTGTCGGCATCGCCCGATCACCCTGTGGCCCCTGGCCGATGACGTTGCCAGAGTTCAACTCCGCCGCAATCTGACATTCAAATCACCATAAAATCGACAATTTTTCTGCAACTCCAAGGGACCCTGAGCACCGCCAGACCATCCTAGACTGTCCGCTGGCACGATGGCTGACATCTACTGCCACCCGTGATATCACGGTTGTTCCAAGGATGGCTGACATCTACTGCCATTCAAAAGGCCCACAGCTGCCGGATGATCACCCTTTGCATGCCAAAAAGAAGCCGCACCATGAGCTACGTAGCCAACTTCGCAAGGACCTTCCGATGCACGACGCACTTTCGGCAATGCACCTGCCTTCTTCCTTGACGGTTCGACCTCCATCCCATGGACATTGACCCCATCCCATGGAGAGCCCGAAAAATTAATAGTGAAAATCACAAAAAAAACCTGAAAAATAAGCGGGAATCACATGTGATCTATCTAGCTTTGATGCCACTACAAAGATCCGAGTCACTATAAAGATCGGAGCCAGGATCAAGACGAACACAATAAAAATATAAAATTAAAAATTTCATATCGGCACGTGTTGATCACCCAGGCGTGATTCCCATTAAGGATCTATAAGATCTAATTTTACCTCTGTGATACGCGGATCGCAGTGAAGAAAAAGTGATCCCTCGTGACGTTAACGAACCATAAAAGTGCCCAGTCTTTAGCATTATCTACATGGGCATGGATAATGGAGTTATCTCCACGTAGTGCTCTACAAACGATCTCCTCAATGGCACTCCGACAGAGTCTCTATACTAGAGACGAGAGAGAAGAGGAGGAGGCACTGGGTCTGGGAGGAGAGAGAGTAGAGGGTGGCGGAACCAGAGGAGCCCTGGATGTTTGGCCCAGGGTTCCCTTAATGTAACTATTTATAGACTTCATCATTTTTTTATAAAACCCTCATAAGTCTATAATTGCATAAATACTCCTGCTGTCCGTAACCCTAATGTGTGTGATCCTCTAGGTCCAGTGTTAGTCTGGTTTTAGACCTATTAAGCTTAAGAACTCCTTCTTATGTTTTTTGCATTAGCACTTAACATAGAATTAATTATTTAATTAACTCATAATCCCATGATTATTCCTTATAAGGCTTTCATGCCACAGTAAGCACCACGTAACACTCTATGACCCCTAGAAGATAAAGGGGGTCTATAAAATCACTTTGGGACCTTTTCATCTACAGTTATCACATAGATATAGTCCTTTATTCATATGCAATGCCTCTAGTCATAATTAAGGGTATGTTTATACTGTCAATCCCTTTTTACTTATGACCTGATGAACTATGTACTATAAGTTTCACTAGAAAACTCATTTTCCAGTGAATTATGTAAGAGTTTTCTAGTTAATTATGTATGCATGGCCAGGGATTTTCAATACCATGCATCGGACATTCTCCCTCATACGATATCTAAGAGTGAATGATCCACTGATGTCACTCAATTACTTTCGCATGCATTCTAATGTCTCAAAATACTTTAGCATCTACAACTTATGACTAAAGTCCCTTTGCCATAATTCAAAACATAGGAGTTCTAATGCAAAAAATTCTTGGTGACTCATGTCCAAGAACCAATTATGCTATTGTAACTAAAGAATCTCTTAGTTGAAAGTTAGATATAATTACCATCGAGAGATTCATAATCAGATCATTTCAGTGAACCATATTCCTATAATAGGCATCTACACATATATCTTACTATCTCTACACTAGTGATTGGGAGACCAGTCACCCTCAACATATGAGAGGATATCATGTGCACTGGTCTATCCAGATTCCTTGATGTCCTATCTTAAAGTTTCTATGACCAGGAATGTTTACAACACATATATCTGGAAGGTTGGTCTTATTATCATAATCTCATTATGACCAAACCTTCATCGCATGGATTCAATGACTTCGTCACGTCAAGTGGTAATTCACATAAATAAATAATAAAAATGAAGAAAATGCCATAAATGTTAATGAGAATGTACATGAAATTATGCCATCAGTATTTCATAAGTGATTGGTTCACTGGGAATACACTTCTTTCGCAAAGAACCAGTCACTCCCACTTAGTGCCATCTCACGAATCTTACATTTAACTTTTACAAGTTGCATGGGATTGCTACAGCATCCTTATGGTCGATCTTATTCAGTTCTTGTCTTAGCTCAACTAAGGCGACATATTATTGATGTTCGTGATATTTCACTCGCATCCGGTCGGGGAACCAGCAATATCAAATGCCTTATCTTGCTCACTATCGACAGCGCTAATGTAACGACCCGAGAATCCGATTACCGGGAAGGCCCGATAACCCGAGACTCGCACCGCCGCCCACGAGCCGGGAGGGCTCGGAAGGGCTAAAAGGAGTGTGGAGGCACAAAGAAATAGGAAATAAAGCAGGATAACCAACAACAACAAGCTGAAAGAAAGAACAACGACAGCAACAACAGAGTCCAGTCCAACAGAAAGTACAGTCTAAAGCAGTAAAACGTACCACATGCCAAGTGAACACTCGGCCCGGCAAGCTGGCAACTGAGAACCTCCGCCCCGCACCCTCGAACCGCGAGGAAGAACCGCTGCACCTGAAAAGCAGGGAATGAGTCTCCAAAACAGAGATTCAGCAGGGATCCCGCGGAACCCCAACCGGAAACAACGGCGGTAGCGGAAAGGAGAGCTACAACTACAACAGGAACAGCAAACCGGTGGCCGGTCAAAACTCGGCTCTACAGCTACTCCTACCGTACCAGAAAACACGACCCAGTCTCCCATCGGGGGACAACCAAGCCACGCACCCGACCACCCGATTCCACGATCGGGGACCACTAAACACGAGCCGCCCTAGCCAGGCTACTAGGAAAACGTCACGATACCTCCGCAGCGGAGGCCTGCCCTCACCAAAAGGGCCCAAGCCAAAACCACACGGTCAGGGAACACGGTCACGACCTCACCGTCGTGAACACAACACTATATGGGAAAAGGCCCTCGGTGAAGCTCACCGGAAACCCCAGACCTCGACTCCGGGAACTCTCCCGAAACCACTCACGAAGTCCCGTCTCGCGGACGGAAACAAAACCCGGTATACAACGACTCACGTCACGTGACAGGAGCACCACACACTAGAAGAACGACCGGATGCGTCCCCTGACATCTTACACCGCATCACAAGTGTCTAGCTACGACGCCCCGGGCGTGAGACTCAGACACACACAGTAACCAGTACCACAACAAGGACTAGCTGGGGTCACGCTCGTCAGCGCGTGTCCTAAGCCCCCAACTACGTGTGCACACACAGACCATCTGCTCTAGGTCGGGTCCTCTAGCTGGTTTTCCCCCCCACCGGACTCTGGTGGCAAAGGCAAGGGGCCGACGGAAACCAGCCTAAAAACTGCGTCTCACCGGGTCGCGCTCTCCACCACTCCCAGGCGGGTCCGCACACGCGTGCGCAGGAAGCTACGACTAGTGGAGGATCACAGAACGTGGACACAGAAACCACGCACGCACTCATTACGAGTAACATGGAGTAACAGGTGGCACGACGCCACCAGACTCTGGACAGCCCACTAGACCTACAACTCAACGGCCTTTGAGTCACAAGACTCGAGGTCAAGACCATTGCACATGACAGCACTGAGCCGTCAATCTGGCCTAATCCCTAGGTCCAAAACCACAATGCGAAGACTCACGAGGCCAAGGGTCGACCACTGGGTCACAACCGGGTCGACCGGAGACCAACACAACGCAATCGGAACACTAGAAGGTCACTCGGACCCTTAAACTCACGGGAACGCTAATCGAGGTAAACCAAATTTCTGGACACCCAAAGACACGGTCACGGAACTCCACGGGGTGCCCAGGACACACACGGCCCAAGGGGAGCACGATCAGCCGCAGACCGTCCGCCTCGGGTAGCCCGGCAGGCCACCCCAAGAACGCGCTACACATGCATAGCGCGTTAAGCAAGAACGCGCTATGCAAACCTAGCGCGTTCAGCAAGAACGCGCTATAGGTCCATAGCGCGACCAGACCAGGTCGCGCTATGATCCTATAGCGCGACAACCAAAAACGCGCTGGGACCCTAGAGCGAGACAAGAACCGCCTTACTGTTCATCTTCTCCGATGAACGCGCCCTGTCGGGGCAGCGCGACACTCAAGAACGCGCTACTGGAAGCTAGCGCGTTATCAGTCCGCGCTCGAAAATGGTAGAATCGGCGGGAAAACCCATTCCACGCCCCGATCACCCCCGGGTGATGGGGAAACAAAGAGGGAAACATTCCCCAACCCCTCTGGCACCGAGAGGACCCATTTAAACCCCAAAAACACGATCAAAACACAAGATTCGGCTCACACCCCAAAAACATGCATTTTTCCCAAATCACCCCGTTTAGCCCGCTCGGCTCACCACGGCCTACGAAACTCGCGGGAATTGAAGTACACGGGTTGAGGGTCCATCTCCCTACCTCCACCGAAGATTTGACGCGCCATGGACGCCGATCCACGAAGAAACGCCACTTAAACCCTCGCCGGTTCACGATCCCACGAACCGCCTCCACCACCGCGATCCTCATCCCGTACCCGTCGCTCCACGCCCCACGAGCCACGCCGCCCCGCCCTCGCCGCCTCCGTCGGCCGCCCGGAGTGAGAGGGGGAGAGGAGAGAACGTGAGAGAAGAGAGAGGGAGGGAAGAGAGAAATGAGATGGGGAGAGAGAAAAAGGAGGTTATTATATAGAAAATCCGGAAATTCCCGAAAATATCAAAAAATAGAAAATCACATTTCTGCGATCCTCGGAACACACCGATCGCAACGGTACCACTCGCGCCCTGGTGAACAGCCCCGTTCACCCGTAACGAAGTTCCGAAGGAATTACCGAAACACACACCGGGAATCGGAAAACACACGCGGAAAAGCCGCGGAATGCTTCCGGGCCTCCGAAACAACTCCGGATCCCGCCGATCCGAACACGAAAGATGTCTGAAACGAAATTTCGGACACAACGGAGTCGGACACTCCAAGAAACCAGATCCGGGACCCATGAACAAGGATCCGAAAAATCCGGGACATTACAGCTAAGGTGGATCACTCGTGTGAGAGAGTCGATCCTAGCCTGGTGACACTCTGATGATGTGTAGCCTTTTCACTCCATCCAAAATGCATATTGGAGAATGAACAACTGATTTTCGTTGATGATGCCAAAGGAATTGTTCCTATTACAATTCACACAGACCCATAACCCGACAATGGGCAACAAAGCTTTCCCTTACACTCTGCTTGGTTAGTGGATGGGCTACCATATGACCCGTGCTTATGTGTCAGAGCACCACTGACCCTCTTGCAAGTATATCTCTTTGTAGTGATAACTGATAGTTCACATTTTTTAGAATTGATTGAGGACATTTTATGAAACTATCTCCATCAAAATCATTATTTATGTGTAATTCTCCATGAAAATTTATTTCCATAATTCTTAGGGTCATTTTGAAAAAAACACATTTCTTGGGCATATTCATTTGAGCATTATTGAGAATTATTTAAGTGCATAAATTAATTTTCCTATTTTATTTGGGCATTTAAAATAAGAAAATGATATTATTGGTAATTTCTCTTATTACACAAGGGCATTATTAGAAATTGAGCAAACTTGCATAGCTGCCTTAAGTGGGGGGCACCTCTCTCTCTCTCTCTCTGTGCACACGTCTCCATGCAGCCCCTTTTTACCTAGTTAGGAAACCTAAGGAGAAAGGAAAGAGATCTCAAGGAATTCCAATTGAAAGGAAAGGATCAAAGGAAGAAGAAAGATTGGTTGCCACGGAAGACAAAAAGGAAAGAAATAATTGAGAACAATGTGATTTTTCTTCCAAGAAAAATTATGAAACCCTGGCTCTATTTAACACCATAAAGAGGGGCACTGTAGGCATGAAATAGATAGGAGGAGGGTAGGAGACAGTGGTGGCTAGGGCTCTCTTTGGGGGGGGGGGGGTTGTCTCTCTCTCTCTCTCTCTTCTTCTTCTTCTTCTTAGATAGTTCTTCTTAGTTTAATCCTTTAGTTTAACATTCTAAGTTTTATCTTCTTAGTTTACTTGTGCACCATCTTCTTCCTCTTTATTTTCTTGTTCTTCTTTCTTTATTTTTCTTATCCTTCTCTCTCTCACTAGTTCAATCTCCTTTCTCTCTTTTTTCTTTTTCTTCTTTTTCTTCTTTTTTCTGTGCACACGCAGAGGAAGAAGAAGATATATATATATATATATATATGAAAATATGCGAGCGTACCATTTTGTTTGCACATATGGAATTTTGCAGGTTTTAACCTATGGGGGTACCGCAGAGAGGGGAGTGCTAGTTTGTTTACGGGAATCATGTAGAGTCGGCACGACACAACTATGGGGGCATTTTTGGGTGAGCGTTTATAGCTGTTTGGGTAGTTAGGGCAAGTTGGGTTCCTCAAGTGTGGGTGTATCAACCGATTGTGCGGTTTGAGTGAAGGACCTTTCCTCACCAATCATAGTCGGTGTTAGTTTACATCAGAAGCAATCCAAACACTCTTATTTAACAGCCAAAAAGAGGAACTACGAACCCTAGGAGCTGTGACTTTTCTTGCAATAAAATTGTGAAACTCTGGCTCTACTTAAACACCCCAAGCGGGGGCACCCTGGGACATCATGCGCAGGGGAGGCACAGGAGACAGTGGCGGCTAGGGTCTTGGGGGTGCATCCATCTCTCTCTCTCTCTCTCTCTCTCTCTCTCTCCCCATTGTTCTTCTTCCTTTTAGTTCTTCTTCTTATTTTCTCTCTATTCCACACTCTTTTTTAGTTTTGTTCTAGTTTTTCCATAGAGTTTAGTTATCTTTTGTTCCTTTTTTTCAAAAGCACATTATAAGTTTCATGCATACAACATTAATAGTGGAATTCTAGTTGTTCTTTTGCTTATTTTCTCCCTTTTATCCATCTGTTTCGCTTCTTATTGTGGTGGTTATGGTATTATATTGTCAAAGCTAGTTTTGCATGCATGCCTAGTTGATTTTATTTTGACATACTGCACTTTTTAGTGTTAGCTTTAGGCGTTATTTAAGATATTTAGAATCCATTCAACATTTGAAATCTATCCTTTACTTGTTTAATTAATGATTAAAAGTGTTAAAGAATTATAGGTTTTAATTTTCTTTTGTTTAGAGTTAATAGATTAACCAGTTTAAATCTTGCAACTTCAATCTCACTCTTTTCAAACCAATTCTCGATGATTTTTAATCTTAAAAAATTAAGATTTTCAACTTGTAAATTTAAATTTCTCCATGGATTCGACTCGATCTCACCATTTAACTACTCTTTCTAATCATTTGTGAGTTGAAATTTAAACTTGGTAGAGGGCATATTAACAACGTACGCTTTCACTCTATCAAGCACAAGCTTCCTATGCATTTAAGTCAAGGGAAGACTTCACCACACTAGAAGCATCATCCCAGAAGTCACCCATCCTAGGAAGCATTAAAGAGAAGGAATATGTACTTCTATGACTTTCCTACAATCCTCCTCCTCTGTATGTCTATCAGTTAATTCATTTTTCTTTGTGTGTTGCAATTTCCATCATCTGCTCATCAATGAGCAAAAATGTGGAACTTTAAATCTATCTAAACTGATAGTGTATAGAGCATTAGTTGCTCGGGGATAACCAGCACTTGGTGTGTGTTCGCACTTGCACGATTGCTGGGATGGTGGTACATGCATGGGAGAATTAATGGGGGAAATGTAAAAAGAATGAAAGAAATTCATATGAATAGAATGCGTATAGGCGGTTTCTCTAGGGACACACGACACACGCGGGATAGATCGGAAAGGTGATGGTGACATGCGAGGAAGTTACTGGTTCAGGGATAATTGAGTGTAATGCTGGTGCACCAATCGAAAAAACTCGGCAATCACCTGTAGAACCAAATTTCAATAGGGGAAGTGCCTTCAGGACACAGCACGTGGGCATGAAATGTTGGGTGACACAGAGATTAGATGGGTGGACACAAGGTAGCTATAGGGTAACTGTTGTCAAGGAGGGGTTCTGTGGGTGCAAGTGTATCAGGCGATGTGAAAGATTGGGTGTAGGGCGTCATCTTTACCGACTGCAAGTGATCAGTGTTTATTTACATTGGATGGAATCTGAATACCTTTGTTTCTGCTGCTGAAAGAGGACTGGATTCTCTAGAAACCATGACATCTTGAGGGCATAATTCGCGCTGCTACCGCAAAGTAACCACTTAGCCTAGAAGATAGAGAGTAGAGAGACTAGTCTTACCTTAGAGCTCTGGAGAAGACGTAGACTCCAGGTTTGGCTGGACGACACATAAGCTTGGAAGTAGGGCTATGGACATTGGCTCAGCAATGAGCTGACAAGTACTGGCCTAAAAGGATGAGTGGCTGACATTTGTTCGATAAGGAGCTGGCTAGTACTGGCTTGAGAATTGGATGAGTCAGGGACTGACAGGAAACAAAAGCCCAAGAGTGAGTCAAAAAAAGAAGCTAGGTTTTCGACTATACTTCATTAGAGGTGCCGAAAAAGGAATTATAGAGGGGCGTTAAAGGCCCAGATACAATAAGTGCAAGCCATGGCTCAATTCTGTCATAGGTGTCGGTCCTCGGGTCATTGCATGATGAAGCTGATTTCCACCATTTTACAGGGGGTCCCTTGTGGAATTATGAGTGCTATGGAGCAATCGAGAGCTGGCTCAGACACAAGGTTACTGACACTGACTCGCAGGGGTGCAGGCCGGGCACGGCTCGGGTTAACCAGTCGGGCATTGGCTTAGGGTGGAGTGTTAGCATGTTTGGCGCACCTACATGTAAGAGATATGTCATGCAGGTGCAGTCTTCAGAGGTGATGTCATGAACTCAAGGAGAGCAGTTAGGCGTAGCTTGAGGTGAGCAGTCGGGCGCCGGCTAGTATGGCGAGTGTCAACTCACATCACGTCTGGGAGTCAGCATGGACTGGCTAGGAAGTTCAACTTCCTTAGAACATCACTTATGGGGGTTCATCAGGCGAAGTCCGACCAGTAGGTGAGGCAATCGGACCGGCTTAGAATGAGCAGTTGGATAACTGGCCCTGGGGCGTCGATTGCGGGTGGATTCGACATGCGGGCATCTCCACCATTATACGTCATATGTATCCATGGCTTATGAATCGGCTAGACACCATTTGAGGGGTGTTGATATGACATACCCTCGGTGTGTACTTAGCCAGAATCAACGAGCCAAAAAGCCTTGCGCTACACCTTCACAAACTCAAGCTTGTGATGGGGACATCTCTCGCCCCTTATATTTTCAAAACCCCGGTTGCCCGCCAACATGGTTCCATTACATCCGTCACATTTTTCTGAGTCGATTCATGTAATTTTCATATTTTCTTTGAGTCATAATTATGTAATTTTCATTTTACTTGAGTCATGTCCCTAGGTCTTGTGTTTATTTCTCTAAGTTTGAGTGTCATTAGGTTGTTTAGTTAGCTATTGGGCCCAATTCATTGGGCTTGGCCCAAGGGCGTCCCCCTACCCCCTCGGTTATTTGTCATTGAGTAAATTGTCAGGGTCTTATTGTAAAATGTGGGTTGCCTATATATAGGGCCCCATCCCCTTCATTTTGAACTAATGAATGAATGAATAGAGAATTGCCTTTGAGAGTTCAAATACTTAGTCTTAGTGGAGTGAATCCAATTGGGTGAGAAACCTTAGGGGAGAGAATCCCCACCCACCTCCTCTCTCTCTCTCTCTATTTCTCTCTCTCTCTCCCTCACTAGTGGGGTTCGCCCCCCTCTCTCTCTCCTCCCCTCTCATCCACCACCCTCCCACCTACCCCCATTAAAGGCCATTCCCCTTCCCCACACATCCCATTACTCCACCCCCTAGTCCCAAGAGAGCATCCCCAATCACTAAGCCACCCTCCAACCCCCAACTACCCTCCCCACTTTCCCAAGCACCCTTCCCACTCCCCCATGCAACCCTCGACCTCCCAAGACCATTTGAATTTGAAAATTTCCTTCCCTCCATAGCCCTTGGTCGCCCAAACCCCCTCTCGCCTAGGTCAGGTCGCCCTCCCCTTCCCTCCACCTCATTCCACCACCATTTGCCACTACAAGGTAGCAACTTCATTTGCAGGTCGCAGGCAGCAAGTTTGGTCCTAGAAGCTACATCATCTTCGGAAATTCCTTGACTCTTCTGGTGGCAAGGCATATATCTCTGGAAAGGTCATCCAGAGAGCTTTCCAAGCAAGGTGGTTTCGTCCTCATCCGAGCACCGTGCTGATTGGGAGGCCCTTTCTTCCTCGACTGTGCAAAGTCTCCCTGGCAGGAGACCAGAGCCGGAGTGGAAGCTCGATTACGACGAACCTGTTGGGAATCTGATCAAGTGTTCTTCTACAAACAGCTTCTACTACGAGTCTTCTTTCTTCCCCAAAAAGCAGAGCTCAATTTGGCATCCAGAACCAGGAGTTATCAATTTTCTCCTCCGGGTGCACGGCTCTGCTTCCCCACAGTCTGCACCGACCTCTCATCAGAGTTCAGAGCCCACTGGTCTTCTCTGACAACGTTTGACTTCTCCGCTAGTTTTACCTCGAAGATCACTCATCAACAGTTCCAACGGCTCTGACGGCACCTGATTCTGAGTTCGGGATCGGTCGTGGCATCCTCTTCTTCCTGCTGTTGGAAACCTGAAGCAGTCAGATCCAAAGAACTGCCACCCTGTTCGAGCCTCCACCCAGACCAGCAATGGTACCAAAAGAAATGGACAAAATTCAGACGACTTCCCAATCTAGTTACGAAGAATTCCCCATTGGTCCCGACATCCGAAAAATTTCAGAGCAGGTTCTGCATCCACAACTCCGTCAGTCAGTCCTAAAGCACAGACAACAGACAGAATCAACATCGGCTTCCTAGTTCGTCTTTAGTTTGGTCCCACCCCTCCCCGCTTGGCCGGCTGAAGGCCCCTCCCTGTGTGGAGGTAGTTTTGGATGTAATATCAGTTAATCCCCACCCCAAGATCCCCCTCCTGTGAGAGGTGTAGTGTTGTAATAGATTGAACAGGTCAAGCTGCCCCGACGCGGCGTGTGGGGATCCACTCGCCTCCCCGCTCACCCTCGTCTCCCAGCGGGACCGGTTTCTTCAAACCGGTCAAGTAAGTGCTCAAACCTAGCTCCAATTTAGTGCTTGTGTTTCAATATTAGTTCATAGTTCCGCTGGCCGTGAGAGTGAGAGCTCGATCCTCAAGCCCCGTTGCTTTGAGAGATCACCGTGGGGAAGAGTGAAGCCGGTGCCCTCGGCACTTTGTCGGCCCCATTGAATTGGGCCTCCACACCTTTGGGGAACAAACTTTGGCCTTGCTGACCCTCTACCAGCAAGGGCCCAACCCTCACATCCTCCACTTGGCATCGCCAAGTCACCCCGGGCTTGGGTGAGCGACGAGAGAGCTGTGGCCCATATCGGTCCTTTTGAATGTGAATGTGCTTGCCTGCTTAAGTCCAAGGGTGTGTCACATCAAATTGGTATCAGAGCAAGTCATTGACTTGTCTCTACAAGTCAAGTCCTAGGGCATGCTTGCATTGGAGTCATCATCAATCCGACCCTTGCATTGATCCCCTCGATCATAATGGCCACCTCCTACTTAGCCTACTCACCACCTATGGACTTCATCCTAGATAGGGATATTACCTTTGAAGGATCACGTTCTAGTGACTATCTTAGGTGGGAGGCTACCATAGAAAAGTACTTTGAAAAGACTTGGGTATATGGATCCGCGAGAGTCCGAAAGGCCAAGGGACAGTTTCGGGGTCAAGCCAAGAGTAAGTGGGAACAGATAGAGGGATTAAGAAGGGTTAGGAGGCAAGAGCCCATTTCCTCATGGGATGATATGAAAGTAGAACTTAGAAAGATCTACATCCCCAAACATTCCCACCCCTCCTACTCAAGCACCCCTAACCCGAGGAGCACTACCACTCCTCCATCCCCACCCGGCCAACTTGAGACCGACCTTTGGTCTCCACCCCCACCAACCCCAACAAATCACCTCTTAACCATCATAACTACACTTCGCAACCAAGTCCTCTCCCTTAAGACCCAAATAAACCAAGCATCCACCTCTCCACAATTCCCCTTGGTCCCCACCACTATCCCTCCATCGTCCCCTAAAAAGGGTACACCCCCCCAATCAACCCAAACTGAACCAACCCACCTTCCACTTCAAACCCCAACCCTACCCCAATCTACGCCACCACTACTTCCACTCCCAACCCAAGTTTGACCTCACTCACCACCCCGGGTGCACTATGCCCCAACCATCATCACCCCATCTCCAAAAGACCTTCCCATTCCCTTGAGAAAGGAGGCCACACCCACTCACATAGGAATAGTTGCTAGCCCAGACCCTCTCCCCGCCTATAAGGAAGCCCGAGTTCACACCAATGGTGAGGAAGAGCCTCAACCCTTCACCACTTCAAATAATCTAGATCTTCAAGAGCCACAAACCTTCACAAAAGGCACCTAGAGCAAAACCTTCCAAATATTAGTTCATAGTTCCGCTGGCCGTGAGAGTGAGAGCTCGATCCTCAAGCCCCGTTGCTTTGAGAGATCACCATGGGGAAGAGTGAAGCCGGTGCCCTCGGCACTTTGTCGGCCCCATTGAATTGGGCCTTGTGGACGCACTTTTTATTAAGTTCGTTGGTTATTTGTTTATTGGCATTTATTAAGTGTGTGGGCGTGCCAGTCACAAAGTGATGATTTATTCGGGCTTCATGGAAGCCCATGGTGCGCTCGATCTGACTAATCAGACAATTGTGTAGTTCATGTCGGGACCGAAACCCGCCGAACCATAAAGGTCACGGCGTTATTTACATCCCCCATACGGGAGAACACCCTTGATTGATTGTCGGGAATAAGGGCCCTACGGCCTAAAGAGAATACTAATAATGCAGGAGGATAGTGAAAGATGAACTATGCTAGAAACCCGTCTCGGGACGTGAATGTTCAGACTATGTTGGCCACTCACGGGCCACTTCATGTTCGAACGAAGGTCCGTGTTTGTAGTATAAAAGACGGTGACAAAATTGCGTAGATGTCTGCCACAAACAAGGCAAGTTTAATGAGAATGCGGGATTGGATCCCGGTAGGGACGGGTCAAGTTGATAGACTATTGGCCGGAGATGATTTCGGACTATGACCATGTCGGAAATTCCGTAAACCACGTCCAATACCATAAGGCGCCGTTGATTTTCTCTTTGCACCCAGTCCGAGGGAGTGAGTTATTAAGTGTGTAGCCCGAGCTTACTAACGTGCGCCCTCACACGCGGATCGACCTGCGCGGTCAGGTCGCGGGGTTCGACCTGCCCGGTCAAGTCGCGGGGGTCAAGGGGGCAGCACCCCTGAAACAAAATTTTAATTATGGGGGGGTATGCTATTGCCATCGTTCCGATCATTGAATTAAGTTGTTTATTCCCATTCCCTTCTTTCTATTTTGTTTACTGATTTAGTTCTTATTCTCTCGTTTATTCTTTAATTTCAATAGTTTTCTTTTGCCACGCCGTATTAGCAAGTTGCAAGAAGATGGGCGCGCCGGTTAAGGGGCGCCGGGTTAAGATGTGAAGGGGCGCGCCGGAATTGGAGGGCAAGGGAGGAGGGAGCATGCCGTTTATGTCGTCGGTTTAGGTGGTCACCAAAGGGGCGCGCCGTATTTGGGCTTCGGTAAGATGGAGATGGGCGCGCCGTTCTTAGGATCCGAAGAAGGAGATGGAGGGAGGCGCGCCGTTTAAGGGTTCAATGAGGAGGAAATGGGGGGGCGCACCATTTTTTAGGTGTTCACAGAAGGAGATGGGGGGCGCGCCGTTTTAACATTTACAGGGAGAAGATACGGGGCTTTTGTGAGGAGGGCGCGCCGGGCTACGGTGTTGAAGGCACTTGTCGATTGAAGGTTCAAAGAGGATTTTGAGAGTGATGTTAAACCGGCACGGTGAAATAGTCACCGTGCCGTATTAAACTCCCCCGAGGGCTTATTGCCTTGACTTTGTGTTTCTTTCCTTTCACCCGTAGATAGATTTTATGATGCGTTTGTTCATCCATTTGATAGATTAAGCGACCAGGGAGGAAGTTTAGGCGTGTACCTGTTCATTAGGGTGACTTCGCGTGTACTTTAAGTGTTTTGTTCGAGGGGTTTTAGTTCACAGATTTTACTGTGTGTGGTTCTTGCTCTCAAAAGTGGTTTGTTCGCTTGTTCCTGGAGGGCATTTTCTTCATTTGATCTTGAGCGTTCTTGGTCATGGCGAGAATTCGGTAGCACCTCCCCCGGACCGGGACTTGCCAGAGATAAAGGAGAGTCACCAATCGGATTGCTCCGGGGTAGACCCTCAAAAATTGGAGTAGCCTCACGGTGGTCCGAACCCAAATGTGAGTATGGAACGTTCAAGGGCCAGCCTACAAGAGCGACCACAGCTCACGGTTGATGATTTCATGGAACGGGACAGATGTAGGTCATAGGTGGCCATGAATGTTCACCCTTCAAACGGGTTCCCTCAGAGTTCATGCCATAGAAGGGCAAGCTTCTGAGGACCCCAGGTAATGTTGAAAAACGGGAGGAAGAAAACGGAAGAAAAGGGGAAGGGATCAGAGCAATAGAATACTGCGCATGCTTACAAAGTCACTCTTTTATTCATCCTCAAGTGAAAGGAAAGGAGGGAAGAGAGGTACAAGAGGAGATCTACCCCCCAAAGCACAGAGAAGAATATAACGGAGAAGATAAAAGAAAAACTAGGTGTTGAGGTGGGGGAAGAAGATACATCGGTGGGGGAGAAGGAGGAACAGAGCACAAGCTCTTCCCCCTCTCTCCCCTCTCACTCTCTCACCCTCTCTCTCTCTTTTTTTCTTCACCTTGCAGGTGGGAATGGATGGAGCTTCTTCTTCTCTTCGGACGCCGGAGACCCTAGCCGAACCAGCCATCCTTCCCTTCAGCCTCTCTTCTCTCAGCCCTTTCTTCTTCTAGCTCCTTCTGTATGTCCCTTCGGCTTCACAATGCTGCCCTTTTTATAGAACGACCATCCTGGGAGCGTCCCTGCCACTTCCACCTCGTCCGCAACGAAGTCGGGAGTTGACTGGCTATGCTGGACGCCGTTGATTCGTCTCGTACACTGCTGCTCCTCCGAGGATGGGGCGCTCAGAGATTTGTCGGAGCTTGCCTTGCTGCCGCTGCTTATGTGCTATCGAACGGAGGTAGAAGCAGAGCCGTGGGCATTGAATGTTCTCTGCACGCCATACTGATGCAAAACAGAGCATCGGAGTGTAGATGGGATGGCTTGTTTGCACGCCGGGGAAGCGCTTCAGGGAAGAGAATGAGGGGTTAAAACGGCGCCACATTCAAAGGGGCGCCGTTTTAAGCATCAAAGGGGGAGGCCCCTTTGATAGGAGCATGCCGTTTTAAGAGGGGGGCGCGCCGTTTTAAGGTGCGTCATTTTAAGGCCCCTTCGTGCCGTTTTAAGCACCAAACGGATTCTTTTCGAAGTCGCGGCAATTTATATGAATGTCAGCATTCTCAGAACGTTCCGGTTGCAACGTATGGCCTCCACAATATTCCGTTTGTAGCCTCTGGGACTCGGTCCCATATTCTGCATGACTTTCGGTGCATGCCGAGACTGTGCCGGAGTTCCCGACTTTTCTCTGATTCAGCTCTCGGCATGGCCGGTCGGAGCGTTGTAGCTGTATCTTCTGCTTAGGGGGCTTCCTTAGCGAGTAGCGGACCACCAAGTGAGTTCTTGTCCTGATCGGGCGAGGCATGAGGTTTATTCGGCCTTTTCATCTCCGGCTTGCTCTCGAGCGTTACGATGTGCATGACGTACGATCGTCGCCGTCATTTTTCGACGTCCACAGGCCTCCACACCTTTGGGGAACAAACTTTGGCCTTGCTGGCCCTCTACCAGCAAGGGCCCAACCCTCACATCCTCCACTTGGCATCGCCAAGTCACCCCGGGCTTGGGTGAGCGACGGGAGAGCGGTGGCCCATATCGGTCCATTTGAATGCGAATGTGCTTGCTTGCTTAAGTCCAAGGGTGTGTCACATCAGCTTGCCTTGTGTTGTTGGAGTGTTTACCCGTATGTGCACATGCTGGATGTCTATCTCTGACCATTGGCCTTCCTAAGGGCATTTATAGGCATAGGGGGAAAGAACTAAGGAAAATAGGTAGGGTGGTCTGCGTAAAGGGGGGGTTTACGTGGACCAGGTTACTCTTAGGCAACATGGTCCGCATAAATGACCCCCCGAGGGGGTTTACTTGGACAAGGTGGACTTCTTTTGTTTCTCTTTTCTTTTCATTTTTTGTTTTGGATGGGGTTTGCGTGGACCAGGCTACCTAGGGGCAGCCTGGTCCACATAAACCTCCCCGAGGGGTTTACGTGGACCGCTTGGGTCCCTTTTTCTTTTTTTTTCCTTTTATTATTTGTAAGAAAATAGGGCTTTATGTTGACCAGGTTGCCTGGGGGCAACTTGGTCTGCATAAACCCCCCTTGGGGTTTACACGGACCACCTTGGTGGTAAGAGAGAGAGACCTATAAAACCCCCTCTATTTTGGTTGTTTGGGCCCCACTTTGAGTGGGTTTGAACTAAGACACGTGGAGGATACTGGGCTAGTGGCTGGCGCACTACACGAGGCCATTCTGACCTTCTTTCTACGCGATGGTGTTTGCCCAAACTTTCAAGCGGTGCTCCTACGGATCCCATGCACTCTCTGAGTTGGTGAGTTGGCTCCCCTCTGCACAGCGTACGGGATGAAGTCTGGGGCCATGTATGAATGGCATTAGGGCTCACGCCCCTTGGGGGCGAGATTGGTTTGGCATGAGCGTCCCTTCCTGGTGTGCTGCTGTCGCGGGGGGAATGTTCTTGGGGTTGGTTGGTACGTTTCCTTCTTATGAAGCCATGTAACACTAGCATGGCCCTCGGGGAATGGGTTTTGCCCTAGGTATCCCAAAGCAGGGTGGTGACAGTGTCACCAACAAGGTGTTTGGGGATGGTCCCCATCCTTAATGGGACGTCCAATAGTGTGGCTAGAGGGCCCCGTAGCTTGCACGTAATGCTGTGGTTCGGGCTGGTAGCACTCAATTGCTGATGGAATGCATTTTGGGTATAAAACATGGCCTTAGTATAGCATGTTGTGCAGTACGGCGTATTGCTGCGAAACCTTGGGTTGGCCTCCTGGCTATGAAGTCAACGGCCCAGTGCTGTAGCTTAGGGGGGTCGGGGGTAGTCCCCGCCTTTTGTGGAGTCGCTACATAGTGCGGCAAGTGATCCCAAGTCGAAGGTCGGCCCTGGGTTGGTGTAGAACTACTAGAAATTAGGTGCCTTTAAGGTGTTCGTGATAATTCCCCACCTTTGATTAGGAGCCCTGTAGACTGGCTAATGGTCCTTAGAGCTCAAGTTTAATAGGGCGGCCGAGGCCATTAGTGTTGGGTTGCTGGGAAGAGGCATCTTAGAGGTGGTTCTCGGCCTCGTCATTGAATGCCACACGACGCGGTGTGTTGCTGCAAGTCCCCGGGTTGGCCCGAGTGACTAAGGTGTTGGCGGGCCAATGCCGCCCAGTGGGTGGTCAGGGGTGGTCCCCTCTTTGTATTGAATTGTCGTGGGGCAAGACGAGATGTTTCAGGTCTGGAGTCGGGCCCGGGTTGCTATGAAGGTGCTAAACAAATAGCGTCTTCAAGGTATTCAGCAGCGGTCCCACAACTTTAAATCTAGATTTCTTTTGAGAAAATAGTTGTGTACAACAAATGCGCCCTATAGGACGTGCGTCAAAGTCGAAGATGAGGGCAGACGACCAATAAGTCTCATGTCTTTGCATGTCATAGTGACTTGTAGAATTGTATTTTTTGTGCTAGCACTTTTGTCTCCTTTTCTCGCCATTTGTGTAGTTTGCTTGCAGCTATGGCGAGATTCGGCTGAGATAATTGGGCATGTAGCTGTGTTGAGTGCAAGGAGGATTAGTGGGTTCGGCAGACAGATAGGCCGATGCCTCCCTTGGGCTCACCCATGATCACCTGGCTACGTTTGGCCTAGTTGATCGCGGCTTGACTTTAGTGGCGGAGGGCCTATCTGGTGAGGATGCTGACTAGGATGGAGCTATGGATCTGGCTATGCTCTCTCTGGTGGAGGGTATCTGCTACTACGATCGATTGGGGGGTTACCTGAGGGAGTACCCGTTAGATCGCCACTTGTTCAAGTTTGTGAGGAGCTTCATCTTGGCTGGGATGGATGCAGACAACCCATTGGTTGTCGAAGAGCACCGCAGGCTGGAGCGGGCGATCTTGCTAGGCCACGATAGCTTGTGCGGCATCGAGGCATTCAGCTACCCCAATTTTTTGGTAGACTACTAGAAGCAGTAGTAGTTTCCGAGCATCGAGTGCCTGGGCTTCTTCAGTAGGGCATACAAGTTCAGGGTAAGGGTCGTGGCTTTGACTCCCATAACTTGGGACCTCCACGGCCACCACAGAGTAGAGGTTGAGACGATGATTGGACTGGTCCTGACGCCGTCCAGGCTAGAGTTCACTTGGGACTATTACAACCATCAGAGCTTCCTAGATGGGGTTCTTCGTCAGACAATGACTAGCTGGTATGGCCACTGGGCTATGATTCCCTCCCATTGGTACCATCAAAGAGAGACTAAGTCGCTGATGGGAGTTGTGCACCACTACTGGGTGCCCCTAGAGAGGGTTGGGATCTGCCATGTAGTGACGACAGCCTTGTATGAGTTCCCATGCTATACTGGTTTGCTTCAAGCATTAGCATAGCACTTCAACCGCCGGTGGAGCACTATTGCGACTGTAGAGGGAGAGACTTCACTGAACTTATGGACTCTCCACAGAATTTCTGGATTGCCAATATGTGGCGAGGGCTACGAGGAGGTTGTGTTGGATGACCTTCATCACAGTCATATTGATGGGCTGGGGTGGTACTGGATGTCACACAGCTACCGGTACCTATTGAAGACCTGGAGGGACTTGGCCAGGGCTGGCAAGGAGGAGCCGACACACACAGAGTGTGTCATGCAAAAGGCTTGGGTCCGCCATTTTTATAATAGGCCCTTTTGCTTCTACAATGAATTTGCTCAAGGCCAGGTCTCGTGTGTTGCCCAGTAAATGGCTTGACCCAGAGGGGGGTGAATGAGTAAATAAAATTTTAACAGTGATAAAATAATCATTTAGAAAGAGGTGCAAATAGAAATATAAAAAGAAGTAGCAATCATACAGAAGAACACAATGACTTTATCCTGGTTCGGCCCTGACCTTCAATCAGTCCTACGTCTAGTCCCCAATAACTACTCAGATTTCCACTATCTCAACCAGAGAATAATACACTAGCTATTTTTGATCAGGTGTTCAGCTACACCATAGGTACTCTTTCACTCAAGAGCCCTAGTTGTTTTTGGTTAGGTGTTCAGCCACACCACATGCACTCTTTCACTCAAGAGCCCTAACTATTTTTGATTAGGTGTTCAGCCACACCACGGTCGTTCTCTCAACTAGAACCCTTATTGATTTCATAGGTATCAGTCAAACCAAAGGATACAAACCTCCAGCTGGTCTTAGCCACAGGATACAGACCTCCTGCTGGTCCTCTTGCCCTCGAGCAAGTGCTTCTCCCCTCAAGGAGAAAACAACCACTTTACAAGTGGGGTTTGCACAGAGTTTGCCTCTTGGTAGGGAAAAATATGTACAATAATTACAAATCGTTTAAGACTAGAAATCAGAATGAAAGCACATCGGTCTTGAACTACAAAGAAAAAGCCTTCAAAGAAAAACTCAGAGAATCGTCGAAGAGTTTTGTGAAGGATCAAGAGAGAATGCAGCAGAAGAATAGCGCGTTTGATTCTCCTTCACTTGAGCACTCAGAGTAGATTGGTTGAGGAGGAATTTAGATTGATGTTTCTCTCAACTCTTGGCTATGTGCGCTTGTGCTGGCAATAGTTCAATGGATTTCTCACTTAGTTTGCACACCCCTCTACACTATGCTCTGTCACGCTTGGCTCAAAAGCTTGTTCAGGTACCACATGTATATATAGGTCTCTTAGTGCACTGGTTCTGTTAGATACAATATGGTATTTGTTAGACACAAATTGGTATCTGTTAGAAAGAGACCCTTGTACAACCTTTGGCTAGAGTAGCTGCGTATGAGATTTTCCTGTCTTGAAAGATACGACACTTTTTTCGGCCTGAAAAGACAGTAGTAGATCGATCCTTGCTAGGATAGCCTGTAAAAACTAGAGAAGATATTTGTTTATTAGTTAAAAAGATGAAGTCAAACCTTTCTGCATAGAATACTCCCTTCTATTTGCTGCTGTTTATATGTATCTGTACCACTATTTCCATCAGTGTCTTTCATGTTTGTTTCTTCCTGAAATAGAATAAGAAAATAGACCTTTCCAGGTCTTCAGATAAGTGTATTTCATAGAAAATGAAATAGAGATAACATGTTCATTCATATGCTACATGGGTAGCATTAAATGTTTACACAACTGCATTTAATACATTTGAATTTTGAATTTCATTGTGATAGTCGCTTAGACATTTTTGTTGTGTATGGTGTTTGATGATGTCTAAACCATGAGTCATTAGCAAGTCAATTTGAAAACACATGAATTAAATTCTTTATTATTTAAATGTGAAGAAATTGACTAAATGTTCTTTTCAGGAAGAAAGTTGGTGCAACATAAGTGTATTGACATGCCTTGAAAGTGTGTCGACCCACACTAGTTCAACAGAACCAGAAATCCATCAAAGCTTGCATTAACAAGGCCTTATGAAGGAATGGGTCAACGCAAGTATATCATGGCGTTGACGCAGCAGAAGACAAGAAGTGCAAAACATGAAGGATTGCGTCGACGCAAAGCCTCAGTGCATCGACGCAGCAGAGGAAGAAATGTAAATCTAGAGAAGTTGCCCTCGAGCGTTGAGAAGGAAGAGTCAACACAACAAGTCCGTGGCGTCGACACAACAATAATATCTATGAACCAACAACTAAGTCATAAGAGAGATAGGGTTGACACAATAGAACCAATGAGTCGATACATCAAGAATTTCTCAGTCAAGTCTTCAAGCAACACGAAGAGTGCGTTGACGCAATGGAGATGTTGCGTCAACACATCAAAGCATTTAGTAATATCTCCTCAAGCAACAAGAAAGTCGAGTCAACGCAGCACCGTTCAATGCATCGACACACTCCTTGTGACGAGTTTCTAATCCAGCAGCGGATCCCACCTTTGGTCCATGATCTGAAGACCAATCATTTGGAGCATGGTGTATGTGGAATCTACCTTCTAGAAGGCACCTTTTGAAGGGAAAATGGCTCTCCACTCCAATGACCTGATCGCATTGGCCCTCGAGAAAAATATTATCTACCTCAAGGTTTATAAGACAATCTGAATCCAAGTGAAGAATATAATGAGAAAAAAGTGAGAAGAGAAAAGAAGACTACACGAGCCTGCAAAGGGAGAAAGAGAAGAAAGAGAGCGCTAGAGAAAAAGAGATTAGAAGGATTCAGAGAAGAAAAGAGAAGAGTGCCCTTCAAGACTAAGAGAAGCAGAGTTTCAGTGAATCATTCAAATTGCTTCAGCAGAAGCTACCTTTCTTTTGTTTTTCTTCTTGTGTTTTTCATTTTTATTCCATCGAATCTGTTAGAGTGTGTCGAAGCTGTGAATCAATAGTGAAGATAGTGTCCTCTCAACAAGCTATGTGTCAGCAATGAGGACTGCATCCTCGTGTGTGTGGAAGCTGTGTATCAGTAGAGTGTGTTGGGGTGTATCCTTGAATTACTGCCGTTGCAGCTAGTGGTCCTCACTCAATTGAGTGAGGAGTGGATGTAGGTGAGTACACAAGTGCTACCGAACCACCTAAAAATTCCTGTGTTTCTAATTGTGGGATTGTTTCCTTTTCTCCTTCCCATGATATCAGCTAATTCGCTAGGTGTTCACAATCGCATATTCATCCCAAGTCACACGTGCACTTCAACTATTCGAATTGTGTTCAGTTACCCTGTCTTAAGACAGTCATAGCATTTACTGCATCATTTTTTTTTTGGGGGGGGGGGTAGATCTATTCAACCCCCCTTCTATATCTGCCTACTTGATCCTGCACTTAGTATCATAGAGGGTTTCTCTACAATGTGGTCCAATGACCTGGAGAGATCTGACGGGACGACTGCCCAAGGTTTTCTAGCCGAAGGGCATTCCATCAATCGGCCTCCGTTCTTCAATGGATCAAATTACTCTTACTGGAAAAATAGGATGTAGGTTTTTCTAAAGGCATAAAGCCACGAGATCTGGATGGTGGTCAGCAAGGGACCCTTCAAGCTACCAAAAGATGTGGGAACCTGGATGAGGGAACAAATTCGAAGATCAAAAGTGAATTGGAGCGCGATGAACATCATGCAGTGCTCGATTACTCCCACCAAGTTCTCACGAGTTTCAACATGCAATTCTGTCAAGGAGATGTGGGACAAACTCGAACTCATATGTGAAGGTACGCTCCAGGTGAGAGAGACAAAAGCTAATATGCTTATTTCTAACTATGAACTGTTTAAAATGAAAGCTGGCGAGACTATTTCAGATATGTATGATAGATTGTCACAACTGATCAACAGTCTCAAGTCATTAGGTAAGAAGTACACGAATAGTGAGATAATTAGAAAAATCTTGAGGTCTCTTCCTCAAGCCTGGCACACCAAGGCGATTGTCATAGAGGATTTTAAGAATCTCTTTACAATGACAGTAGATGAGTTGATAGGGTCTCTGATGATGTATGAATTGAATCTCAAGAGAAATGAGGAAGATGTGAAGAAGAAGAAGCCCATAGCTCTCAAGGCAGCACCTAGTGGCAAGGGCTCAAGTGATGAAAGTGAAACATCTGATAGTGAAGAAGATCTCAAGGAGTGCGCTATGCTTACTAGGAAGTTTAGAAAATTTCTTAGAAAAGAAGGTAAGGGTAAAAGAAAAACAAGGGGTCAGGTGAGCAAGTCTTCCAAATATAAATCTGACTTCAACAAGAAAACTAACAATGTGGTCTGTTATCATTGTAGAAAGGCAGGGCACATGCGAGGAGAGTGCCCAGAGTTATTAAAAAGCTTGAGCAAAGAAAAAGCAAAGAAACCAAAAGCTATGCTCCGTACATGGAGTGATGAAGAAGAGGATGAAGAAAGTGTTGATGAGGAAGGCAGCGAGAAGATCTGCCTGATGGCTCGTAGTGATGAGGATGAGAAGGTGAACTCTATATTCAAAAACTTTACTGTTCTGGATTGGGAAAATGCATATGATGATTTACTTGACAAGTGTGATGAATTCAGAAGAGAAAATAAACAGCTAAAGAAAAAGTTGAATGTTCTTGTTCATGACAACTCCTTAAATAAAGAAATTAAAATTCTGAAGAAAGAAAATGAGAGCTTAAAGAAAAACATGGATGAAATGGAGTCTGTCAAAAATGACTCTAGAAACTTGAAAAATGAAAGTGAAGAATTGAGAAAAAGGCTGGATGAATTTAAATTGAAAATATAGGAATTTGAAACACAGAATAAGCTAACTCAAGAACAATATGAAGCAATTTAGTCTGCCAATGCTACTCTTCAACAGAACCATGAACTGACTAAAAAGGGTCTTGCTGACAAATAAATCACTCTTGAAAGATTTGTTAAAGGCAAAGAAAATTTAGATACCACGTTAGGGGTGAAGGTGAATTTTAATAAGGAGGGTCTTGGCTACAACCCTACCAACAAGAAGGAGTTTCAAATCAAAACTATTTCATTCATTCCTAAGAAAGGAATATTGAAAACTCCTGTCAAAAATCCACTACAACAATCAAATTCACCAACACAAACCTTAAAAACTAACTGGAATTTCACCAAGAGTCAAAATGTTCAAAGGAAAAATAATAAAAAACATAGGTCAGTTAAAAAGATAGCCCAATTTGCTCAACAGGGCTATTATCAGCCTTTTCATAGAAATTCGAATAGAGGGAACTTCAACCCTCGAGCTAGCCAACAAAAATACACAGAATCGACAAATAGAAGTTCAAATAAATCTCACAAAACACATTAGAATCAGTGGGGTAGTCAAGCAAATTTTTATTATCCTGTCAATAAACTTCAAAATAAAAATAGAAAATTTCAAAACACAAACCAAACTTCATGGGTTGGTCGACAGAACATTAGGTATCATGTCAATAGGTTTTCAGGCAGGTACCAATTTAAGAACTTCAAAGGCACACATGCATGCGATACCAAATGGGACATCAAAATTCTAAATGTTGGTTCAATGAATAATCCAATTCTGTCAAACAAGTTTGGATACCAAAATACTTGCTGCATGGTTTGAATGAACAAACTAGACCCAAATTCTTTTGGGTTCAAAAATTTGCTGTGTAAATTATTTTGCAGGATTGCCTGGCAGCCATGCACAACCGCTAGTACCTTGATAGCGGCTGGTCAAGACACATGACGGGGGATAGGACCAAGTTCAGCTAGCTAGAGCTGAATGAAGGAGGTTTGGTCAGATTTGGAGGAAGGAATAAAGGTAAAATCATTGGTTCAGGCATTGTTGGTAAGGACCCCTCTAATGTCATTGAAAAAGTCTTTTTAGTAGATGGTTTAGAGCAAAATTTGCTTAGTATAAGTCAGCTTTGTGACAAGGGTCACAAGGTCATGTTTGACAATAATGCATGCAAAATTCTTGAAGTCAATTCTGATTCAATAAAATTCATGGGTCATAGAATCAATAATGTCTACATGGTGGACTGTAACGACCAGAGATCCGAGTACCGGAAAAGAACCGACGTGACTCGAACCTCGGCCCGCCACCCAAGAGCCCGATGACTCTGAAGGGTTAAAGGATGGTATGAGGGCACAAGAGAATCTAAGATAACTGCAGAGCTAGCACAATGAACTAAATGAAATGCATGGAATTAAACAAATAACTCACTAAACAGCTACAAGGTCCAGAGTAACTCATGTCCAAAATAAGTATAGTCAACAGAAGGAAAAGTACAAGTACACGGGACATACCTTGGCTCTGGCAACTGGTGACTAACCCTGGCTAGAGGAACCACGCTAAAACTCTGATGCGCCTCTCGATGACCCCGCCTCACCTGAAAACACAGGGGTGAGCCTCATTTCATTGGCTCAGTAGGGATCCTGCGGACCCCCACCTGGCGACGAGGAAAACGAGACAGCAAGGAAAATAAGCTAAACTACAGAAGTACGGTAGTAACAGCAATAAATAAACGAAAAATCTCTCTATAACTAGCTGTACCCTACCGAACAATCGACCACGATCCGACGAGAAAACAGGTCCGTACCTACTAGAAGATAGGAGCACCACCCACTAGAAGCAAAGCCGGATGCATCCCCTGACGTCTTACACTGCACCTTAGTGTCTCCCTACACGCCCCAGGCGGAGACTGAGACACACAACAAGTACCACGAACAAGGACTAGCTGGGGTCAAGCTCGTCAGTGCGGTTCCGACTACCCCCAACCACGTGTGCACACACAGACCATGCGCTCTAGGTCAAGCCCTCTAGCTGGTTCTTCCCCCCAACTCGGGCGCAGGCTGCAAAGACAAGGGGCCCTACGGCAACCAGCCTAAAAATCCTCTCTCCCAGGGTCACGCTCTCCACCACTCCCAAGTGGGTCCGCACATGCGTGCGTAGGAAAGCTACGTCTAGTGGAGAGGTCACTAGAGGTAAGACACAACTCATGGAAACCACCGATCGGAAGGAAATGGATCAGTGGTCCTCCCAGGATCATCTCTCAACTGGCGGCCATCCCTTGACTGCAAGGCAGCCTAGCGGTCTTCTCCGAGACCGCCAAGCCTAGCCAGGCGGCCATGCCAAGGCCGCCACCAGGCAAGCCACGGGGTTGGCTAGCGGTCTATCGCCAGGCCGCTACCCCCACCAAGCGGTCATCTGAAGATCGTAAAACCCCAGGAAACGGTCCAACCCTGACCGTAACCCGGCATACGACTCTCCAACGGTCAAAAACATGCACCCCGAGGGTGCCCTGACCAGACCAGGGAAACTGTCATCTGTTGGCCGCTACCCAAGAAGTAGTGGTCAGTCGCGAGATTGCTTACCAGACGTAGCGGTCCCTTGGGGACCGCTAAGCCCAACCGACATTCAAAAGTGCCTGGCGGCCCCCTGAGGGCCGTCAAAGGGCGGTAGCGGTTCCTAGTAGGACCGCAACCCCTACCTGAGCGCGAAAACGGCGGGAACGGCCAAAAACCCCGAGAAACGTGAGATCCGACACTCAAATCGCAAACATGCATTTTCACCCTTCTGGCATAAATATACCCCTCTCAAGGGGAAAGCGGGAAAGAGGGCAAGGATCCATCCCCCTACCTCAAAGAAGCTTGAAACCCGCAGGATCACCGCCTATCTCTAAATCTCGGCCGAACACAATCTCCACACCCCACGCCGCGAAGCCACCACCGCCGTACTCGCCTCGTCGCCACCGTCATCACCGCGCCGTCGCCTTGGTCCGCCGTCCATCACCGGAGGAGGAAGGGCACCGCCTCCGCTCACGGGGGAGAGAGCAACGGACGGGAGCGGGGGTTTCACGGGAAGAAGAAGAAGGGAAAAAGAAGAAGAAAGAAAAAAGGGAAAAGAAAAGGGGTTATTTATTGAAATTCTAAAAATCCTAAAAATATGAAAAATTAGAAAAAATCATTTTTTCGATCCTCGGAACACGCTCAACGTACTGGTAACGTCCCGGAGTAGGAGAATGCAACGGTTCGCCCTATACGATGTTCCAAAGGCTCGTTAGGGAAAAACATGCGTAAACCATAAAACGCGCTCCGGGACCTCCGAAAGTGACCTGAAACTCACGGATCCAGATCCAAAAAATGTCTAAAAAATTTAGGACATTACAACCCTCTCCCCTTAAACAAATTTCATCCTCGAAATTAAAAATAGCGAGAATAGGGGAGAAAACTCACTCGAACAAGTAGGGATACAGTCTCCGCATCTCTTCCTCTCACTCCCACGACGCTTCACCACCAGAGTGACGCTGTCAAACCACCTTAACCAGAGGAATAACCTTGTTCCACAAGCGCTGCTCATGCCGATCCTCAATGCGGATAGGGTACTTTGGTAAGGACAAGTCTGGGGTCACCTCGGGCCAAACGAAAACTTCCAAGACATGAGAATCATCGAGCATATACCTCCGCAGCATAGACACATGGAACACGTCATGCACGGTAGCTAGCTCCGGGGGTAACTATAATCGATAAGCAACTTCACCAATAAGCTTGACAATGGGAAAAGGACCAATGTAGCGGGAACTCAACTTCCCATGCTTGCCGAAGTGCATCACACCCTTCATGGGAGAGACCCTAAAAAACACCCGGTCTCCTACTGTTGAGGGGTTGCCTTCTCCGATCGGCATAACTCTTCTGCCAACTCTGTGCCGCCAACATCTTTTGTCAAACTAAATGCACCACCTCAGTACACTGCTGTACCAAATCTAGTCTTGTCAGGACACGCTCACCCACCTCAAACCAATCAAGCGGAGTCTGATAAGGTCGCTCGTACATCGCCTCATAAGGAGCCATACGAACGTTCGAATGATAGCTATTGTTATAGGTAAACTTCACTAATGGTAAATAGTGGGCCCAACTCCCTTGCCACTACAGGAAACACGACCTCAACATATCCTCCAAAGTCTGGATGGTCCTCTCTGACTGACTGTCCGACTGCAGATGGTATGCCGAGCTAAACGCCAACTCCGTGCCCAGAGCTGTCTAGAAGCTCCTCCAAAATCCCGAAGTGAAGCGAGGATCGCGATCGGACACAATGGAGATGGGAACTCTATGCAACGGAATGATTCGCTCCACATACAATCGAGCCAGCTTATGCACACTCCAACGGACTTTGATCGGCAACAACTGAGCCATCTTCGTCAGTCTATCCACCAGTAACCAAATACTGTCATGCCCATTGGATGTCCTCGGTAACCCAACCATAAAGTCAGTGGTCACGTGGTTCCACTTCCACGCAGGAATCTCCAAGGGCTGAACTGTACCACCCGGTCGCTGGTATTCCGCCTTCACCTGTTGACAAACCAAACACTTGGCCACAAACTCTGTAACATCTCTCTTCATCCTAGGCCACTAGAACTGCCTCTTCAAATTTTGGTACATCTTTGCTGATCTCGGATGCACAGCATACCGGCTCCTATGAGCCTCTCGTAACACCGCGCACCTCACCTGCTCCTCGGCTGGGACGTACAGCCTACCTCAAAACCTCACAGATCCATCCTCACCAAACTCCACCTTGGCTAACGACAAAATTCGAGGTAGCTCGAGGTCCGCACGCCGAGCCTCCGTCACCTGACGACGAATGGCTGGCGTGACTGTCAAACTCGCAAGAACAGTCGAACCCTGATCTCGTGGGATCTTGAGCCTAAAAGTCATGGCCGATGCCTATTCCCATAACCTCCACTTCCGCAACAACAACCGACTGACCATCACCTTCCTACTCAAGGCGTCAGCCATGACATTCATCCTGCTAGGCTGATACGATAGAGTAAAATCATAATCCTGCATGTACTCCCTCCACCTCCTCTGCCTGAGGTTAAGATCCTTCTGGGTAAACACATACCTCAAACTCTGATGGTCAGTAAAAAGCTCAAACTTCTCACCGTATAGATAATGCCTCCAGATCTTTAGAGCAAAGATCACCACCGCCAACTCAAGATCATGAGTCGGATAGTTCTCCTCATGCAGCTTCATTTGCTGAGATGCATAAGCCACAACTCTACCATGCTGCATCAGCACGGCGCTCAAACCTACCCTGGAAGGATCCGTACACACCATGAAACCTCCCAATCCAGAAGGTAACACCAACACCAGAGTGATAGTGAGCAATCTCTTCAGCTCCATAAAGATCTGCTCACACTCCTCCGTCCAGATAAATGGCACATCCTTCGGCGTGAGTCTAGTCATCGGGACTGCAATGCGGGAAAAATGCTAGATAAATCTCCTATAATAGCCTGCAAGCCCCAGAAAGCTCCGAATCTCCGTGACATAACTTGGCCTCGGCCACTGTACCATAGCCTCGACCTTGGTTGGGTCCACGGAAACACCATCACCAAAAATCACATGCCCCAAAAAGTGCACCTCTCGCAGCCAAAACTCACACTTACTGAGCTTGGCATACAGTTGGTGATCTCGTAAGGTCTGTAACACAACCTTCAAATGATGCACATGCTCCTCAACAGACCGCGAATACACAAGGATGTCGTCTACAAACACAACCACGAACTGGTCCAAACACGGACGGAACACCCAATGCATCAAATCCATAAACGCTGCGGGGGCATTGGTGTGCCCAAATGGCATCACCAAGAACTCATAATGCCCGTACCTCGAGTGAAATGCAGTCTTCTCAATGTCAGACTCTCGGATCCGTAGTTGGTAATAACCTGACCTCAAGTCAATCCGCGAGAACACCTGGGCCGACTGAAGCTGATCAAACAAGTCATCAATCTGGGGCAACGGGTACTTATTCTTAATAGTCGCCTTGTTCAGTTGTCGGTAGTCGATACACAACCTCATACTACCATCCTTCTTATTCACGAACAACACGGGCGCACCCCAAGGGGAAAAACTAGGATGAATATAACCCTTGGCAAGCAACTCCTGTAACTACGCCTTCAACTCTCTCAACTCAGCTGGTGCCATTCGGTAAGGGGCCTTCGACATAGGCGTCGTACCTGGCACTACCTCAATCATGAAATCAATCTCCCATTGCGGTGGCAATCCTAGCAACTCCTCGGGAAAAATATCGAGAAACTCATACACAACGGGAATATCCTCCACTTCCGGACACTGCTGATCAACCATGACCACCGAAGCGAGAAAACCCTGGCACTCAGCATCAAGCAATCTACGGGCCTTAATGTCTGAAATAAGAAAATGGGGAGAGGAAGACCGGATACCTTGGAAGTAGAAGGTGGCTCTGCTAGGATGCTGGAAGTAGACCCTCTTCAAGCTACAATCCACCACGACACGATGGGCATCGAGCCAATCAATGCCCAAAATCACATCAAAGTCTTGAAGCGGCAATGCATAAAGCCTGGCCGATAAGTTCCGCCCATCAACCCACACAGGCACTTTCTCAAGGCAATACGGGGTGAGCATGAAATCACCGATGGGCAACTCCACTGCCAAGTCACAAGACACCTCAGTCACCGAATCCTCGACACTCTGAGCGAATCCTCTTAAATGAACGAATGGGACGTGCCAGAATCAAACAAAACTCGAGCCGCACAACCCATAATTGAAATAATACCTTCCTCTAACTGCAATGCCTCAGCCTCTGCTCTAGTCATATGCATAACTCACCCTCGGGAACTCTGCCTCCCTAGAGCAGCCAATCACGTCAACTACTGAAACTGACCCTGCTGTTGGTACTGCTGTGGCTGTGGTGGTAACTGCTAGGGCTCAAACTATTGTTGTTGTTGAAACTCGTGCAGCTGGCGTAGTCTCTGAGGACAGTCATGTGCCATCTGCCCCTGCTGGTCACACCTGAAGCATATCACGGGTGCCAAGCACTGTCTGCCTGGATGACAATCACCGGACCGAGGACATGCACCCCAAGAACCACTCACAGAGCCCTGACGGTGGTAGGGTGCGGGCTGCTGAATGCTGCTCCCTAACACCTGCCACGACTCCCTACGGTCCTAACGTCTCTTGCCAAAATCGGCGTCTCTGAACAACTTCTTAAGCTTCGAGCCAAAAGATGTCGAATCTACTGCTGACGCTATAGATGGAGATGTCCCTAAACCACCAGCTAAGGGCTGGATAGCATTTTGCTGCTGCACGGCCGTCAGCTGACTGAGACCCATCTACGTCTAACCGATACTGCCATATCCTCGAGTTCACTACAAGTCTCCCTCAAACGCCGCTACTGCTCTGCAAGCCGTATCCAGGTTGGCCACACCCGACGCAAGCAGGGGATGCCTCAACTCTGGCCTCAAACCCCTGAAAAACTGCTTGGTCTTCAACTGTCACGCCCTGAGATTATAGTACAGCAGAAGACAATTGGGAACGTGAACAATCGGCAAGAGAAGCCTCAAGCGACAATAACAATCAGAGCGCACATCATTCACACATAAGATGAATGGACATAATAATTGATCAAAAACCTTACTTTCATTGATAATAATAATCAAGTACATGATATTAACTCTTTGACCAATTAGACTCAATAAAATGGAAATTACATAAGTGACTCTTGACTAGACTAACTATGGCTTCACTCGAATCATCAATCACTCCCAGATCCATCACTTGAGTAATTTGAATCCAACCTGCTAGAATTTACTGAAAAGATTGAAAAAGTAGGATATGAGCTGATGAGGGCATCTCACGACACTCCCTCTAGCTTTGGTCGTCTACACACTCTTGATATGGATTGATCATGGTCTCCACTTGTTATCTTCATTTTCCCAGGTTCATTTTATGTATTTTCCTTTTATTGAGTCCTATCTTATGTATTTTCCTTTATTGAGTCATGTGGTTCTAGTCCATTTCCCTTACTTTACTTAATTGGGGCTTATTTCCTTAGTTATGGGCCCATAGGATTGAGTCTAGGTTATGCTCGATCTTTTGTCCTATTATCAGGGACATTTTGGTCATGTAAAGAGTGGTTGCCTATATATAGGCCCCATCTCTCCACTTGTACTCACTTTTGGGATATTGAAAAAAACCACTTCCTTTTACCTCTTAAATCTCTCTCTCTTACTCTCTTTCCCTCACTCTCTCTCTCTCCCAAGGGAAGTTCGCCCCCACCCTCTCTCCTCCTCCCCCCCCTCACTTACTCCAACCCCCAACCACCTCCACTACCTCACCCACCTCCATTAAGACCCTCCACTTCCCCAAGCCCCTCATTTACTCCCCTCTCCTTGTCCCAAAGAAACTCCTCCACCTCCCAACACAATTCCCCACTTCCCCACACAAACCCCACCCCTCCCAAGGCCAAATTCGAATTTCAACCTTCCCCCCCCCCTGCCCTTGGTCGCCCTAGACCTCTCCCCTTGGCCAAGTTCGCCCCCACCTTCCCTATCACTCACCCTCCCCTTGTGCCCACTCCCCTCCCCACCACCATCCCTAGCAGACCACCCCCATCTCCAGCCCCACTTCGCCCTCCCCACCTCCATCTCTCTAGCCTCCACAGCCCCTCAAACACCTCTCATCTCCCTCCCATAGCTATTAGAACTACCTTACACCTCTTCCTCTCTTGACCATTCCCTTTCCCACCTCTTCTTCGTCTCCTCATTCTCACCCTGTTTCAGGAAGCAGAACTACAACAACTTGCAGAGGAGGCCACGACCATCCCTCAATGACTCAGGAGGCGAGGCCTACATTTCTGGATTCGTCTGCAAGTTAGCTTTCCAGGCAAGGCGGTTTCGTCGGCATCCGAGCTCGGTGCTGTCCGCAACCACCATTCTTCTCCGACTGTGCAGAACTTCTCAGACCAGGAGCCAGAGCAGCAGAGAAGACTCTCCCACGACGAACCTTGAAGGAACCAGCCTTCAGGGTCTTCTAAAAAGTTCTTTCTCCCCCTGTCAGCGTCCAGGAAAAGAAGGCGGAATCCCGTTCGGCGTCCGACAACCAGAGATACCAATTTTCTACCACAACCACGCCAGTCTGCCTCCTCACAGTCTGTCCCGACAAACGTCCACTTCTCTGGACATCTAGATCATCTCCGACATCAGAAGACTCCCCCGTTTATTTTGCTGCAAAGTAGACTCGTATACGATTCCAACGAGTCCAGCGGTGCCAGATTTGGAGCTCAGGAGCGACCGTGGCCGCTTCTGCAACCTGCTGTTTCAGACTGAGCTCGGCCAGAGACCAGAGCTGCATCCATCTTCCAGTCACCGAAGCAGTCAGCCCCCAGATCAGAACGTCAACCAAAAATTCAAGCCGCACCCCTCTCCGGTTAGCAATATTTTTGCGCAAGTCTCATCAGATTCTGAGCTCGGTGGATTTATTGGGTGCATCAACATCGACTCCCTATCCAGAATTATAGAAGCTAGACAGAATCGGCGAAGCTCGGAAACTCGGTTTCCTTTGCATCTCTCCCCACCCCGCTTGGCCGGCTGAAGGCCCCTCCCTGCGTGAAAGTAGTTTTGAATGTATTAAGCATAACCCCCACCCCAAGATCACCCCTCCTGCGTGAGGAGTAGTGCTGTACCGTTTGCAATTTCAGGTCAAGCTACATCGCCGCGGCGATCGGGTGCATACCCTCGCCTCCCGGCGCGCCCTCGTCTCCGATCGGGATCAGTATCTTCACACCGATCAGGTGAGCTTCTGATACTATCCTTAGTAGCATTATTCCTACTAGTTTAGTATTGCTTTGATTGCTCGTCGACGGTGAGAAGAGGGCTCGAACTTGCATGCTAGTTTGTTAGTGTCCACCGCGGACCGTGAGTGAGTGCAACCAAGCCCCCGCCTTGCAGGCCAGCCGCCCACAAAGTTGGTTATCCTAGACTCATTTGGGGTCAGCCCTAGCATTGTAAGTCCATTAGAACAATTGGGTCCCGCCCCGGACCTTCATCATTATCTCCCGGACCCACCGGGTGAACGTGTGAATCGAGTGAGCAAAAATCGTCATCGTGAGAATCATTGAGCGCTTGTATGCTTGTGGGTCTAAGTCCTAGGGTCATCTCATCATATTTAGTGGTCTTTGGGCTGTGCCACATCATGAGCACACTTGCCCAGTAGGTATCTTCGCATCAACATTAAGGCAATGTTTAAGTAATTATCATTTTAGCTCTAGAGTAAAGATAAATCATGCAAATACGATAAAACACACGGATAAAACCAAAGTAACACAATAGCACGATAAGATCACGATATATGATGAGTAATGATATATGAACAAGATCAAGTTGAATACAACAAGAATGTAACTTGGCCCTTCACAAATAAGAATATGCTTGCATGTATCAAGAACACACTTTCATTTTTCACTTTTCATAACCATAAAGGTTACGCACTAGAATGTCAAGTAACAAGCATGTAGCACTTCAATCATGAGATAGCCTCTTAGATTCCTCGTGAATTTCACTTATTTATAAAGAAAGTACTCCGAGCGCAATGCGACGCCAGTAGCATCATACCCCATGATTTATAGTATATTTCTGACAATCAGCCGAGGGGACTAGCATAGAGCCCTTTGACACAATTAGTGCCCAAACTGCATCTTCACGTATAAATCAAGCTACTTTCACGAGTATAACAATAGAGTATGGCCAATAATTCAATTCCAAATAACAAGTTTCATGATCAAGTAATCAAGTATAAAACGTACCAAAATCGATATGAGATATCAAAGAAGAATTAAAAGAACATTATACTCCGACGGCATTCCGGAAGCATAATAATATTTTCATTAAGTTTCATACCTTAATATTGATTTTTTAAAAACATATGTTGAGACTCCAGATAATCTTAAGACCATCTAGGAACTCAAGAAAACCAACCCCAAAGGTCAAACCTCGGGTTAGACAGGTTCAGAGAGAAAGCGGTCGTTTACTGGACTGTTTCATGAAGAAAGTAGTCGGAGTCTAGACTGTTTCATGACTAGTTCGACGCATGAAAAAGAAGTGTCGATGCAGAAAAACTTTCTAGAGCTTTGCGGTCTAGTGAATGGCCGCTTGGTCCATTTAGTGGTCATCCATAGGGCCACTAAGGACCCAAAAACATAAACCACCGGTAAGTGCTTTCTAGACAATTGGGCTTTAAGGGTACAACCAGCTCGGCGTCCTAGTGGGAATCCAAGACTCGCGGAATCTTACGGAGGCCTTGAAACATAATCCCCAAGTCTGACAAAAGGAATATCTGGCGGAGAGGTTCATAAGTTCAAGAAAGTGTGCTTATAAGTGCAAAGTGTAACTAATGGTCACATACCAGGGTATATGCCATGTACTTAAGAAAATGACTCATAGATGAGAAAGGATCGTGATAAAACAACGATCAAGTTAAAACTAGACAAGTCGTGAACCAAGTGAAATTTAATATAATTATAAGAGTATATGATTTTGGTATGAATTTTACATAAGTTTAAAATAATTTCCATGCATATGTGAAACCTGCAACCTACTAGAATAACCCACCAATACAACCAAATTACAATCGTAGCACTTAAAATAGGAATAAAACCTAATTATCTAGGCTTATCATAAGATAAATAAGGCTACTCTGCATTATGTTTTGGGTTAACATAATTACAGAACTCAGAAAATGCAAACGGTCATGTGAGGACTATTTTATCGGGCTTAGCAGTCTATCGCAGGGCCGCTAGTGATTCTAGGCAGTCTTTAGGAAGACCGTTTCTTCCTATTTACAGTAAATAGCAATAAAACTAAAATACATCTACTCTAAGGTAAATGGATGCATGGAAAACAACGTAAAACAAGTAATAAAACATGCCAAAAGAAAGTTGGGCTAAGAATATGCACAAGGGAATGTAAATTAAGTAAGAATTACATTCTTTTCATTAAAGGGTTAGACTCATGCATGTAAAATGAACTAGTTAATTAAACACAAAATACTACACGTGCAATCCATGAAATCGACTGGAAATTGAGGGCTTTTACTCCTAAGATCATGTTTAAGCCGTTCATGAGATAACCTACCTCTGGTAGTACTCCTAGACTTCGAATTTCTGACTGGAAGTAGACCCTAGTTTCTGCATGTCCTGTACTAAATAAGCAACTTCCCGTCCCTCTATCTCTTGATTCTCTTGACCTAATTCCATGAAAATTGGAGGGTAGAGGGAAGATACAAAGGAGAACAGAATGTTCTAAAGATATAACTCCTAAATACCTCATTTAGGGCTTCTAATTTCCTGATCTACACTGGGCCGTCGCACAGGTTCCTGGGTTGCTTGTGCTAATCCAGCGTCTTTACAAGCTTCTAACTTCTTGTAGGCTTGATCTCCTAAGATGAAATTTTGAGAGAAGTTAGACCTTACTATTGTGAACCAAATATTCTAAAGATCCTACCTCAAATAATGCTTCCTTACCTTAGTTTCACGCGAGCCAAACGTAAGGGTCGCTCAGGTTGAACTTAAGGACTATTTATAAGGTTATCTAGGGTTTCGAGATTGAACGATTCTAGAGTCTTAAATTAGAGTAGAGTTAATCCTTAGAGAGTTCTAGAGAGCCTTCCATGCCAGGTATCTTCAATCTAAGGTGATTAGGTCATCTAAATTCCAAGTTCTTCATGTTTCCTCCCATTCACGGAACTGGGGTTGCCTAGCGATCTAGCTAGGACCATTTTCTAGACCCAAACGGTTGCCCGATAGACCGTTTCTATCCCTGGCGCTGAATTTTGATTTAATTCAAACTCTTCTTATTATTTATCTGTTATTTATCTAATAAGGAGTAATTATCCCCATAAATTCCGTAAATACACTAATTTAAGCTTCTAGATATTGGGCCAGATCTTTTGGGGCTTTAATTTGGGTCCTCTGGCCAATTTAAGTTGGACTGAGTTTTTTTATGAATATAGGGCCTTTAAATTATCTAAATAATACTTAATTTCTTATTAATAGCCCATTAAGCCTTTAAAATTGATTGGTAATTATATTTTAATTCCAAAAAATTCCTAGAAAAATCTGGGGTGTTACACCCTCCCCCACTTAAGAGAATTTGGTCCCCAAATTCAATGCATGGATTTTTATAGTGTGTGTATGTTTTAATTAGCTAATTACTTACACTAATAATTAAGGCAATGTGAATAGGTTAGGATGGCACCTTCAATCGTCTTACCTTCCTCGTCCAGGATGACATTTAGTCGGCCTCGTCGCCCGCGTCCATTGTTATCCTTCGAAGATTGTTCCTTTATAAGAGGACACATGGGCAAGCGATACTCCCGACTTCCACATTTGAGTCAAGCGCCAAGACACTTACAACACTCTTCAGTCGAGTGCCCAAATTTTTCATAGAATGAGCAAGCCATGGTGACTTGCGTTCCTTCTTCTCCCTTAACTCCTTTTCTTTTCTCATTACCATTTCCATTTCTTTTTCCATTACCGTTCCCATTGCGGGACCTTTTACTGTGACGGGGTTCGTCATCATCCGCTTCTCTCTCTTCTTGCCTATCATGTTTCCGGCTTGACCTTTCTTCCCTCCCTCGGAGCTTCTCCACCATCTCCAAGGTTCTTTCACATATATGTGCCCGTTGGACCATTTCTCTATAGGTGCGCATATTTTGAGACCCAAGTTGTTGAATAAATCCAGGCCTTAAATCGTCCATGAATCGGTTGACTTTTAATAGGTCTGTGCTAACCAGGTGGGGAGCATAAGGTGCTAATCCAGAGAATTGGAGCCCATACTTCGCCACAGACAGCATGCCTTGGTGAAGTGCGGCGAATTCCGCGGCCTTTCTCTCCTTAACGTGTTCGGAGAAATACTTTGCTCGGAAGAGTGTGAGAAATCCCTCCCAAGTGTGCGGTGCGTTTGTAGGTGGGACAAGAATAGCTTTCCACCACGTACGCACATCTTTGTTCAATTGGAAGGTGGCGAAACAGACTTTTTCTTGATCAGTGCATTGCATGACGTGAAATATCCTGTTCATTTTGTCAATCCAATTTTCCGCCTCGTCTGGGTTAGAAGATCCGGAGAATCTTGGAGGATTCATGCTTCAAAAATTTCCATGTAAATTCCCTACGCCTGCTCGTGTGCCAGCTTCGGCCACCGTCTGTAGTGCCTGCGTGAGACCCGCAACTGTTTGCTGCATCTCATCCCAGTTGACACGGTAAGCCATTAGGAGGGTAGGGTACCTGAAAAAGTGGACCTTTAGTAATTTTCCTTAGAATCGGGAAGATTTACCCTAAGATAATTTCTATATAACTATCTCACCCCAAGTTCTACCCAATTCTTACATGGGTTCAGAATTCTTTCCTAGGTTATAAGTACGGGTCCTTAAACCTTGGACATAGCCTATGACGTGTCATTTTCCTAGGACTTTCTTAGACCTATGCTCTGATACCACTTTAACTGTCACGCCCCGAGATTATAGTACAGCGGAAGACAATTGGGAACGTGAACAGCTGGCAAGAGAAGCTTCAAGTGACAATAACAATCAGAGCGCACATCATTCACACATAAGATGAATGGACACAATAATTGATCAAAAACCTTACTTTCATTGATAATAATAATCAAGTACATGATATTAACTCTTTGACCAACTGGACTCAATAAAGCAAAAATTACATAAGTGACTCTTGACTAGACTAACTACGACTTCTCTCGAACCATCAATCACTCCCGAATCGATCACATGAGTAATTTGAATCCGACCCGCTGGAATTTCCTGAAAAGATTGGAAAAGTAGGGCATGAGCACACTTGCCTTGTAGGTATCTTCGCATCAATATGAAAGCAATGCTTAAGTAATTATCATTTTATCTCTAGAGTAAATATAAATCATGCAAATACGATTAAACACACGGATAAAACCAAAGTAACACAATAGCACGATACGATCACGATATATGATGAGTAATGATATATGAACAAGATCAAGTTGAATACAACAAGAATGTAACTTGGCCTTTCACGAACAAGAATATGCTTGCATGTATCAAGAACGCACTTTCACTTTTCACTTTTCATAACCATAAAGGTTACGCACTAGAATGTCAAGTAACAAGCATGTAGTACTTCAATCATGAGATAGCCTCTTAGATTCCTCTTGAATTTCACTTATTTATACAGAAAGTACTTCCAGCGTAATGCGACGCCAGTAGCATCATACCCCATGGTTTATAGTATTTTTCGGACAATCAACCGAGGGGACTAGCATAGAGCCCTTGGACACAATCAGTGCCCGAACTGTATCTTCACGTATAAATCAAGCTACTTTCACGAGTATAACAATAAAGTATGGCCAATAATTCAATTCCAAATAACAAGTTTCATGATCAAGTAACCAAGGTATAGAACATACCAAAATTGATATGAGATATCAAAGAAGAATTAAAAGAATATTATACTCTAGCGGCATTCCGGCAGCATAACAGTATTTTCATTAAGTTTCTTACCTTAATATTGATTTTTTTAAAACATATGTTGAGACTCCATATAATCCTAAGACCATCTAGGAACTCATGAAAATCAACCCCAAAGGTCAAACCTCGGGTTAGACAGGTTCAGAGATAAAACGGTCGTTTACTGGACCGTTTAATGAAGAAAGCGATCAGAGTCCAGACTGTTTCATGACTAGAGTCAAGGCATGAAAAAGAAGTGTCGATGCAGGAAAACTTTCTGAAGCTTTGCGGTCTAGTGAATGGCCGCTTGGTCCATTTAGCGGTCGTCCATAGGGCCGCTAAGGTCCCGAACACATAAAATATCGGGTAGTGCTTTCTAGACAATTGGGCTTTAAGGGTACAACCAGCTCGGTGTCCTACTGAGAATCCAAGGCTCGCGGAGTCTTACGGAGGTCTTGAAACATAATACCCTAGTCCGATAGAAGGAATATCTGGCGGAGAGTTTCATAAGTTCAAGAAAGTGTGCTTATAAGTGCAAAGTGTAACTAATGGTCACATACCGGGGTATATGCCATGTAGTTAAGAAAATGACTCATAGATGAGAAAGAATCGTGATAAAATAACGATCAAGTTAAAACTAGACAAGTCGTGAACCAAGTGAAATTTAATATAAATATAAGAGTATATGGTTTGGGTATGAATTTAACATAAGTTTAAAATAATTTCCATGCATATGTGAAACCTGCAACCTACTAGAATAACCCACCGATACAACCAAATTACAATTGTAGCACTTAAAACAGGAATAAAACTGACTTATTTAGGCTTATCATAAGATAAATATGGCTACTCTGCATTATGTTTCGAGTTAACATAATTAAAGAACTCAGAAAATGCAAACGGTCATGTGAGGACTATTTTATCGGGCTTAGCAGTCTATCGCAGGGCCGCTAGTGATTCTAGGCGGTCTTCAGGAAGACCGTTTCTTCTTATTTACAGTAAATAGCAATAAAACTAAAATATGGCTACTCTAAGATAAATGGATGCATGGAAAATGACGTAAAACAAGTAATAAAACATGCCAAAAGAAAGTTGGGCCAAGAATATGCACAAGAAAATGTATATGAAGTAAGAATTACATTCTTTTCATTAAAGGGTTAGACTCATGCATGTAAAATGAACTAGTTAATAAAACACAAAATACTCCACGTGCAATGCATGAAATCGACTGAAAATTGAGGGCTTTTACTTCTAAGATCATGTTTAAGCGGTTCATGAGATAACCTACCTCTGGTAGTACTCCTAAACTTCGAATTTCTAACTGGAAGTAGACCCTAGTTTCTGCACGTCATGTGCTAAATGAACAACTTCCCGTCCCTCTATCTCCTGATTATCTTGACCTAATTCCATGAAAATTAGAGGGTAGAGAGAGGATACAAAGGAGAACAAAATGTTCTAAAGATATAACTCCTAAATACCTCGTTTAGGGCTTCTAATTTCCTGATCTTCACTGGGCCATCACACAGGTTCCTGGGTTGCTTGTGCTAATCCAGCGCCTTTGCAAGCTTCTAACTTCTTGTAGGCTTGATCTCCTAAGATGAAATTTTCAGGGAAGTTAGACCTTACTATTATGAACCAAATATTGTGAAGATCCTACCTCAAATAATGTTTCCTTACCTTAGTTTCACGCGAGCCAAACGTAAGGGTCGCTCAGGTTGAACTTAAGATCTATTTATAGGGTTAGCTAGGGTTTTGGAGATTGAACGATTCTAGAGTCATAAATTGGAGTAGAGTTAATCCTTAGAGAGTTCTAGAGAGCCTTCCATGCCAGGTATCTTCAATCTAAGGTCATTAGGTTGTCCAAATTCCAAGTTCTTCACGTTTCCTCCCATTCACGGAACTGGGGTTGCCTAGCGGTCTAGGTAGGACCATTATCCAGACCCAAGCGGTCGCCCGATAGACCGTTTCTATCCCTGGCGCCAAATTTTGATTTAATTCAAACTCTTCTTATCATTTATCTGTTATTTATCTAATAAGGAGTAATTATCTCGATAAATTCCGTAAATACACTAATTTAAGCTTCTAGATTTTGGGCCAGATCTTTTTGGGCTTTAATTTGGGTCCTCTAGCCAATTTAAGTTGGAATGAGTTTTTTTTATGAATATAGGGCCTTTAAATTGTCTAAATAATCCTTAATTTCTTATTAATAGCCCATTAAGCCTTTAAAATTACTTAGTAATTATATTTTAATTCTAAAAAATTCTTAGAAAAATTTAGGGTGTTACACCCTCCCCCACTTAAGAGAATTTGATCCCCAAATTCAATGCATGGATTTTTATGGAGAGTGTGTATGTTTTAATTAGCTAATTACTTACACTAATAATTAAGGCAATGTGAATAGGTTAGGATGGTACCTTCAATCATCTTACCTTCCTCGTCCAGGATGGCATTTAGTCGGCCTCGTCGCCCGCATCCATTGTTATCCTTCGAAGATTGTTCCTTTATAAGAGGACACATGGGCAAGCGATACTCCCGACTTCCACATTTGAGTCAAGCGCCAAGACACTTACAACACTTTTCAGTCGAGTGCGCAAATTTTTCACAGAATGAGCAAGCTGTGGCGACTTGCGTTCCTTCTTCTCCCTTAACTCTTTTACTTTTCCCATTACCATTTCCATTTCTTTTTCCATTATCATTCCCATTGCGAGACATTTTACTGTGACGCGGTTCGTCATCATCCACTTCTCTCTCTTCTTGCCTATCATGTTTTCGGCTCGACCTTTCTTCCCTCCCTCGGAGATTCTCCACCTTCTCTAGGGTTCTTTCACATATATGTGCCCGTTGGACCATTTCTGTATAGGTGCAGATATTTTGAGACCCAAGTTGTTGAATAAATCCAGGCCTTAAACCGTCCATGAATCGGTTGACTTTTAATAGGTCTATGCTAACCAAGTGGGGGGCATAACGTGCTAATCGAGAGAATTGGAGCTCATACATCGCCACAGACAGCATGCCTTGGCGAAGTGCGGCAAATTCCACGGCCTTTATCTCCTTAACATGTTCGGAGAAATACTTTGCTCGGAAGAGTGTGAGAAATCCCTCCCAAGTGTGCGGTGCGTTTGTTGGTAGGGCAAGAATAGCTTTCCACCATGTACGTGCATCTTTGTTCAATTGGAAGGTGGCGAAACAGACTTTTTCTTGATTAGTGCATTGCATGACGTCGAATATCCTATTCATTTTGTCAATCCAGCTTTCTGCCTCGTCTGGGTTTGAAGATCCAGAGAATCTTGGAGGATTCATGCTTCAAAATTTTCCGTGTACATTCCCTACGCCTGCTCGTGTTCCAGCTTCGGCCACCGTCTGTAGAGCCTGCGTGAGACCTGCAACTGTTTGTTGCATCTCATCCCAGTTGACATGGTGAGCCATTAGGAGGGTGGGGTACCTGAAAAAGTGGACCTTTAGTTATTTTCCTTAGAATCGGGAAGATTTACCCTAAGATAATTTCTATATAACTATCTCACCCCAGGTTCTACCTAATTCTCACATGGGTTCGGAATTCTTTCCTAGTTCATAAGTACGGGTCCTTAAACCTTGGACATAGCCTATGACGTGTCATTTTCCTAGGACTTTCTTATACCTATGCTCTGATACCACTTTAATTGTCACGCCCCGAGATTATAGTACAGCAGAAGACAATTGGGAACGTGAACAGCTAGCAAGAGAAGCCTCAAGTGACAATAACAATCAGAGCGCACATCATTCACACATAAGCTGAATGGACACAATAATTGATCAAAAACCTTACTTTCATTGATAATAATAATCAATTACATGATATTAACTCTTTGACCAACTAGACTCAATAAAGCCAAAATTACATAAGTGATTCTTGACTAGACTAACTACGGCTTCTCTCGAACCATCAATCACTCCCGGATCTATCACTTGAGTAATTTGAATCCGACCCGCTGGAATTTTCTGAAAAGATTAAAAAAGTAGGGTATGAGCACACTTGCCCAGTAGGTATCTTCGCATCAATATGAAGGCAATGCTTAAGTAATTATAATTTTAGCTCTAGACTAATGATAAATCATGCAAATATGATAAAACACACGGATAAAACCAAAGTAACACAATAGCACGATAAGATCACGATATATGATGAGTAATGATATATGAACAAGATCAAGTTGAATATAACAAGAATGTAACTTGGCCTTTCACGAAAATGAATAGAAATATGTAATAATTATCAGAAATGAATAGAAATATGTGTGTAAATTCTGACTTATTTCTGACTGAATAAGATTACGTCAAAAATGCCTGGAATAGCTTATGTTTAACCGTAATATGTATATGTAATAAATAACAAAAATAAATATAAATATATCAATAGTTTAGCTAGATAATATTCAAATTCGAATCCATATTAATTAGCGGATAATATTCTAAATCGTATTTATTTTTTTGAATACGGTTAATATTCAAATTTGAATCGGAGCGGATACAGATATTATAATATTCGTTTCATAAAATATCTATTCGTAATATTATATAGCATATAATATATATATATATATATATATGTAAATACTATATTATAAAATATATAATATAAAATATATGATAAGATGGAAGATTGTTACACTTCCCGAACTATAATAATTATCCCATTTTAACTATTTGACTTCTAAAATTAAAACCAGCCGTAGTGAGGCCCTTCGTCTTTAAAACCTCAACTCATGAGTAGTTAGCATATGTTGGGAGAGACCCTTCGTCTTCCACCGACTTTAGGTCTTCCACCGACTTTAATAAACAAATACGAATACTTTAGCAGCAGCAAGAGTGCAAGACAGCAGGACTGCAGGAGGGAGAGATGTGTGCCAGAAGTCACCATTTTTTCTGTTTGTTAATGCCCCCCTCTCTCTCTCTCTTTCATTTGTCACCACTACAAGCTATTTTTCACGTTTAGACACCCATTTATTACCCTTAGAAGCTATTTGTCACCCTTAGGACCTATTTGTTACCCTTAGAAGCATTTGTCACCCTTACGACCTATTTGTCACCCTTACGACATATTTCTTACCCTTAGAAGCCATTTGTTTTTCCCCTATCCCTTACTTTTTCCCCCTCGCCGAAGACCATCGCCACCTTGTCCCTGTGTGCCCATGGGTGCCCTACGCACCCTCCCTCTCCTCTGTGAACCAGCACCGCCGTGAGTGCCGGCCAGCCCACCGTCGCGCTCCCCCTTGCAGCCACTCCGATAGAGCACTGTTGCCCCTCCGGTGCCGTGTCATGGCAGCCTGCCGCTGTTCCAGCCGGACCCGCCCACCGACTACCGTCCAGCACCACTGCAGCCACCGTCCTCGGCCGCCTATCGCCATTCCGCCACCACCGCCCGCGCAGGGCCTCTATAACATCACATCCAAGGTGTGACTGCCATGGTTTAATCCCTCATGTCATGATTCCTAATTTCATCTCTCAGTTCACATGTTGGATGTATTTTTATTTTTTTAATATAATTTTTTAGGATGTACAAAAGTGGAAAATAGTCAATAAGGGAGATGCTATCAAAATTTTTTAGAATACTCACTCCATTCAAACCACAATTTTGAAATAAGCTCTTTTCTGAAGCAGGTATCATGATCTCTCTCTTCCGGAGAATCAGCAGCGACCGGCATGTATGTGTAAACCTTCTTGGTCTGTCCTGGTCTAAAAGCAGGACCAATGGCTTGGCAAGATACCAAAGCTATTATTCGTGCTTTTAGACCAGGATAGACGAGGAAGATTTACACATATAGGCTGGTCGATGCTGATTCGCCAGAAGAGAGAGATCATGATACCGACTTCAGAAAAGAGCTTCTTTTAAAATTGTTGTTTGAATGGAGCGAGTATTCTAAAAAATTACTGTCATTGAGGATTCTAGTGCCGAAACTTTTCAATCAGACGAGGGTGACACTGCAGAGTTGGTTGCTTCTAACCTTCGTCTGATCGAATCTGCCGAGCCACTTCGGTTGTGCATAGAGGGCGAAGTGGAAGAAGTCGATCCAACTGAGCTAAATGAAGCAATTGTTGGGCAGGTGGAGTCGTCTGAGAGAGAGGATTCTTCTGCAACTGGTGAAGGTGGATGATGATCCAACGGATATCTATTGAATTGTAATTGTAATTGTAAAAAATGACACATTTGAATTAATGTGTAATTTATTTTATTCATTGAGTTATATATTGTATGAATTTTATCGGGGGATGTGTAATTTATGTTGAGTTGTGTAGGTTGTGTGTATTAATTATAGTTTTAAAGGATGATAAATGGATAATAGAAGTAAAAGATATGTTTTGAAGTGAAACAAAGACGACGGCTGGTGAGCGATAAGGGTGACAAATAGATGTTGTGAGTGACAAATAGCCGTTAGCAGTGACAAATAACTTTGTAACGATGACAAATATCTCATGGCAGTGAAATTTGAAGAAAGTCAAGTTCGTTTGAAGGGTTTAACCATGTATGGGTTTCCTAACTCTACCAACACGGATCTGAAGCTTTCCTAGTCATCAAATGACACTAATTAAATGAAGCGAAACGTTTATATTATTTTTCTATCATTTTCATAATTAGGTGGTTTTATATTATTATTATGGTGTTATATTTATTAATTATCAATTATATATTTTTTGTCAATTTTATAATTATTTTATTATTTTACTGGTACATTTATTAATTATCATTTTTATGATTTTTATCATTTTCACAATTATTTTACTATTATTATGCTGTTACATTGATTAATTATCATTTTCATGTTTTTTGTCATTTTTAGTGATTTTATTATTATTCTACCGTTACATTTATTTATTATCATTTTCAATTTTTTTGGTTTTTGTCATTTTCATAATTATTTAACTATTATTATGATGTTACATTTATTAATTATCATTTTATATGATTTGTATCCTTTTCATAATTATTGTATTATTATTATTCTGTTATATTTATAAATTTTCAATTTGTATGGTTTTTTGGTATTTTTATTTATTTTATTATAATTACACTATTATATTTATTAATTATCACTGTTAGACAGAAATAAGAACATGTTTTGAAGTTTTAGAACCAGTAAGTCAGATAAGTCAAAATCAAGCGCGACGGCTAACATCGCATAGTGGTGGTAAATAGTCATCAGTGGTGAGAAATAAGTTTCAGGGCTGACAAATGTCTCCTAAGGGTGATAAATGGATAACAGAAGTAAAAGATATGTTTTGAAGCGAAACAAAGGTGACGGTTGGCGAGCGATAAGGGTGACAAATAGATGTTGTGAGTGACAAATGGCCGTTAGGAGTGACAAATAACTTTGTAACGGTGACAAATAGCTCAGAAAAATGGGAAATACCGACGATATTATCCGACTAAAAAGTTTTTGTCTGAAATACGTCGGAATGAATCGACTTTCATGGTTTGTTTGTTATTTTCTTGCCTATGTGACAAATTATTTTATTTATTGATTATCATTTTTATGGATTTTTATTATTATTATATTTATTTTCTCTTTTGGGTTCACCTTCCGTATGTGAGATCAGTAGAGTAAAATGAATGACAAGGGTGATGAATGCATATTATTGGTGACAAATAAGTTGAGAGAGGTAACAAATGCGCATTAGTGGTGACAAATAGGTTGACAGGGGCGACAAATACGCATGAGGGGTGACAAAAGGCTCTTAACGGTGAAAAATGCACAAAGGCGACGGCTCTCAGGGGCAAAGGCGATGGCTCCTGCATGCTAAGAGTGAAAGATGTGTTAGAATAAGTGGTACACGGAAACAGATCCAGAGGGGGGGTGAATGGATCTTTTGGAAATATCACCCAATTAAAAACTCAAACACCACTCAAAGAACCAAGTGAGAAAAGCTCCACTCAAGACACGTAGAAATGAAGACTTCTACTTAGACCAGTGGACAAACATTTGTCATGCCACCAATGTACCAGCGAGAGACTAGATGTAATCTCCAACATTCATAGCTCAAGCAAAACATATATCAAATAACTAGTGCTCTAAATAACAATCAACAAAAGAGGGCAAGAGACAAGGATAATCACACCAAAGCAAACCACAACACACGGTGGTTTTTAAGGTGGTTCGGCCAGACCTCCGATCTGCCTACGTCCACCCCTCACTCAAACCGAGTGAGGATTCCCTTGCAAACCGCAAGAACAAGCAGACTCAGTCTGCAAACAACCGCTGCCAAATAGCTTGCCCTGAGGGAGACAAATCTCTCAACACCAATCCTGCAACCCACAGGATCTGAACCCTGACCTTGCAGCCCACAAGATCAGAACCGGAGGACCAATCCTCCCTTCCTCCAAACCGGAGGGAACCCACAAGCAACTCCCCATTACTCGCAATCGGAGACTATGTCTCTCTTCTTCTGAGTCCACAAGAGGGATCCGTGAGTGACCCTCCGTCACCCACAACCAGAGACTCAAGTCTCTCTTCTTCTGAATCCACAGAGGGCAAACTGGAGATACACTCTCCCTTCTCCTAAAAACCCAGGAGGGACCCCGGACTCCAAACAGAGTATCGGAAGAACAAGCTAAGCAAGTGAAGAGAACAAATGAAAAAACAAAAGTAGAAATGAAAACAAATGTAGCTCTGAGGAGCACAAAAACTCTGGATTTGATCCACGAGTTAGTACACCAACAGGTTAGCAATTTGATGCTTTGATTGCATGCTTTCTCTCACCCTCTGGCTGCTCCTCTGTTCTTCTTCTTTCTCTTCTTTCTCTCACTCTGGCTCTCAGCGTTTTCCTCTTCTTCTTCTCTGCTCTCTCTTCCTTTCTCTCTTCTCTTTTCCTCTCTGGTGGCCTCTTCTTCTATTCTTCTCTTCTCCCAGCAGCTTTCTGGCGTTCTCTCCGTAGTAGCTTTCTGTAGCCCTCCTCTCTTTTTCTTTCTTGCGCCGCGCCTTCTTCGAAGGATGAGGGTATCCTTATATAGAGCAGGGCCACCGTATGGATGTGGAAAAAAGAACCTACTGAAACCCCATTGGTCCACGTGACAGGGACAAGAATGTTCCTTTGTCATAGTACCTTGGATCACGTGTCAGTCAGGTTCATTAGTTCTCACGAGCTCATGTGCTTCCTTCATCCTGTCAATTAGAAGAAAGGCAGTTTGTCAGACACCTTACAGTTAGTTGCAATTCAAATGTGCACAAACTATTCAGAATGTAAATATGCATCAACCTTTGCAAGCCAATTTAAAAAAGATGCACATACTTTATAGTGTAATGTGCAAACATGCACAGACCTTAGGTAACATAAAACAAGACATCCACAGACCTTGGGTATGTACAAAAAGAGATGTGCACTGACCTTGTATGTAGACTAATGAAGTGTGCACCGACGTTGTATGCATCAGGCACAAGTGTGCACCGGTCTTGGATTGCTTTAGGACAAGTGTGCACAGACCTTGTATCACACAAGGAAAAATGTGCACGGACCTTACTGAAAGGTGCACCGACCTTATATGTGCGCAAGAGGAATATGCACCGACCTTATATGTGCGCAGGAGGAGTATGCACCGACCTTTATGCATGAATAAACAAGACTTGCACTGACCTTTGTCTGCATGGTGCGAAAAGTTGCACCGACCGTAATCACAGTACTACAGGAACTAGCACCGAGACTGAAACATGCACCGACCTTGGCTTGTGCCAAGGACAGCATGCTCCGACCTAGTTTTCCACAAAAATGAATTTGCATTGACTATGATATGCAATGCTAGAGACCTACATTGACTTTAGACGTGCATTAGGCTAAGTGTGCACTGACCTTGTATGCCTTGCAGTAAGAACATGCACCGACCTGGGGTGTGTATGAAGTACTACTAGCACCGACCTTATATGCGCGACATTGCACACTAGCATTGACCTTAGTGCATGCGACTCTGCTAGCTGACATCGACCCTAGCATGAACTAGCATCGACCACATCGAGCTGGCATCGACCTTATCCAAGAACTAGCATTGACTACATCAAGCTAGCATCTACCTTATGCAAGAACTAGCATCGAGCTTACTTTATCAAACACAGAAGCTGCATCGACCTTTGCTCTTAGCTGCATCGACCTTAGTGTCAGCTTGCACTGTTTGGGACTTTGACTGGCCAAACAAGACTATTGACAATTCTCATTGACTGTGCATTGACTTCATTGCCCATGTTGACTTTTCTTGTTGACTGAGTTTTGACTTTTGATTTTAACTGGCTTTCAACATGTTCTTTTGAGCATACAATCACAAACTTTTACACATGAATCAGATGTAATATAAGCAATGGGAACAAGCAATTGCATTAGGTTGATTAACATCGAAAGTAGTGCACCAATGCAACATCAATAGTGTTTGGCATCATTAAATCATAATGATATCATGACATCATCAAACCGTATAACTGCAACATCAACACATATGACATCATGCTTAGATGACTCATATTTGTTTGTCATCATCAAAATCACATGGGTACAACAAGATGCGTATTAGTGGTGACAAATAGATCAACAGGGGGGACAAATGCGCATGAAGGGTGACAAATAGATCCTAACGATGAACTATGAGCATGAAGATAAGCCCTACTAATATTAGAACTATCGACAAACCCTGCTACTTATAGGGGAAGAACTCCCCTTCATAAAAGTAACCCCTACTTGTGATGGATGGTATCCTTCATTTTTTTTTAAGCAAGAACCAACCAACAGGATTAGTATCTGGTCGAGCGCACCCTTCCCTAGAGGGGAAGAATGTTCTCACTCTCCCAGATTAAACCTATGGCCATTCATTTTTATTAATAGTATGACTGAATACAATGACTACGGGGCATACCCCTATATGAACATCAAAAGAAACAAAACAAGAAAGTAAAGGGAATCCCACTCTACTAGTTATAAATTCACAGCGCAGGCAACCTAGCTTTATCCATCTTTAGCGCCCCCCTTGCCAAGAGTGGGAGGTCTCTCATATGAGTGAAAACAATATTGTTTTGAAGACCACAAGCATATGACGCCAATGCATCTGCTACTTGATTGCCTTCCCTATATACATGCTGTACCAAAACTCTATATTCCTGAATGAGCTCCAACATACTCCTCCACCAAGGCAAAATAGTCCAATTAGGGGCATCACCTTTGCGGATGGATTCTACAAGCAAAGCACAATTTGAAAAAACTGCTGCTAAGTTTAGTCCTCCTTGCTTACCAATGGACAGGCCATCATGCAGCGCCCTTGCTTCAGCAACAAGACTGCTACCGCAACCATAATGGAAGGCAAAACCAACCAGCATATTTCCACTAGCATCTCGAATGCAGCCCCCCCCTCCACACATTCCTGGGTTTCCTTTTGAGGCCCCATCAACATGTAAAGTCAACCGATCTTTAGCCAATCTGTGAAACACCAAAATTGGCTATTTCATCACCATCCGAGGAAATAAGTGATAATGTGCTAACCTGCTGGCATGAGCTGAAGACAAGGGAAGAATGAAAGTCATCTTTTCCAGCGCATATAAAATGGAAGAGATTATATTTCTTTTGATATCACCAGGAGGTACTTCATTTTCAAACCTGATAGCACATCTCTGCTTCCAAATCCCCCACAACATGAGGATGACTACATAGAACCCAATGAAACTGAAGGCTGACTTCATGTTAGTGACAGTTAATATGCTCCAGCATCGGATGGTTATCTGATCACTGAGATGTACTTAGCACTGATCAGTGGGAGAATCCAAGACCATAGCTCAGATGCCAAATCTCCAATAATGAATAAATGATTTAAGTCCTCCTGCCCAGGGTCATGGCAACAGCTACATTTAGATACTAATGGAATACCACAGTCCGCAACCCTGCTGTCCACTGCCACCGCTCGATGAATAATCCTCCAAACAAAGGTTACAACCCTGGGGTTAATTGCAGAGTGCCATAAATTAGCCCAAGCCCGCCTATTAATACCATTCGGACAGAGAAAACCATAAGCAGACTTCATCGAGAAAACTCCTCTGGCTGTTCCTGTCCACACCCTTGCATCAGCTTCATTGTTAAGTTGAAAATTTGGAAGGAGGGCAGCAGCTCCAAGTAGAGTCCAGGCATGATGGTGAGTATCCAGCAAGACCTCTCTGACAGAGGCTAATGAGATGTTTTGGGGGCAGATATTCCCTGTGGTCAAAATAGTTGGCAAGAGAGGGCCACTACCAGTCCAATTATCCCTAAAGAAGTCTGTGTCTGTCCCATTCCCCAGAACCCACCGGGAGTTACTTAAGATAAGATTCTTTACTTGGTAAAACACAGCAGAGGGCATACCAGCAGGGAAGGGTTTAGTGCAGTCTGAGAAGTGATGTTTAATGAATCTCTGTTTGGCATACCTTGACCAGAGAGAAGACCCATGGATTACATTCCACAATACTTTGGCCGCCAATGCAACCTGGACCAAATGTAGATTTCTTATACCAAAACCCCCTTCAGCCCTGGGTTTCTGAATATCCTTCCATGCAACCCAATGCCACCTTCACATTCCTTCAGCACCTTGCCAAAAGAAATTAGCACAAAGGCTATCAATAGCATTAATGACAGTTTTCGGAGTGAAACATGCAGAAGCCAAGTAAATTGGCATGCTTCGGATCACTGCATTGATGAGGACTACCCTCCCAGCCTGAGACAACATCTTGGATTGCCATCCTTCAAGTCTCAACTGAACCCTGTCTATAAGGAATTTGAAATTCGAGCACTTATATCTCCCTTTCCTGACAAGAATTCCAAGGTAGTTGAATCCATCAGTCTGGAATTTAAACCCAGTAAGAGCTCGGATGGACTGCCTAAGAGCAAGAGGAGCCTTGGCTGCCAAAGTAAAGCTGCTTTTCCCTGCATTGACCTTCTGCCCTGAGCTCAAGTCATACCTTCTGATAAAGTGTTGAAAAGTAACTATGTTCTGTTTGCTAGCATTTAGAAAAATAAGGGTGTCATCCGCATATAGAAGATGAGACACCTGAATGGAATGTCTGGGCCCACTATAACCCCTCAGCAAGCCTGACTGAAACATGTTAGATAACCCCCTGCTGAGCACTTCAGATGCTATAATGAATAGATATGGAGCAAGGGGGTCTCATTGTCTAATGCCTCTACTTGATTTGAAGAATCTTGTCATGGCGCCATTAAAGTTCATCAAAAACCAGCAATTGGAAAGAAGCATGCCAATGAATGAAGTAAAACGGGTGCTGAATCCAAATTTCCTGACGGAATCGTCACGGGATCGACAAGCGACAACGGTCGATCGTCAAAGTGGCACCGGCAACTATCAAACTATATTTGCTATTTTAAGAGTTTTGTGTTAATGGGCCATGTTAGTGGGCCTAGATGTGTGTTTCTTTTGTAGTAGAAATAAAATATTCACATCATGTGATAGTCTTTATTAAGTGTCTTTTAGTCTTCCCACTAGAGGTATAATGAGTCTTAGGTGTTAGGTGTTAGTTGAAGTTTAATGAGTGTCTTTTGATTTTCTTTGTGGAGTCTATAAATGTGTTATGTAACCTCTTTTTAAGAAGTAATGAAGTTGTTTAGAATTTTTGGAAATCACTATCCTACGTGAGGTGAGAAACCTTGTGTTCTCCGAGATGGAGATGGGGTGAGATGCCCCCCCTATGGGTGAGAAGCCCAAACTACTCGACCGTGAGATGCGGCCCTATCCTTTCCCCCTCTCACTGCTATAGTCCCACCGCTCTTTCTCCTCCGCCGTCAGCCCCGTACCCACCTGCCCACCGTCCTCCTTTTCTCTCTTTCACACCTGTAACTGCTAGAAGATCTCCCTTGCATTCTTCTTCATCCCCTGCCCCACCACGTAGCATCCCTACTTCTTCTTCCTCCCTCCTTCCCCCTCATATGCATGCGCCCGACACACCAAAACCAGCACCATCCATGTTTGGCCCCTGTACCACCACCCCTCTCTTTCTTCCATTCCACCACATTGCTGCCTACAGTTCCCCAAAACGTCCATCTCCCTCTCTTCTCTCCACCACACCCACTTGCACCGTAAAACCTTCCTCTTTCCCCACCCCAGCCAGCTGCGCCCTCGTCCTGCACCACCCCCTCCACTCCTGGCATCGTCCAACCTATTACCCTCACCCTTCCCACCGCCGCAGCGTCCCCAGCAGCCCGCTCTCGCCTCCACCATCTTCCACATATCAACAGGGCCATACCCTCCACCATCGTTGCCCGCGAGCACCCCGGCTATGAGCAGCCTCCTCACCACTACCGGTCCAGCCCGTATCCTCCGAGCAGACCCCCGCCTCGCCCCTTCCCCATCGCTACAAGCCACCATCCCCGTGCTATCTTGGAGGCCAAGAGCGTGAAGCGGACTGCCCATGCAGTCGTGCATGTAACCACGTCCGCCGCATCACGTCACTCCAACGGGCAAGCATGTGGAACGGCCTCGGTTGCAACCGGCCACCTCGGCTCCGACCACGTGATCGCCCCACCATTGGAGCCGAGCACGGTGCTCCCTGTCCCTCGTCGGTGGCCACGTGTGAACAAGATCTCCTGCTGGTGCTCGCTCCAAGCAACATGCGTCCACGTCCGAGCCCCTTCCTACCCACCATAGAGGAGAGTGTGAAGCTCAGGTTGCACCGACTCTGCGATGGAGTCGGGCGAGAGGCCCCAATCAACGCTTCGGATTCGTCCTCCTCTGTCGTCCCTCACCGTCGATCACCTTCACCACCACCACCGTCCTGACTGCAACCACCATCGCCATCGTCATGTCATCCTCAAGCCATGCAGGAACAGCTCAAGCCATGCAGGAACAGGGGCACCGTAGGCCCTTCTGCTACCAACGGCAAGCAACAGTCCGCCACCGCCTGCACGCCGCAAACGTCTCCGAGAACCCTGCCCAGCCGTGCATCGCCAGCGGCGTCTAGTCTCCTCTCCAGTAATGCCAACGTGGTGCCCCACCCCCTGCGGTTGCCACCCATTTCTCACAGCCCGTCGGTACCAGCACCTGTGCCCTCCCATGCCAACAGTTTTAGTTTTCCACAAGCACTGCGGCCACCCACTGACCTGCGCGGCTTCCTCATGTTGCTTGCCAGCAACCATCTCCATCTCTCTCTCTATAATTGTAACTGCTCCCCTACAAGTCTTTCTCTTTCTCTCTCTATAGTTGCCCTCTCTCTCTCCATCCCGTTCTCTCTCTCTTCTCTCTATCTCTTTAGCTGTTGCAACAGAAAAACAAAGCAAAACAATGAAATGAGCCCGTGAGAAAAAAAAGAGTAAAGAAAGCAAGTACGTGAGGTGCATGTGCATGGCCTCACGTCACCCTCTCATCCTCGATATCTCTATCGTTATGTCCTTTTGAGAGTGAAAAAAAAATGACAGAAAGAGGTGGCGGAGAAGGTTAAAAAAATGAAAAGAAAAAAAAGAAAATGAAGGGAAAAGAAAATTTCAAACCCGGATGCTTTCGTTTCGCATCAAATGGTATCAGAGCTTTGGGAACCGGGTTGCTCCATCCAACCGGGATCCAGAGCTATGAGGTTCGAGGTCGAACCTCCTCCAAGCGGAGGGGTTTGACGGAATCGTCACGGGATCGACAAGCGGCAACGGTCGATCGTCAAAGTGGCACCGGCAACTATCAAACTATATTTGCTATTTTAAGAGTTTTGTGTTAATGGGCCATGTTAGTGGGCCTAGATGTGTGTTTCTTTTGTAGTAGAAATAAAATATTCACATCATGTGATAGTCTTTATTAAGTGTCTTTTAGTCTTCCCACTAGAGGTATAATGAGTCTTAGGTGTTAGTTGAAGTTTAATGAGTGTCTTTTGATTTTCTTTGTGGAGTCTATAAATGTGTTATGTAACCTCTTTTTAAGAAGTAATGAAGTTGTTTAGAATTTTTGGAAATCACTATCCTACGTGAGGTGAGAAACCTTGTGTTCTCCGAGATGGAGATGGGGTGAGATGCCCCCCCTGTGGGTGAGAAGCCCAAACTACTCGACCGTGAGATGCGGCCCTATCCTTTCCCCCTCTCACTGCTATAGTCCCACCGCTCTTTCTCCTCCGCCGTCAGCCCCGTACCCACCTGCCCACCGTCCTCCTTTTCTCTCTTTCACACCTGTAACTGCTAGAAGATCTCCCTTGCATTCTTCTTCATCCCCTGCCCCACCACGTAGCATCCCTACTTCTTCTTCCTTCCTCCTTCCCCCTCATATGCATGCGCCCGGCACACCAAAACCAGCACCATCCATGTTTGGCCCCTGTACCACCACCCCTCTCTTTCTTCCATTCCACCACATTGCTGCCTACAGTTCCCCAAAACGTCCATCTCCCTCACTTCTCTCCACCACACCCACTTGCACCGTAAAACCTTCCTCTTTCCCCACCCCAGCCAGCTGCGCCCTCGTCCTGCACCACCCCCTCCACTCCTGGCATCATCCAACCTATTACCCTCACCCTTCCCACCGCCGCAGCGTCCCCAGCAGCCCGCTCTCGCCTCCACCATCTTCCACATATCAACAGGGCCATACCCTCCACCATCGTCGCCCGCGAGCACCCCGGCTATGAGCAGCCTCCTCACCACTACCGGTCCAGCCCGTATCCTCCGAGCAGACCCCCGCCTCGCCCCTTCCCCATCGCCACAAGCCACCATCCCCGTGCTATCTTGGAGGCCAAGAGCGTGAAGCGGACTGCCCATGCAGTCGTGCATGTAACCACGTCCGCCGCATCACGTCACTCCAACGGGCAAGCATGTGGAACGGCCTCGGTTGCAACCGGCCACCCCGGCTCCGACCACGTGATCCCCCCACCATTGGAGCCGAGCACGGTGCTCCCTGTCCCTCGCCGGTGGCCACGTCTGAACAAGATCTCATGCTGGTGCTCGCTCCAAGCAACATGCGTCCACGTCCGAGCCCCTTCCTACCCACCATAGAGGAGAGTGTGAAGCTCCGGTTGCACCGGCTCTGCGATGGAGTCGGGCGAGAGGCCCCAATCAACGCTTCGGATTCGTCCTCCTCTGTCGTCCCTCGCCGTCGATCACCTTCACCACCACCACCGTCCTGACTGCAACCACCATCGCCATCGTCATGTCATCCTCAAGCCATGCAGGAACAGGGGCACCGTAGGCCCTTCTGCTACCAACGGCAAGCAACAGTCCGCCACCGCCTGCACGCCGCAAACGTCTCTGAGAACCCTGCCCAGCCGTGCATCGCCAGCGGCGTCTAGTCTCCTCTCCAGTAATGCCAACGTGGTGCCCCACCCCCTGCGGTTGCCACCCATTTCTCACAGCCCGTCGGTACCAGCACCTGTGCCCTCCCATGCCAACAGTTTTAGTTTTCCACAAGCACTGCGGCCACCCACTGACCTGCGCGGCTTCCTCATGTTGCTTGCCAGCAACCATCTCCATCTCTCTCTCTATAATTGTAACTGCTCCCCTACAAGTCTTTCTCTTTCTCTCTCTATAGTTGCCCTCTCTCTCTCCATCCCGTTCTCTCTCTCTTCTCTCTATCTCTTTAGCTGTTGCAACAGAAAAACAAAGCAAAACAATGAAATGAGCCCGTGAGAAAAAAAAAGAGTAAAGAAAGCAAGTACGTGAGGTGCATGTGCATGGCCTCACGTCACCCTCTCATCCTCTATATCTCTATCGTTATGTCCTTTTGAGAGTGAAAAAAAATGACAGAAAGAGGTGGCGGAGAAGGTTAAAAAAATGAAAAGAAAAAAAGAAAATGAAGGGAAAAGAAAATTTCAAACCCGGATGCTTTCGTTTCGCATCAAATGGTATCAGAGCTTTGGGAACCGGGTTGCTCCATCCAACCGGGATCCAGAGCTATGAGGTTCGAGATCGAACCTCCTCCAAGCGGAGGGGTTTGACGGAATCGTCACGGGATCGGCAAGCGGCAACGGTCGATCGTCAAAGTGGCACCGGCAACTATCAAACTATATTTGCTATTTTAAGAGTTTTGTGTTAATGGGCCATGTTAGTGGGCCTAGATGTGTGTTTCTTTTGTAGTAGAAATAAAATATTCACATCATGTGATAGTCTTTATTAAGTGTCTTTTAGTCTTCCCACTAGAGGTATAATGAGTCTTAGGTGTTAGGTGTTAGTTGAAGTTTAATGAGTGTCTTTTGATTTTCTTTGTGGAGTCTATAAATGTGTTATGTAACCTCTTTTTAAGAAGTAATGAAGTTGTTTAGAATTTTTGGAAATCACTATCCTACGTGAGGTGAGAAACCTTGTGTTCTCCGAGATGGAGATGGGGTGAGATGCCCCCCCTGTGGGTGAGAAGCCCAAACTACTCGACCGTGAGATGCGGCCCTATCCTTTCCCCCTCTCACTGCTATAGTCCCACCGCTCTTTCTCCTCCACCGTCAGCCCCGTACCCACCTGCCCACCGTCCTCCTTTTCTCTCTTTCACACCTGTAACTGCTAGAAGATCTCCCTTGCATTCTTCTTCATCCCCTGCCCCACCACGTAGCATCCCTACTTCTTCTTCCTCCCTCCTTCCCCCTCATATGCATGCGCCCGGCACACCAAAACCAGCACCATCCATGTTTGGCCCCTGTACCACCACCCCTCTCTTTCTTCCATTCCACCACATTGCTGCCTACAGTTCCCCAAAACGTCCATCTCCCTCTCTTCTCTCCACCACACCCACTTGCACCGTAAAACCTTCCTCTTTCCCCACCCCAGCCAGCTGCGCCCTCGTCCTGCACCACCCCCTCCACTCCTGGCATCGTCCAACCTATTACCCTCACCCTTCCCACCGCCGCAGCGTCCCCAGCAGCCTGCTCTCGCCTCCACCATCTTCCACATATCAACAGGGCCATACCCTCCACCATCGTCGCCCGCGAGCACCCCGGCTATGAGCAGCCTCCTCACCACTACCGGTCCAGCCCGTATCCTCCGAGCAGACCCCCGCCTCGCCCCTTCCCCATCGCCACAAGCCACCATCCCCGTGCTATCTTGGAGGCCAAGAGCGTGAAGTGGACTGCCCATGCAGTCGTGCATGTAACCACGTCCGCCGCATCACGTCACTCCAACGGGCAAGCATGTGGAACGGCCTCGGTTGCAACCGGCCACCCCGGCTCCGACCACGTGATCGCCCCACCATTGGAGCCGAGCACGGTGCTCCCTGTCCCTCGCCGGTGGCCACGTCTGAACAAGATCTCCTGCTGGTGCTCGCTCCAAGCAACATGCGTCCACGTCCGAGCCCCTTCCTACCCACCATAGATTGGGAGATTTCCCTAGACCAATTCTTTAAAGGTTGCCCTTTGAACGAAGGAAGGAGAATGAGGCTAGCCAAGGCACACCTCTCCAAACAAGCTAAAACTCATTGGTTAGTTGTGGAAGGTTTGAGAAAGATCCGTAGGGAGGCTCCAATTAGCACTTGGGATGAGATGAAGACCGAGCTTAGAAAAACCTACACTCTCCAACCCTCTCCCTCCTACTCAAATCACCAAAGTCCAAGGAGCACTTCAACTCCATCATCCCCACCGAGTCAATCCAAGACCCCAATCACCCATTCCCCACCACTTCCCATCTCTCCTACCCCAACCACTACATTTACACCCCACCTCCAAGTCCACACCACAACCATAGGTCCCCATACCCAATTGGGCCCCATGACCAACTCTCCACCTAGGCCCATGGTAACCCTCACCACTACCTCTCCATCACCCCCAAAAGGGGACACTCCTCCCAAAACCAATCAACCCAAACCCCTTCAACCCACCCATCTTCCTCTCCCTACCCCAATCCAACTCCCACCAAAGCCTCCACTACTACCTTTACCTATCCTAACCCAAGTTTCCCACTACCTACCACCCCGGATACACCATGCCCCAATCATCACCACACCCTCAAAAGCCCCTCTCACCTCCTTGGAAGAAGAACCCATACCCGATCTAATAGTGGTGAACACCCCAAACCCACTCCCTACCTTGGAGGAAACCCAAGTCCAAGTTGAGAAAGAAACATCACACGATGGTCCTCACCTTACATCACCCTCTCTAGTTGGGACCAAGCTCATCTTAGGAGAACCCATTGTTAGTTGGCTAAAGGAGAGCCCAATTAGAGAGATCCGGGCCCATATTTTCTCTCCCATAGAACAAGACCTTCCCTTAGTGCCCTTATTCTCCTATCACACCACAATCCAAGCATCCTATCAAGTGGAGACCTTAGAGGACCTTCTCAAGGGCATAGCATGGCAATTAGAGATGACTAGCATGTTGACCCCTATGGTAGAACAACCTAGGAGCCTTAGCCTCCTACACCTATGCATAGGGTCTATCACCTCGGTTTGCACCATTGGTTGCTACACTAGCGACCTCCTTCTATTCCTCCCTACACCCGATGAGCCCAACATTCTCCTCGATTTAGAGCTTCTAATCTCGGGTAGAAAGTCAAGCCCTCCACTCATGGCTGACCCACTTGCCAAGAACATTGGCCCAACTATCATGGAGAAGGATGACTTAGCACCTTTTAAGGATCTTGAGGATATGGAGTTCCTCCCCCTAGGTGACCCATTTTATGATCCATATGATCCATTCCAATGGGAGTCAAGGGACTCATATGACCCAACCATCTTACCAACCACCCACCCTTTCCTACCCTCACCCACCATATTGGGCCAAACCCACCTCATCCATGACTCGGGTTACACCTTGGGAGCCATGACCTTGGGCCACATATCCCTAGGTAATAAGGTTGTGCCCCACCCCATGATGACCACCTTCTTAGATCCATTCGATCCTTTCCAATGGGAGTTCAAGGGTTGTCCCACACCTATACACATGGAAGTCACCTTTGGGAAAAGCATGCATGTGTCTAGGTTTACTACACCAATTGGCATGAACATTATGTTGGGTCCATTCATTCACATCACCCACATGTCAAGTAGAAAGCATGAGTGGTCTAAATTCGGATGTAGTGGTCCACCTTCACTCATCGTGAGTTGTAGGCATGATAGGAGTATTCATGGATGTCCGGGTCCCCCAGCATTTGCCACCCCCATGCATGACCGGATCACCTATGGATGCCCCGGTCCTCCCCATTCCATCAAAGTATTCTTAGCGTCAAAGCATGATTGGTCTACTTTTGGTTGCCCAGGTCCACCCATCACCCCTAGAATGTCAACATTCACGAAATTGCATGAAAGCCTTTGCAAGACATAAGCAAAAAGAATGAGGCTTATAAGAGGCGGGCCGACTCTCATCGGCGTCACCAAGACTTCCATGTGGGTAACTTTGTGATGGTAAGGACTGAGAGGCTCTCCCCGGGAGCCATCTCCAAATTGAGGCCACGTGGGGCTGGTCCCTTCCAGGTCCTGAGGCGCATTGGTGCAAATGCCTATGAGTTAGATCTCCCCGAGGAGTATGGAATAAGTCCCACATTCAATGTTGCCGACCTAGTGTCATATAAGGGACCCACGGTGGTACCTAGTGAGGAGATTGAGCCTACGTCTTCCCTTGAGAGAGCACCCACCCGTGAGGAGAGACCACCAGCCAAGAGAGCCCAGCGTGAACAAATTGAACAAATATTGGATGAACAAGTCACTACCACTCGGAGCAAGGTATACGAGTGCTATCTCGGCAGGTGGATGGATCGGTCTCGTTCGGAAGGCTTGAGGGCAGTACCACTTCTACACCCTCCAAGGAGGGAAGGACACTTACTCAACAGAGTCGAGTTCTCCGCACCCCGGGAGTATGATGGGGACATCACCTCCCATGCCCACCTTCACAGCTCGTCTCCTCGCCCCGGTTGCATCCGGCATGGTTTAATCATTTAATTTTGAGTCCTATGTAATTTTACTTGAGTCATTTGATGTAATTTGCATTTTATTTGAGTCATGTCCCTAGGTCTTGCATTTATTTTCCTATGTTTGAGTGTCATTAGAGTGTGTAATGTGCTAATTGGGCTCATTTCTTCGGGCTTGGCCCAATGAGCTCCCCTACCCCTTCGGTTATTTGTCAATGAGTCTTTTGTCAGGGTCTTATTGTAAAATGTGGGTTTCCTATATATAGGGCCCCATTTCCTTCATTTGGAGGTAATGAATGAATCAATCAAAGAAAAATGCCATTTGAGAGTTCAAAGCTTAGTTTAGTGGAGTGATTCCAACATTTTTTGGGTGAGAAACCCTAGGGGAGAGATTCCCCACCCTTCCCTCTCTTAATCCCTCTTTTTCACTCCACTTTCTCTCTCCTCAACACCCAATTTTGAATTTTCTTCTCTCTCCTCCCTTCCCAACCACCTCAACCCCCACCTACCATCATTAAAGCCCTCCACTTCTCCATGGCCTCCATTACTCCACCCCCCTAGTCCCAAGGAGATCCTTCACTATTCCAACACCATCTTCCACATTCCAACACCACTTTCCCCATTCCAACACAATCAACCCCTTCCCCACACAACCCCACAACTTCCAAAGTATATTTGAATTTGAAATCCACCCTTCCCTCCACTCACTTGTGCCCCCCCTCACCTTCTCCTCTCACCCACCTTCCCAAATTCGTAGCTCCTCCTCCCACCACCTGTTAGACCCCCTTCCAGACCCCATTCTTCCCTTCCCCCACCTTAGAACACCCCCTCCTAGACCCCCTCACAGCCCGGGCTTTCCCCACACTCATCCACCCCCATTTCCCCTCCCATATACCCCATTCCCCCCCATCATCTTCAACCTACAGCTCTCAACCGAAGATCTACAGAAGAGCAGTAACTTGCAACGGCCACGACGACTTCCTCCGGATGAGTTTGAAGACCCAAGAGCCATCGTCGGAAGCGTCTACCAGTCTCCTTCGCAACAGAAGTGGTTTCATCTTCTTACGATCTCCGAGCCGTCCAAGAGGTCCATTCTCCCACAACTGCGCAGTTCTACCTCGGCTGAGGACCTGAGCCGGATTAGAAGCTCTGCCACGACGAACCCTCAAGGAATCAGTCCTCAAGTGCTTCTCCAAAGTTCTTCATCGGCCTGTCTACTTTCAGAATCAAGAAGCGGAACGCCATTCGGCATCCCGTAGCAGAAGTTGTCAATTTTCTCCCTCTGCTGCACGGATCTGCTTCCCCACAGTCTACACCGACCAGTCATCCTTGTTCAGAGCCTCCAGTCGGGGTACCTTCTGCAACCTACTACTAGAAACCAGAAGCTGCCAGTCCGTGAGTCTGCCTCTCTATTTGGACCTCCATCCTGCTCAGCGACGGCGTCAGAAGAAATCAACAAAAATTGGACGACTTCCCTGGCCTCCTATGAAGCTTCTCCAGGTGGTTTCGTCCCCAACAAAATTCGTGAGCAACCACAGCAGTCATATCTTCAGTCAGCTGTCAGCACCCACAGAACGTGAGCAGAATCGGCATCCACCAACTTCGGTGTTCCTTTCTCATCTTCCCCTCCCCGCTTGGCCGGCTGAAGGCCCCTCCCTGTGTGGAGGTAGTTTTGGTTTGTAATTTCATTAACCCCCACCCCAAGGTCCCCCTCCTGCGAGAGGTGTAGTGGTGTAATTTGTTTGGGCAGGTCAAGCGACACCGCCGCGGCGTGTGGGGATCCACTCGCCTCCCCGCTCGCCCTCGTCTCCGACCGAGACCGGTTTCTTCAAACCGGTCGAGTAAGTGCTCAAACCTTCACTCCACTTAGTGCTTGTCTTTCAATATTAGTTCCAATTCTGCTGGTTATGCGAGTGAGAGCCCGATCCTCAAGCCCCATAAACTTGAGTGATCACCGTGGGAATATTGCAACCGGTGCCTTTGGCACTTTGTCGGCCCCCTTGATTTGGGCATCCCCACCCTTTGGGAATCAAACATTGGTCTTGCTGGCCCTCTACCAGCAAGGGTCCAACCCCACTTCCTCCACTTGGCATTGCCAAGTCACCCCGGGCTTGGGTGAGCGTCGATAGAGCGGTGGCCCAATTCGGCCCATTTGAATGCGATTGTGCTTGCTTGCATTAGGTCCGAGGTTGTGTCACATCATTTCCTCAAGACAGCAAAAATGAAGTCACATTCCATGCGATCATATGCTTTTGCCATGTCTAGTTTGAGAATGGTATTATGACCCCTAACCTTCCTGTTAATATCCACCATCAATTGTCTAGCTAGAGCAATATTATCAAGAATGTAACGGCCCTTAATGAATGCCCCTTGTTCCATAGAAATGATATTTGGTAGTAGAGGGGCTAACCGCTCAGAAACAATTCGAGATATAATCTTATAAGAAAAATTGCATAAACTAATTGGCCGAAAGTCACTGAAAGAACAAGGCTCCAACACCTTAGGAACCAATGCAATAAGAGAAGAGGAAATACTTCTAGGAAGGGGGAAGCCAGCAAAGAAAGCTTGAACTGCATCAATGACATCAGAACCAATTATATCCCAAGTAGAAGTGAAGAAGAAACCTGAGAAGCCATCAGGCCTAAGAGAGCTAGATCCCTTAAGAGACCAAACATCTTTCCGAACCTCCTCCCCATCAGGAACAGCACATAAGATCGAGTTTTGGGCATCTGTTATACTATGAGGAATGCTGTCAAGAAGAGAGTGATCAACAGAATGCTGCTCAGAGGAAAATAGATTTTTAAAGTAAGATTCAGCTTGATACCGAAGAACATCTTGGTCAGTACACCAGGCCTCAGACTCACCAATCTTTAATCTTAGAATAAAGTTCCTACGCCAGTTACATTGGGCCACAACATGATAGAAAGATGTATTCCTGTCCCCACTCTCAATCTAGTCAATCAGGGCCTTTTGATTCCAAAACACTTCTTCCCTATTAAGAGCTTGGCACAATACTGCACCAGCTGCATTAAGGTCTTCCTTGTTACTAGAAGAAGGATCCGAATCAAACATTAACTGTTTATACTCCAGCTCAGCTTTAGCCAATTTAACATTTTGAGTAACATCCCCAAAGACCTCCTTGTTCCATTTACGTAAGGCAATTCTGACTACCTTGAGCTTAACAGAAAGTCTAACCAGTGCACTTGGATGGTCTGTTGGTGTCTGCTGCCAAACTTCAGAGACTGTTTGCAAAAAAGAGTGGTGAGAACACCACGTCTTATGGAATACAAAGCGTGCAGGGCCAAAAATGTGTTCATTCAAAGATAGTAAGAGAGGGGCATGGTCCGATGGGCCTCTAGGAAGATGCTTGACTCCTAACTGAGGCATGGCACACTGGTAGCATCTGTTGAATAGAACTCTATCCAACCTCGCCCGGATGTTGGCCTGTCCAATTCTGTTATTAGACCATGTCATAGCTTGTCCAGTGAAACCCGCATCAATTAGGCCAGCAGAACGTAAAAAGCCATTGAACTCTACCATAGAAGCAAGAGACGGACAAGAACCACCAAGCTTCTCTGAGGAGCGTAAAACACAGTTGAAGTCTCCTCCAACAATCCAAGGAATAGCCACAGAAAAAGAAAAGGAGACTAAGTCTTCAAACAAAACCTGTCTAGTATGGGGATCACAGGCAGCATAAACAAATAATAGAAGGCCGAGAACACATTACCCGTCTTATGACCAAGAGTTATGAACCGAGAGGAGGAATTAACAACCTCCAAATTATGACTGGCTTGCCAGAAAACCCAAATTTTCGATTCACTCATGTTATTCCCAACAAATCTTTCCAACGTAAGAACTCTACTCAGCTGAACAGCTCTATTAAGGTTCAACATAGGTTCACTTATTGCTACCATACTAACCTTATTTCTTTTAACGAGGTGCCTAAGACATCTCCGGGAGCCAGGGTTCCCTACTCCTCTGATATTCCAAATCAAAATGGGAAGCATCATAAAGATTGTCCATTGATCCCCCTCTCCAACCTCGCACGAGATCTGGTAATAACCCCCCCTACAACATTTTTTCCTTTTGCCAGCAAAGTTAATTGCATAAGAGCATTATCATGTCCAGCCTTTTCTGCAACTCTCTGACCTGCCTTCTGAATCTCATGTGAACGCTCTTCTGGCAAACATTGCAATACATCCACTCTAATAGTATCTTCCACAGCAGAAACCTTACTGGGAATTCAACGGCTGGTATCCATTTTTTCATCTACCACTGACACATTCAGCTCCAGAGGTAGAACATTACTTGCTCCAGTAGAGCAACTGGGTTGTTGAGTTGCCAATTGGGGAATACTAGACCGAACTACATTTGCCAAGAGGCTCCCACCATCATTAAGAGTAGGCTAATTTTGGCTTGAAGGGAGCTCCAGACTAGCACCCAACTGAGTGCTTCTTGCAGCAATTCCACCTCGTGGCAAATCTTCCCCTGGACCTTCCTGCCAGCTGCAATTATTTGTGGCCTGAATCAGTTCAGCATACTCCTAATATAGGGCAGTATACCGATTTCTTTGTGGCGCATTCTATCGAGCATCTTGGGGGCCAACCGGCCGAGGCCTAAACACCTGTCGAGATTGCCTGTCAGCTTGTTCTGGAATAACAGAGGGCCGAGCTGCCCATCCTAGCTTCTTCTTGCATTCATTTTCAGAGTGCCCAAGTTTATGACAGAAGGTGCACAAAGGAGGCACACGATGGTAGTTAATATACTGGCAGAACCCTTTCCCATCAAGATCAATCCACATCCGTTCTTTACGCTGAGCTGATAAATCTAATTCAACACAAGCTAACGCTTCCGATGTTTCTGTCATTGCCAAGGTCTTTTCATGAATTCTGAGCACAGCTCCAAAATTACCTGCAATAGACCGCATACAATCTTCATGATACAAATTCACCGACAATGATGGGAAACCAATCCAAACCGGAGTTGTAGGTGGATCAATATCGAAGTCAAAGTCTGCCGTCCAGCGAAAGAAGCGGAATAGAAAGCCCTTGATGTACAAATTCTTCTGCAATGGCAGCTTCATGAAATCTGCCTCACATTCAAATCTCAGAAGCAAGTACCACGGATTTAGCCTGCTTATGATGAAATCGGAGGTTAACGCCAGGCACTGCGACAGGCAACTTTTAATCTCTGGGAAGGCTGGACATCCATATGCACATTTAGCAACTATGGTGAATGAAAGATGCTGCATGGAAGCCTGCAGATCTGCCTTGGAGAAGAAAATAGTAGGCTCCCCAAGATCCGTGAACCCTGGATCCTTGATCGGGATTGCTATCTTTGGCCTTTGCTGAGACTCTAGTAGCACCTATGCAAAGGATCGGCGAGGGCCAACCTATCCGGAAGAGGAGGGAAGGAGAGATGCTCCCATAGTCACCGAAGGTGGTTCCCCAGGAGGGGGGCAGAAGGCTCCATTAGAGGCATGGCCAACGGCGGGCGGAGCTGTGATGGGAGGCATGGCCGACGGTGGGCCCATGGAAGGTATCCTTCATTTGATACCAACCACATCACACAAAGATCAAGCATCCATCATGCAAAAAAAGGTTGCAGAAAAAGAAATTATATTGATAGGGGAAGAGGGTACAAGCAGTTACTCGTCCTCTTTGGGACGGAACCTATCAGGTTGGAGGCTCAACACCCCCTTGTTACAAAACAGGTGGTCCACCTTTGCCAAGGCGTCCTACCAGGTACCCCTGCTTGTATTCCTCCGAAAAGTCGCCGCCACTGCTTTCCCCTGATGGCTGGTCCGGCACCAGTAGTGCTTCCATTCGGAAGCACAACCGTTTGGCTGGAACCTGCTCTGACGAAGAATCTGACTTCTCAGACGATGACATCTTCACGAGAGTGTCTTTGATCGTCACAGAGTCTCTATTTATAGGAAGGAGATGAAACCCCCAGAGGGCAAAAGAGTCTTCGTGCCTCCGCAACTTTGTGGAAATCGAAGCGACGGGATCGCGAAGATCGTTCCATCTCCCCCAACTTTTCTAACTCTCGGTCCTTCCTTTTTGTCGATCATGAGATCGCTTGGACCGAGGTTCCTTTCGCCCGGATACATCAGCCGCATAGTAGACGAGAGGCCGAAGAGAGATACTACAACATCTAACACCGCATAGTGGTGACAAATAGTCATCAGTGGTGACAAATAGGCTTCAAGGCTGACAAATGTCTCGTAAAGGTGATAAATCGATAACAGAAGTCACAATATGTGATGAAGCGAAACAAAGGTGATGCCTAGCGAGTAATAAGGGTGACAAATAGCTCGTTATGAGTGACAAATAGCCATTAGAAGTGACAAATAGCTATTTAACGGTGACAAATAGCTCATGCCAGTGAAACTTGAAGAAACTCAAGTTCGTTTGAAGGATTTAACCGTGTCCATGTGATCCTAACTCTACCAACGCAAATCTGAAGCTTTCCTAATCATCAAACGACATTGATTAAACTCGACCTGCCTTTCATATGTTCAGACCTAAAATTGCACATATGCTCAGACCTTAGTGTGCGCTCATGCACATATGCTAAGACCTTAGTGTGCAATAGTGACAATGTGCACTGACCTTTGCATGCAGCATTTTGTTCATGTGCACTGACCTGAAATGTAACACTGAACATGTGCACCGACCTTATGTGCTTACATGCAGACATGCACCGACCTCCATATGCGACATGCATGAACATGCACCGACCTGCATATGCAATACTATGAGCATGCACCGACTTTCATATGCAGCATTATGAATATGCACCGACCTTCAAATGCAGCATGTATGAACATGCACTGACCTTCAAATGCATCATGTATGAACATGCACCGACCTTAGTGAGAAACACATACACACTAGCATGAGAGGCTATAAGATACAAACACTATTGCCATAATGAAAAGTAGATTCAGAATATCACAATTTGCCAATATCCAAAAGCTGAAGACAAAATGTATTTTTGCCAATCATCAAAACTTAATTAGAAATTAAATTCATAGAATCAAGTTAAAAGAGACACAACATGAGACATACATTATCCCACACAATCTCCCCACAACATCCATCTCCGGATAGGTGGTGCCATTTCCTCATCTTCCAGTTGGTCTGAAATAGCCTCCTCAATGTCGTTAAACATTTCATCGTCCTCCATTACAAATTCCATTACAATCTGATCAAAGTCTACATATCACACAAAGCACGTCCATCACCAAGACATCAAAGATGAAACAACCAAGTCGTTGACAACAAGTAAAATGTTCAGTACATTATTTCCCTATGCAGACCAAGCGTAGTACACTTCCTTACCTACAACAACAGTAATAACAAAGCAACTAATATGAAGAGGAGTAACACTACTAGAGTAGATAATAGAACAACAACAATACAAGACACATTTGACATTTTTGTAGTCTGTTGACGTAGTGCCTGGTTCCTTGAATCATAGTCAGACCCGGGACTTGCATGATATGTAGGCATGGGCCTTTCCTATAGTTGAGGATGATCAACATATGTATGCCTACTATTGCCAACCCCATTTATAGCCGCATGTGCCTCCTCTACCGAGTGAAAACCCTTATAACGAGCTCCAGGATATCCATTCACTTGGACAAAGCATTCGGGCCAACTATAATATACACTGGGTTCGCGACCAACCCACACTACATAACATTTATACCTTCCCATTTTCTGAACCTCAATTCTCTGCATGTAAGGTATTATAAAAGATAATAGGTATGATAGACATAATAATTACAGCAAATTTAATATGAAGTCCAATCCATAAGAGCAAGTTTGTAGATCAGAAAGCATGTAGGTTTAAGGTTACACTGCATGAAGCATGATATAGTGGGTTAAGGGATTTAAGTCTGCTAGTTCAAGTACATGAACAAGGTTTATGTCATGTGAATTAACACCCAATCAACCCTAAGCAATAGTATACCTTAATGTGGTGGAATAAAATTTGAACATATTTACATGCTTTCCTGGCATGTAATAACAATATGGAAGTCAATTTCCGTGTGCTCTTATAAAAGCAAAGTAGATGTTAGGCCCAATACAGTGTACAAAGCATACACAAAGCATGGTAGAGGTCCAACAAAAAATAATACTTGTGCAGAGGTTAAGAACAAAACAACCATTGCATCCATTTAATATGAAACTACCCAGAGCATATCATATACGAACATATGAAAGGCCTGTAAAATGCATAAACATGGAGGAGGATTAAAAAAAAAGAGGGCATCTATAGCAGGAACCAGTGATGACAAGGGATCGAGAAGGACGTAGAGGAGATGAGCTCTTCTACTGGGGAAGCCACCGCTACGTGCACTGATGAAGGGAAGGACATTGCGGAGGAGCCTTAAGAACTTAAAATAGAAGAGCGGGTGTCAATGTAGGGTCAGGAGCGGGATCGGTGTGTTGATTTAACACATCGCTGCAATGGAGGTGGTAACATAGCCCCTCGGGAGTAGAAAAAAGGGGAACGTCGGGAACCCTAGCCGAACGATGGTCGCTCGATTGGAGCATATTGCAGAGGTGATTAGACAAGAGAGGGTGTAGACAAATACACTAGATAAGGGTGAAAAATACCTATCAGTGGCGATAACTAGATCTGTAGAGTAGACAAATACACTGGTAAGGGTGAAAAATAGATCCTAGAGCTAACCAATGAAAAGCAGAAGGAGCTGAAAGTAGGAGTCAAGTTCACATGAGGACAAAAATATGAATAGTGTATCAAGAGTTTATAGAGCAATCAGAAGAAGAATGAAGGGACTTGGTCAATGCAAAGACAGTCAATGTTGACTCGTCAAGGTCAACGCTAGTCAAAGAGGACTCCAGAAAGCTTAACTTTTTTTTGACTACAGTCATGAGATCCCAGTCAAAGTCAAAGGTTAATGAATATATTAGTCAGCTACAGTGATCCAGGTCAAAGACAAGCAACTAATGGAGAGAAAAGAAGGCAACGGCTGGTGATGTGATAAGATAAGAGTGATAAATATGCAGTAAGGGTGACAAATAGCCCGTATAACTGACAAATGGACGATAAGCGTGTAAATTAGCCAGTAAGGCTGACAAATGGGCTAAAAGGGTAAATCACAGGCTCGGTGTGTCTGGCACACGCTCAACTCGAAGGCCAGGGGCCCAGGCTTTGCATGTGATCCGAGACTACCCTGTCAGAGATATATTCTCTCTCATGGGACAAGGATATTTCTATATTTCAGTTTGATCATCTATTATTCACCCTTTGTCGCCTCTTTTACACCGGTAAGGCCTATTTTTCACCATTGACCACCTATTTGTCACCCTTAAAGCGTATCCAAAGCCCTTGTCATCCAGCGGGTGACTTGGGTTATTCTCTTCAGCAGTCTAAACTAGAGTCGGCTCTACGGTCGACTCTAGTCGACACTTGTGCAAGTAAAGCCTTCATCTTTTCACACTTCAGCCCAGTTCCTTAACTAAACTTGAATCTGTTTTCAGAAAACTCATTGATATTCATGAATTAACATTATCAAGCACACACATTCACAGTATTAAAACATATGAAACTTTGAAGATCAAAATGTATGATAAAAGAAATATCAATGAAGACAGGTAATGAGGTCGGCCCTAAACTGGGCTCTAAACATATTACAATCACCCTCATTAAATGTCCATGTTGTCTCCCTCTTCCTTGACAATTCATCAACATATTTCATTACATAAATGGCATAGTTGAGGCTTCCATCTGCCTATTGGGGACATTCGTTGTCGAATACAAGATCCCATTTCTTAACTCCCTCGAATGTCCCATAGACCTTCAGAAACCCATGTACAACTGCAGCCTGCAAATGAAATATTTGAAATTATTAAGGAATAATTAAAAGACATTATAAATATCTTTGATTTCAGGTACATGGATAAGAAAAAGTACCTAATTTCTTGTAGTGGCATCATGGATGACCATGCCTCTCATGGAATTGTATGAGACAAAGCGGTGATTCTCCGTGTCAACAGCAAGTAGATGCCAGTGATCTCAAGAGTGTAACACGAAGAATAAATATGTTTTCTTTTGCAGTTCTGATAATTCAACATTCTCGTAGGTGCACTCCAACAATTCGTTGGATTGTTCGTAGTTGGCCGCTGTCCTGCCATTTATGTGACTCACTAAATGGTAGGAAAACAAACCCACTGATGAAAGGTGTCAGATTCATTGCATCATGAGTGGAGGAGGTACATCATGGCATTGATCACCTACAAATTAACAATCACAATTCTATTAGCAGTAGAAACACAAGTTCAGGGTAGTGCGAGCCGTAAAATTTTACAATTAATGAAAGAAAGTACTGTATCATCTATCATCTGGCTGTATAATAGATCAATGACATGACGACGTTTCAAAACAGTCTCATTCTGTAATTGAAATATGGGGCCACTATATTGGACAAAAATTTTCATGGTAGTCAGAGTAAGGCGAATCGGGATAATTATAGAAACTATAAGAGGACAACTTACTCAATATCCCTCGAGGCACAAGCATCAATGAATTCATTCACAATCGTGTTATCTATCAGCTTCAGCCGATCTTTGCAGGTCCAATCAGTACTCTGTGTGAGCTTTCTGTAAGGGTCGACTTCATCTCCCTTATACATTTATGTCAATATACCAATCTTAGATTCTATACTGTAAGAAGAAGGAACAACGCAGACTCACCTTCTTCTTCCCCCGTCTTATTTTCTTTGCAGGTGCCTGTCATTTTCTCACGGGCTTCTCGTCCCGTTGATGAAGGGACTGAGAAAAGACACCTTGACGACAGTCACCATGCCCATTAGTCGCCTCCATCTGAGCTTGGATATTCCCTTGCACATCCTCTTCAGGGGATGCCTTAGATGGCACAGTATCATCCGTACTTTGTTGAAGAGGCCTTGGAGGTGGGACATCGGCGGCAATGTCCATTTCAGAGGTTTGACATATACTTTGCTCAACATTTTCAGCCCCTTGCACTTCCTTGACAGGGGCTGCCGGAGGTGGCATGACATCATTCGTCACCTATTCGGCAGGCCTAGGGGGTGCTGTATCAGCGGCAATGTGAGCCCCTTGCACCCTAGTCAGAAAGAAGACCCACATTTCCTCAAGTAGCCGCTGCTGGATCTTCAATGTAGCGGCAATATCCTGTAGCACATGCATGTATGTAGCTAATGAGGACGTCTCTTGAGCACTGGGTCGGGTTATCATCTAACCTCCGTACACCATGTCCCTTTCACTTGGCTGAACAAAGAGCCCTTCGATCACCTGCATTTCAAACCACATCACTTCTGTTATTCATTAATGTTGAATGACAAAGAAGAAGTTTTTAGTACTCATAATACATGTTGGCCTCGCAGGGATCCAATGGAGAATTTTAATTTCCTATCTAGAAATGGCCCCCGCCTAAATAGTCGGGGGAATGCCACCTGCCTTAGTGACTACCGCACCAGTGTGTGCTCAAAAAACTAGACCTGTAATATGAAATATATCGAGTTATTTTACAATGCGATAGAATTAATGATTGACACATTAATTATTACACACAAAAAATAAAAACACTTACAACAAGTGTGGCAGAACAACCAAATATAAATGTATGGGCCTGGGATGCATCCCCGGCTCTTCTCTTAGCACGGTCAATTGTACCTGACCGTCGTTTCTGGACTGCCAATACTAATTGCTCAAACTTGTGCATCGTTACCTATTGCACGGCGGCTGCCCAATTGTAATATGAAACTCTCTCAATGTCATCTAAGCATGACAACATCTGTTGTGGACAAGAATGCGTCAACCGTGGGCAAAGGAAAGTGGACAATAAGAGTACAATCCACAACCGGACAATGTCGGCCACATCCTGCTCTTCATCGGACCCAACAATTTGCTAGATGAGAGATGACACTTTCTTCCGGTCAAATCTTGCTGCAAATCCAAATCGATGCTGCAACTTCGACTTCTATTTCGTAGATCCATAATGTTGAACCGGCTGACCGAAGCAAGGTAATCCTAAAATTATGCCTACATCATCCACACTGAATGTGACCTCCTAACTACCCATACGGAAGTATTTTCCTCCACTATGGGCGAGAATAATCTCCTCCAATAGTGTCATGGTGAAGGTGACGGGAGAAGCATTGTCAACATATGGACCAAAGGGTGTGGTCCTCATCAATGAGTTGTGGTATTCCCGAAATGCCATCTGATCCTTATCCTTCATGTAAATGTCCATAGAACACCGGGTGGAGATGACCTTTGTGTTCACTAGATTCAAAAAAATATGTAAACACGAAATTCAGTTAATTGATTGATCAAGAAATAAAAAAAATATTAAGAGTAAGACAAGGGTGACAAATGTATAGACAAGAGAGTTTAGGTGTGGCAAATAGGTGCTTAAGGGTGACAAAATGTATGAAATTCGGAGACAGGTAGGTCTAAATCTGACACAAATAGGTAGATATAAGCGTGACAAATAAATAGGTCGATAAAGGGGGCAAATATCTATGTAAGGGAGATAAGGAACCACACTACCTTTAACTTGTCGTCCTGAAGTGGAGGCCTTAAAAACCCTAAGTTCCTCAGGTGTTTCTTCTTTGGCCGTAGGAACTGGTACAATTTCCTGATATGCAGGTGGGACATCCAATTTACGGCGGACGGAGCATTGCATGGGTGTCTCCTTCGGCTCCATGGCTGTCAGTGATGAAAGAGAGCTCGCAATTCAGGAGTGCTCGAATAGCAAATGACGGAGAGGTCGCAAATGGCACCACGAGGAAGATGAGACGCTGAGCACGATGGAGAGACGAACCGACTTTTGGTAGGTTGCGTAAGAGCCAAGACATGGCGGAAAGGGTAAATAAGTAATTGGGGATTTTTAATTTCGAGGATCTAGTTCGGCGTCATCATTTTTGTTGATGTGGCCTGCGGCGTTGGATCGGCGGCAATACGCGAACAACACCCACGCGTGGCCGACGTGTCCCGTTTTTCACGTGGGCCAATTGGAGCTTAAGGGCGACAGATGTGTTTACACGGGTGACAAATGCATTAGCAAGGGTGAAAAATACCCTACTAACGGTGACAAATATGGCTCAATAGAGACAAGGCTGACGCGTGGCTTTCAAGGCAGTGTAAGAGTAAGGGTGACGCCTTGTGGACTTTAGTGGTGACAATTAGGTGAGTGTGGGTGACAAATGCTCAACTGGAGTAACAAATAACTTCACATTGGTAACAAGTGAGAAGGAAGCTGAAGGTGAAAAATAACAGAAGAAAGAGGAAGTGGAGGAGAGAGAGACATGATCACTAGAAGACAAAGGACCTACAGTGCTCACAAGAAGACAAATGTGAATGCCAGGAGAAGGAAGGATCTACTCAACTTCAACTTTATGTTGACCCAATGCACCAATACTCCAGGCAAAGTCAATAGTCAAAGTCAAGCTTTTGCAACTTCTGAAGTCTAGTCAAAGCTCGGTCAAGCTTCGACCAGCGACAGTGGACATAGACAATGACAAATGTGGAAGAACAATAGAAGAAGACTAAAGGTAACAAATACTCTCCCAAGGATGACAAATGAAGATTCAGCGGTGACAAAGAGATATATAAGGGTGACAAATGGATGTTAAGGGTGACAAATGTGGAAACAACGGTGAAAATTTTGAAGGCAGCAGGGAATGTTGCAGCAGGGAAAATGCCAAGGCGATGGCTATCAGTCGTAAGGGTGACAAATAGATTTTAAGTCTGACAAATATCTGTTAAGGCTACAAAATGGGTTCGCAAGGGTGAAAATCGACTCAGCACGTGAGAAGTCGAGCGGGGGAGTTGACTAAGTTCCTTAAGTGTATCGCTGTTAATCGTGAGGTGTAGGTTCAAAGATGAGTTCTGCCGTGTTTTCATTTACATTTTTAAATAAGTTATATTAAAAAACTTAAGGAAACTTAAGCTGAAGCTAAGATTCGAACCAGGAGAAACCCGTTCAAACGGCAGAACAATAAACCAAATGATACAACATGTCATTTCAAATAGTTTATTCCACTATATATATATATATATTATAGTTTTCCGTATCGGTACGCAATGTCAATCCCGTCTCGAGCCATGGCCGGGACGACCGATTCGGCAGGGACGGCCACACCTGCCCCGAATGATGTGCACGTGACTCAAGGGCGACGTTGGCACAAGATCCGAGTGCTTCCACGTGGCATTCCTCGTGAGGAGCCCTAGCTCCCGAAAATTCATTATAGACGTGACGATAAATTCAAAACACATGAGTCTGAGGGGGGCACGGAACAATAAAGAAATGGTCAACATGTGACCGATACGCCTCTGAGTACCTTTTTGCACCTCGATGTGGGCCTTTCAAGGTAGCTAGGCTTTTCAACACGATGTTTGTTCTTTTTATAGAAATCGACTTATCGGCCATGCAGCCCCATTGCTTGGCGATTAATCAAATGTTTTCCCCTCTTATCGCCGTGATCGACCTTTATGGCACGGCGGGTCGCCAATCCCGACCCGATGCCCACCATCGTCTGCTTAGTGATCAGAAGGAGCGCACCTTCAGTTAGTCTAGACCATCCCAGTCTTGGAACCTAATCACATTGTCACACACGTGATTGGCATGCCCTATCATGAGTAAAACTGATAAAAGATACATGATATTTTATTATTATCTTGAGTGCTTCCACGTGGCATTCCCCGCGAGGAGCCCTAGCCCCCGAAAATTCATTATAGATGTGACGGTAAATTCAAAACACATAAGTTTGATGGGGGCATGGAACAATAAGGAAATGGTCAACATGTGACCGATACGCCTCTGAGTACCATTTCAAACCCCGATGTGGACCTTTCAAGGTAGCTAGGCTTTTCAACATGTTGTCTCTTCTTTTTATAGGAATCGACTTATCGGCCATGCAGCCCCATTGCTTGGTGATTAATCAAACGTTTTCCCCTCTTATCGCCGTGATCGACCTTTATGGCACGGAGGGTCGCCAGTCCCGACCTGATGCCCACCATCGTCTGCTTAGTGATCAGAAGGAGCGCACCTTCGGTTAGTCCAGACCATCCCAGTCTTGGAACATGAACACATTGTCACACACGTGATTGGCACGCCCTATCGTGAGTAAAACTGATAAAAGATACAGTGATATTTGATTATTATCCTGAGTGCTTCCACGTGATATTCCCCGCGAGGAGCCCTAGCTCCCGAAAATTCATTATAGACGTGATGGTAAATTCAAAACACATGAGTTTGACGGGGGCACAAAACAATAAGAAAATGGTCAACATGTGACCGATACGCCTCTGAGTACCTTTTCGCACCCCGATGTGGGCCTTTCAAGATAGATAGGCTTTTCAACACGCTATCTCTACTTTTTATAGGAATTGACTTATTGGTCAAGTAGGGTTTGACATCCCGCTCCAGGATGCCTCGACCCGCACATCCCGACCTGACCCAAGTGGTGGGCGGGACGCCCGGGTTGTGGGTCGTGACTGGGATGCTTCATTATTTTAATATTTTATTTTAGATATATTATATATAGAGTATTTTTTTATTTTGTTGTATTATTTTATATATTATATATATATAAAGTTTTTTTATTTTAACATTTTACGAGATGGACCGAGACGGAGCGAGACGGGACCGACCTGACCCGTCCCGGGCCGTGACCAGGACGGGCGGGTCAGTCGAGACCGCAAACCCTGCTTTCAAGGTAGCTAGGCTTTTCAACACGCTCTCTCTTCTTTTTATAGGAATCGACTTATCGGCCATAAAAAAGTTAAAAATTTCTAAATTACAGATCTCACAATAATAAATAATAATTTTTTTAGATGTAATGATATTTTTTACTGAGTGAGATTTTATCCTATTAGAAGAAATGAATGAATGACAAAAAATCACGAATGAATGAATGAAAATATGGCACTAATGAAAATATGTCGCCAAATAAAAAGAGACAAGAACAGGCAGATGACCCCTCTCCTGTCCTCCTTAGTCCTTCCCCCTTCCTACTCTTTCAACCACTACATCCCTTTCCTCTCTCACGATCGCACCCCCCTCTCAATCTCTCACCGGCGGGCGGCGGAGTGGCGAGGGCGGGCAGGCACGGCGGAGCTACCCAGGGATGCTGGTGAGGGGCGAGAGGAGGTGAGGTCCGGCAGTGGCGGTGGTCAAATTCTTTCCGGCGGACACCCCCCCCACCGCAGGTATTCCTCTCTCTCCCTCTCCCGTTGGCTCCCCTCTTGAGTACATATTACCCCCCAAGTAATATGTACTCAAGAGTTGCATAGAGATTACTATTAAGAAAGCCAACTGCTCCTTTGAGAATTTTAAGCTTCATGCCTAATCTACAAGATGAACCTTTTCTCCTTATCACCTGATGTGCTCTTACAACATCAGATGAAATTCCAAGCCCCTGTTTTTATTGGGAGGGTGGGAAGAGGGATGTGGATAAAAATGTGTGTGCGTAAATGTGGATATGACCCTTTTTTCATTTTTGCCCATTCAAGACTTCGGTTATGATATATGTGATTAGTATGCTTGGATGTGAATTAAATTTGTAGATAGGTGTGGATGCCATTATGTAAGAAAATGTGTATGTGAATGTGAGTATGTTAATGATTTTTTTCCAGAAGATGATGTCGATGTCAATCACGGTGTGTGAATATGGAAGTGAAAGTGGATGTAATTATGGATGTATATGTGACCAAACAGGATATACAAGTGTGGAAAATAGTCAATATTTAGGGGAGATGTTGTCGATATTTTCTTAGATGTAGTGATAAGACATATTGATATGAATTTTTTAATTTGTTAGGTAAATATGGCTAGAATTGATCGGTCATGGATGAATCACAGAGTAGTTGACGGAGTGGTGTCAGAGGAGTTTAAGGATGGAGTCGATAGTTTTATTCAATTTGTATTGGGACATCAAACAATAGTGGACTAGTGTGGTAACATCCGATGTCCTTGTTTATGTTGTAAAAATAGAGATTTCATTCGCTATGGGATGTGCAAGTTCATTTATACAGGAAAGGGTTCACGAAAGGTTATATGAATTGGCTGTGTCATGGTGAGGACTTCTGGTCGTATGAGCCCGGCAATGTTGCAAGCACAAGTACCTATGTAGATATGGTAATCGATGCTGCTGGCCCTAACTTTAATGTATAAGGGGAACACGTGTACAACGAAAAATCACCAAACAAGTCGGCTAAAAGATTTTATCAGTTACTTCGGGATGTTGATGAGCCGTTGTGGGATGGTTGTGAAAATCACACTCGGTTGTCTACTGTCTCACAGTTGTTGAATTTGAAATCCGAATTTCACCTTAGTGAGAGTTGTTTTGACCGTATGCTCCTCCTTATCAAGAGTATGCTCCCTCGAGATGAGAAGCTGCCTGAAAATTTTTACTGTGCAAAGAAGATGGTCAATGAGTTAGGGCTTGGATACCAAAAAATAGATGCATGCCCTAATCACTGTATGCTATATTATGAAGATAATGTAGATAAAAGATCATGTGATATTTGTCAGCATGATAGATTTAAACCTAAGAGAGGGGACAATTCAAAGCAGAAGGATGTGCCTTACAAGTCACTGCGATACTTCCCTCTCACGCCCAGATTACAGCGGATGTATATGTCATCAAAGACAGCTCGACATATGATATGGCACACGGAAAGAGTACGTCGTGTAGATGATATAATCAGTCATCCCGCTAACGGTGAAGCTTGGGCTCATTTCAATCGTACCTATACTGCTTTTGCTCACGAGCCACACAATGTTAGGTAAGGTTTATGCACAGACGGCTTCAACCCATTTGGAGGTTCAGTGGCGTCTTACTCATGTTGGCCAGTGTTCATGATGCCGTACAACCTTCCGCCAGGCATGTGCATGAAGCGAAAGAACCTTTTCTTAACTTTGGTGATTCCAGGTCCAAAAAATTCAAGAAAAAAATTGGACATATATCTCAGGCCACTGATTGATGAGTTGAAAAAATTATGGAATGATGGAGTTGTTACTTATGATGCGTATATAAATTAAAATTTCACTATGAAGGCTGCATTGATGTGGACCATAAGTGACTTCCCTACATATGGAGTGCTATCTAGCTGGAGCACACATGGGAGGTTGGCATGTCCTTACTGTATGGCTGATACCAAATCATTTGTCCTGAAATATGGTAAGAAATGATGCTGGTTCGATTGTCATCGATAGTTTCTACCAATTGACCATCCTTTCCGAAGGCAAAAGGACTCATTCATTAAGAACACAGTTGAAATGGATGAAGCAGACTTGGAACGGATGTCTAGTCGACAAATGGTGGCACAGGTGCAAAACTTACCAGATATAGTGCAATTGTTGGGTAGTACACGACATCTTCATGGATTTGGAGAGGATTACAATTGGGTGAAGAAAAGTATCTTCTGGGAATTGCCTTACTAGTCAGCCCTTTTGATACGGCACAACTTGGACATCATGCATGTTGAGAAGAATATCTTTGATAATGTGTTCAACACCATCATGAACGTGAAAGCCAAAATAAAGGACAAGGACAAGGCGCGAGCGGACTTGAAGATACTTTGCAAACGACTAGAGTTGGAATTACGATCGGTATGGGGCAAAGTTATGCAACCTAAAGCAACTTACGTGTTAAAAGACACACAGATCAATGAACTGTGCCAGTGGCTGAAGCAATTAAGATTCTCTGATGGATATGTGTCTAACATAGCCCGTTGTGTGAATGTCAATGAGGGAAAAATATATGGATTGAAAAGTCATAACTACCATGTGTTCATGGAGAGACTTCTGCCCATTGCATTCCGTGACATATTGCCAAAGCCTATATGGGGAGCATTGACTGAGTTGAGTCAGTTTTTTAGGATTCAATGTGCATCAGAACTCAAACTTGGGGACGTGTAAACTATGGAACAGAATGTGGTCACGACGGTATGCAAGTTGGAGAAGCTATTTCCCCCTATGTTCTTCGATTCCATGGAGCACCTGATTATCCATTTGCCATACGAGGCCAAAATTGGAAGACCGATACAATTTCGATGGATGTATCCATTTGAGAGGTAATCAGTATATATTTACTGATTATTTGACAGTAGTTACATGTGTTTGTCATTGTCACTGTATGTCATTATCATATGAATTGTTGTCATAGGTGTATGCATGACCTAAAAATGAAGGTTCGCAACATGTCTAAAGTAGAGGGTTCGATTATCGGGGCATATATTATTGAAGAAATTTTGAACTTCTGTTCGATGTACTTCGAACCCAAAATTCAAACTCGCCGCAATCGACCTCCACATAATGATGATGGAGGAGAGGTGGGTTCGTCCGACCGGTTGTCCATATTTAAGTATCCAGGACGTGCATTTGGACGTTGTTTGAATTGCATATTAGAGGAGAGAGAGTTGTTGGATGCAGAGATATATGTTCTCCTGAACTGTGCTGAGATTGAACCTTATGTTGAGTGAGTCGTCAACTCCGCAGGTGCTAAAATTTATAAGCATCTTGACGTTCTTCCTCCAATTACGGTGATATTACATTCATCATTGCAGGTAATTTGATTCAGAGTAGTCCTCATTGTAGAAATTCACTGGAAGGCCAGGAAAGCCTACCCACGTCGGAATTAATGTGGGATCGGCTTCAAAGTCGAAGGAACTTGACCACCGGAAGAAACGAAACAAATAGCCCTTAATATATAGATTTTTCCTTACCAACACTTTGATGAAATCCGCTTCATCCTCAAACCTGATAAGAATATGCCTGGGATTAATGATGCCTGGGATTAATGTCCACACCTCAATGACATGGAGGTTCAAAATGAACGAGAAAGATCTTTTGCCAGAAGGCTTAAAGGTCAAGTAAGTGTCAATCTACCAATTCCACAAAGCTTGAGGTATATGCAAGTTCAATTTAAAGTAACGTGGTTTATATTCATAGGTTGAAGAAGGTTATGTTACTAATGAAAGAGTCTTGGTGATAAGTTATGGACCTTCAAAAATCGCGCATGCCTATCCAAGATTTTTTGTGAATGGTTATAGATTTCACACCAGAGATGTTGTGCCCCTGTGATCATTTGAGTCTTCCTGTGATTTGGGTCATTTGACATCATCTTGTGGTCATTTGAGTTATTGGATATTCTTGGTTTTGATAATAGCTAAACACTATAAGTCATTATTATTTTAACTCTCATATGACTGACATACGTGATGTTTTGTTCATGATAGATATGCCAATGAATTACCAAGGATTAGAGTGGAGATGGCAAAAGTGAAAGCTCAATGATTGCGACCTCGCACGCGGATCGACCTGCCCGGTCAGGTCGCGGGGGTCAAGGGGGCAGCGCCCCTTGCGGAGGTTTCCAGGGGCGGAGCCCCCGGAACAAAATTTAGAAATGCTTAAATGATCTAATGCATAAACCAAACCCAAAAATGCATGAAATTGATAAGGACATGAGTATCTTGACTTATGGACATGTTTCTTTGGGATAACACTTCATTTTTACAGGTATAGGTCTTTCCGGTCGACCAACACACCTTGGCCGGTCGACCAGTTTTTCCAGAGATGAAGATTGGTAACTTTTACAGGTTTCGGTCGACCGCCCCTAGGTGTCCGGTCGACCGGTTCTTCTAGAAACAAAACACTCCAGGATTTACAGGTTTCGGTCGACCGCCCCTGCCTTTCCGGTCGACCGGTTCTCCCAAAACTGAAAAGATGGAGATTTTGCAGGTTCCGGTCGATCGCCCCATGCCTTCCGATCGACTGCCAGCCCCGAGGCCTCCTTTGTTGACTTTTGTTTCAAGCTCAAGGGGAGGTCTTTCTACCCATTTGTTTAACCCCAAAGTCACCCAATCCCCCATGAATTGTGGATCTGGTCTGGGGGATGTCCAAGGACCATTCAAAGTCTATAAAACCAACACATGAGGGGTTAGAAACCCTAATGCTTCAAGGGGATTCAAGGGAGGCTGCAAGGGTGTGTTCAAGGGAGAGGAGTTTGAAGTACTGTAGCCATGAACAGTACTACGGGAAGAAGCTTCATCCATTCCAAGGGATTCAAGTCCAGATGTGAAGCCATCTCAACCTCCAAGGAAGTAAGAAGCAATCAAGACTTTCAAAGGTGATCTAAACTGCATTCTTCATCCTCTTCATCAACTCAAGAAGATCAAAAGGAAGATCGAAGCTACATCCATCGTCTTATTCATAAACTAGAAGAGATTCAAGGAAGATCATCTCGCGAGGAAGAAGACACCTTCAAAGCATCCGATTCAAGCTTCTGCAACTCAGACAAGATCTTCTTTCTTTGAGCATACTCTATATCTTGTTTGAGTGATTTCATATTTGTTATCTTTTTCATTTCATTCAAACGATTAAAACTGAAGATCGTCCCTACCAGTGGTTAGTAGGAAGGCAATCGGAAGTTGTCCGATCTGCGGTGTTGACGTCCCTACCTATGGTTAGTAGGAAGGCAATCGGAGGTCTTTCCGATTTGCGGTTCAGTGCCTGGCACTAGTGGTGCCTCACCGGATTTGGTGTGGGGTGGACATAGGACTGGGGATTCAGTCCGAACCACCTTAAAATCCTTTGTGTTGTAGTTTGCTTGTGTGATTGTTTCATTCTAGATGCATGCTTAGGTTCGAATCAATATATTACTTACTCGTCTTGTCAAGCGAATCATAGTGTTCTTCGATAAGCTAGTTATATTCCGCTACATTTTATCTTATCTAGATATATAGAGGGTTGCATTGCGAAAAGAGGGGAAGATCTATTCACCCCTCCCCTCTAGATCTACTGTCCACTACTCAACAAGTGGTATCAGAGCCTAATCTCTCATTATGGGATCCAACGACCTTCAGGGAATTGGTGGATCAGCGTCCAAGGGTTTTCTACCTGAAGGACATTCTGTGAACAAGCCTCCTTATTTTACTAGAGCTAATTATCCCTATTGGAAACATCGTATGCAGGTGTTCATTTGCGCCCAAGACTACGAACTTTGGCGAGTGATCAGTAAAGGTCCGTATGAGCTTCCGGATGATGAGGACTGGTGGACCAAAGAATAAATAAGGCAATCCACTGTCAACTGGAGTGCTAAACACATCATGTAATGCTCACTCCATCCAGTTGAATTCTCAAGAGTGGCTACCTGCGCATCTGCAAAACTAATGTGGGACAAGCTAGAGGTAATCTACGAAGGAACATCTCAGGTACGAGAAACAAAAGCCAATCTATTAGTTTCTGAATATGAAATGTTCCGCATGAAGCCTGATGAGTCAATTCAGAATACGTATGCTCGGTTAACTGTGCTTACTAATAGTCTAACTGATTTGGGAAAGAAATACTCAGAACAAGAATGTGAGAAAGATTCTCAAATCATTGACTCCCGCATGGCACACAAAGGCTACTGTGGTTGAAGAATCGAGAGATCTCGCAACTACCAAGGTAGATGAACTCATTGGGTCATTAATGACCTATGAGATCAACCTTAAGAACAAAGAGGCTGAGGTACCTAAGAAAAAGCCCCTAGCTCTTAAAGCAGGACCCAGCGGTCAAGGCTCTTCTGATGAAGGTGAGGATTCGGCAAGTGAACGAGATGAGGATGACGTAGCGATGATCATACGTAAGTTCAGAAAATTCATGAGAAAGGAAGGTAAGAGCTTCATAAGAGGAAGGTCAAAGGTAAGAAATGGTTTCAAATCTAATTCTGAAAACTCTAAGAAATCTGATAAAATCATTTGCTATTCTTGCAATAAACCAGGACATTTCAAGAATGATTGTCCCGACAGATTCAAAAAAGCCGACAAATGGAAGGGCAAGAAGAAGAACAAGACCATGATGTCCACATGGAGCGATCAAGAGGAAAGTGATGACGGAACTAGCTCCTCGGACAAAGAAAAAGAAGATCTCTGTCTTATGGCCAAAGGTGATGAAGAAACTGAGGTAAATTCTCCATTTGAAGACTATACAATTGATGATTGGGAGATTACATATATATAACTCATGAAAAAATATGAAATGTACATAAAGGAGAATAAATTATTGAAAAAGAAAATTAACTCATTTGTGCATGATCATGATATGAATAATAAGAATGCTCTACTTGAAACTGAAATTGAAGATCTTAAGAAAATGATTGAGAACTTGGAGGAAGGAAGAAAAGAAATGGCTGACTTGGAAACTGAAAATGAAGATTTGAGAAATGAGATTGATAGCATGAAGCTAAAAATGCAAACCTATGAAAAGGATAGCAAATTGAGCAATAAAAAGTATGAAGCCGTCAAACATGTCAACACTCAACTCTTGCAAAACATTGAAAACTTACAAAAAGAATTGAAGGATAAACAACAATCCTTGGAAAATTTTGTGGATGGAAAAGAAAACCTACATGCTTTGCTAGGTACTAGGATGAATTTCAACAAGGAAGGGTTGGGTTTTGAACCAACAAACAAAAGGTCAATTGGGCTAAAAACAGTCACATTTGTCTCATCTTCCTAAGCCTCCACCTCAAACATAACTCCCACACAAAACCAGCAAAAATAAAAGGAGAAAGAAAAAGAAAAGATTGAAGAGGAAGTCACCAACATTCCCATAAAGCCTGTCCAAAAACCTGAGAAATGTCGACCTTCCCCACAACATAGGCCAACACTTCCTAGGCCATTGCATGTTCAACCTTCCAGATTTCACCACAATTGGATTGCACACTCATATAGGCCAGCATCACCATATCTTTGGAAAAATTATGATTTCTGTGTTCATCAATCCCATAGGTGGCAAAACAATCAGTTTCAATCCAAAACCAACCAACGGCCTCAATGATTTAAGAAGCAAACCTCCTCAAACTTCCACAAACTCCAACCAAGAGCCTCCAAACAGAAAATGAATGTCAAGATTGAAAAGAAAAATCAAATCCCTGCTCTAAGCAAACAAACATGAATGTTAAGAAGGTTTGGATTCCAAAAGAAATGGTTTCATGTTTTAAAATTTTGAAAAGTTTGATGGGACCCAAATTTGGTTGGGTTCCAAACACCATTGCTTAATTGATTGTGTAGGAGTGTCTTGCAGCCATGCATAACAGGTGGTATCTTGATAGGTGGCTGTTCAAGACACATGACTGGAGACAAAATCAAAATTTTATCTCTTGGAGGAAAAGGAAGGAGGATACGTCACATTTGGAGGGAACAACAAAGGAAAAATTATTGGAACAGGTAATGTAGGTAAGAATCTCTCCAACTCCATTGGAAATGTGTTGTTAGTTGAAGGATTGAAATATAACTTGCTCAGCATAAGTCAATTATGTGATAAAGGTCACAAAGTGTTGTTTGAATCTCATGAATGTAAAATCTTTGAACCAAAATCTGATAAGGTAAAATTTTCTGATAAGAGAGTCAACAATGTTTACATGATTGACTTAGATGATCATACTTATTCAAACCTTTGTCTTGTTGCACCAAAATCTGAAATTGCATGGTTATGGCATCGTAGACTAGGACATGCTAGCTACAACGTCTTACATAAATTGTTAAAGCATTCAATGGTGAAAGGGTTGCCTGAATTATCATTTAAACAAGAAAATAAGTTGTGTGATGCAAACAAACAAGAAAATCTTTCAAAGGGAGATCTGAAAATACATCATCCACACCACTCGAGCTAATTCATATGGACCTGTTTGGACCAACCAGAACTGCTAGCTTAAGTGGTAGAAAATATGGATATGTCTTGGTGGATGACTTTTCTAGGTTCACATGGGTTTTCTTTCTCACACATAAAAATGATGCTTTTGATGAGTTTCAAGCACTCTACATGAAGATAAAGCAGGACGGTGAGTTTAAAATTTCCAAGATCCAATCTGATCATGGTGGTGAATTTGAAAATGCTAACTTCTATAATCTTTGCAGGGCCGAAGGGATTTCACACCGATTTTCTTCACCAAGAACGCCGGAGCAAAATGGTGTAGTTGAAAGGAGAAACCGAACACTTGTAGAGATGGCAAGAACCATGCTTGCTGAATGGCAACTTCCAAGGAGGTTTTGGGCTGAAGCGGTAAACTCAGCATGTTACATTATCAACCGCTCTATGGTAAGGTCACACACCAAAAAGACTCATTATGAGTTGCTGAAAGGTAAAAAGCCTCTCTCTCACATATGAAAGTGTTTGGATCTAAATGCTTCATCACAATAATGACAAAAGAGACTTAGATAAATTCGAGCCCAAGAGCGATGAGGTATATTCCTTGGATATTCTGATAGATCTAGGGCTTATAGAATTTATAACATTAAGAGTCAAACTGTGGAAGAATCACCCATGTTTCCTTTGATGAATATCATGATGATTCTAACAATGATAACTCTTGCAGGAAAAATGATGAAGATGGGAATTCCTAAGCATGAAGGAAAAGAGTGATCCTCCACAAGAAGAAATAAAAGAAGATGGTGACCTAGCTGAATCAAGCAATGCAAGGATCAAGCTCCAGGAGAAGGTAATGATTCTACAAACATTAGAATTCTTAAGGATCATCCTTTAGAAAATGTCATTGGTAGCTTGAATGACCCACCTAGAACAAGGTCACATTTTAAAATTGTGGAAGAATTAGATCAACTTGCTCTTGTCTCTCAGCTTGAACCCAAAAATATTGATGAAGCATTTAAAGATGAAAACTGATAAATTCAATGCAAGAAGAGTTAAACCAGTTTGAAAGAAACAAGTTTGGCATCTTGTTCCTAGACCTTCATCACAATCTGTCATAGGCACTAAATGGGTCTTTAGGAACAAACTAAGTGAGGATGGCAAGATAATAAGAAACAAGGCTAGATTGGTGGCTCAAGGGTATAATCAAGAGTTTGGGGTATACTTTGATAAATCTTATGCCCCAGTTGCTAGACTCGAAGCCATCAGAATTTTACTTGCCTTTGCATGCTCCCTTAGAATAAAGTTGTATCAAATGGATGTAAAAAGTGCTTTCTTGAATGGCTTGATCAAAGAAGAAGTCTATGTTGAGCAGCCCCCTGGCTTTATATTCTAACCATGCAGATTTTGTATACAAGCTAGACAGGGCGCTTTATGGACTTAAGCAAGCACCAAGAGCTTGGTATGAGAGACTAAGCTCGTTCCTCATTGAAAAAGGGTACACACGAGGTAAGGTAGATTAAACACTTTTCACCAAGAAGCAAGGTAAGAACATCTTGATTGTTCAAATTTATGTTGATGATATTATGTTTGGTTATACTAAATCTGGAATGTGTGAAGAATTTGCTAACCTCATGACTAGCGAATTTGAGATGAGCCTAATGGGAGAACTCCAATTCTTTCTTGGTTTACAGGTCAACCAAGGACAAGATGGTTGCTTCATAAGTCAAGCCAAATACATCAAGGAGCTGCTGAAAAGATTTGACATGATGAACATCAAAATCATTGCAACTCCTATGAGCACCACAACATCACTGGATTCGGATGAAAATGATAAATTAGTGGATGCAAAGATCTATAGAGGTATGATCGGCTCTTTACTTTACCTGACTGCATCCCGACCAGATATCTAGTTTAGTGTATGCCTTTGTGCTAGATTTCAAGCTAGTCCTAGAGAATCCCACTTGACTGCCGTCAAACATATCCTTAGATATCTTACCAGCACTCAAGATTTGGGATTGTGGTATCCGTCATCATGTGATTTATCTCTTATATCTTATTCTGATGCGGACTATGCTGGATGCAAGCTGGATCGTAAGAGTACTAGTGGCTACTGCCAGTTTCTAGGCGGGTGTTTAGTTTCTTGGGCCTCCAAGAAATAACACTCGGTTGCCCTCTCAACCGCAGAGGCAGAATATGTTGCTACGGGGAGCTGTGGCACCCAAGTGTTATGGATTAAACACCAACTCCAAGACTACCTAGTGGATCTTGGTTGTGTCCCAATTCTGTGTGATAACACTAGTGCTATCAACCTTGCAAAAAATCCAGTCCAGCACTCTAGGACTAAGAATATTGAGATTAGGCATCACTTCATTAGAGATGAGGTCGGTAAGAAAAATTTTGAACTGCATTTTGTTGATACTCTAAATCAAATTGCTGATATTTTCACCAAGCCCTTGTGTAATGACAGATTTTCAACACTCAGAAGGGAGCTTGGTCTTTGCCGACCTCAGGCCAATAAAAATTGAAATGATGATCTTGTTCAATTTAGTGTGTGTTTTTACATATTGGTGTTCATACATTGTTTATATGTCAATATGTCATTTTGCATATGTGTCGCATTGCATGTAGATGCATAATAATGACTTGCGTTCATGTTCATAATGCATTGCATGATTTGTATAGCATCATTCTTGTATGGCCATGGTATATCAAATGTTGATGTATGGAAATGCAAGTTATGCTTGCCAAGAAGCACTCAATATGCGTGAGGTTTTACCTCCGCCAAGTACCATGTGTCAATGTCGCATATAGGTCATATAGTAAGGGGGAGTTGTCCTTGTGCAGCATTCATGCATATGTTTCATCTTCATTCTGTTGCATTTAATAAGTGTACAACCACGTGTTGAGTCATGCATCTCATGTCTGCTAAATTCATGTCAACCCCTGCATGTTTCAGGTCATTCTCCTCTTGACAGTTATCATTACACTTGCTTGCACACATAACTCCTAGAGTGCATTCATTACATATCTTTAGGGGGAGTCTTGATGCTTTTCTTAATTTTTTGTGCTTCCATGGCTTACAGTCTGAATATGAGATCATAAGACTGACAAACATATGGTGTGAGAGCTTTCTATTATATGAACTGATGATTGTCTATTCAATGAACATGGTTTAGATTTAATGAATTCCTTGTAGTTCTGATATATTTTGTTTGAAATCATCTATGTTCTGTGGTTTTAATAGACTTTAACTAAGATTGCATGTTATGTCTTGAATGACTACCTGAAATCTGAAAATCCAAACTTCATGACAATCTTGGTGATACACTCAGGCTTAGTATTATTTTAAACATCTTGATGAGCTGGAATTCTTGAAAATCAATTTGACAGAGCAATGATATTGTTGCACGGAGAAATATGTCACGTCATCAAATCAAGTGACGAATGATATGTCATGATGTGCCCCTGTTATCTCTGTCTTAATACTTTTGGACTCTAGGCAGAGCAATGGCATAATTGCTGAGAAATATATCCTCTCATCAAGAAATGAGATTGGATATGTCATGACGTGACTTTGCTATCTCTGTTCATTCCTGAAGCATAACCGTCAGTCTTACCAAATACCTAGGAATATTGGCGTCTAAACAACGTGTATTCTTACGGCTAGGAGGCATGTACTAGACTTGATTGCTCGTAAAAAGTGAGTCATGTGCCTTCAAATGCCAAAGATACTGCCAATCGAAGTTGCTGCAATCATAAAATTCCATGTTTCAATCTTGCTTGTTTAGCCTCAATACGTGCTTTTGTGTTATTCTCTTTGTAGTTATTGAATATGGATATATAAGACAAAGGAAGGTTAAACACTACCATGATATGCACCTTTGGTTCATTTCTATTAAATATTGGATGTAGTTACTTTTCGAACTCTGTTGATGATCTCGGATTTTCTTAGCTTTGAACCATATATGTTGCTTGCGGTATGTTTCAGGTTTGCATATAATGGCTTGCTCTTCACTCCTTTCAGCTCTGGTCTCACAGTCATATGTCACCTTCTCAACTTTATCCCTCCTGAAGAGGCGAAATCTCGTGTTGTTCCTGAGCGGGCTGATAATCACGAGATTGTGAACTGCAAGACAGAGAAACGGATCAGAGGGCCCCGGGGTAATCCCTAGGGCAAACCCTCCGATGCTTAAGTCAGTAGAGCTATGGTGGGAGCAATAATGGGGAGGGGCTAGTTTATGCGCGAGATCCCTCTCCACCGAAGGGGTGAAGCGGTTTGTGCTCAGGAGTTTAGGGTGTATGATTGCCTTTTTGGCTTACCTTTCACCGGAGGGTGCCCCTGGTTTAAATAGTGCACCGTCCCCAGGAGTCCTACAAGCCGAGGGGTTTTAGGTAGAGGTTACGTCCTCATCGTGGGCTTTTATTGCCTTATCGTGGGAGCGTTATCCTCGTGGGGAAGAAGGAGTCCCCTGTCTCCTCGGATTCTTGCCTGTTGCGGACTCTTAACGGCTGCAGAGATAAGTATCCGTCGATCGTTCCGAGATTTGGAGAGGCCGGCCCTATCCGGGCGGTAGGCTTAGCTCGGTAAAAGATGGGTCGGATAGGCCGGCTTATGCCTTCTTCTCCCAGGCGGAGGGATGGCTCGGGCGTGGACCTTCCAGTGACCTGACCGATGCTCGAGCCCTCCGAGCCTTGAGGCCGCCTAGGAGGGTTGTTTCCTCGAGCGCTGTAAATTGGGATTTCTCCCCTAAGTGGGCCTTGTGGGCTATCACTTGGGTGAGCTTGGCCTCATTGGGCCCTGCCGAGCCTAGTTGGGCGGCTCCATTGGGTTGCAGAAATCCCCCTCTCCACTTGTCTCCCTCCTACTCCCAAGCCAAATGAGGCTCGGTTGAGTAGTCTTTGAGGGCGTTGGACCGGCGTGGCTCAGGTGGGTGGAGATCTGACGGTGTTAAGTAGCCACGTACCGTGGTCACCTGGGCCCATAGTAATAATGATCCTGGCTGATTTGAAATGAAGGGGGCCCCCTTTTTCTCGGAGGTCGGAACGGCGCGCCGCCTTTCGCGAGGGTTTATAGGCGTTGGGCGCTGGTTGTCATTCCAGACTCTCTAGGGTTTTGGCTTTCCTTCGCTTCTTTGCTTTTTGGGGCTCCTTGATGCGCCGTGAGATCACAGCGGAGGAGCGAAGCCTTGCGGCGGCGTTCGAGGAGTTGGAGAGGATAACCACGGAGGCGGTCCGACAGCTGCCTTCTCCCTCGGAGTCTTCGAGGTCTTGTGAGGGATCTTCTTTCGGTTCCTCCTTGAAACTCATGGCGGACCAGTGCTCGGGAGATGAGTTGGAGGTGAGGGCACCGGTCCCGAACTGTAGCGAGCTGGGGGAAGCCGAGGTGAAGAAGCTGGAGCACCGGTTTCGGTTGCCTTATAAGTATAGTTTCGCCGCTGCTGCTCCATACGAGACGAGTCTGGATGACCGCACGGGCCATATCTGCTCTCTTCTTCTGGCTTGGAAGAGCAGGTTTCGCCTCCCCTTCGAGCCTTTCATCCTTAAGCTCCTTAATTTTTTCAAGTTGGCGCCTATTCAGTTGGTGGCCAACTCGTATCTCCTTCTTTCTGCTTTTCGAATCCTCTGCCGTCAGTACGGGGTTCGCCCTTCCTTGGATCTTTTTCATTATTTCTTTGAGTTGAAGGCACACCCGTCGGCGGGGAAAGGCTTCTATTACATCCAAGCAAGGAGCAACAGGAGCTGCATTTCGCTAGTGGTGAAGGATTCCTCGCATAAAGGGTAGAAGACCCAATTTTTCTAGGTGAAGATGGAATCGGTGGAGGACACTTGGAGGTGTGAGGTGATGCCCAACTTCCACCCGAACATCCCTCCCCGCCAGGAGGAGTTTCCTTCAGATGTGGAGGAGTACGCCGCTCGCATGCTGAAGAATCGCCGGTCTACCGAGGAGCTGGTGACGCCGGAGAATGTGGAGCGGTGTCTCCTCACGCGGCTGAAACCGTCAGCTATCACCACTCGAATTTCTCTCCAGGGGTGAGGGTCATCTTTCTTTTCTTGACCATGCCTTCTTCTCTGCTGTAGACACTAGGCGGGAGCCTCTGGAGGAGGCTGCTGAGGTCATCGATCTCAAAGATGACTCGGCGGCTGATGAGCCTGACGCTCCTGTGCGTCCCTCCCAAGCCCGGGACAAGGGCAAGGGGGGGGCTTCCGAGGGAACTTCCCGGCCGGGCGGTGCAAAGCGCAAGGATCCCATGGAGGCAAGGTTGCGGGAAGCCGCGAAGGCCAAGAAGCGGGCCAAGAAGGCCGGCCTTCTCACCACTGCCGGGGGTGACTCTAGCTCGACGGCGCTCCCCTCTCAGGGGCAAGATGGGGCAAACCCTACCGGGCCGGCTCCCCCATCCACCGGGCGAGAGGAGGCCGAGGAGACCAGGGGCCCCTCAGAGGGTGGTGATGGCGGGTCGGCTCTCCCCTTGGTGGGGACAGAGGGGGCCGGAGTCGAAGCAGCCGATGTCGAGGCCGGGGGACCGATCGAGGTCGGCGATGTCTCGGGCGGCGAAGCGCGGGCCGAGATAGTTGAGGTTGGGGGTTCGCCTACGGAGGCATCGCAACCCCAAGCACCGGTGGTGTCCGGAGCGACCGGGCTTGCTGTGCCGATCGAGGTTGGGGGTTCACCTATAAAGGCGTCGCAACCCCAAGCGTCGGTGGTGTCCGGAGCGACCGGGCTTGCTGTGCCGATCGAGGTTGGGGGTTCACCTACGGAGGCGTCGCAACCCCAATCGACCGTGGTGCGTGGGGCGGTGGACCCCGCAACCCGAGCTGAGCCTTCCAGCGCGGCGCCTGGCGCGGAGCGGATTCCTATGCCGGAGGCCTTGGAGAGGCTCGGAATCTCGAGCAATCTGTATCGGCTCTGCTGCTAGGTGTCCGCGAGGATGAAAAGAGGAGATAGGCGCCATTCTCCTTCCGGGGTCCTCGACGTCATTATGGAGGGTGGCCTTATCATGGCCCAGATGGGGGCCACAATGGCAGAGACCTACGCCCGGATGGAGTCAGAGCGGTCGAATCTCGCTTGGACCCTCGGGGGGTGCGAGAGGAAGCTAGCCCGACTCACTGAGGCGCATGGGGGGCTCCAATGGGAGTTCTTCACGATCAGGGACTTGGCGCGGTCGAGCCGGCTGGAGGCTGGAGCATTGACCGAGCAGCTGGCCAAGGCTCGGGAGTCGCTTGAGAGAAAGGACAAACTCCTTGAGGAGGAGCACCTTCGCCATCTCGAGTTGGATGGCCATTGGGAGGTAGAGCATGCCGAGCTACTGGATCGGACGGAAGCAGCCGAGTGCCTTCGTTCGGAGGCCCAGGCGGACCGAGCTGAGGCGGAGAAGCGATCGGTCGGGGCCGAGGAGTGGGCGACCGAGGCCGAACGGAAGTCGATCGAGCTCGAGGAGCAGGCGTCCGAGGTCGCGCAGAAGTCGATCGAGCTCGAGGAGCGGGCGATCGAGGCTGAGCGGAAGTCGATCAAGCTCGAGGAGCGGGCGACCGAGGTTGAGCAAAAATTGACCGAGGTGGAGAGGCGAATGGCGGAGGCAGAGGAGCGAGCGTCCGAGGTGGAGCGGAAGTTGGCCAAACTTGCTGAAAGGATGGGGCAGGTCGGGGCGGAGGTGATCGAGCAGTACAGGGGCTCAGAGGCCTATCGAGCCGACCTTCAGGAAGTCGCCCTTCCCTACTATGAGATCGCACTTCATCGAGGCGCCCGCAAGGGGTTCAAGCAGGGTTATCGTCGGGCAGTGGACTACGCCGACGAGCAAGACTCTGGGGTTGATTTCCCCT